>OU744334.1:0-692500 GCA_916610235.2 Lasioglossum morio
TTCGTTGTTTTGCGTGAAAAATCGATGCATTTGTATGCAAATACGCGAATATGTCGCAGAAACCAGGAATTGCCATGAAATTAAGCGATATAATCGAGTTTATGCAAGAATCGATGAAGCTTTGTGCCACACGTATGTTTCTGTACCGACTTGTTGTTTTGCGTGAAAAATCGTTGCATTTGTATGGAAATACGCGAATATGTCGCAGAAACCCGCAATTGCCAGGAACTTAAAAGATATAATCGAGTTTATGCAAGAATCGATGAATTTTTGTGCCACACGTCTGTTTCTGTACCGACTCGTTTTGCGTGAAAAATCGTTGCATTTGTATGCAAATACGCGAATATGTCGCAGAAACCAGGATTTGCCATGAAATTAAGCGATATAATCGAGTTTATGCAAGAATCGATGAATCTTTGTGCCACACGTCTGTTTCTGTACCGATTCGTTGTTTTGCGTGAAAAATCGATGCATTTGTATGCAAATACGCGAATATGTCGCAGAAACCAGGAATTGCCATGAAGTTAAGCGATATAATCGAGTTTATGCAAGAATCGATGAATCTTTGTGCCACACGTCTGTTTCTGTACCGATTCGTTGTTTTGCGTGAAAAATCAATGCATTTGTATGCAAATACGCGAATATGTCGCAGAAACCAGGAATTGCCATGAAATTAAGCGATATAATCGAGTTTATGCAAGAATCGATGAATCTTTGTGCCACACGTCTGTTTCTGTACCGATTCGTTGTTTTGCGTGAAAAATCGATTCATTTGTATGCAAATACGCGAATATGTCGCAGAAACCAGGAATTGCCATGAAATTAAGCGATATAATCGAGTTTATGCAAGAATCGATGAATCTTTGTGCCACACGTCTGTTTCTGTACCGATTCGTTGTTTTTCGTGAAAAATCGATGCATTTGTATGCAAATAGGCGAATATGTCGCAGAAACCAGGATTTGCCATGAAATTAAGCGATATAATCGAGTTTATGCAAGAATCGATGAATCTTTGTGCCACACGTCTGTTTCTGTACCGATTCGTTGTTTTGCGTGAAAAATCGATGCATTTGTAGGAAAATACGCGAATATGTCGCAGAAACCAGGAATTGCCATGAAATTAAAAGATATAATCTCGTTTATGCAAGAATCGATGAATCTTTGTGCCACACGTCTGTTTCTGTACCGATTCGTTGTTTTGCGTGAAAAATCGATGCATTTGTAGGAAAATACGCGAATATGTCGCTTAAACCAGGAATTGCCATGAAATTAAAAGATATAATCGAGTTTATGCAAGAATCGATGAATCTTTGTGCCACACGTCTGTTTCTGTACCGATTCGTTGTTTTGCGTGAAAAATCGATGCATTTGTAGGAAAATACGCGAATATGTCGATTAAACCAGGAATTGCCATGAAATTAAAAGATATAATCGAGTTTATGCAAGAATCGATGAATCTTTGTGCCACACGTCTGTTTCTGTACCGATTCATTGTTTTGCGTGAAAAATCGATGCATTTGTATGGAAATATGCGAATATGTCGCACAAACCCGCAATTGCCATGAAATTAAAAGATATAATCGAGTTTATGCAAGAATCGATGAATCTTTGTGCCACACGTCTGTTTCTGTACCGATTCGTTGTTTTGCGTGACAAAATGGATGCATTTGTATGGAAATACGCGAATATGTCGCAGAAACCCGCAATTGCCAGGAAATTAAAAGATATAATCGAGTTTATGCAAGAATCGATGAATCTTTGTGCCACACGTCTGTTTCTGTACCGATTCGTTGTTTTGCGTGAAAAATCGATGCATTTGTATGCAAATACGCGAATATGTCGCAGAAACCAGGAATTGCCATGAAATTAAGCGATATAATCGAGTTTATGCAAGAATCGATGAAGCTTTGTGCCACACGTATGTTTCTGTACCGATTCGTTGTTTTTCGTGAAAAATCGATGCATTTGTATGCAAATAGGCGAATATGTCGCAGAAACCAGGATTTGCCATGAAATTAAGCGATATAATCGAGTTTATGCAAGAATCGATGAATCTTTGTGCCACACGTCTGGTTCTGTACCGACTCGTTGTTTTGCGTGAAAAATCGTTGCATTTGTATGGAAATACGCGAATATGTCGCAGAAACCCGCAATTGCCAGGAACTTAAAAGATATAATCGAGTTTATGCAAGAATCGATGAATTTTTGTGCCACACGTCTGTTTCTGTACCGACTCGTTTTGCGTGAAAAATCGTTGCATTTGTATGCAAATAGGCGAATATGTCGCAGAAACCAGGATTTGCCATGAAATTAAGCGATATAATCGAGTTTATACAAGAATCGATGAATCTTTGTGCCACACGTCTGTTTCTGTACTGATTCGTTGTTTTGCGTGAAAAATCGATGCATTTGTATGCAAATACGCGAATATGTCGCAGAAACCAGGATTTGCCATGAAATTAAGCGATATAATCGAGTTTATGCAAGAATCGATGAATCTTTGTGCCACACGTCTGTTTCTGTACCGATTCGTTGTTTTGCGTGAAAAATCAATGCATTTGTATGCAAATACGCGAATATGTCGCAGAAACCAGGAATTGCCATGAAATTAAGCGATATAATCGAGTTTATGCAAGAATCGATGAATCTTTGTGCCACACGTCTGTTTCTGTACCGATTCGTTGTTTTGCGTGAAAAATCGATTCATTTGTATGCAAATACGCGAATATGTGGCAGAAACCAGGAATTGCCATGAAATTAAGCGATATAATCGAGTTTATGCAAGAATCGATGAAGCTTTGTGCCACACGTATGTTTCTGTACCGATTCGTTGTTTTTCGTGAAAAATCGATGCATTTGTATGCAAATAGGCGAATATGTCGCAGAAACCAGGATTTGCCATGAAATTAAGCGATATAATCGAGTTTATGCAAGAATCGATGAATCTTTGTGCCACACGTCTGTTTCTGTACCGATTCGTTGTTTTGCGTGAAAAATTGATGCATTAGTAGGAAAATACGCGAATATGTCGCAGAAACCAGGAATTGCCATGAAATTAAAAGATATAATCTCGTTTATGCAAGAATCGATGAATCTTTGTGCCACACGTCTGTTTCTGTACCGATTCGTTTTTTTGCGTGAAAAATCGATGCATTTGTATGCAAATACGCGAATATGTCGCCGAAACCTGGAATTGCCATGAAATTAAGCGATATAATCGAGTTTATGCAAGAATCGATGAATCTTTGTGCCACACGTCTGTTTCTGTACCGATTCGTTGTTTTGCGTGAAAAATCGATGCATTTGTATGCAAATACGCGAATATGTCGCAGAAACCAGGAATTGCCATGAAATTAAGCCATATAATCGAGTTTATGCAAGAATCGATGAATCTTTGTGCCACACGTCTGGTTCTGTACCGACTCGTTGTTTTGCGTGAAAAATCGTTGCATTTGTATGGAAATACGCGAATATGTCGCAGAAACCCGCAATTGCCAGGAAATTAAGCGATATAATCGAGTTTATGCAAGAATCGATGAATCTTTGTGCCACACGTCTGTTTCTGTACCGATTCGTTGTTTTGCGTGAAAAATCGATGCATTTGTATGCAAATACGCGAATATGTCGCAGAAACCAGGAATTGCCATGAAATTAAGCGATATAATCGAGTTTATGCAAGAATCGATGAAGCTTTGTGCCACACGTATGTTTCTGTACCGATTCGTTGTTTTTCGTGAAAAATCGATGCATTTGTATGCAAATAGGCGAATATGTCGCAGAAACCAGGATTTGCCATGAAATTAAGCGATATAATCGAGTTTATGCAAGAATCGATGAATCTTTGTGCCACACGTCTGTTTCTGTACCGATTCGTTGTTTTGCGTGAAAAATCGATGCATTTGTAGGAAAATACGCGAATATGTCGCAGAAACCAGGAATTACCATGAAATTAAAAGATATAATCTCGTTTATGCAAGAATCGATGAATCTTTGTGCCACACGTCTGTTTCTGTACCGATTCGTTGTTTTGGGTGAAAAATCGATGCATTTGTATGCAAATACGCGAATATGTCGCAGAAACCAGGAATTGCCATGAAATTAAGCGATATAATCGAGTTTATGCAAGAATCGATGAATCTTTGTGCCACACGTCTGTTTCTGTATCGATTCGTTGTTTTGCGTGAAAAATCGATGCATTTGTATGCAAATACGCGAATATGTCGCAGAAACCAGGAATTGCCATGAAATTAAGCGATATAATCGAGTTTATGCAAGAATCGATGAAGCTTTGTGCCACACGTATGTTTCTGTACCGACTTGTTGTTTTGCGTGAAAAATCGTTGCATTTGTATGGAAATACGCGAATATGTCGCAGAAACCCGCAATTGCCAGGAACTTAAAAGATATAATCGAGTTTATGCAAGAATCGATGAATTTTTGTGCCACACGTCTGTTTCTGTACCGACTCGTTTTGCGTGAAAAATCGTTGCATTTGTATGCAAATAGGCGAATATGTCGCAGAAACCAGGATTTGCCATGAAATTAAGCGATATAATCGAGTTTATGCAAGAATCGATGAATCTTTGTGCCACACGTCTGTTTCTGTACCGATTCGTTGTTTTGCGTGAAAAATCGATGCATTTGTATGCAAATACGCGAATATGTCGCAGAAACCAGGAATTGCCATGAAGTTAAGCGATATAATCGAGTTTATGCAAGAATCGATGAATCTTTGTGCCACACGTCTGTTTCTGTACCGATTCGTTGTTTTGCGTGAAAAATCAATGCATTTGTATGCAAATACGCGAATATGTCGCAGAAACCAGGAATTGCCATGAAATTAAGCGATATAATCGAGTTTATGCAAGAATCGATGAATCTTTGTGCCACACGTCTGTTTCTGTACCGATTCGTTGTTTTGCGTGAAAAATCGATTCATTTGTATGCAAATACGCGAATATGTGGCAGAAACCAGGAATTGCCATGAAATTAAGCGATATAATCGAGTTTATGCAAGAATCGATGAAGCTTTGTGCCACACGTATGTTTCTGTACCGATTCGTTGTTTTTCGTGAAAAATCGATGCATTTGTATGCAAATAGGCGAATATGTCGCAGAAACCAGGATTTGCCATGAAATTAAGCGATATAATCGAGTTTATGCAAGAATCGATGAATCTTTGTGCCACACGTCTGTTTCTGTACCGATTCGTTGTTTTGTGTGAAAAATCGATGCATTAGTAGGAAAATACGCGAATATGTCGCAGAAACCAGGAATTGCCATGAAATTAAAAGATATAATCTCGTTTATGCAAGAATCGATGAATCTTTGTGCCACACGTCTGTTTCTGTACCGATTCGTTGTTTTGCGTGAAAAATCGATGCATTTGTAGGAAAATACGCGAATATGTCGCTTAAACCAGGAATTGCCATGAAATTAAAAGATATAATCGAGTTTATGCAAGAATCGATGAATCTTTGTGCCACACGTCTGTTTCTGTACCGATTCGTTGTTTTGGGTGAAAAATCGATGCATTTGTAGGAAAATACGCGAATATGTCGATTAAACCAGGAATTGCCATGAAATTAAGCGATATAATCGAGTTTATGCAAGAATCGATGAATCTTTGTGCCACACGTCTGTTTCTGTACCGATTCGTTGTTTTGCGTGAAAAATCGATTCATTTGTATGCAAATACGCGAATATGTGGCAGAAACCAGGAATTGCCATGAAATTAAGCGATATAATCGAGTTTATGCAAGAATC
The DNA here is from genome assembly GCA_916610235.2 of Lasioglossum morio. Classification (NCBI taxonomy): domain Eukaryota; kingdom Metazoa; phylum Arthropoda; class Insecta; order Hymenoptera; family Halictidae; genus Lasioglossum; species Lasioglossum morio. The sequence goes on from OU744334.1 coordinate 5,767, forward strand.
GATGAAGCTTTGTGCCACACGTATGTTTCTGTACCGATTCGTTGTTTTTCGTGAAAAATCGATGCATTTGTATGCAAATAGGCGAATATGTCGCAGAAACCAGGATTTGCCATGAAATTAAGCGATATAATCGAGTTTATGCAAGAATCGATGAATCTTTGTGCCACACGTCTGTTTCTGTACCGATTCGTTGTTTTGCGTGAAAAATCGATGCATTTGTAGGAAAATACGCGAATATGTCGCAGAAACCAGGAATTGCCATGAAATTAAAAGATATAATCTCGTTTATGCAAGAATCGATGAATCTTTGTGCCACACGTCTGTTTCTGTACCGATTCGTTGTTTTGCGTGAAAAATCGATGCATTTGTAGGAAAATACGCGAATATGTCGCTTAAACCAGGAATTGCCATGAAATTAAAAGATATAATCGAGTTTATGCAAGAATCGATGAATCTTTGTGCCACACGTCTGTTTCTGTACCGATTCGTTGTTTTGGGTGAAAAATCGATGCATTTGTAGGAAAATACGCGAATATGTCGATTAAACCAGGAATTGCCATGAAATAAAAAGATATAATCGAGTTTATGCAAGAATCGATGAATCTTTGTGCCACACGTCTGTTTCTGTACCGATTCATTGTTTTGCGTGAAAAATCGATGCATTTGTATGGAAATATGCGAATATGTCGCACAAACCCGCAATTGCCATGAAATTAAAAGATATAATCGAGTTTATGCAAGAATCGATGAATCTTTGTGCCACACGTCTGTTTCTGTACCGATTCGTTGTTTTGCGTGACAAAATGGATGCATTTGTATGCAAATACGCGAATATGTCGCAGAAACCCGCAATTGCCAGGAAATTAAAAGATATAATCGAGTTTATGCAAGAATCGATGAATCTTTGTGCCACACGTCTGTTTCTGTACCGATTCGTTGTTTTGCGTGAAAAATCGATGCATTTGTATGCAAATACGCGAATATGTCGCAGAAACCAGGAATTGCCATGAAATTAAGCGATATAATCGAGTTTATGCAAGAATCGATGAAGCTTTGTGCCACACGTATGTTTCTGTACCGATTCGTTGTTTTTCGTGAAAAATCGATGCATTTGTATGCAAATAGGCGAATATGTCGCAGAAACCAGGATTTGCCATGAAATTAAGCGATATAATCGAGTTTATGCAAGAATCGATGAATCTTTCTGCCATACGTCTGTTTCTATACCGATTCGTTGTTTTGCGTGAAAACTCGATGCATTTGTAGGAAAATACGCGAATATGTCGCTTAAACCAGGAATTGCCATGAAATTAAAAGATATAATCGAGTTTATGCAAGAATCGATGAATCTTTTTGCCACACGTCTGTTTCTGTACCGATTCGTTGTTTTTCGTGAAAAATCGATGCATTTGTATGCAAATAGGCGAATATGTCGCAGAAACCAGGATTTGCCATGAAATTAAGCGATATAATCGAGTTTATGCAAGAATCGATAAATCTTTCTGCCACACGTCTGTTTCTGTACCGATTCATTGTTTTGCGTGAAAAATCGATGCATTTGTATGGAAATATGCGAATATGTCGCACAAACCCGCAATTGCCATGAAATTAAAAGATATAATCGAGTTTATGCAAGAATCGATGAATCTTTGTGCCACACGTCTGTTTCTGTACCAGTAGGAATATAAGGCCGATTCTACGATCAGACTTATCATTGTAGGTAGATTCCTACCTTACCGGCACCGTGTGCCTTATAACGCGAGCATAGTTTGCGGGGTGGTTGGGGGAGGGGGGTTTTTCGTGGTATGTAATATGATACATCGAGAAGATAATTGTCCATGTGTCTTATCTTTGCGGGGAGTGGGGGAGGGGGGGGGGGGTTTAAGAACATAGCGAGACCATATTATCTGTGCTGTATATAGTTTCCTCTTATCTACTCGATGAATTCCTATTGTACCTACGACAGATGTAATATGATACCCCTGGGGAACACATGCTTTTCCAGGAAGACTTGACCTTGAACGTGTTCGAACGTGTTCGAACGTCGTTCCTACCCATCGTTTAAGACGATTGACCTGAACGCGATGTGAGAAAGAAAGAGAGAGACCGTTCACGATGTAAGAGAGAGTCATAGAATCTCGAACGCGTCCAAACTCAGTACATTGTTTATATCGTTCAAGATGTAAGATGAGCGTTTTATAATCTGTAGTAGCGGCATCCTTTCGCGGGCCGGTATCGAGTTGCAAAGCGAGACGTCTTTTCCTTTTCTAATCTAGCGAGTTGTAGTAGCGGTATCCATTTCACGGTTTGGGTGTCGAGTTGTCCAAGCCTCGAGACATTTGGACACATCAGCGTTATCAGTTCTCTCGATTTAGCGTAGCGTTAATTGAAACATGCATTTCACGAGTTTGAGATTACTGCAACGAACGTTTTTTTAATCTTGCGAGCGGACATTTTGCCGCATCTTTTCTGGAGGGGGATATGTGTTTAAAAGAATGGGTGTTGCCGACGCTCATGTACAGAATTAGTGCGGACGTTATCATGGCAAATTATTACATAGATGAAAATCTACCACTTAGCGAGGTTATGGAGTTGATTGTAAGTATAAAGAAATATTACATGTGATATAATATATATTATTTATTGTTTATTGGACAAGTATTTATCAATAGACATTCAACTCTGCAGAGGAGAGAGCAGCGTTTATCGGCGGGTGGCGCTACGCAATGAAGCGTTATGAAATTAATATGGAAGAATGGGATGAGGAGTATGCGACGGCGGTTAAGGTGACAACCATAAATATTGTGAGTATATATTAATAATTGTATATATTTTATTAATTTAAAAATTAATAATTAATACATTAATAATTAAAACATTTTTCTTTCAGAATGCTGTCGAAAATAATACTAATCAGAATGTAGATATTGTGAGTAATATATTAATAATTGTATATATTTTATTAATTAAAAATTAATAATTAAAACATTTTTCTTTCAGAATGCCGCCGAAAATAATGTCAATCAGAATACTACTGTCACCGAATAATAATGTCAATTCTTTAAAAAATTTTATAACTTCATTTTAATAAAAAGTATATATTTTAAACTAACGTTTCTTCATTTTTGTTCTCCTGCAAACAGACACATTATATAAGTTAACATATTTTTCTTTTAAGATTTACTTTATATTTTTTTGAAAATTTATTTTACCATTAAGCGACGATTCTTTGATAATTCCACAAACGTCTATACCGCGGGGGTTTGACTGGATTGTATCCGGATCGACTCCGATCGGCACGTTGCCGCAGTTCACCCCGCACACGTATCCACAGAATTTAGACCAGAAGCGATGTTCTTTCATGGGATCGTCATACACTTCCCATCGAGTCAGCTGTATGCCACATTCGAAACATTCAACGAAATCCTCGTCACCCAGATGAAAAAATCCGGCGGCGGCGAGTTTCTCCGGTTGGACGATGTGTGAGTAACGCCAGTTGTGAAAACTTTGAAGCCTATCGCGTTCGAGACGATAATCGGGTGGTGGTGGTGTGTGATCGATTGGTATGACGGTTGCCTCAGACTTTTGAATCATTGTGAAACGCTGTGAAAAATCAAAAATGTAAAAAGAGGTGTCACATTCATGTTTTTAACTCGCAGGAAAAATTCAAAAATGTATTTGTTTATAAACTAATACTTTACATTTTTTGCGATTGTTTATCCATGCGCGAAATGTTTCCACTTCGCGCATACTGCAATGGTACGGCTTCACAGGGTTTGCCGAACGCCAACAATGAAGTCGACATGGTGTGTCAACAATTTTATAAACGGGGTTCTGTATTAATATGTCGTATTTAGGGCATCCAAAAATTTCTAAATTTACTGAATTTATATGCATACGTTGAAGGATGTCTCTTTCAACATGCCCCCCTTTGTATGCTATGGTGGGGTTTTTATATTCGTGAACAAAATTTTGAATTATGTCAAATATATCTTTCTGATGATATTTTTCGTTACCGAAATCTTGAAATGGTATCCCGTGTATAAAATTGCTAACGTACCACGCAGACTTTTTGTCAGCGTTTGACAAATCATTAAAATTTTTTTCTACTAAAAATTCTGCTAATTCTGCTGCACCATCACAACACACATTGATAATTGCAAGCTCTTTACACACAAAATGCTTCTCAATCATGAAGCCATCCATGTCGAGCCTTGTGTGATTTGATTCATCTATATAAAGAAGTTTTAACTAGATTTCAATTATTTTTTTAATTTTTATTTGTACTTACAATTGAAGAAGATCTTTGAACACACAATATCCTGTATAGTGATCACTTGATAATATAAAAATTGTTGGCAGGATGATAAAAAACAACACACTGGACCACCCAGACGTTTCGTATGACACAGCTTCGCACGACGACGTGGCGAGATATTTATAATGAATACCCCCCCTACCACCATAACTCGCTCTATGGTGCAAGAGTGATATTATTACTGTAATTTTTCTTTTTAATAAATACGAGTTTAAATGTATGAGGAGGAGGAGGAGGAGGAGGAGAATTGTTTTTAAATAAAAAGATCATTCACATAATTTTGTTTTTATTTGATAAAGTATATATATTTTATAACATAAGAGCGGTTTAAGTAATTTTTCTAACAATGTTCGTCAGTGGACTGTACTCCACGATGCGGTCATGTATCATCAAACAGTAGGCTGCTGTCGATGGGGGGACGTCGGTTCGGCATTCGAATTCTATTCGCACGTCGACCGTGCCATTTTTTAGCGCTTCGTTTTGTCGAGAACAATCGAGAACGACGAGCGGGCCGTATCGCAGGAAATCTGAGACGTTGAGTAGCGCCTCGCCGTTTCCATAGTACGATTCTTGGAATTTTGCATACATGTCGTAGAGCAATGCGTATTTACCTTTATCGAAATCTATATTTAAATCATCGTACGGATAGGTTTCCGAGTTCAAGTAAAGCCGAATATTTGACAATGCGCAATGATCGAATTGCGCGGTCGTTTTCGTTAAGTTATTCTTTCGATTGGTTTGCAAAGCGAATATCACATATCGCGGTTTTTCCATTTGTTGAGCCGTTTTTATCGCCCATGTATGCTTCGTAGTCGTCTGTAGTAGAGGATATTCGAACAGATCCCACGATCGAAAACTCATGCTAATCGGTCTGTCACTGTCTAAAATACGTAACATGGACAGCTTATGTATTTCGTCCAATGCGACGTGTGGCATTCGCCATTGAATTTTGTACAGATCCAGAATAGGTTTCACGTTGTCGGAAGTACTGAATAACGCGTTTGCGTCGGTACGCGAGCGGATCAAAATCAATTCGTGTCGAGCATTTATCACAACACGTTTGTAATCTTCGCAGAAACCTAATAAAACGCTCATAGGCACGCAAAAGTTGAAATTAATCGCAGCCGTGGTCGTTGCCGTTTGCTTCCGCCGATCATGGTCATACAGCCAACCAGCGTTGGACAACGCGTCGCTTCTCGTTTTGGACAGACTCACATAATTCTTCAGAGTTGTCGTTGCACCAGGATTTCTGGACCGATCGATTTCCACTCCGTTCAATTCATAACGTATTTCTTCGAACATAAACGCAACGGCGTTGTTCTCGAGAGTTGCCGCATCGATGGAGGATTCTCCTGCTCCAACCGGTAATTCGAGTTTTCCCGGTAAACTAAGTTTTCCCTCAACGTATAGGAAGCTTTTACACGGAAGCGTGTACAGGTCTTGTTGTTGAATGGGTATCCGTATTTCATCACTGTTTTCAAACGTCGTGTTGGCGTACGGATTGTACGTGTGCAGCTCAATCTTCGTTATGCGATTGTCGAAAACCGGTGCTTCGGAGATGTTCAAAATGTCGTTGAACATGATTGTGTGTTTTTCCTCTCACTTTTTAACAATAAATCCCAAAGATTGTAGATACTTTGCGTTTTCCACGGTTAATTTCTTACGTATCGGCAACTTTACGTTTTTTTTCACGGTTACTTTCTTGCGAATCAATGTGTTGCTGCTGCTGCTGCTGGTGTTGTTCAACGTATGGAATGTTGTATTGTTATGAATTAGCATTGCTTCGTCGCACGTGTAGTCGCACCGTGATTTCTTCACCTCGAAAATCAATCAAACGTCCGGATTGGTCAACTATGCGAATCGTTAAATCATCAATTAATCGTGCAACGATTGGAAGGTAAATGACTCGTGCGGGCGTTTCCGATAATTTATACCCTGGTGGTACCTGAGGCGCGAACTCATGTATCGTGTGAACGAGTTTACCATTGTCGTATGATCCGGTGGTTACGTTGCATTCCACTCGTACGATATTCACGTTGATGATATTCACAGGTGCGTTCGACGTGTGCCACGCGTTCGGCGGCAAAACACGATTCAAGGAAAATCCCAGAATAGATCCCACGTTGCGAGGCTTTGTAAAGTTTATTTGATACTTGCTTATAATTTCGCTTTTCATGGTGTTGTTGTTCGCTCGTAGGACCAGCGGATATTCGATATCGGAGGCGGCGGATGACTTGTCAACATTTTTGGGGGGATATCGCGCTTGTATTTCACGTCTCAAGTATGCGTTGATTGCTTCCAATTCGTACGAACCGTCGGGGATGACGATCTCCTCGTCTTTTTCACCGAAGTAGAATCGATTGTTTCCGATGTTGGCGCTGATGTTTGGTATCGTGTAATAAGTTTGTAAATCAAGCAATCCCAGCTCGTATTCGCCATTGGTCAGATCTATGGGCGGAAAGTACTTGGACGATAGTATGCTGCTTCTCCCCGACAACGTGAGCGTAAATGACTTTTTCGCATGCATCGTGCAGAGAGAGACTCTTTCCAGAGAATTTAGAATGTAGTTTCTCGGAGAAATTGCACGCACAATTGCCCACACAAGCTTTCGTCGTAGTTTTGAAAACGTTCGTGGTTATATAAGATCGTCGCGTTCGCGCCGAAATAGCGAATCAGCTCAATCGGCGGTCGAAGATTTCCAAAACTATCAAAATATTTTACGCGCGAGCCGCGTTTTATATAGGCGACCCAGTGCGTTCCCGGTCCACGACTATTATCTAGATTGACTATACCCCGCTCGTTTACCCACGCGCGCAGCGGCAAATCGTCACGCATAAAAACTCCGCGAAAATACGGTAATCCTTTACAGATGATCATCAATTCGATATCTGTCGTTGTGTTGTCTTTCTTCGTTTTTTTTTTTTTTTTTTTTTTTTCCCTCTTTAAACCTTTTCCATGCTTGTATGGTGTGAGATATACTCCGCGACCCTCCATGGCACGATTGTGTCGCTCCGCTTCTTGCAATTGTTTCTTCGCAGTTTTCGCAGCGTTTATGGCTTTGACTACTCCTGCGGCACCACCTGTCAATGCTCCTATAGCCGACAAAGCAGGCAGCAGCAACGGTAGAAAACCACCGCGTTTGGCGATTGGGAGAATTCGTTGTTTTTTTCTCTTTTCACCTTTTTTCTTTGTCAGACCCATGCCCAATTTCGTTTTAGCTTTCATGGCTGCCAACACTGCGGCCGCAGACACCTTCTCTCCCAACGTTGCGTCCCCAGACGTTACTCGATGCAGCGCTCGATCTGCCAAAACGCTGTCGGCTGCGTGACGATTTCCAAGATCCTTGTATCGTGAATACGCTATATCGTGTTCGCGACAGGCTGCATCCAACGGATTGATTCCTCGATCCCCACGAGCTAATCGAGCGGTCAGTTTCGTACCAGGACCGCAGAATTGATAACCGGGTATATGTAATTCAAACGGCAACGCGTTTATAGCTCTGTTTAAGAATCCCTTACCCGTATGCGAACCGAGACACCGTTTTGAACGATGATTCACACGCATGAGCTATATTTTTCTGTTCTCTCTTTTAAAATTTTTTCTGCGCTCTCTCTTTAAAAGAAGCGAACCCTTTAGGGTGACTGATACTAATGGTGTTCGAGCTGTCGTATAAGTACTACCCACCCACCCCACTCATCGAATCAATCAGAACATGCGTTTTGTGAGGCAATCTTTGGATATTCGTCTTCCAACGTGTCGCGCGTTCGACAATTGTGACGAGACGATGCGGAAACATGGATCATTGTTACCAGGCAATGTACGATGCGTCATAAGCGGTCCGTCAGGATGTGGTAAAACCAACGTTATGGTTAGCCTGCTGGAGAGCGCGAACGGGCTACGATTCGCCAATGTCTACGTGTACTCGAAATCGCTGAATCAGCCAAAATATCGATACTTGAGCAAACTGTTCTCATCCGTGGGGAAGGATGTGGGATACTTCGCGTTCGCGGACAACGCTGACGTAATCCCCCCCACAGAGGCACGGCCCGATTCGATATTTATCTTCGACGACGTGGCGTGCGACGAGCAGGATATCATGGGAGAGTATTTCGCGATGGGTAGACATTCGCACATCGATTGCTTCTACCTGGGTCAGTCGTACGCGAGAATACCTAAACATTTAATTCGTGACAATGCCAATCTGTTGATTCTGTTCAAACAGGATACCATGAATTTACGTCACATTCATCAGGATCATGTAAATACCGATATGTCGTTCGAGACGTTTAGCACGTTATGTGCGAATTGTTGGCGAAAGAAGTATGGATTTCTCGTAATCGATAAAGACAGTCCTGCGAATCGCGGTCGTTACAGACGTGGATTTAACGAGTTTGTCGTACTGTAGCTAATGCAGTTGCTTGATAAGAGTCGTCGGTGCTGTATCGTGGCTTTAATCTCTCTCTTGCGCAACTAATATGTCAGTCAAAAAGGAAAAGAAGGAGAAGCTGCGAGCTTCGATCGTGAACGAAATAGCGAAGACCAGCGATACCATACGTAAAAAGTATTTAGCGTTGAAAGTTGGGAAAATGACGGCTGAGACGAATTTGCGAACAACTTTACAACCGATCGTTGAACCGTTGAAACAGATAGTTCAAAATACAGCTACTGTTGAACCGAACGTGGATGGCGACAACGTGTTCTCAGATATTAAGGAAACACCACCACCACCACCATCCCCCCTACGAAAAAAAAGAAGATTCTCGGATGTTAGGGGAACGCCATCGTCCTCTATGAAAAAAAGGAGAAGAATAAAGAAGAATAAGAAAAAGAACGATGAAACCAATGTAACGTTCACCTCAAAACAAGTATATAACATCGATGATGACGACGATGACGACGATGATGATGATGATGACAATGATGAGATCGAGCCGGCGACGGCAACAACGATTACGGTACCGCAACAGGATACCTTCGAATCACCACGCACGCCATCTTTGGAATCTTCAATGCGTAATATTTTTGAAAATCCTGAAACTCATCTCGAGGAAAATCAACGTCTAACCGAGAGTCTTGGACCTTTGGCGCGCGAATATTTAGAAAAATTTTTTACCGGACCGACGAAAAATTCTGACAACGTGTATGGGGTATTTTTGAAAGACGATAAGCTGATGCTGGGAAATTAAACGTTCGAGGTGGACAGCAACGATGATATCATCGTTAAGGGGATACGGTACAAGGGGACTCGTGGTCTTTACGAATTGATATTCAGCAGAATACCTGATGAGCGGCTGTACACCGAGGACGATAAAGACGCGTACAAAAGAATTCTCACTCTTACGCATGCGCATCGACGCGGGAATCAGGTAATGGGAAACAAAGGTTACAAGTATAGGAAAATTATAGGACCGTTGTTTTCGTCGCGAGGTGGGAGAGGGATTGAACTTCCATCTTTTATGCGTGTGACCAACAATCCGATCGATTACGTGCATTGGGACGACCCAAACGAACTCGTCGATCGTCTGAAATTGTTAACCGCTTTGAAGAACGCCGGTCATTCTAACCATGACAATGAAATAATGTCGATAATCGAAGAACTTCGCGAAGCCGGTATAATTATAAATTAAAGCGCGTGCGTTCGTTGAGTTAGTGACGAATGAAATGTCGATCGATGAAATTGTTACGGCTCGATAGAATGCGCGTTCGTCTTAATTGTTGCGAAACGAATCAAACGATATCCTCGGGAGGAGACGACGACGGTGAAAGCTGGAACTTGAGATTTCAAAGTCTATGGATAAAACTGGATGAGATATTTCAACGAATACTGTGGGTCGAAGAGCAGGTAAAACGGTTGTGCAAGCGATACGAGTTGACAATAATCGAGGAAGAAGAGGAAGAAGAGGAAGAAGAAGTAGAAGAAGTAGAAGAAGATTAACTTGAGCGAAAAGAAATGTCTATCGACAAATTTGGTAAAGTGCTTCGTGAAGCGGGCAAAAGCGAGCCGAATGTTTCCTCGATTTTCTATCCCGACGTTTTGAAAAATTATGTGTGCGATAACGCTATATGTTTGAACAATGATGCTACATTGTACGATGCGAAAGGTACGAGGATCGGGCACGTGGCGAATCTTGAGGCAAACGATCACGCTGCGACCAAACTATACGTGGACACGCTTAACGCGAATCTTGAGTTCGAGATCATGAAAAAACTGATCAATGAACTGAAAACCGCTAAAGAGACGATAAAGTCCGAAGTATTAGCGAAACAGAATGAAGACTTGAAAACTGTTAAAGAAACGATAAAGTTTGAAATACTGACTACGATACAAGGCGTTCGATACGATGTAGATGAAAATATGAGATCGATCGATTCACGTATCGATGTGAAAATTGATAATTCGGATGAGTTGCAAACGCTCGAGGTCTTGAAGGAGAAGGTAAAAAGACGATATTAACAACATCGTTGACAACGATCGGCTGGAGAACTTCAGAATAAGCTTTCATGACCAACCGACCAACCGACCGACCGACCGACCGATCTTGACAGATCCATAGATAGATGTACAACAACCATCATACTGTGCATGCACATGTACCTGTACTGTACCGTCACGTATTATCAATATTAAGTAGCATTCATCGAGTAAAAAAGTTATCAACTTGAGAAAAGCCATGGAAAAAATAAGGAAGGGGAAATATACTGAGAAATTTGAAGATTTTAAAGAAAAAACAGTATATATGTGAAACGCGATAAAGTATATGCGCAGATAGCGACGATGAGTAAAGAAAACGTGGTGGAAGAGCTGCATGCTCCGGCGAGACGTTTTTACCCGCGTAGACGCGTGATCGTGCGAGGATTCGATGATCTTTGGCAAGCCGATATAGTCGACGTTCAAAAATACTCGCGAAACAATCGCGGACATCGATATATTCTCACGATAATCGATGTATTTAGCAAATATGCATGGACGGTTCCTTTGAAGAGTAAAAATGCGAGCGACGTATGTAAAGCTTTCGCGTCAGCGTTGGAGAAGGATGGCAGGGCTCCGAAAAACTTGCAGACCGACATGGGGACAGAATTCTACAATGAAACATTCCAAGACTATCTGAGGAAACGTAACATCAACCTTTATTCTACGTTTAGCCCTATGAAAGCATCCGTCGTGGAACGTTTCAATCGCACGCTGAAGAACAGCATGTGGAAATTTTTCTCGTTGAGCGGAAAATATCGCTGGATCGATGTGCTTCCCACGTTGACCGAGGACTACAATAATCGAAAACATCGTACCATCCGTATGCGACCCACCGACGTGAACCGTAAAAATGCCAGGCACCTTCTGTCCACCGTGTACAACAACGTGAAGATTGCTGGTCCTGCCAAATTCAAGGTTAATGATCACGTGCGCGTCAGCAAGTTCAAAACCCTATTTGACAAAGGATACACACCGAACTGGTCAACCGAAATATTCAAGATTGCCGCGGTAAAACGAACGAATCCCGTCACGTATCTCTTGGCCGACTCGAGGGGCAAACCTATCGCCGGAGGATTTTACGAACATGAGATACGCGCGGCAAAATATCCTGACGTATACTTAGTTGAAAAAATATTACGTAGAAAAGGAAATAAAGTATACGTAAAATGGTTGGGAATGGACGCGTCACATAATTCATGGATATCTAAAACGAATATACTTTAATTGTATTTTATACGTAAGATAATTAATTTCTCTCTAAACGACTATACTTCATATGTAGAAGTTGCGATAATTCATTTCTTCTATAGGAATTGTAAAAAAATGTATTTTTACAATAAAATAAAATACAAAGAGATGTTCTTAAATAATTTTTAAAAATTTGGCTGGTTGGGGGCCTTATGTGTACACCTAACTCAATTGTAGAAGGGAGTTATCTTCTGCTAAGCTGAATAAAATAAAATACAAAGAGATATTCTTAAATAATTTTTATTTTTAAAATAATATATTGTTACAAAAAGACCTCTAATAATTTTTACACACATTATATTTGTTTTTTAACCTATCTGTTTTTGCGCAAACGCCTCGACCGCAATGATATCAGCGCACGAAACCATCAGTTCACAATCGATCAGCGAATTTTGATCGAAAGATTCGCTCTCGACGATCGCTTTCATGATATTCTTCGCGTCGCTATCCTTCACAGCAACAACGAAATTCGTAAATTTAACAGCAATCGTGGGAACATTATCAATCAACCATGAATAAATGTTGTGCACGCAGAATTCGAGGTTGTACAAGTTACGCATAGTTTTTTCCGTGATATACAGAGCTGTGAACTGATTTGATAATTTGACTAGATTCATACCATCGATATTAAGTGTTTGAAATGTTAAATCATCACTCATTTTTCGCTTCTGTTTCTGCATAGACGGCAAAAGTAAATCGGAAATACATTCCTTCGTGCGCAATAACTCTGTCCACGCGTCCAGGAAAAACGTAATTTCATTACCACGGTTATCCCCTATAGCTAGTTCCACGCAAATATCGTTGCCAACGCGCGCACCAATTTCAAAGTATTTAAAATAATTGCCAGCTATGGAGTATCTTCGACTCAAGACCCGTGCGCTGTGCAAACTCTTCGACGATGGCGGTTGCATCATCGATGATCGGGAAATGGGGCTGTTGTTGAAAACACCCTCGCACGACGACGTTGACGGCTGTATCATCGATGATCGGGAAATGGGGCTGTTGTTGAAAAAACCCTCGCACGACGATGTTGACGGCTGTATCATCGATGATCGTGAAATGGGCTGCTGTTGAGAAACCCTGCAACAGATTTTTTAAAAAATTAGACGTTTTTTATAAATTACTTTTCCACAATTATTTTCATCTTTCTACTTACATATTATTTAGTCTCCTCTTTTTGTGCAGCTCCTCAACGTTCGAACGATTACATTCAGCAGACGAATAACGGTTGTAATACATCGTGCGGTCTATGTTTTAGCAGTCTACGTTTTTAGCGATGGTTGTCTCGATCTGAAGTGTAACGCTTGGAATACGATGTTTTTATAGGATGTCTCCCTACCACTCCTTTTTGTGAAGATCTGCAATGGGGAAGCATCCCCTCCCCCAACAGTTACAGACTTCAAAGACCTATGATAATCTCGCTCTACCACTTCCTTTTTTCTTTACGGATAAAAACAACGATGCAGTTTTTCTCAATCGATGCTGTAATGCCCCCAAGGAAGAGTATTGATCAAATTACTGCAAATATACCGCTTATCGTCATGCGGACTCAATGCTAATTTCTTTTCCGACATCGAATACACCTGATGTCGTACTGACACTATGCGATTACCGCTAACGCTCTTTTCCGTATGATTACGAAGGCATTCAACATAGTCTTCGAAACTTATATCACGAGCAGTAACGTTTGTTCTGATTCCTTTGACCTTTTTAGTATCCTGATCACCATGCACGCGAATCGCGTACATTTTCGAACGAAGCCCTACGAACTCAGTCATAATTTTACCGCCGTTTTCATCCTTCATCAAACCGAGCTGTTTATTGTTCGCGAGCGGAACACCGTAAACGTTGTTCGCGGCATAATTGCTGGTGTCGTATCTATGGATATCGCGTTTCAACAGCGCCTCGTACGCGTCATCGCAAGCGATCTGGTATATCAAGCTATCCGTGTCAGTGTACAAAATCTTACAATTTTGCTGGAACTTTGGGTGCATGTACTCGTAATGAAAGCTGTACAAATGAAATTTTGAAATATCTAATAATGACATGCCCACGTAGATTGGTTTGAAAAATTTAACGAGCAGCTTTTTCAGCTGAATCGCGACAAAGACCTCGGTGAACACCGTACAGCTATGAAAATTTGGCCTGGCTATCAATCCGTACCTACCGCTCCATCGAGAAAGTAATTTCACGATCGTATGATGTCGAACATTCTCCATAGTTTTTCCAAACACGGCATTGTTCATTAATTTAAACAAATTTTTAGAAAAATCGTTGGTGGCATTAGCGCGTAATTTTGTGTTCAAATCAATATAGTTGTACAACCATCGTAACTGCCGAAACTCCAGAATTCGATGTATTTTCCGCAATTTCAGATTATGCTTTAAACATTGCTGGAGGTATCGGTAATGTACAACGTATCGTTCCTTATCGCGAAGCGTTGCCATCAACTTTTTCTGCGTACTCGAGTCGGTCGCCGTGTCGTGACTTGGACAAAACGGAAGATCCGCGTGAGCATCGTGAATTTCGCGCGGATACTCTAAATCCACCTCCAAAATGTATCCTACGGGGCTATCGGCCGGAATGGATTCGACGTCGAAATTATCCGCGTTCACCCATCGAAAGTCTCTGTGCGGCAGAGGTTGCGACATTGCCCAACCGTAAAAATTATTCACGTCGAAATACATTAAGTAGTTGGATGGTTTGGTCGAGTCGTGCGTAGATAAATATGTATTGTTGGCGTGTGCATATCTGTGAAAACACTGGCTCAATCCGCCGCGTATTCCCCGCTCCACGAACAAAAGCATGTCAACGTCGGTCAACAACTCCAATTCATTTTTAACATCACGTCCCACGCGAAACCGGGGAGCGTGTAATAATGCGCCGGATCGAACTTGTAATTCTCGAGACAGTCATCGCGAAAATTTTCAAAAACATCTGCCAACAACAGCACATCCAATTTTAAAAATAAATGGCTGTACTGCCCAAGCGTTTGTACAGCGAAACGCGACCAAACCGTATTCGCGTGAAGGTAATCGACGTCGGATATCTCGCTGCCGTACAACCGATTGTAAAATGCCTCGCGCGGCGGCAAACACGTATCGTTTAATTTGTCGTACGATGTCAGATAATCGTACGGAAAAACACCTTTTCTGGTCAATAGTTTGAAATCGTCGCGGGAAAGATGTGCAAATTCACCTCGCACGATGCGTAATTTACTTTCGTCCAAGTACGACGACAGCTTGTCCAGACTCGAGTTCAAGAACTTGAACGAGTCGATGAAGCGGAATTTCAAAAACTTTGCATACTTTCGCGCTTCACCCGACTGTCTCTCGATAGGAACGTTCTTCGTGAAAGACATATACTTCTCTTTCGTCAATGGCAACACGTCTATCCGATCCTCGAACGAGTTAGCTAATTCTTTAATGATGAAATGCGTGTCATAGCCTGATAAATTATGGAAAACCACTGGTATCACGTACGAAGATTGATAGCTTAAATTACAGTCGCTATGAGCCGAACCGCGATACGCGCCTGTGAAATGGCAATGATCGCGCACCCTCGTCGCGTCGGAAGTGTCGAATGGTTTCTCGCAGACATGACAATACGTGGCCGTACGAAAATTTAACTTTTCCGTTTCGGTTAGCGGATTCATCGGTACCGTTCGGTCGAATATCGGCTATAATTTATGACTCAGTCCGTACAACCTGTTCGCGAACCACGCAGCGCATCCCTCTTTATCGCGATAAACCTGATACTCGCACAAAGATTCGTCGTAGCGGCAATGCATGTAGTATCCTATGCTAAACGCGTGGTGATGTTGATACTGTACGCGTGTCGCACGGCCTTGTCCTTCCTGTCCCTCCGGCAGCAGCAGGCACTCCAAGTCAGCATAGATAACGAACGGTGCCTCTTCTTTGTTCGTGTAGTTCTTAAACTGCAACCACTTATCTTCTTCCGATATTGGAAGCATCAGAACGCAATCGTTCATCCGTTCGCAGTCGGCTGTATGAACGTTTAATCTCTCCGGCGTGGCAAAATATTGCAAGCACCTGTGGGAAGAGGATAAAATTATGTTTTTTCATTCAAACAATTTTAAAAAACAAAAAAACAAACATAGAACTTACCGATCACAAATATACTTCTGATGATTATTCTTGCTAAGCTGTGGTGAAACCAATCGTGACAAAGTTCGTATACACATGATATGACCGTGCGTCTTTGCAGCATTCTGTAGAAACAGCAAGTTGACGTGTCTTCCATCCCGTTTCTTCTCAGTCAAATGCAGCGTTACGCATTTCTTGCGCACCCATTCTAACACGTTCACGGAAACGTCGTTTTGTCGTTCAAATTTCCGGATGTTTTTGAACAACATAGGTAGTTGAAAACTGTAACCGTACAGATTGTAACCGTACAGGTTGCATATTGGTTTACAAGGGGAAGACGAACGCGAGCCCCCACCACGCCGAGCCGCGGCAAGATCGGCCATCCTTCCTAAAAAAAAGGATGGCAGATCATTCCCACTAATGTGGATGCGCGCGCACCGATCCCCTCTCGATACAGATCGAAGGAGTTCGATGCGCGACGAAAATCCGGCACTCTACGTCTGGAAGCGGAACGGATAACACACGACTCTAAAGGGTCTGGCGAAAACCGGTACGGGTTCAAGAAGTCAAACCGACTTCGCAATTCTAGTCAAACCGCCTGGATTGCAGTTGTCTCGTATGCGCCTCAAACCGAGGAGTCACTGATGCAAGCCGCACAGGGGCACAGCCAAACGATTAAATAGCGAGTGTTAACGAACGTAACCGCGTAGTAGTCATTTATTGAGGAACATACGAGACGACGGGAATCTGTGCTAGAACAGGAATTGTGTGTTATCCGTTGTGAGCAACGATTTGGCGAAGTACAGTTCAAATTCATTATCCTAGAACCGGAGTGTATTCGGGCACACCGTTTGGCGTAGAAGGATATACTTTTTTGGTAAAGCATAATGATGCGAGCATTGTACGCCTCGACAGACAGAATACTTCTCTGAGAAATCAGCAAGGTATCTGTGTGCTTCGATAGTCATTTGCGTTCAGAAGTTACGCGTGTAGAGATACAACCAGACGAAGTACTGTTCAAATTCATTATCCTAGAACCGGAGTGTATTTGGGCACGCCGCTTGGCGTAGAAGGATATACTTTTTTGGTGAAGCATAATGATGCGAACTTCGTACGCGTTGGCATACGGGATATTCCTCTGAGAAATCAGCAGAATACCTGAATGTTTCGACAGTCTCCAGTTGTACGGGAATACGCGAAATTAGGCGTGGCAATTAGTAAAGTTTGATTTATATTCTCTAGGCCCGGAGTATTGCTAGATTCACCTGACGGTGCCGAAGGTTGTACTCTTTCGGGAAAGCGAAAATAATAAAAATCTTTACGTGTCATCCTGCATGCTATTCCTCCGAGCAATCGGTGTAGTACATACAGGTTATGACGGTTGCAGACGTCGGGCGTCACACCTATAACATCACGATCGTAATCGCTAACATCTAGGCGAAATAATAAAGCGAATTTCAGACGTAGTGTCTTGAGCGACTGATTGATTCTGCGTGCAGTGTGTATGAAGAGTATCGCGTAATCGCGACCGTATTTGATAGTGGGAGTTTTCGGTAAATATTTTATCTTGCTTGAGCAAGTTTTTCTAGTAAGGAGTATCGCGTAAACGCGACCGTATTTGATAGTGGGAGTTTTCGGTAAATATTTTATCTTGCTTGAGCAAGTTTTTCTAGTAAGAAGAATTGCGTAACCGCGATTATATTTGATAGTGGGAGTTTCGGTAAAGATTTGCCTTGCTTTGAGCAAGTTTGTTATTTCTTCGCGAAAGGGCATCGCGCCATCATGTCCGTATATAAAGTCGGAGTCTCAGTAAATTAGATCTGGATCGGATATCTCTATTTGAAACTGTTGCCTAGCCAATTGTGTCTTCCACAATAATCATTTCAATACATTTGTATAGGTGAATAACACTATACTTTTCGCGGTCATAATAAAGACATCCGATAATTATATCCACGACACATTGTGTACATTATACGAACAGTCTTATTCATACGAATTGCTGTGTAAACACAACTTGATACAATATACCCTACTTTTACCTCCGAACACATCTCAATTCATTTATCAGATAATCAAACCTCTCCGCTTTCCAGTGCCTGGAGGCACGAACTAGCACCATCCATAACAATAATTATTAGTTATTAAATAATTCGAATGGATAATAGAGATAAATAAAGTAAAACGTAAAATAAATATTAGTACGGTTACAAAACCTTCGGTTTTCGGAAGCACCTCTTTGTAGTCTGGATATGATGACAAATGTGATGGATTTCTCTCGGCCGGATAGAGACCCGCCACGATCGCCCAGAAAAAGCATGCATCGTCGTTGCTCTTCACGTTCACGACCGCTCTTTTCAGCTGTATCACTCTAGACACGCTGCATGCGACGGTGCAGCCGGCTTGCAACGGCTGGTATTTGCTAAAGTTCACGATTAAATGTAGTATCTTCGACAGCGCCCACCCGCTGTCTCGCTCTTGAAACTCTTCCAACGATGTCAAAATCGTAGGCACAACGTCTTTCTGATACCACTGTCGTAGATTGCTCGTCCGAAACAATGCAACGTTCCGCGTGCCGAAACATTTGACGGAAACCTCGTTGGTGCGCTGCATGAATTCCGCCTCCAACGTTACGTTAGCTTTCAACGATGAATGCGTGTTTAAAAATTCCGCAACGCGCCCTGTAATTATTCGTTTTGCGTGCTGCAGAAATTGTTTTGGGTCGATGTGTTCGACGTTGATAACGATACCGCTCGATATGCGACTTTTAAACGCCGACTCGATATTTTCCCAACAAAGCGTCGACGCTCTCGCACCCCTTTCTTGACATTTAATGTCTTTACTTTGGCACATAGCAGAAAAAAGCGTTACCGAAAAGCGTTACCGAAAAGTGTCACGAAAAAGTGTCACGAAAATTTCGAATGCGGTTTGCTCTAGAACCTTCCACAGACAAAGACAGAGATAGAGAGAGAGTGTCAGAGCAAGAGAGAGAGAGAGAGGGAGAGAGAGAGAGTCAGAGAGAGAGAGAGAGAGAGGGACTGAGAGAGAGAATGCGGAGAGAGAGAGAGTGCGGAGAGAGAGAATTCACATTCCCATTAACATTCACATTCACATTCACATTCACATTCACATTCACATTGACATTGACATTGACATTGACATTCCCATTCACATTCACATTCACATTCACATTCACATTCACATTCACATTCACATTCACATTCACATTGACATTGACATTGACATTCACATTCACATTCACATTCACATTGACATTGACATTGACATTGACATTGACATTCACATTGACATTGACATTCCCATTCACATTCACATTAACATTCACATTGACATTCACATTGACATTCACATTGACATTCGCATTGACATTGATATTGACATTGACATTCACATTCACATTGACATTGACATTCACATTCACATTCACATTCACATTCACATTCACATTCACATTGACATTGACATTGACATTCCCATTCACATTCACATTCAAGTTTTAAATTCAAATGCAAATTAAAATTCAGATTAACATTGACATTGACATTTTTCATCGTTACATGCAAAACTAAAAAGACATTTTTAAATAAATCTTTTCACATGATCTAAGACGTATGACGTAAGACGTATGTTCTCAATTGACCTATACACTTGACCAAATCATATAGGACAGCAAAGGAAGAAAAGCGGGAGCGGGAGGGGGTGGCGGGGAGCAAAGTAAAGACATAAAATGTCTCACTTCTTTGCGGACTCGTATGCAAAATTTCGAATGCGGTTTGCTCTAGAACCGTCCACAGACAAATACTTTCGAATGCGGTTTTCATCTAGGTTTTATGTTTGACTATATGGTTTCAGCATGCACCAAACCAGGCAGAAAGCCTGCTTGGTCTGAACAGATGATGATTGAAGCAGTGGACGCAATAAAGTAATATACCTTATTTTAAATTAAAATCCAGAAAGGAATCGGCTTTTGATACTTATGCGTACCGTTTCCGTGTTTCAGAAATGGTTGCTCGATCCGTGAAGCCAGTCGTCGATATCAAATTCCCTACACAACATTGAATAAGCGATACCACGCCAGTAAATAATGATAATTAATTAATTTATTTGCAGTAACTGCCACCACCAAGGAATCTCTGGTTCCAAACAGATTCAGAGAATGTGAAAAAAGACAGCAGAAGCAGCAGCAAACAAGTGGCAGCAAAATTGGTATGTAAATGCAAAAAGAGGCACTCTCAGACACTAAGTTTACTGAAATTTTTCTAACACTCTTACCATTCGCCCAGACTGCGACCGGCCCCGATATTCCTCTCGTCGTAAAACACGAGACTTCCACCACACCTTCCTATCGCTGAGAGGCGATACCCCTGCCGCTGGAAGGCGACACACTCTAGACTGCACCTCCACCCGACCGCACCACGTTCCTGCCGCTGCACAGAGCGGTATTTGGCCGATCTAGCTGGCCAAAATTCCATTTCCCAAACTTACCCCAGGTAAAAAATGACAGTCTATTGGGAAAGCCAGGTAGTCCCACGGAAAAACCCCATTGTTTATTGGTCCTCACCGTACAAGTTAACTGCAATGGTTAGTCGGCAATCATACGTTGTCTCGAGTGTCCGTTTAGAACTGTTCGTAGTGCGAAAGAAGTATTCTCAGAGTTCGTGACATTTTTAAGTTGTGTACTGAAAATCAATACTTGACTATGGAATCGGTAATAGCAGGTAATAACCTTTATTTTTCTAGATAAATTGTAAGTCATTACTTGTTAATTACATGTATTAATAATGGTTTAAAACGTGTCCTTACTTTTACATTTTTTACTGAAACGCATTTACATTCGATGTATTTTGTCATACTGTACGGTTCGATAGGGTTTTCTTTTTTTATAGTAGTGAAAGTATACCGTATGTGCTTTCTAAAAAATATTAATTTACGCACCGCCTCGGACCAACTTTTTATTTATAAGTATTTAAAGTCCAAAAGTGCAAAAAGTGATTATTTTACACGTAACAATATTTTTTGTTGTGTTAGGGCCATCTGACATTATTAGGAAAACTCCTAAAGAGATATTTGATGTCATGAAGTCGCAAAATGACTTAGATATTAATGGGAAGCTGGAGTTTGCCGAAAATTACTTGATGACATTGGACTCCTATAGTGATGCAGACATGGAAATTATAAATTTGTGTGCAAAGTTTTTATCCTACGCATTTTTTTGAATTGCAGAATATAATGGCATTATTTCATTTGCAATTTTCATTTTAGCATAATAAAAACAAATAAAACAATTTTGTTTAAAAAAATGTTTGGAACAAAAGTTGAACAGTGTTCAGAAATCTACAAGCTTGGACATATAAAATTTCGAAAATATTTTTTTACGACAACTAATCAAGGTCACTTTGATTTTCTAATTGTTAAAATGTATTTTTTATATCATAATGCTGTAGCTGACCTTAAGACGAATTCAACGATATATAATTTTATGACCTTGGGACCATAAATAACGTTGCAATAGTTTTGGCCAGCTAGATCGCCCAAATACCGCTCTGTGCGCTGGGAAGCGACTCATCCTCGACTTCACCCCGCACCACCATACCACACTCCTGCCGCTGGGAAGCGACACATTCTAGACCACGCTCCGTTCCACCGTACCTACTCTTGTCGCTGGAAAGCAACACCCCTGCAACCTCCGCTCCGCTCAACCGTACCTCGTTCCTGTCACTGAGAAGTGACACTCCCGCCCCCTGCACTCCGCCCGACCGTACCACATTCCTGTCGCCGGAAGGCGACACCCCCTCAACCTTCGCTCCGCTCGACCGTACTGCCCACCTATCGCTGCGAGGCGATACACTCTAGATTCCGCTCCACGCCACCGTACCTTTAGCTAGAAGGCGATATCTCTCCCCCGAGACTCCGAAAACCCCTCCGCCGGGCTCGCCAACACCCCGTCTTCCCTCTAGGGAGCAACGGCGCCGGAACCGCGCACCTCCGCACCCCTTGGGGGCCAAGGTTATGTGGGACTGTCCAGAGGACTCTCCGACCAGCCTCTACCCACTAAAACCGCACTCCCACCTAAGCTATTGTAAGGGGGGGGGCAGGATCTCCAAGAACTCAACTGGCCACCCCCTTAGCTAACAAACCGCCCTGGAGGGGAGTGAAGCTCCCCCCCGTGCCCTACCTAATACCAGACCCCGGGCGGAGGGACCCGCCCGGTGTCCCCATCTCTGGAGCCTTCGAGTTGGGCTTCCCGAACACCAGTTCGGTCCACCCACAGCTCCCGGAGCCTCCGTGCGCTGCTCGGGGCAGTAGCAGTGTGTGACCCCCTAAGGTGGTCACCCACCACCGCCGCCCGGCCAGGGCAAGAAGGCGCCGACACCGGCAAGGAAGGGTCGTCGGAGGCCCACTCGCACGCCCCGACCCTCCCCACCCCACCCCCCACGCGCCGCCCCACCGGAGCCCGTCTCCGGTAGGTGGCCGACACCCCCTACAAGGGACCGGGTAAAGGTCCCTCCGGGGTGCCGGTCCATCTCGGGGAGGAGAGACTGCCTCCCCCCCAGGGGCCGGGGTCAGCTCACTCCCCCGGCCCCGCCTTCCTCCGCCCTTCGGGGTGACGGCAATCCACGGCGGTTGTGGGGACGGCTACCCCGCCCCCTACGCACCGCCAATACCGAGGACAAAACCCACATGCACCGCGAATACGCTATATCGTGCTCGCGACAGGCCGCATCCAACGGATTGATTCCTCGATCCCTACGAGCTAATCGCGCGGGCAGTTTCGTACCGGGCCCGCAGAATTGATAGCCAGGTATATGCAATTCAAACGGTAACGCGTTTATAGCTCTGTTAAAAAACCCCTTACCCGTATGCGGACCGAAATGTCGTCGTCGTGAACGATGATTCGCGCGCATAAGCTATTTTTCTGCTCTCTCTTTTTTAAAGAAAAGGAACGCGGATCCTTTTCTCTCTCTCTCTCACGTTCGGAGGGGTGGGGGTACGAAGAGGGACTGATATCAACAGCGTTCGTGCTCTCGTATAAATACTACCCACCCACCCTGCTCATCGAATCAATCGAGTAGGATATATAGGCGGGTTCTAAATACTAATTATCATTGTGGATAGATTTCTACCTTACCGACGCAGGTCGAAACTTCCGTTTATAGCAAAAATCAGAATTCGATGAAAGTTTGAAAATAGGTTCATTTTTGACTAAAATGACGATTGCCAGAAGGATTTCTCCCGTTTCGAAAAAATTCTTTTTATCATTTCAATGTTGCGCTCTACCTTACCGACTATTGACTTACCAATTTGTACTTTATGTTTCTGCTGTGCGCATGCGTCTGTGTGATGTGAGAGTTTGTCAAATGCCTACCCTAACCTAACCTAACCTTCTTTTTCTTTTAAGTGTGGAAAAACTTTTTTTTTTATTGTGGGGAAATGCTATCCGCATGCCGTGGATGTGAGACTTTCCTCGGGGAGGGGAATCCCTCCCCAAGGCTACTCACTAAAACCCCACACCCACCTAAACTAATGAAAGGGGAAGGCCAGGATCTCTACCGAACTCAACTGGCCACCCCCTTAGCTAACATGCATCCCAGGGGGAGTTGTTAGCTCCCCCACCCTACTCTATAAGATCCCGGGCGGAGGGACCCGCCCGGTGTCCCCATCCCTGGAGCCTTCGAATTGGGCTTCCCGAACCCCAGTTCGGTCAGCCCACAGCTCCCGGAGCCTTCGTGCGCTGCTCGGAGCAACAGCAATATGTGACTCCCTAAGGGCGCCACCCACCGCCGCCGCCTGGCCAGGGCAAGAAGGCGCCGACTTCGGCAAGGGAGGGACGTCGGAAGCGCCTACGTACGCCCCGACCCTCCCCACCCCACCCTCCACGCGCCACCCCACCGGAGCCCGTTTCCGGTAGATGGCCGACACCCCCTACAAGGAACCGGGTAAAGATCCCTCCGTGGTGCCGGTCCATCTCGGGGGGGAGAGACTACCTCACCCCCAGGGGCCGGGGTCAGCTCATTCTCCCGGCCCCGCCATCCTCCGCCCTCCGCGGTGAGGGCAATCCACGGCGGTGGTAGGGACGGCTACCCCGCCCCTACGCACCGCCAATAACGAGGACAAACCCTCAGCCCCCCCACTACGGGGAGGCACAAGTTGACGCGAGGAGGGGATCACTCCTCGCGTCCTCCCCCCAGACGCCGCCCCCCTCACCTGGGGCGCAGAAGACGGATGGGGAGAGGACATCACAATCTCGCAGAAGGAGGCCTCCGCCTTCCACGACCTCTCGCTCTCGATCAAGTGGTCGACCAAGACCGGGAGCGAGAGGTTCCAGCCGCGGCTCTAAGTACACGACGCGGCTCTGCCCATGCGGGGCACTCCTCCAGAGTATGCCGCGCCGTGTTCACCTCCTCGCCACAGTGGTGACACTGTGCCGCTGGTTCTCTCCCCACCCAATGTAGGTACTTCACCGAAACAACCCTTTCCGGTGAGCACCTGGGTGAGGTGAAAGGTCAACCCAATTCGACTCCTGCACCAGTCCTCGAACCGGGGCAGGAGGGCCCGGACGAGTGGACGAGCCGAGGAGGCCAACATTTGCCTCCATCGGTCGAACACTTCCTGCCGTGCCTGGCGCTTCAGATCCTCGATCTCCTGTCCCTCCTCGTCTGTAAGCTCCACCCCATAGGGGCGGCGGAACCGGCAAGTGATCTGATATACAGTCGCCCGTTCCGCCGCCTCCAATTGAAGGGGCGGAGCAACAGCCAGGAGGCCCGCCACCTCGGTGGAGATGGTGCGGTAACCCCGTATGATCCGCAGGGACAGCCGGCGACGAACCCTCTCAAAGAGTTGTCGGGATCGCCGGCTGACCTCGAGCGAGCGGTACGATACGGGGGCCCCATAAAGGGCAATAGACCGCACCAAACCCGAATAGAGGCGGTGCACCTTCATCTGGGGGCCCCTGATATTGGGCAGCAGCCTCGCGAGAGCGGCCCCTGGGGGGGAGGTAGTCTCTCCTCCCCGAGATGGACCGGCACCACGGAGGGATCTTTACCCGGTCCCTTGTAGGGGGTGTCGGCCATCTACCGGAAACGGGCTCCGGTGGGGTGGCGCGTGGAGGGTGGGGTGGGGAGGGTCGGGGCGTACGTAGGCGCTTCCGACGTCCCTCCCTTGCCGGAGTCGGCGCCTTCTTGCCCTGGCCAGGCGGCGGCGGTGGGTGGCCCCCTTAGGGAGTCACACATTGCTGTTGCTCCGAGCAGCGCACGAAGGCTCCGGGAGCTGTGGGCTGACCGAACTGGGGTTCGGGAAGCCCAATTCGAAGGCTCCAGGGATGGGGACGCCGGGCGGGTCCCTCCGCCCGGGATCTTATAGAGTAGGGTGGGGGAGCTAACAACTCCCCCTGGGATGCATGTTAGCTAAGGGGGTGGCCAGTTGAGTTCGGTAGAGATCCTGGCCTTCCCCTTTCATTAGTTTAGGTGGGTGTGGGGTTTTAGTGAGTAGCCTTGGGGAGGGATTCCTCTCCCCGAGGATGGTCTCACATCCACGGCATGCGGATAGCATTTCCCCACAATAAAAAAAAAAGTTTTTCCACACTTAAAAGAAAAAGAAGGTTAGGTTAGGTTAGGGTAGGCATTTGACAAACTCTCACATCACACAGACGCATGCGCACAGCAGAAACATAAAGTACAAATTGGTAAGTCAATAGTCGGTAAGGTAGAGCGCAACATTGAAATGATAAAAAGAATTTTTTCGAAACGGGAGAAATCCTTCTGGCAATCGTCATTTTAGTCAAAAATGAACCTATTTTCAAACTTTCATCGAATTCTGATTTTTGCTATAAACGGAAGTTTCGACCTGCGTCGGTAAGGTAGAAATCTATCCACAATGATAATTAGTATTTAGAACCCGCCTATATATCCTACTCGATTGATTCGATGAGCAGGGTGGGTGGGTAGTATTTATACGAGAGCACGAACGCTGTTGATATCAGTCCCTCTTCGTACCCCCACCCCTCCGAACGTGAGAGAGAGAGAGAAAAGGATCCGCGTTCCTTTTCTTTAAAAAAGAGAGAGCAGAAAAATAGCTTATGCGCGCGAATCATCGTTCACGACGACGACGACGACGTTTCGGTCCGCATACGGTTAAGGGGTTTTTTAACAGAGCTATAAACGCGTTACCGTTTGAATTGCATATACCTGGCTATCAATTCTGCGGGCCCGGTACGAAACTGCCCGCGCGATTAGCTCGTAGGGATCGAGGAATCAATCCGTTGGATGCGGCCTGTCGCGAGCACGATATAGCGTATTCGCGGTGCAAGGATTTTGGAAATCGTCACGCGGCCGATCGCGTTTTGGCGGATCGAGCGCTGCATCGACTAACGTCTGGAGACGTTGCGTTGGGAGAGAAGGTGTCCGCGGCTGCAGTGTTGACAGCCATGAAAGCTAAAACGAAATTGGGCATGGGTTTGATAAAGAAAAAAGGTGAATAGAGAAAAAAGAAAACGGCAAAACGAATTCTCCTGATCGCCAAACGCGGCAGTTTTCTGTCGTTGTTGTTGCCTGTTTTGTCGGCCACAGGAGCATTGACGGGTGGTGCCGCGGGAATAGTCAAAGTCATAAACGATGCAAAAGCTGCGAAGAAACAATTGCGAGAAGCGGAGCGACATAATCGAGTCATGGAGGATCGTGGATTACGTCTCGCACCGTGTCAAATATTTTGATAGTTTTGGAAATCTTCAACCACCGATTGAGTTGATTCGCTATTTCGGCGCGAACGCGACCATCTTATATAACCACGAACGTGTTCAAAACTACGACGAAAGCGTGTGTGGACAATTGTGTGTTGACAACAGGATATAAAGATTGGCTCGCTGGACGGTGCGACGACCGGCTCGCGTCAGAGAAAGTTGATGGCAACGCTTCGCGAGAAGGAGCAATACGTTGTACATTACGGATACCTCCAACAAAGTTTGAAACACAATTTGAAATTGAAGAAAATTCATCGAATTCTAGAGTTTCGACAGTCGCGATGGCTGCGCGGCTATATCGATTTGAACACAAAACTAGAGGGGGGTTGTTGCTCGCTCGCTTCGCGAGCTTCGGGGGTGGGGGTGTTGTAGCTCGCTTTGCGAGTTCGCGAGAGGGTTAGTGGTACGGATGTTATTTGGTATCTGACTCTCCACGAGCCACACAAAGAACTTCCCGATTCGTTAGTTGCAGTATATTATTATCATTATTTAGTGTACGTTTTAAGAAGATAATAGGTTTTCAGGGAAAGTGATTATAACACTGTATTGGGCATTGTTAGAGATTCTTTCCCGAATCTCTACTCTGATAGTGTATATAGCTGTACAAAGTTAAATAAATATGACTACAAGCTAGCGACCAGTTCGGAGCGCCGTCGTCCCCGCTCCGTTCCCCCGCACCCCGCGGGACCCTCGGGTGAAGCGACGCGCCCAGCTGATTGCTCAGTTCGGTTTTGACGACAACGACATTCGCTTACGTTCTAGATCATCTTTCCCGATCCCGTTACGCAACCGTTTCGTCGAGTCGCGAACCAACTCGCTAGTTCAGTTTTCGTTCTATTATCTTAGAACCTCGGTATCGGTCCAAATTCAGAATCGACTGAGAAACTAAAACATGGTCCTTCGAGCCGGATATAACAGTTCGTTCACGTTCGTCGATTATACGCGGTAGCGAGTGATCTCACCCACGCGCGTACCGGTTCGACAACGTGTCTGAAACCTTTCAGCTCGCGAGTGCAGCGTCGAGAACCACGGGTTCAACCCTTTCGTCGACCGTGCTCCGAGAGATCGGAAAAGTGAACAATTTGGAGTCGCGATCCGATCTCCAACGGTTCCGTGCGTTCAAACGCGCTAACGGATTCCTTTGTCCTCGCCGTTCGCGCGACCAAAACAGTTGTTTAACCTCGTCGCGTAATAGCTACGTAACGCGCGCATCAGTGTTCCTTGGTGTGGTGTTGTGTTCTTCAACCGCTCAATTCAAACTGTTTTATCCATCACCCGTTCCAAGATGTCAAACGATTTAAAGAACCTCGTTGCCCTCCAAAGGGATTTGGGACGCCTCATCTCTCGAATCCTCCCTAATCTGACAAAGACGAGAAAAAATAATGTGTCAATCGAACTACTTGAAGCTAAGTTGGCCAAACTCAACGAATACTGGACGGATTTCAGACACCTACACAGCCAGATAATTTCATTCGAGTGTTGCGACCCTGGGTACTTCGACGACATTGCAGACGAGTATGACCGACAGGTCATAGAACTCAATGCCTGGATCAAGGAGTTGCACTCGATGCCTGCAACCGACCCGTGGGACCCGTGGGATATTCCTGACTCGGATCTGGAGGATCAAGGAAGCCTGCATCCCCCGAGCGATCCTGAGTTCCCGACGCCATCGGACCCCCTGGACATCAAGTGTTTGGTCACTCCAGCATCGTTCAACGATATCGTCGCGCCGTCCGATGCGCCTGGCCACAGCGCTCGTCGTTGTCCACGCCGCCAGCGGGGAACGCCTCCAGACTCACGTTTTGGCTCGCATCTCCTGCGCCACCGCTTGTGCGCTTTGACGTCGCCTGCGTTGTCGCGCCTCCGCGCTCGCGTTCTCCGACCGACGCCTTCGCGCTTCTACTCGCGCGCGCTCACGCCTTCGCTCTCGGGTCTCCACTTTCGCGCTCGTGCACTCACTCAACTCTGCTGTTGGGCCCTGCGCCCTCGAGCTCTCGAATCTGCTCTCATGAGCTCTCGCAGTTCCGCTCTAGCTCTACCGCGCCTCCGCCCGTGCGTCCACGCGCCTCCGCTTGCGTGTCTCCGCTCGTGCGCCTCCGCGTCTCCGCTCATGCACTCGCGCGCCTCCGCGTGTGGACTCCTGCGCTCTCGAGCTCTCGAATCTGCGCTCCCGCGCTCTCGTGCTTCCGCTCTTGCGCTCCCACACCTCCGCTCGTACGCTCACGCGCCTCAGCTTGCGTGTCTCCATTCGTACGCCTTCGCGCCTATGCTCCTGCGCTCTCGAGCTCTCGAATCTGCGCTCCTACGCTCTCGAGTTCTCGAATCTGCGCTCCTACGCTCTCGAGCTCTCGAATCTGCGCCCCTACGCTCTCGAGCTCTCGAATCTGCGCTCCTACGCTCTCGAGTTCTCGAATCTGCGCTCCTACGCTCTCGAGCACTCGAATCTGCGCCCCTACGCTCTCGAGCTCTCGAATCTGCGCTCCTACGCTCTCGAGCTCTCGAATCTGCGCTCCTACGCTCTCGAGCTCTCGAATCTGCGTTCTCGCGCTCTGTCGTTCCCGCTCGTGCGCTCTCGCGCCTCCGCTCTTGCGCTCTCGCGCCTCCGCTCGTGCGTTCACGCGCCTCCGCTCGTGCGCCTCCGATCATGTGTTCGCGCTCCCCCGCTTTGGACACCTACGCTCTCGAGTTCTCGAATCTGCGCTCCTACGCTCTCGAGCTCTCGAATCTGCGCCCCTACGCTCTCGAGCTCTCGAATCTGCGCTCCTACGCTCTCGAGCTCTCGAATCTGAGTTCCCGCGCCTTCGTGTTTCCACTCTTGCGCCCGCGCGCCTTCGCTCGTGCGTCCACGCGCCTCGGCTGGCGTGTCTCCGCTCGTGCGCCTTCGAGCCTCCGCTCGCGCACCCGCGCGCCTCCGCTTTTGGACTTCTGCGCTCTCGAGCTCTCGATTCTGCGCTCCTGCGCTCTCGAGCTCTCGATTCTGCGCTCCTGCGATCTCGAGCTCTCGATTCTGCGCTCCTGCGCTCACGTGCTGCCGCTCTTGCGCTCACGCGCCTACACTCGTGCGCCGTCGCGCCTCCACTTGTGTGCTCTTGCGATTTTGCGCTCACGATCTTGCGCGGTCGTGATGTCACGCCTCCGCGCTTGCACACTCGGGCATCCGCACTTGCCCTATTGCACTCTCGTTCCTCCGCCTTTGTGCTTACGCTCGTGTGCTCTTGCGCCTCCGCTTATGCGTTCTCGCGCTCTCGTGTGATCGGACCTTCGCACTTCCCGCCGGGCCGTGGCCCAGATGACTCCGAGGTACTTACGCGTAAATTCGGACCCTTTCCCGCTCCATGACGTCATCCCGCAGACTGTTGGTATTGGCGCCGGAACCAATTTTGACGCAATACGGACGCGTCAAGGCGGGGAGTATGTTAGAGATTCTTTCCCGAATCTCTACTCTGATAGTGTATATAGCTGTACAAAGTTAAATAAATATGACTACAAGCTAGCGACCAGTTCGGAGCGCCGTCGTCCCCGCTCCGTTCCCCCGCACCCCGCGGGACCCACGGGTGAAGCGACGCGCCCAGCTGATCGCTCAGTTCGGTTTTGACGACAACGACATTCGCTTACGTTCTAGATTATCTTTCCCGATCCCGTTACGCAACCGTTTCGTCGAGTCGCGAACCAACTCGCTAGTTCAGTTTTCGTTGTATTATCTTAGAACCTCGGTATCGGTCCAAATTCAGAATCGACTGAGAAACTAAAACAGGCATATAGAGTATGCTCAACCACATGTCGTATGTGGTCTTTTGAATTTTTCAAGAAAAAAAAAATTTTTTCTTTAAAAACTTTAAAAAAAATTAAAAAAAAATATATATATATATAGTTACGTTTGCTTCTTCGGAGGATACGCCTCTCTTATAAATTATAATTTAAAATCAACTCCTTTCGAAAAAAACTAAAAAACTAAAAAACTACTTGACCAAAATGGACCAAAATCTAATCAGCTATAAGTTACAGCGGGGCACATCCGTTGCATCATTCATTATTCTGATCGCGTTGTTACTTTTTCAGAAAACGTTAACGAAAAATTTGATACCATAGAAACGGACAAACGCACACACACACACACACACACACACACACACACATACCGACATTTTGATAAAAATAGTCTAAAATGACTCGAATGACCATGAAACGTGAAGATCTGTTAAAAAATCGATTTTCGATTTTCGGGGTAATTACAATAACTTCCCTATAAATCGGGAAGTTAATAATGTTCAAGTTCAAGTCTTCCTGGAAAAAGCATGCGAGTATTCCCCAGGGGGTATCATATTACATACTGCGAAACACCCCTCCTCCCCCTCGCCTACGAACGGGCTTTCAAGATAAGGAGGGGTATCAGCTTTCAAGATAAGATGGCTCGCCGTATAGCCAACTTCCCCCGTCCCCTCGTGTACCTAATTCCGCTTTTTCAGCCCCAAAAAGTGTGTTAGAACCCGCCTATATACCCTACTTAGGTGTTGGTCGAATGTTTGTGTTATTACGATTCTATCGTCTAGATAAGTAAACGCGTGCCGTTCCATTTCTGGACCGATGAGTTTATTTAGTAATCGTTGGAACGTAGCTGGTGCTCCGGTAGGCCCATATGGCATACGGCGGAAATGAAACAATCCCTTGCCCGGCACTGTGAATGCAGTTATTTCGCGGCTCTTCTCTTCTAACGGTATTTGGAAGGGGTTCCATGGAAATCACCGACACAGATTTCACTGACAACATTTCACCGACTCCAGATTTGACCGACAACGACTTTGATCGACAGCGGATTTGACCGAAAGCGGATTTGACAGACAAGAAGTTAGACCGACAACGACTTGAGAGGGCCACCTCAGTTAGCGTATTGTTGACAACACAGTCGCATCGCATCGTTCTTATTATGCAATACTTATATTTTTGCATAGAAGTGAAAGTGTTAGTGTAGTAAATAGTTCAAGAAAAGAATGTTAGCACCATCTTTAGAAGGTACAAGTTCTGCAGAAAATAATAACTCTGTTATTGCAGAAATTATATTATCAAGCTGTGGAGGAAGTCGAGAAAATAAGCGACTGCTTGGCGTTCCTCAACACTCTTTATTTATAATAGTTAATATTTCTCGATCGTAAATTTTTATAATATATAATTAATATATGTACACTGTTGTGTACATATATGTGTTGTATAATACACAAATTCGATCAATGATAAACAAAACAAAGCAAATTTGCAATAATTAAACTTTACTCGACGTTTCGATCCGGGTTTGGATCATCTTCAAGAGCATTGCGTCTGTAAATATACACTGAAATAATGTACTGGGTATTTCACAAGATGAACAATAACTGTACAATAATCTTTTCAAAATTCAAAAGAATCGTACTTGCTATGTATAAAGAAAAGTTTTAAGAATGTAATTCACTGACTGAGTTCCATGCTGGTCTAAATTGAACTGTGGCAAAGACCGTTAAGAGAGAGCAAACACAAAAACATTGGAACGACGCGTATTGACGTTCAACCAATCAGTCACTATGATCGACAAGTTCTCAATCGATGCTAGGCGGTAAATTTAAAATTAATAATTGCCAGTCCAAACAGAATATATCTGCTTAGATACAATTTTGAGTTATGGTAAGTAAGATTGACATTCAACCCTTATTGACCAAAGATGTTATAAAACACAAAGTGTTTAATGGTGGAAGAGAAAAATGTTAATACTTAATATATGTATATGTAAACTTTATCATAAATGCATTACTGATTAAGTAATGTTGCGTAGTATTCATGAATCTTAGGGGTTTCGTACCTAAGATTTACGCTTTAGTGTTTAATCATGTGAATGGTTACCAAAAGTATTCTATGTTCTAAACTTGGTTCTCTGTCCAAAATTTTTGCATTTTCAAAATCAAATGCATGGTTAAATTCCCATGAATATCTCGTCAGAGCAGTATGTTGTGTAGGTGGCAAAAAAATATTTCTCTTATGTTCTTCAATTCTTGTGTCTAGGTGTCTTGACGTCTCACAGTGCGGACAAATGGCCTAATATTCGGCACTTCTCTAAATTTGGTTATTAATGTATATATAGGTAATTTTTTTTACAGAAAATGATATTT
Organism: Lasioglossum morio; assembly: GCA_916610235.2. NCBI lineage: Eukaryota > Metazoa > Arthropoda > Insecta > Hymenoptera > Halictidae > Lasioglossum > Lasioglossum morio. The sequence goes on from OU744334.1 coordinate 38,801, forward strand.
ACCAATATAATTAATAAATTTATTAAGAAATTAACAATTTTTATTTAAACAAAAATATATTTTTAAAAACTAACAAATTTAAAACGAAATTAATAATAAATGAACCATATTTAATATTAATAATAATGAACTTAGACAAATTATAATAGTATAAACAAAATTAACAAACTTAACAAAACACTATTCGCTATCCGAGTCATCCTCGGTAGTTTGAATGTGATCCAAAACAAATCATGCACTCCCGTGATCTTGCACATTTCTGATTAAATATTGATCAATTTCAGTAAAATCGCAAGATCTGCTTTTTGTTGTCGTTTCTCGATGTATTGAAATAAACGGATCGGACGTGATTACAAGATTATTAAATAAATCGGTGTTCGTTGCCTGTCTACTGGATTTTCGTGTATGGTTCAGACGATAATTTCTTATTTCTTTATGTCTCGCTTCAATAGCCTCCTCAGACAGAAGTCCCATTGGAATATTAAAATGATTAATAATATCACAACCGTGAATTAAAACTTTATGTACTGTTATAGGCATGTAGTACCAATTGTATTTTTTAATGTATAAATCTAATGTCTGTTTTAAAAGTATTTTGAATGTGCATGTATTTATTTTTTCACAACTTGATAGCAACCTTAAAATTGTAAGCTGCTATGGCCACCCGGTATATTCTTGATATCGCTTATATCGAATACCAACTGTTTGTTACCAACGATAGACAAATGTAACAAAATAAAACGAACGTCTGACGTTGCGAACAGCGACGAGTCTCGTCAGGTCCGTCGTCGGAAAAAGACGTATATCAAAATAAAGTTAATTGATTCCCTTTGTCTTAATCCCGGCCATCTCTTACAAAATTATGTGAATTTTTTTTATTAAATTTTTATCTATTCCTGTAATTCGAGAGGCAATATTACAGCTTTTAAAAAATGTCCTGGCTGTGTTCCCGTCATTACTGGTACCATATCCCGGTTTCGGCTTGTCTACAGTGAGACCTAATCGAGATTTAAATTGTTTTTGAATTCTACGCTTGGTATTGCGACGTTGTCCCCGATCGAGCGGTCTTTACCGCGCTCGGACAAGGGCAACTCCCGGAATTTTACAAGCGCTGAGGCTGGGCCGTACGCGGCCGTGCAAATACGGTCCTCCCGGGGCAAAGCGGTTCTTCGAAGAGCTCGGCTTGAACGCGAAAGATTCTGTTCGGGCGCCAGGTACTAGGAAGTACCACTCAAAACGTGAAATACAGCCCGAGCTCGGGAAAGCCGAGTCCGGGGCGAGCCCCCGCTAACCGCGAGACGGAAATCGCGACACGACTGGCCAGGCGTTCGGACACAGGGAATAACGGGGACTACCCTCACGGCAGGGCGGATCGCGCAGGTGTAGAGTAACGAGACGAGATTGGGCTCTACGTTATTTTATTGAAAAACTTCAATACGTCGGTTGTACAGGAGGGCGACCACGTGGTCGCGACCCGGGAGCCCGCGCTCCTTGTACACTTTTATCGGAAGGTGGTCGTCCGCGGAGCGCGTTTTGTCACACGGAATTGTCTCGCAACGGTACGATGGACGGTACAACGTAAATCTCGCACGAACGAGAATTCGCAAGCGCGGTTGATCGGCGCGCGGAATTCCGGACTGTCGCGATTGTCTCTCGAAGATGTTAGAGAACGGAAGTCGATTCGCCACGCGCGATTAATACTTCGTTACCGGATTTCGCGAGCTAGGTGTTATCTCGCGACGCTATTCTTTTCCCGACGCGACTCCTGAGGAAGACTTCTTTCGCACGCGGAGGGAACGATCCAAACGAAATTGCTCAAAGCGTCTCTACACGAGACGCGAGCTCAAGGCCTGAGGTATTACCCTCGACCAAACGAAACATCGAGGACGAGACGGCACCGTGTCGTCCTCGGCCAAAAATGGACGAGCCAACGCGAAAACGGAATCGAGGAAATCACTGGTCGACTTACCCTTGGTCGTAACTGGACGTTCCGCCGGATTTCTTAGTGACGGACGCTTCGTGAATCGCCTCGCTCGACTGGTGGCACGAAATTCACCCGCGACTTCGGAACTTATTAACTACGGGATTCTGCCCTTAGATTCTCGGTAACGCGACTCTTTACTATGGAGACCAGTGCGACAATGACTCCGCGATCCGCATCGACCAGGATCGCCGATCTTCGTTTCCCCCCACTACGCGCTCTTTGCCGAATTTTCCCGAGTAGCTTCCGCCCGCTCGCGACTAGTAGATCGTAGGATCGTCGGACAGGTCCTGGGTCCCCAGACCTGTGTCCCTTTGGACTTCGATACATGAATCTCCTACGCCACCCCGATCCGGATTTCCAGCCACGGCGGGTTGAGTCGTCGGCCGGTACGACAATTCACGGTGGTTTGCTGGAGCTTTCTGTCCGAGCTCGACATCTCTGTGGGGTTTCGGATCCAACCAAACGCTACTCATGGCCATTTCTTCCTCCGACTGATCCTTTGAGGGGGCACCTTCTCGGGTTTTCCGGTTCCAGTCGTGCCCCTTGGCACGGCCCTGAAACTTCGCCGTACTCGGCACGCGCAAGAGATGGCGTTAATTACCCATCTTTAGATTTTTGTCATTCCTTCAGGAGCGCTCTAGTGTCGGCGGGTGATTTTCGTGACCGCTAGAGGTCGGCCCGGTCCACTCCGTACACGGTCAAAGGACCGTTTACACGAAATAAAGTGACGGCGCAAATTGCAACGACACAGTATATATAAATAATTTTTTATGTTCATTGTCCCTTACTTGCCATTTTTTAAATGGTAGTCTATATGAAATGTGGAGCAGACACTCGAAAAATTGAATCCACAAGTGTAATGTGCACAAGCCGAACCGGTAATGTTCAATTTTGGGACTTTTGAACAATTTTTCGATCGCGTTCATTTCCTTAGGTTTTGCTCCGCAAATATAGCATGTTGCTGCGCTATTTGTGTTAGATAAAACATTGCTAACACTACCATCTAACATCGTGAAGTGTAACTCAAAATTTACTTTCATCTCTCTATTGCCCAAGTTAAAAGTATAAGGTGCAAGAATGCCAATAGCCGCATTTACCAAAGCTTCTTGCTCCCTAACTAAAAATGCATTTTCTTTCATAATTAAAAATTTGATCGGTCGACAAAAATGTGTTGAGGATGGGCGAGGATTTATCCACAGCTCCTTATTAGTGTCATCGACTAATTTAAGGGGTATCATAGCAATTAGAAACAAAAATTCATCCGTATGAGATGAATGCTCAATAAATTTTTGTTTATACACGCTATGCCCGGAGCTACCGTCAAAGCCCCACTTACATATAATTTTTAAATCAGAATTATAATTTTCACCATCAACAATTTTTAAAATACTATTAGCGGTAATATTTAATAATGTTTGTAAATTCACCTCCGCGGATGTTTCGGTTATTGATATAGGAGGTACAACTGATTGCTTAATTTTTCTAAACTCTTTTATATTAGGAAAGCATGTCTTATGCAATATATTAATAAAGGAACGGAGACGAACATATTTCCTTTCAGACAAATGTAAATCTAAATATAACGCAATTAGTTTATGTGGCAATATGGGTGAATGTGGTTCAGTCCTGAAGGGCAATGAACTTAACAATTGCGCAGCAAAATTTACCCTAGTAGCACAAAAATATTGGATATATATTTATTTCGAATATTGGAAAAATACTTTTTGAGCCACACTTTTTCATATTAGATAAATATTAGATCTAATATTGTATACATGTACAGGAGATGTAAATTGAATGTTTAGAAAATATAAGCTAAATATTCAGAGAATATAAAATAGACATTTAAAAAATATAAAGTAAATATAAAAAAAATGTGAATATAATATTTGAAAAATATAAATTCAATATTCAAATAACATTTAATAAAATCTTCGAAAAGAGAAAGTTACAACAAAAATTAGAGTCTATCCATAATATATATATATATATATATACTTTCTATGCACTGCTTGAGGGAATATTCCACTTTGTCTTTGAAAGGACCTTATTACAATTCAGAAATATTTATGCAGTTGACGGGATTCGAACTCGGGACTTACCGTTTACGTGATGATGTGCTTCCTCGCTGAGCCATGTGAACCTATATTGTTTTACTCATTACTTTTTATTCTTATAAAGGATCAAATCATATCAAATCATATATAACTATTCGCAAAGATGGACTCTTGTTAAAAAAAATTTTAGGTAACTAGAAAAGTACTTTTTTTAATGAAGCATGTTATTAGTATATTAACGACAAAGATATATATATATATTTTTTCTTAAGTATTTGAATCGTACGTAAGCATAGAAACACATACAATATATTTGCTAAATAAACAAAAACATTTCAAACAATAACATGATATTATATTTTTATTGTGGAAAAATATATTCTTGTAATATAGTATAAAAATAATAGAGCATAATAATATAGCATAAAATAATAGATAGTAAAAACAATAAAATAATATAGCATAGTATATTGCGTGTGCCCGTCTACGACGTTGAACATCGGCAAGAATCCGAATTTAACGGTATGTTTCAATTTGTTACACGAACCCTTTAGGGAACTGAGGATCCGTGAACTATAAATGCGTTGGACTTGCGTGAAGAAAGAAGGGAGAATTTGTCGGGAGTCGGATATTTCGAATAGGTTGAAGTCAATTGTTCCACCCGCGTGATACGGTTCACAGAAACACTTTATTTGCACTGAGGCTACGGAGGCGTTTAGTCCCGAAAGAACAGCTTCTCACAGGGGAGAGTGTTCAACTCGTTCTCTCGCAGGGGAGAGATTAACGATCTATTTCGAAACGTGCTCGTAGCTGTTACATAAAATTCGCGTGTTCCCGCAGAGGAGGTTACAACGGAACGGTCGTTATTATTACGGCTGGGGGTCCTATTTACCGGAATCGATAGGTGTCCCCACCACGCTCATACATGGGAGCTCACTCGAGGTGTCTAATTGTCGCGTCAGCGACGAGGCATCAAAGGGGGGGGGGGGTATTCGAGACAACAAGTATACCGAATATCGTTAATCGCGTCTAACACAATTCCTTCCAAACATCAGATGAAATCGTTGTGTCACCACCATTTCAATTTAGTCTAATAATAAAAGGCGCAAATATATATACTACTGTGGTAAAGGTGTTTTTGAACTTTGTTTATTCAGAATATGTATTGTGACGTTGCAACTTTTGCGACGTCACTTCACCGTATTTTTCGTACACCGAGTACATATAACGAAGGACCAGACCAGGTAAATAACGAGCCGCGAGACCGTACCACCGAATTCAAGAGCGTGCCCCGACGAAATTCCGATACGAAAACAAACAGCGTACTGACATCTAGCGTGTGCCGAGTACGGCAAGTTCCAGGGCCGAAGAACAGACCCGGAAACGGAACCCCGACCTTCGGAATTCCCGGAGGAAAGATGCATGACCGACAGGAGGCGTACGACGAAATCATGGCCAACGTTGCGAAGCCCCGTACACGGGCAATCAGAATTGGCATCGAGAAGCACCCGGTCAACCAACCCGGAGGCGCTGAAGGGCAGGAACCCCCTAAGATTCCGAGGCATCGTTTCGCGTCCCCAACAGCGTCTCGTCCCGCTAAAGAATAGGGGTTTTAGCGAGGATGGTGCCAGCGTTAGCCAAAGAGGCAGAGGCCTCCCTCGAACCAGAAAAGGTCGAGCTTTTGTCGCGATTGAGGTCCGGGGCCCAAGGACCATCGTCGAGTCGCTCCTGAGTCGGAACCGTCGAACGCGGTTAACGTGCGTCTTCGGGAAATTTCGGTAGAGTTCGGGTGGGGGAACAAGAATCGATGCGTCTAGCTGTCGATAGCGAAGGATCACTGTCGCGCTAGCCGTCACGAGACTAACGAACTTCTTCTCGATTTCCCATTAACGCTCGCTCGAAACAGCTTCGCGGAAGCATACACGCGCTTATTCTCTTCGCTGAGCGAAACCCGGTCTCGCGGCCGCATTGTACGTTCTCGTGCGCGAGTAAGTGTCCGAGCGAAAAGGGTTGCCGAAATAACATCCGAGCAACAACGGCGAAGACGGTAAGTCGACAAAGTGATCTTTTCGCTATCCAGTAGCATTGTGTTGGCTCGATATTTGTCGCGCGAGGACGAACGAGTTTCGTTCGATCCTCGACCTTTCGCGTGTGCCGAGACGCGTCGCGTCTCGTGCCGTCGGCTCGTGCTTCGCGGAAGCACGTTGAGCGTCTCAAAGAAAATCGAGAGTTTTCCTTCGCGAATCGAATCGGAAGTTTCCTCGGAGGAATCGCGTCTCGCGAGAATAGTCTTTCTCTTGACCTTCGGATATCTTGAATTCGGTGGCGATTAACGTAGGGAAGCGAACCTCGTACGAAATACCGTTCGTATCTAACATCTAGCGTTTCGCGAGCGTTTCACGTGCGTGGGTTATCGCGACAGTCTTGTACCGCGCCGTCCATCTGCGCCTCGCGCGATCCCGTTCGTCGGGAATTCCAATTGTATATCGTACCGGTCATCCGTACGCTTACGCGCGATAGAGGAATTCGACAAACGCGCTGCGACACCACCATCTCTCGCAAAAGTGTATAAAGAGCGCGGGCTCTCGGGTTGCGGTCACGTGACCGTGCTTTGTATCATCGGACAAGGAAATGAATTTCCACTCGAGACCAAATTTGTCGCTATTTCTCGAACCCTGTGAGATCCGTCCTGCCGTAAGGGCTGTCCTCGTCCTTTCCGTGTCCGAACCTCCTGGACCCGTTGCGTTCGCTTTTCGAATCGCGTTTCGAAGATCCGATTCTCGTGCCCGGCTTCTCCGTGCACGAGAGATTCATCGCGTTTCGCGTGGCATCCTCGCGGTGCCTGGCGCCCTAACAAAATTCGTTACGTGGTCGGTAAGTTTTTCGTGGCCTTGCTTAGTCCCGGGCGGACCCCGTGCATACGGCTGCACGTGGCCCGGTCTCAGAGCCATAAAAGCCCGGAGCCGTTCTTTTCGGGGGTTTTCTATCCTCCGCACAGTGTAATGTTTCGATCATTTAGAGTCGTTTAATTCTTAACGATGTCGTTTCTCTTTTTTATCATGTATTTTGCTAACACTACACAAAATATGATGATTTCTAATCACTTTAACATTACTTTTGTTGTATTGGCCGAAAATACGTATTTTAACTCTTGCAAATTACTGTTTGAAATGGTATTTAGTTTAAAAGCTTTTAATTTAAATATACCTGCATTTTCATATGTCGGTCAATTGAAAGAATATAATGCATTAAATCATTCCTCCTTTGTGCTTGAACACCAAATGTTGAATAAGGTGGCTCTAAAGATACTAGAACATATTTTGAAAACGAAAGATAACTCTCACGACCCCATTTACATTGATATAATTTTATTTTCATTTCCGCCTAAGTAAAATCACAACTTCGATATTCAATGAAGAATGAAATTCATATTCGCTAAACAATGAAAAGTGTTCTCCAATTTTTTATGGTAATCGTTTGTTACTAGTCATAAATTATGTAGGGTCTCTAAAGTATATACCACATTTTGAAACCAAAAATATTGAAAACTTACCTTAAGGAGTGAAATAATCGCCAAAATAAACAATATGTCAAATAATAGTAATTAAATAAATAATACTAAACGAAGAACAAAAACTATCAAATGCAATAACAATCGAACACAACAACAGTTAAACAATAACAATTCAAAACTATAACAATTTAATAAATAACAATCAAAGTGCAGGTTTATGAACACGTTCTTCTTACTCGGACAAATTGTGTTAGACGACTGCGCGAGGTGACCGCGTAAGGCTGTGGAAAACAAATGAAAACTCCCATGGACGCAGACCAACGCAGAATTCGTTAGCATAGCCGACTAGACAAGACTTCAATGTATACATACTATATAGTTTGAAGTCCATATTCGCCCATATAAGAAAGTTTTAATCTGTAGAACATTGGTACATACTGAAAAGTTCTTCGAGTTCGTATGATTATTAATCATAAAGAGACTATATGTATAATATTTAAAAACGAAAAATATTGTAAACACACCGCAAAGGATTGAGTAATCACTAAAATAAATATTATAAAAATTGAAGTTCAAATACACACACTTTTATTTAGGTAAAGTATCGCTGCGGATTGATGTATTTTCACCATTTGTATAGGCAGTCGAGTTCATTCGAGGCTTATTTTTCATATCTGAATGCGATAAAAAGTTAAAAACAATATCGATTCTGGGTTACGGAGGTATTGCTTTCAAGGTAAGAGTAAATACGTAATTTTTAAAAAATGTTCAATTTCGGAATTAAACGACCCTAAATGATCGAAACGTTACACTGTGCTACACCGCGAAATTGCAAAATTCTATTTTTTAATTTGGGTGCCCCAACTTTAATATAACGATCCGCACGCATTAAATTTAAATCACTACCCGAATCAATTAGTGCTACCAACTTACAATTTTCAATTTGCACATCCATAACACGCTTTTTCCGTGATTCCTCTGACGTACTACTCACATCCTTCACAGGGTTTTTCGTAACACTACATTCTCTCCCAATACGTCCATATTCTCTACACTTGAAACACTTAGCACCTTTACTCTTCGTCGGACAATTAGCACTTAAATGATTTCGGTCTCCGCACAAGAAACATTTTCGTACATTTTCCTGCGCAGTTGTCCCACGAATTGTCTTCTTTGTCTTCTCTTCAGTACGTCAGCTCCTCGTTCTTAAATTCTCCTTCATATCCTCGTACGACTCGAACTTCTCCTTCAACTCACGAATGTTCCTCGCTCCATACAATATCATTGTGTTGGATTCTTCGTCTTGTATTCCATCGATGATATATTTGATAACAGCCGCAGTATCCTGTGACGTGGCAAAATAACCACGTCTACTCCGCAATATACAAAGCAAACCCAATAAGTAAAATCGAAAGGACCGGACCACCCTCTAGCAGGCTAATTAAGAAAGTAACAGCCGTAAGCGCTCTCTCTGGGACGTATTAAGAATTAAGAACCGATACTGTAAGAATTGGGGAACGCCGTGCCCATTTGGCGCGACGGAGAGATTACAGGACCATAGAGTAGGCTCAGGGAGCCCGAAGGGAAACCTGCCAATCAGAGGGAAAACCAATGCTGCCGCCGCAGGCCCACTCGCAACGCCGGACCACGGAACATCCTCTGCAGAGGAACGTTGAAAAGGGACCCCGAGCCCAGGCCAACCAGCCTGGAGGCGCCGACGAGGGACCCTGGGACCAGAAGAATTACCGAAGAATCGTCCCGTCGACGCCTCGCCCTGCGATAGCAACGGTCCCTGCAGGGGCGACTCGGGTGGTTCTGGAATGTCTCGCGGCATTCCCGGTGGAGGCGAGACCACTGTTAAAGAAATCGGGAAATCGGCAAGATCCGGGGCCCTTCCCGTCGAGTGTCGGCTCTCTGCGTTGACGACACCGCGAGCGACAGTGATTGGCGGGCGTAAAATCGAAATAGTAGGGGACGCCTTGCTTCCGCTTCCTCGAGCTACCGAAAATTCGCGTCACTGCTGCGTAGGCTCCCGTAAGATCTAGTCGATTGATACCGTCTTTTTGTAACCGCGCGTGCGACGCCATTTGTATGCTGTCCTAGACTGCGAGATTTTTATCGCTGCCGGTGGTAAGTGCCAACCAGATTGCTTCATAAATCGGAACGGTTTAATTTTGTGATTCTTTCGAAGTGGCTCGAGCAGCGTTTGTGAATTCGATTTGATTTTTAGTGGTTCGTCTTTCCGACGACCACGTGTTTCGTGAGCCGCTAGAACGGCTGCCTGTTAGCGTTCCCTAGGCGAGTTTCCCGGTGAGAAGCGACCAGTGAGAGTGCCGTTTGCGACGCCACGTGTTCGCGAGATATTCGTTAGACGATGCTGCCGCGCGCAGTCCGATTGTAATCCGTTAGTCTATTCCATCTTGACCCCGCGTCGGCCTAAAACCTCGGACCGCTACCGGCGCGGGTACGATTATCTATTCCGAGAAGCGCGTGTACCATCAGGAGTCGGTACGAGTATAATCATTCGCGGAAACCTCGCCCGGACACCCGGCGTAGTACCGATTCCGACGCGGCCATCTTGTCTCCGCGAAACCGCGTGCGTGCCGGCCTTCTGCCGTGCCGACAACTTTCAACCACTGTACAATTCGTCAAACTAAGCTGCCGGGTTTCTCCCCGACAGCCCGCGTCACTTTCTTTGTTATTCTACCAACCGGTCGATCCAATAAATTGTTCATCAGCTAACTTTGTCGAAATTATTTCCGAGGTCCGTTCCCGCCGTGGGGAACGTCCTGTCCGATCCCGTGTAGAATCCTGGCCCAACACTGAGCTATTCCGTCTCTCGCGATCGTGTTCTCGAAGCTTCATTACTAAACATAATTTCGCATGGCATCTACGGATACCTGGCGCCCGAATATCGAACCCTTCAGGGTAATTAGCGTTACGATTATCTTCGAGAACTCGTATTATCACGGGTAGACTGTGTGCCGCGCGGCCGGACTCAGCCTGGCGTTCAACGCCTATAAAATCCCGAAGCTGTTGCCGATCCTCCTCTCCAGTCGAGACCCGGTCGGAAACCGCGTGATAATCCATATCTGCGTGCTTAGCTATCTCCAGCATGCTATATATATATATATATATATATATATATATATATATATATATATATATATATATATATATATATATATATATATATTCTTGATGTGTTTCGTTGGACTTCTTAGTTCTCCGAGACAACTCCTTGTGGATTTTGTGCACATCTACAACTTGAGAAAATTCTGTTTTTAACGCTCGCTTCATTTCGGACCACTTGCGGCAGCATTTGTCGTAAATGATGAACATTTTGGCCGATCCACGCAGCAATCGTTTCGCATATACAACTCTTTGCACGTCACTCCACTTGCATAATCCCACCATATCTTCAAACTCTTGTAGCCAACAGCGGATATTTTCTTTAGTGTCGCCACTAAAAGTATTAAAGGATTCCTCAACATCCTTAAATGTTAAAACTTGAATGTGTCTTGTGCAATCCCTGACACGCGTTTGATCATTCTCATCTTCGCTTTCGTCGCATTCGCTTTCATCTTCGTCTTCCCCATGCTCGATTTCTAACGTCATCGCTGCTCTCAACCGATCTTGCAACTCTTTCTTGTTTCCACTCACTCTAAGTTTCCGTTTCCTTAATTCTTCTTTTAATTCAACCAGCTTCATTGATCCTACGGCATTTAACCTGTCACTGGCAGAACCATCTTGTGGTGTATTATCAACCACTGTGTCATTTCCCGATTCCGACATCTTGGAAAATTCTTCAAAGTCAACTATTTCGACAAATGCAACTTGGATAACTGCAGCGCAGTTACTTCAACACGTTCAACTCAACACAGTTTGTTCAACACAGACGACACGGCTAATCCAAGACACTTGCTTCGACACGACTAATTCGACACGGTTCGTTCAACTCAGACAACACAGTCAATTTGCTCTATTCAATCCCGGACGAGCCCCCAAAAATATGTGGTAAAGGTGTTTTTGAACTTTGTTTATTCAGAATATGTATAAAAGAGATTGAATGAGAAACTAAATGAGAACACAACATGTAATCCAACTCGCAAACAACGCTCAAGACCTTCACTCTACGCAAGCAACTCAAAGACTGCCTCTTCTCTCAAAAATGTCCTTCTCCCGTCTTCACTCATACACGCGCACTCTCATCCCCATAGCCTGTGTTTCACCCTACGGAAAACCCAGCTGACACTTGGGCCTGGTTTTCGTTGGGCACGCTTTCTCTTTCAATAGCCTTTTTGCCCTTTCTGTTTTATGGCCATCTTCCTGCCATTAAGGACCCAACGACATCCTGTCTAAAAATTCGTTACTACACTACACTTCAAAAGTTTGGAAGAAGCTGAACAGAATCTTATAGAACTTTAGTGTTCACGATTTTTTATTATAATCAAAGTATGTGACTTAGTATGAAAACTGAATTTAGGAAAGCGCAGGAAGTTGGGGAAAAAGGTGTATATATAAGATATTGTATTTATGTTTCTGTATTCATATTTATTTATTACAGCCTAGACTTGGCTATCGCTAAAAATAAAGACACGCATTGTCATATTTCTACCTCCGTAATTGAAGTTTGTCTTCTTCTTGTGGCAGCTGTAAAATTAAAAATGAAACAAAATACATATGTATTACGTATAGTTCGTGGCAATATCACATAAAAGTAATAAGTGTAGGTACTTAATCATTACAGCATCATATAATTTTAAATTAACGAAAGATAATTTTTTCTTTCGTCCTTGCCCGGAATAATATGTTACTGCTTCATTCGTTAGTAGTTTGCGGAGCATATTATAAATAATTCTTTTATTGGTATCTCCACCGACTAAATATAACAGTTGTACCTGAAAAATATGGCATTATTTATTTAACGTCAATATTGCAGATTATAAATATGAACCATTTACTAAACAGAAATACTATGAATCACATATAAAGTAAAAAAACCATAAAATTCATATATTTCGGAAATTATCTAAAAATGCAAATAATGTTTATATTTCCCAATACAAACCAGAGAATTAAATTTTTCTGTATTTTCTGATATAATTGCATCGAACTCATTTATGCTAATTATAGAAACTAACGGCAATTGATTCAGAAAATCAGTATCGATCTCGCTATGGCTGCTTCCAGCCGTTACCGTGACCTTTAATAACCTTTCTATCCTCTCTAATTTATTAAAAATTTGTTTAACGTCGTATTTTAAGTCCAGGTATTGTCGATTTAATGCGGCCAATTGATCCTCGTTCTTTTTCGTTACACGATGTAGATCTGTGTAGAATATCACAAAGTAATATCATTACCTTTAGTTTATTATTTTAGTATATGATCAATTAATTACTATTTTTATATTTATAACAAAAATTCAGCATTTTTGTTTATTTTCCGACTTACTTGGGGTTTCTATGTGCGATTGCTCAATTGGTTGGCTTTCATTTGATGAATCAGATGAGTCGGACGATTCGAAAATAATTCGCTTTTTTGATATAGTGTCGTGTTGCGATTTCCTCATTGGTGACATTTTAAAAATGATATGAAGCAATCCTTAAAAATACAAACTTATAAATACATCAGCTAATATCTAATTTAAAATAAAATAAGTAAATATAGATTATGTGACGTGGCAAATTAACCACGTTCGCGTCCCTCCCAAATTAAGATATTAATCTTTAAGAGAGTTCGAAAGGACCGGATCACCCTCTAGCAGGAAAAATGCGTACAAAAGCAGCAGTAAGCGCTTCCACTGGAAAGTCCTGAAGTGTAAGATCGTAGACTGTACACAAACGGACGTCGCGCCTATTGGCCCGACGTACTATTTCAGGACCGTAGCTCGGGCTCAGGGAGCCCGACTATCATTCGCTACCAAAATAGAGGAGAACCAATGCTGTTGCCGCAAAACTGGACTCGGAATGCCCGAACACTCATTGGTGTAAACAACTTCGAAGGAAAACAAATGGACCAACAGCTCGGGCCAATCAACCTGGAGGCGCCGACGAGAGACTAAGGGACCACGGAGAACATCAAGAATCGTCCCGTCGACGTCTCGCCCTGCAACATGGTCCCCGCAGGAGTGGCTGAAGGAATCCTGGAATGCCTTCCGGCATTCCCGGCGGCCAATAGGACGTCGTTACAGAAATCGGGGAATCGGCCTGTAGCGGTGTAAATGAAATGTAAATATTGAATGAGTGGTAAAAGTAATATTTAAAGTATTTTTATTAGGACCCGACCAAGTCAGATACGAGAAAAGATAACATTGGCGACCCCGTCAAGTAGTGGAAATGGAGTCTGGGTCAAGTAAAGTGGGAAACGGACCGAACGATAATGATTATGAGATCAACAAGGTCAGTATTAAAATCCCACCATTTTGGGTGGACAGACCAGAAATCTGGTTTTACCAGGAGGAAGCCCAATTCCAAATTTATAATATAACGCAAGAAGACACCAAATTTAATTATCTGGTGGCTTAGCTAGAACCAAGGTTTATAGAAAACTTGTGGGACATTATCCAAGAGAATGGAAATAACAAATATACATCGGCAAAACAAAGGTTGCTGAATACCTTTAGAGAAAGCGAAAATAAACGTATCAAAAGGTTGATTACAGGACTGGAATTGAGAGATATGAAGCCTACACAGTTGCTTCGTAAGATGAAAACACTACAGGGCACAGACGATGTATCAGAAAAAGTTCTGAGAACCCTGTGGCTCGAGAAAATGCCGGACCACGTAAGAAACGTGCTCGTGGTTAGCGACGAAACGCTAGAAAAAGTGGCGGAAATGGCGGACAAGATGGTGGAAACAACAACCAATATAGAGGTCGCTAATGTCGGTAAGGACGAACCTTGGAAATAGGTTATGCTGAGAATTTCTGCTATAGAGCAACAGATAGCAGCAATGAACGTGTCACGGAGACCACGATCCAGAACCAGGAGTTTCGACCGGAATCGAGCCAGGAGCAAGAGTGGACCAAGAAGAGTGTTCGACCCTAACGGAAAACTCTGTTATTATCATTTCAGATACGGGAAGAAATGCAATCCGGAAAAATGTAAAGCGCCGTGTAGCTGGAATAAACGGGAAAACTCCAACATGCAGTAGATAGTGCGGTAAGGTCTGCTGCATTTCCAGAAAAGGATTGCCGCAAATACCGACTGTTCTTGAAGGACAGAAAAACAGGGATGCGATTCCTGGTGGACAGCGGAGCGGATATCTCACTAATTCCAGCGGATACCGAGGCAAAAATTCCGTGTGATTATAAATTATACGCAGCAAATGGTACGGAAATTCCAACATATGGTATAAAAATCATCACTGTGGACTTGGGACTGAGACGCACATTTCAGTGGCCGTTTGTGGTAGCCAAAATTAGTAAACGGATATTGGGTGCCGATTTTTTGAACCAGTTTCAGCTATTGGTGGACATCCACAAGAGACGATTGATTGACGATACTACTAAAATGTCGATAAGAAGTGAAATAATGCCAATAGACGTGGACAATAAAATTAGTACAGTAAAACACTCGTCTAAATTTTCAGACCTTCTTTGCTTGTATCCAGGGATTACAAAGCCAGGAATAGTAACGAAGGCGAGCGAGCATGAAGTCAATCATCACATTATCACGCAAGGCCAACCAGTGTATTCGAAAGCACGACCATTGGACCCTAAAAGAATGGAACTGGCGAAGCAGGAATTCAAATACATGCTTGACAACGGCATGATAAGCCCCTCGAAATCGGAATGGGCGAGCCCACTCCACCTGTTGCAGAAAAAGGACGGTACGTTAAGACCCTGCGGAGATTATAGACGGTTAAATGCACTGACGATACCAGATCGTTATCCAATACCGCGAATCGAAGATTTCCACATGATTTTGCAAAACAAAACAGTATTTTCTAAAATAGACTTGGTCAAGGCATATTACCAGATACCAATCGCTAAGGAGAACAAGTGTAAAACAGCCATTATCACACCGTTGGACTATATGAATTTAACGTTATGAGTTTCGGGTTACGGAATGCCCCTTCAACGTTGCAACGGTTCATTAACGAAGTATTTCGAGGCATAGACGTAGTATTCCCTTACATAGATGATGTGCTTGTAGACTCCGCGTCAGAGAACGAACACCGAGAACATTTAAAATTAGTTTTTGTAAGATTGCAAAAATTCGGTCTTCGCATAAATTTGTCGAAGTCGGTGTTCGGAGTGCAATAAATAGAGTTTTTGGGATATTTAATAACGACCGAGGGTTCATGTCCGTTGCCAGAAAAGGTACATGCAATATTGAATTATAAATTGCCTAATACCATCCAAGAGTTACGCACCTTTTTAGGTATGATCAACTTCTATAGAAGGTATTTAAAAGAGGCAGCACAAACACAAGCAGTCTTGCATGAAATGCTGCGAGGTGCAAAGAAGAAGGACCAGAGAAGAGTACCGTGGACAGAGGAATCGACAAGAAAATTTGAAAAATGTAAAACGGATTTGGCTAATGCAGCACTCCTATATTTTCCAAGACCAGAATTACCACTATCTGTGTGCATAGATGCCTCAGACTGGGCAATAGGAGCAGTACTTCAACAGTACGAGAACGGAAGCTGGACACCAATAGCATTTTATTCGAAGAAACTCAACGATACTGTTCCGTTCGGAACAAAAACAATACAATGTGAGTCTCTGTCCGACCTTTTTTTATGGCCAGTCCGTTGCCTGAACTTTTCTCGGGATTTAAGCTAACCTTGTCATCTGGAGACCACTCCAGACGTTCCCCGAAACATTTAGTTTATTGCGGGTATTCTTTCATAGGACATTGTAACGCGATTCTTGCGAGCGGTTACCAACGGTCGCCCGATAACAGTCTCCAGACCTGCCATAAATCAGGTTGGACAGCTCCCCACTTCTCCTTCCTACGGCCTCAAACAGAGCTAAGGGAGGGAGAATCTAAACAACCACAGTTTTCTGATTGGAAAATAGTATTCAAGACAGAACCAATCAGAAACCGTTCTCTATTTTGACAACAGGTCACACCCCCTCGCCTTACCTAAGGCCAACCTCTCATCCACGAGGAGCCTAACCTACCTCGCCTGGAGGGTGAAAGTCAAGTTCACGACAAGTTCAGTTCGTTTTTGAACGTGCGAATGAGTGATACTCTTCACACCTCCTCCGAGTGCGTTTCAATACGGATCACGGCAGTCTGATCCGCGCGCGTCTAAGGCAGGATCTGTTAGAACAGCCTTACCGAAGAGTTCTCTAACAGATCTGGAACGAAACGCGATTCTTCCCTTCCTATTCCAAATCAATGAACTAGTTGCCCAAAATTAATTTGGCGGGTAACATTAACCATTCGAAAACACACAGTCGTGAATGAACATTTTGGTCCTTCGAGCCGGATACATCAGTGAACTATGAAAGTGCAGTGCGTGTGAAGACAAACAATAGTGTTCAATAACAACCAGATTGGAAGAATCGAGAGACCTTAGCCGCAATCAACAGTCATTGCTGACCAGCCAGTGAGAGCAGTCGCCGATTAAGATAATCAGCTATTCATATCAGCAAAGGGTAAGCACGTTATTTGAATTTACCGATCAGGGCCTTTTCAATTAGCAGTTCCTATTCTCATTTTCATCGTCTAAAAATGGCTAACACGAGTAAGTCAAGCCAACGCATCACTATCCTCAAACACAAACAACGGGTTTTTCAAGCGAACATAGCAACACTTACTACGTTTCTTACGGGCTACCAAGAGTCCGCGACCGCGCGCACAAAACTCCATGAACGCATCAATAGATTGAAAAAACAGTTTGAGATATTCAACGACAATCAAGACGAGTTAGGCTTACACGAGGATTTCGATCAAATCGAAGCAGAACGCGAAAGGGTAACTCAGTCATATGAGGACGTGATAGCAAACGCGACGCAGTTATTAGAAGGCTTCTTGTTAACACATGAACAGACAGATAGGTCCGCAACAGATTCACTCGCGCCTTCCACGTCCACCAACGCTGGAATAAGACTTCCTAAAATCAATTTGCCTGACTTCGATGGCCACATCGAAAAATGGCTAACTTTCAAGAACGCGTTCATTAGTTTAATCCAAGGACACACCGGACTCACTGACATACAGCGCTTCAACTATCTCCGATCATCAGTCTCCGGAAAGGCTAGAGATGCAATCGAATCATTTACAATAAGCGAGGAAAATTACAAGGCGGCATGGGCACAACTGTTGGAAACATACGACAATAAGCGCGCTCTCATCTTACGCCATACGTCCATGCTGTTAAACACACCCCCAATGCAAACCGATTCACCAGACGCGATAACTGATTTGATTAATCATACGCAATCACACCTTCGATCGCTACAGTCACTCGGTCGGTCTCGGGAAGACATCGCGGACGATTTCCTCGCAAGTATTATAATTGATCGCATGCACGACAACACGCGTAAGGCTTGGGAACAAACTCTCACAGAGACAGAAATGCCATCCCCAACAGAGATCATCAAACACTTACGCAACGCGTCACACCAATGCAATATTCGCGTCACAACTATAAACGCGAAACCAGTCAAAAATGCACTACCGGAATCACGATCGTCGGCAAGTTTTCGACCGCGAGCCGCGAAACGACGATGGGAACCCGCGACAAAGGCCAGAGAGATTTCTTCATCATTTATACCTAATAAACGAACATTCGTGACAACAACCACCGCGCAAGCATGCCCGATCTGCAAATCTAAGACGCATCAAGTATACGCGTGTCCTAAATTCGAAGCCATGTCAATCAATGACAGATGGTCAGCTGTACGGGCTGAAACATTATGTTACAATTGCTTACGGTCAAATCATACGCTTGTCAGCTGCACGAGGAGTCGATGTCGCGTTTGCAATGAAAAACACAACACTAAACTTCACGTAGACCAAAAACCTACAACTCCAACTCAAAAAGCATGACTATCGACAGATATTACAGATCGTCCATCGTTTCATAACCACACTTTGCTTTCTAACGAATTAACAGGCGGTCTGTTAACCACAGCCAAGATCCAAGTATTTGATCGCGATCAAAACCCGGTAGTATGTCGCACATTGATTGATACCTGTTCCAACGCGAATCTTATGACGGAGGAACTCGCGAAACGATTACGATTACCTACAACCCGACAAACTGCAATCATCGAAGCGCTAAATGAGATGAATACGACCACGAGCAACCTTGTGACGGCTACTATACAATCACGATTAACAAACTATAAACGCACGCTTACTTTTTGTACAATACCGCGAATTGCCGAATCTTTACCCGACAGTCAGGTGGACAGATCAAAATTACACATTCCAGCCAATCTTCGATTAGCAGATCCTGAATTTCACCGTCCAGGAACGATTGACATGTTGCTCGGAACTGGACCAACGTTATCATGCCTCAGCATCGGACAAATTAACTTGTCAAAACAAAACAATGTCGATCTCATTTTACAAAAAACCCAATTCGGATGGGTCCTTGGAGGCGGTTTTCCTTCAGTATTACAATCAAACCACAAGACTTTTTGCTCCCGCGTACATTTTGATTTACAACAATTCTGGAAGATAGAAGAAGGTGCCGTTGAACAATTTCGTTCAATAGATGATGAAGCGTGCGAGAATCATTTCGTAACCACCGTGAAACGCGATGAGTCCGGCCGATATATCGTCGCGCTGCCTTTTAACGAAAAAAGAGAGCAACTTGGAGAATCGCGCTCTCGCGCCATGCATCGTTTCCTAACTCTTGAACGAAAATTGGAACGGGATCCAAATTTAAGGGATGAATACACAAGGGTGATGAACGAATACCGCGAACTTGGACACATGAAACAGGTCACAACCGTTAACACGCCAGGCTTTTATCTACCACACCACGCCGTCATAAAATTATCAAGTACAACAACTAAGGTCCGCGTAGTTTTCGACGGGTCAGCAAAATCAAACACTAATATATCATTAAACGATACACTTCGAGTCGGTCCCACCTTACAGGATGACCTCCTATCACTTTTATTAAGATTCAGGATGCATGCATACGTTCTAACAGGAGACATCGAAAAGATGTATCGACAATTTCTCGTTCGGCCCGAAGACCGCGTTTTTCAGAGAGTATTGTGGCGAGACCCACACGAAGAAATTAAAACTTACGAGTTAACGACTGTCACGTTCGGACTAGCTTCAGCTCCATATTTGGCCATACGATGCCTGCAACAATTGGCAACCGACGAAGAGCATGATTTTCCAGAAGCTGCAGCACGGATCAAACGGGATCTTTATGTCGATGATTTATTGACCGGCACCGATTCGATCGTTGAAGCGAAGACGTTGCAACGTGAAATTATCACGTTATTGAAAAGGGGTGGTCTCAATATTAGACAATGGGCATCAAACGAAATGGAATTACTTTCGGAACTAAGCGAAGAGTCAATGCACCCAAAGATTTTGGGAGACGCAACAACCATGAAAACATTAGGGGTTTCATGGAACGCAAGAGACGACACCATTCAATATTCAGTCCAACCAACTACAGCAAAAGAGGTTACCAAGCGAAAAATTTTATCTACAATAGCCAAAATATACGATCCATTAGGATTACTCGGGCCTATCACAATCGTAGCAAAGATCCTCATGCAACGACTCTGGGCATCAAAAATCACCTGGGACGAATCACTTCCGGCCAATCTCCACACAGATTGGATTAATTTCGAAAGAGATATGCAGTTGTTGAACAACATCACTTTCAGTCGTTTCGTTCGACTTAAAAACGCAAAACGAACCGAACTGCACGGGTTCTGTGATGCGAGCGAAAGGGCCTACGGTGCTTGCTTGTATGTACGAACAATAGCGCAATCCGGTTCCATTCATACGAGTTTACTTTGCGCAAAATCTCGCGTCGCGCCTTTAAGCCAAGTAACACTCGCACGTTTAGAGTTGTGTGGTGCCGCATTACTAGCTACATTATTTCAAACCGTGCAAGACGCTTTAACGCACCACATCGACGAGGTAACTTACTGGACAGATTCGACGGTTACATTGAGCTGGTTACGTAAACAACCTTCCACCTTAAAGACTTTCGTTGCAAACCGCGTCGCCGACATTCAACGAAAAACTAACATTCAGTCATGGCGATACATACAGTCAATAGATAATCCAGCGGATCTCATCTCACGAGGAACAACCTCAGAACAACTCAAAACCAATAAACTTTGGCAGCATGGACCCAAGTGGCTCATTCAAGAACAAATAACATGGCCATCCGCCAGATTCACCATGTGCGATAAACTACCTGAATTACGAACGGTAACATGTCTGATTGGCTTGACAAAACAGTCTGGTGAGATTCTCGTACGATATTCTTGCATCCACAAACTCAGGCGAGTTGTCGCCTATTGTCTACGTTTCCGATTAAGACATCACAGTACAGAACCACTTTCCATTGAAGAATTACACGAAGCAAATATTCGAATCATTCAATTGCTACAAGCCATCACTTTCGCTCCTGACATACACCAACTAAAAACCGGAAAGATAGGAAAGACAAGCCAATTACAGCCACTATGTCCATTCCTCGACAACAAGGGAATATTACGTGTAGGGGGTCGACTACGTAATTCCACGCTACCGTTTGAACAGAAACATCCGATACTCCTACCTAAAGGACACCACGTGACAAAACTTATCATACGAGATGCACACATTAAAAATTATCATGCAGGAATTACGACTACTTTATACAATGTACGACAGTCATATTGGCCGATAGACGGGAAGAGTACCACGCGTCAAATTATTAGACAATGTATCAGATGCTTTCGAGTCAAACCTCCTACAGTTGAATACCGCATGGGTGATCTACCTGCCGCCCGTGTCACCGAAGGCAGGCCGTTTATCAATAGCGGTGTTGATTATTGCGGTCCCTTCTTTATAAAAGAACGACGATTCAGAAACCGGAACCGAATTAAGATTTACGTAGCCGTATTTATTTGTTTTGCAACCAAGGCAGTCCATTTGGAAACCGTGAGCGATCTGACCACCGAAGCATTCATAGCGGCATTTAAGCGATTCGTCGCACGACGAGGAATCTGCAAAAATATACATTCAGATAACGGTACCAATTTTGTCGGTGCAAATAACGAGTTGACAGCACTTTACCAAACCATGATCAAGGATGATAAGTTGAAACATTTTCTAACGTCAAGGGAAATACGATGGCATTTCATTCCGGCGTTATCGCCTCATTTTGGCGGATTGTGGGAGGCCGCAGTAAAATCATTTAAACATCACGTTAAACGCGTTATTGGCGAAGAACTGTTCACCTATGAACAGTTCAATACATTTATCATCGAAGTGGAAGCCATTCTAAATTCACGTCCTCTCACGCCACTCTCTTCAGATCCTAATGACATCAGCGCATTAACTCCTGGCCATTTCCTGATCGGTGATTCTTTAACGTGTATTCCCGAGTCTGATTTCAGCGATACGCGATCAAATCGCTTATCTACATGGCAACACATTCAGAAGGTGAAACAGGATTTCTGGGTCCGATGGAACAAAGAATACATTCATCATCTCAATCTCCGTAACAAATGGACCAAGGGATCCCATGACATTAGCGTTGGGACCCTTGTACTCTTGAAGGATGACAATCTCCCACCATCATGCTGGCATTTAGGTCGAGTGCAACAAACACATCCAGGCACAGACGGTATCGTACGTGCAGTGACCGTACGAACCATCAACGGCCTATACAAACGTACTGTTAAAAAATTAGCACCTCTTCCAAACACAGACAGCGTGCAATCATGCAGCACCCACGACTCAACATAAACTAAGTAAGTCAAACATACATATCACTCAAGAATTAATCGATCATATCGATCAACGAGGGGAGCATGTTCCGTTCGGAACAAAAACAATACAATGTGAGTCTCTGTCCGACCTTTTTTTATGGCCAGTCCGTTGCCTGAACTTTTCTCGGGATTTAAGCTAACCTTGTCATCTGGAGACCACTCCAGACGTTCCCCGAAACATTTAGTTTATTGCGGGTATTCTTTCATAGGACATTGTAACGCGATTCTTGCGAGCGGTTACCAACGGTCGCCCGATAACAGTCTCCAGACCTGCCATAAATCAGGTTGGACAGCTCCCCACTTCTCCTTCCTACGGCCTCAAACAGAGCTAAGGGAGGGAGAATCTAAACAACCACAGTTTTCTGATTGGAAAATAGTATTCAAGACAGAACCAATCAGAAACCGTTCTCTATTTTGACAACAGGTCACACCCCCTCGCCTTACCTAAGGCCAACCTCTCATCCACGAGGAGCCTAACCTACCTCGCCTGGAGGGTGAAAGTCAAGTTCACGACAAGTTCAGTTCGTTTTTGAACGTGCGAATGAGTGATACTCTTCACACCTCCTCCGAGTGCGTTTCAATACGGATCACGGCAGTCTGATCCGCGCGCGTCTAAGGCAGGATCTGTTAGAACAGCCTTACCGAAGAGTTCTCTAACAGATCTGGAACGAAACGCGATTCTTCCCTTCCTATTCCAAATCAATGAACTAGTTGCCCAAAATTAATTTGGCGGGTAACATTAACCATTCGAAAACACACAGTCGTGAATGAACAGATACACAGAGAGCGTACAGCACGTATGACCGTGAGTTACTAAGTATTTACTTGTCCATTAAACAATTTAAATACATGTTGGAAGGGAGACAATTTGTGGTATTCACAGACCACAAGCCAATAACATTTGCATTTAAGCAAAAAAATGACAAAGCTTCCCCTAGGCAGCAGCGCCAGCTCCAATATATTTCAGAGTTCACTACCGACACATAAGCGGAAAGAACAACATAGGCGGATACGTTATCAAGAATCGAGGAAGTCACTCAAATTGCCCAAATAACCGAAGAACAGGAAAAGGACGCCGAATTTAAGGAGTTAAAAGAAAGTTCCACATCATTGACATTCAAACAGTACATACTGCCAAATGGAAAAGCCTTATGGTGCGATACATCGCAAAATATGGTAAGGCCATATATACCAAGAAAATTTCGAAAAGAACTGTTCAATCAAATTCACGGATTAGCACACCAAGGAATAAAAACTACGATAAAGGAGATGACCAGTCGATTCGTTTGGTCAGGAATAAGGAAACACGTGCAGGAGTGGACACGAACATGCATAAATTGTCAGAAAACGAACATAACTAAACACACTAAATCCAAATTCGCAGAATTTCAGGTACCAGATGCACGTTTTAGAGTAGTTCACATAGATATCATTGGACCTATGCCACCTTCAGAAGAAAACATATACTGCTTGACGTGCATTGATCGATTCACGTGCTGGATGGAAGTAGTGCCGTTACACAACATCACAGCTGAAACGGTAGGAAAGGCATTTTACGAAAACTGGGTTAGCAGATTTGGCGTGCCAGATAGTATTATAACAGACCAAGGAAGACAGTTTGAAGCACAGTTATTCAGGAGCCTGATGGCGATGTGTGGAGCGAAAGTCCTGCATACCACTCCTAACACCCACAATGCAATGGGAAAATTGAACGTTTCCATATAATGTTAAAGACTGCTATAAAGGCACATGGCAACAACAAATGGACGGAAACCCTGCCCACAGTACTGCTAGGATTAAGAGCAGCGCTGAGGGAAGATATAAATCATTCGGTGGCGCAAATGGTATACGGAACGAATATACGACTCCCAGGAGAGTTTTTCGAACAATCAAAGCAGGAGGCGCAACCTGAGTCCTTCGTAAGCAAGCTCCAAAGTCACATGGACCTGTTAAAACCAACTCGGTCGCAGAGAGACAAGAAACAAAAGGTATTTGTTCACAAAGATTTAAAATGTTGTTCTCATATTTTCCTAAGGGTAGACAGGATTAAGAAACCACTGGAGCCGGCATACGACGGACCGTTCCTAGTATCAAAGAGGAATGACAAGTATTTCACGATTATAATAAAATGGAAGGAAGTAAATATCTCGATAGACCGACTCAAACCAGCGTACATTTTGAAGCCGGAGGAAGATTATAACAAGGAAAAGCCGAACAAACCGGATGATAGCAAACCGGATGATAGCGCACAACCCGCTACCTCAACGCGCGTTAAAAGAACAATTAGACTGCCGTTAATCACTTTATTATTCGATATAAGATCCGACTAAAGCTTACCACAAGGTGTTAGATGGGTCCGCTGTAGCCTACTGTGCGCTTCTTTCCGGCAGCGTGCGTCGCAAAGTACAATTATGATCGAAAGAACGTACAGACTATCGCGACAGTAGCCAACGAAGAAGTGATTTCGCACGCGTTGACTCGGGAACGCGGAAATGAAGCGTCCCCCCTTTTCGCTCGCTTTTCCCCGCGACACGCGTAGCCTGTCCCTGGTGTCCGGTGATTGGCGGCTTCTCCGGCAACGGTGACTGAGGATTCGCCGCTTTCCCTTGAGGCGATCGACGTTGGCCAATCCGGTAGCGGGCCAGGTTGCTTTCCGGTTGAGGTGACGCCGATGGAGCTGAGATCTTTTCTTGGCCGCTTTTGTCCTCGGCGGCGCCTCCAGGTTGTTTGTCCTGGGCCGTGTCTTTCCCTCCGCAGCTCGGTCTTTTCACCGGACCCTCTCGCGTTCGATTTTCCCGTTGGGAAAAGTGTCCTGGGTCCTCTCGGGACCCGGTGGCGGTCCTGCAAACTTGCGTCGCGCAAATTGGCGCGACGCTCAAACATGAGATATCGCCCATAGTTCTCGTTCGTGCCCAGGGAGAGCGCTCGCCACAATTCGCCCCGCTTTTCCGGCAGCGAAGAACGACCCGGTCTTCCGACATTCAATTTCGGGAGGCGTTGGCAAAAATGCCACATCACAATATGTATCGCAAAAACGGGTGACACTGAAATCACCTGTCGAACCGAAATACACCGAATTTCACTGCTTGAATCCTGAACATACCGCCCGCCTCGAAATACCAGTTTCGAAACGGAGTGGAGGCGCACGCAATTGGCCACGCACGGCCGAACGAACTTAAACGATATAGGGACAGCGTTGTACAATGCCCGAACGCTTGTCCCTAAGAGCGCGCGCAAGCGACCGCCCGCCTTGACGCATTGAGGGGACGTAGTACAAAACAAAATGAAGAGGGAAAAAAAAGGAAAATTGTTTGAACAGTATCGCAACCTACCGAGTGTCGGGATCGCAATTGACCGGTAGAGGACACACTTGCACGAGAGGGCGTTTGAAAGTTGGCGTCGCTGTGCGGATAGTGACGACTCTAATGAGCCCGTCGTCTCCTGAATGCAATTCAGTGACGCGACCGAGGTCCCATTTGCATGGGGGAATGTTAGGATTTCGGAGGAGCACAAGTTGTCCGAGTGAAATGCATGGTCTTGCAGTACGCCACTTTCCGCGCTGTTGCAACGAATTTATGAAATCGTTCTGCCACAACTTCCAGAAGCGATGAGCAGTTTGGCGAACGAGCTACCAGCGGGAGAGACGATTCTCGCCGAGATCCAGGTACGACGGTTGGGGAGGGACAGTGAGACTGGACCCTACCAGAAAATGCCCTGGAGTGAGGGGGTCATAATCGTCCAGAGTATCAGAGAGCGCCGAGAGTGGTCGCGAGTTAAGGCACGCTTCAATTGAACACAGGAGCGTGTTAAACTCTTCATACATCAGTTTACGGTCGCCGAGAACTCGGCGAAGATGATGTTTAACACTCTTGACTTCGGCTTCCCACAGACCGCCGAAATGGGGCGCGGCCGGGGGGATGAAATGCCAGGCGGTACCGTCACCCGCCGTCTTATTCTGGAACTCGGGGTTTCGTAGAGCAGCCCGATTCGCGGTTGATAATTCGCGATTACCGCCGACGAACGTGGTACCGTTGTCAGAGTAGACGGCTTCAGGAAGACCTCGGCGTGAACAGAATCGCAAATACGCGTTGAGGAACGCAGGGGTGGAGTAGTCCACGACGACCTCTAAGTGAATGGCTTTGGTGGCCAAGCATATAAATAGCGCGACGTATGATTTCCGACAGGTGATACCTCGACCGGCTGAAGCACGTGTTGAGAATGGGCCGGCGTAGTCCACACCGCAATGTGCGAAACAGCGCGTCGGTGGGGAAACCCATGCAGCAGGTAAATTCCCCATTATTTGTTCGGGAACAGCAGCTTTCTTCCGAACACAGGTGATGCATTCATGAATCACCTTTTTCACGAGACTTCGGGCGCGAAGGAGCCAGTAGTCCTGACGCAACGTTAACAATGTTAATTGCACTCCACCGTGCAATGTCTGAGAATGAACCTGTTCGACCAGGATGCGCACCAAACGATGAGGAGCGAGACTCAACGTCCTCCGACTCGCAAAATGCCGTCATGATCCAGGAACGCGTTGAGCAAGAGGAGGGGACTTTTGATTGATAGAGGCGATTTATTTCTAAGCGCGTGGATCTCTGCGGGAAACGCGACGGACTGAATATGCTTGATCCAAAATCGTCTAGCACAAGCGATGTCGTCCGAGGAGAGGGCGCGACCACGGAGGGGACTATGCATATTAGAGAGGACCCGCGACATGAACGAGCAAAACGGAGAACATAAGCTGTAACTCGAAGGAGTTTGGGCCAGTTCGAAAATCGGGACACTAAATCCCACTCACGCGAAGGGGCACTCGAGCAGTGGAGCGACACTTTGACCTCTGGCGGGTGCATCTCATCTTGGATGAGAATCGGCACTAGCCACTCAGATGGATCTCGAAGCAACCAAGCGGGGCCTTGCCACCAGAGGGAAAATTGTAACAGTTCGTTGCTGACATGACCGCGAGAGCCGCAATCGGCGGGATTATCTGCAGTTGTTAGATGCCTCCAATTCGCGTGTGGGAGGCGATTGTACGTCAGCGACTCGATGGGCAACGAATGTCTTCCAACGAGAAGGGTGCGCTTGAAGCCAAGCGAGTACAGTCAGTCCAACAGAAACACGGGGTGTCCTAATTTTCGAACGACGAAAGTACGAAGGTCACGAGGCGTGATAGTAATACCGCGGCTTGCAGTTCGAGTCGAGGGATGGTTACAGGGGTGAGTGGCGCGACTTTGGACTTGCCGGCTAGCAACGAGACGGTGACGCGGCCATCATCGGATATGCAAGGAAGGGTCGTCGGAGGCGCACTCGCACGCCCCGACCCTCCCCACCCCACCCCCACGCGCCACCCCACCGGAGCCCGTCTACGGTAGATGACCGATACCCCCTACAAGGTGTTACCCCCTACAAAGTGGTACCCAGGGACCGGGGTCAGCTCACTCCCCCGGCCGGCGCCAAAGGTCCTGGATCAAGATCTTCGCGAGAATGATGGAGGGAGTGACCCAGCCGAGGGGATCGTACAACTTGGCAATGGTTGAAAGAATGGTTCTTTTTGTTGAAGGGATTGTGCTGGGAAGTGACACATTGAAATGAAAAGAATCTTGAGCGGGATTCCACGCAATGCCAAGCACCTTGACATGATCCTCTGGATCATGTGACGTGGCAAAATAACCACGTCTACTCCGCAATATACAAAGTAAACCCAATAAGTAAAATCGAAAGGACCGGACCACCCTCTAGCAGGCTAATTAAGAAAGTAACAGCTGTAAGCGCTCTCTCTGGGACGTATTAAGAATTAAGAACCGATACTGTAAGAATTGGGGAACGCCGTGCCCATTTGGCGCGACGGAGAGATTACAGGACCATAGAGTAGGCTCAGGGAGCCCGAAGGGAAACCTGCCAATCAGAGGGAAAACCAATGCTGCCGCCGCAGGCCCACTCGCAACGCCGGACCACGGAACATCCTCTGCAGAGGAACGTTGAAAAGGAACCCCGAGCCCAGGCCAACCAGCCTGGAGGCGCCGACGAGGGACCCTGGGACCAGAAGAATTACCGAAGAATCGTCCCGTCGACGCCTCGCCCTGCGATAGCAACGGTCCCTGCAGGGGCGACTCGGGTGGTTCTGGAATGTCTCGCGGCATTCCCGGTGGAGGCGAGACCACTGTTAAAGAAATCGGGAAATCGGCAAGATCCGGGGCCCTTCCCGTCGAGTGTCGGCTCTCTGCGTTGACGACACCGCGAGCGACAGTGATTGGCGGGCGTAAAATCGAAATAGTAGGGGACGCCTTGCTTCCGCTTCCTCGAGCTACCGAAAATTCGCGTCACTGCTGCGTAGGCTCCCGTAAGATCTAGTCGATTGATACCGTCTTTTTGTAACCGCGCGTGCGACGCCATTTGTATGCTGTCTTAGACTGTGAGATTTTTATCGCTGCCGGTGGTAAGTGCCAACCGGATTGCTTCATAAATCGGAACGGTTTAATTTTGTGATTCTTTCGAAGTGGCTCGAGCAGCGTTTGTGAATTCGATTTGATTTTAAGTGGTTCGTCTTTCCGACGACCACGTGTTTCGTGAGCCGCTAGAACGGCTGCCTGTTAGCGTTCCCTAGGCGAGTTTCCCGGTGAGAAGCGACCAGTGAGAGTGCCGTTTGCGACGCCACGTGTTCGCGAGATATTCGTTAGACGATGCTGCCGCGCGCAGTCCGATTGTAATCCGTTAGTCTATTCCATCTTGACCCCGCGTCGGCCTAAAACCTCGGACCGCTACCGGCGCGGGTACGATTATCTATTCCGAGAAGCGCGTGTACCATCAGGAGTCGGTACGAGTGTAATCATTCGCGGAAACCTCGCCCGGACACCCGGCGTAGTACCGATTCCGACGCGGCCATCTTGTCTCCGCGAAACCGCGTGCGTGCCGGCCTTCTGCCGTGCCGACAACTTTCAACCACTGTACAATTCGTCAAACTAAGCTGCCGGGTTTCTCCCCGACAGCCCGCGTCACTTTCTTTGTTATTCTACCAACCGGTCGATCCAATAAATTGTTCATCAGCTAACTTTGTCGAAATTATTTCCGAGGTCCGTTCCCGCCGTGGGGAACGTCCTGTCCGATCCCGTGTAGAATCCTGGCCCAACACTGAGCTATTCCGTCTCTCGCGATCGTGTTCTCGAAGCTTCATTACTAAACATAATTTCGCGTGGTATCTACGGATACCTGGCGCCCGAATATCGAACCCTTCAGGGTAATTAGCGTTACGATTATCTTCGAGAACTCGTATTATCACGGGTAGACTGTGTGCCGCACGGCCGGACTCAGCCTGGCGTTCAATGCCTATAAAATCCCGAAGCTGTTGCCGATCCTCCTCTCCAGTCGAGACCCGGTCGGAAACCGCGTGACAATCAATAATCTTCAAACATGCAAGTCCATGATTGGAAGGGTTGATATCGGCGAGGAGGTCGGTATGGTTACTGGCCCATTTTCAGAGGGTCATTTGACCACGTTTCAGCAAGCTATTTAGCTGATCACGAGATTTCAAGAGAGCAGGGATGTCGTTGGCGCCAAAGAGAACGTCATCGACATAAATGTTCGCGCGCAAGATAGGAACTGCGAGCGGAAAATGCGACCCCTCATCCTCGACCAGGCGCTGGAGTACGCGAAGGGCGAGGAAAGGAGCGCATGTCATCCCATAGGTTACTGTTAGGAGTTGAAACGATGTTGGTGCGGTCTCCGGAGAGTGCTGCCAAATGATCCTTTGATAATCAAGATCTCGAGTGTCGACAAGAATCTGACGATACATTTTTTCTATGTCTGCAGTGTAGACGTATCGAAAGTTCCGCCATCGTAAAATAACAGTTGGAAGATCTGACTGTAATTTTGGGCCAGGGAACAAATGGTCGTTTAACGACGTGCCATTTGACGTGACGCTTGAAGCATTGAAAACTACGCGTAGGTGTGTCGTTGCACTGCCGCCGCGAAGGACAGGATGATGCGGGATATAGATGCACTGCGGACGTTTAAAAGGGATCGACGGAATGGGTCGCATATGGCCCTGGTCTTCATATTCATGAAGAAAATTCCGATACTCCTGACCGAGAGAGGGTTTCACCGTAAACTTATGTTGGAGCGATCGATTGATTCTCGAGGCGATGGCATAAGAGGAGCCGATGTCGATCGGTGGACCTTCGCGAAAGGGAAGACGAACGACGTAGCGGCCGTCGGGTGTCCGTGATGTGTTATTACGAAAGTGAGACTCGCAATACTCCTCCTCCGCTGTGAGGATCGTTTTCTGCGGAATCTCCTCTATTTCCCAAAATCGCTTAAGATCGCTAGAGAGAGAATCTTCTCGGACACAATGATGCATGAAAAGTGGAGAATTGTTGAACAGAGAGGAAGACCATTGAGTACCGTCATGAGTCGGACGTGAGATGGGTCCGGAAATCACCCAACCGAAAATGCTGTTTTGAGCGATCGGATGGCCTTGTGGTCCTTTACGCACGCCGTCGAGGATGATGTCGGCGTAAACGTCTGCACCTAAGATTAGGTGAATTGCAGAGGGACTGGAAGGGTCGAGGTCGGCCCAATCGAGGTGGGACAGGTGCGAGAGAGATTGTAGGTCGACTCGACGCTTCGGAGTATACGTTGAAAGCGACGGAAGGAAGAAGCTACCGTAGTGATCGAAGGAGTGGCAGAAGTCCGAGAAGAGATGCAGAGGCGAACAGCGTGGCGTACGTTACCGGCATGCACACCGCCAACCGCAGGGATTGAAGTCTCGACTTTAACGCGTTTCGCGCCCAGAAGAGGTACCATCGCTTCGGTAATGAAACTTTCTTCCGATCCTTGGTCTATTAAAGCGCGTACTGGAATAGAGGGGCCCGACGGAACGCTGAGTTGAACCCACGCAGTGGCGAGCAGTACGGCGACTCTCGGTTCGATCGGCGTGGACGCAAAGTGAGTGTTAACTGCTTGAGTAGGTTCGGTGGCCGACGTGGATGACGCTGGATTCGGTTGCTCATGTAGAAGCGAGTGATGCCTTTTATGACACTCGCGACACGTGTATTTACTTTTACAATCGCGTTGAAAATGTTTGGGGCTCAAGCAGTTTACACACCGTGAAAATTGATTCACGATATCGCGACGCTCGCGAGGGCTCCGTGATTTAAATTGCGGGCAAGAGCTGAGCAAGTGAGTGGCTCGACATATGGGACACGGAGCAAATGACGTAATCGCTGATTGCGAGGCGGTGGTAACATGCACATGCGATGGCTTGGACGAGGGGGGATTCGTAACATTGAAAGATGAAGAGGCGCTCGCTGACAGGTCGGATTCGAATTCCTCAAGTGCGCGGACGCGCGAATCGATAAACTTTATTAACATGTCGTAGGACGGTGGCTGGACATTCTCGCTCGTTTCAACCTTCCATTCTTTCCGAGTAATCGCGTCTAATTTTCTTGACACAATATGAACGAGAATATCATTAAACAGATCCGCGGGTTCCCGCCCGAGATTTTTCAGTGATTTAAGGATGATCAAGACTCGATCACGTAGAGTTTGTAGCTCGGCCGCAGATTCACGTTCTATCGATGGAAGACCGATCATCGTTTTCATGTGTACATTAATAAGGCGCCGAGGGTTTTCGAACCGTTCGGTTAACGTGTTCCACGCAATGTCGAAATTATCGTCTGTAACCGGAATCTCCGCGACGCAGTCAAGGGCACAACCCGTGAGACAAGAGAGCAAATAGTGGAGACTCGTGACCGGCGCTAGCGACTTATTCGCAATAATGAGGGCGGTAAAGCGGTCTCGGAACGATTCCCATGCTTCGTAACGACCGTCAAATTCGGGCAGACCGACGTGCGGAAGATGCGATTCTGAGGTCGTTGAATTCATTATTATAGCGGACGAATGGTCAAGATGACTTACAGAGGAGCCCTGAAGATCGGTGAGCTTGGTCTACATGGAAGCCAAGGAAGTGAGGTACGTTTCCTCCGTTTCCGAGTAGACGTCATCGGTGAAATACGAAAGGGTAGATCGTTCCGCTACAGTGACAGAAGCGAGAAGCCGAGCGTGCCCCGTCGCGAACTTTGTCCAGTTCGACTGGAGATGATTCATCCTCGTGACTAACGTGTTGTGAGTCCATTTCGCTTTCCCCAACTTGTTCAAATTAATGAGCGCGCGTTCGATGGACTGCTTCGTTAAAACCTGAGCCTCGAGATATTCCATGCCGAGATATCCTGTCTTATCCCGTAACGGTCTCGCGAATCCGGCTCGAAGGACCAATGTTTCGGCGTCGACCTACGTGGTCGGAGATTGCCGGATGCCGGAACCACCCGGAATTGAGCTCGCGAGGGAGGCGTCACGGGAAGAGGTGAAGTAGAGGTGAAGAGTGAGTAGACAGGCTATATCTTTTCTAGACCAGGGGGGGTTCCCCCCCTGGGTGGGGGGTAGACCCCCCCCGCCGCTGGGTCATTGACCCCCCTCCCCCACCGCTGGGTCATTCCCCTCTCCCCCTCCCCCCACCGCTGGGTCATTGACCCCTCCCCCACCGCTGGGTCATTCCCCCCTCCCACACCCCCACCGCTTGGTCATTGACCCCCCATCGCTTGGTCATTCCCCCTCCCCCACATGCCCCCCTACCCCCACTTATCCTCCTCCATTGGGGGTATCACATCCGGTGTCATGTCTCAAGGTTGACCTTGAACGTGCCCGAACATGACTCATCGTGGTGGAAGGAGGATGACTTATTTGTGGGAGGGGGGGGTATGACTCATCATTAACCTTGAACGTGTCCGAACATGACTCATCGTGGTGGAAGGAGGATGACGTTTGTGGGAGGGGGGGCGGAACATTGTCAACTCAGGGAATGCGGTGCATGTTGATGATATAACTGTGGAATTCCGTCGGTTAAATGATTATGTACGGCTTGCAAAATTATCAAATTCGACTAAGTGTATACAGATTACTCAGAAAACGATGAGAAAATTGTTTGATTTGGAATATTGTATCGATCACATGTACTCATGGCTATCTGAGAACCTATATTCTATACAGACAAAATATTGTAAGTTCATGCAAATAGTATCTAATGTTACCGATGATTTTGCAAAAGCAATTGTGGAACATGAAGATTTTGAACGCAATTCATTAATAGATACAGAATTGTTGGCTTTAGCCTTAGATGTAATGCTAATAAAATAAAATTGAAAGGTTATTCCAGCATTTTATGTGTGATTTTTTTTTCATTTCCTGTCTCGCGATTACATTCGTTTTCATAAAAAAATGTGGCTCGCACGATGGGTACTGCATGAAGGAAAGGATGAGGGGGAATTTCAATAATTGTGAAAGATTTCTATCTGCTAAAAAAAATAATATTTATTGTAAAAAAAAATTACATTCTAGGTATACATCTGGATTAACAACGCGATGCAATTATAAAGTAAACTATAATCGTTTCAGAGAAAAAAAAAAGAAAATTAGTTATTATAATTCTTACATATAAAAAAAAATACAAGTAGAAAATACAATTGATGGTAAGTACAAAGAAAATATTATTAGTAATATATTATTTATTATTAGATATTTTATATTACATTAATATTTTATATTATTAACAGTTGTTTTTTTATTGGAGAGTCTGAAAGAAAAAAATTAGATTTAATTATTAATTAGTAATTTTAATTATTGTAGTATAAATATATAAAATCATTAACTTTACTCACCGTATTTAAATTCATAATCATCACTGTATTGACGATTTGAGGATACCACACCTCATCCGCTATATTGTAGCGCTCCATGGCGAAGCGCCACCCCTGTAGAAAAGCATCAAGCTCCTCAGGTGAATTAAAAATCTGTTAATAATATAAAATATTATTGTAATATAAAATATCTAACAATAAATAATATATTACTTATAATATTTCTTTATACTTACTATCAATTGTATATGATTATGTGTTGGTGAGAAAGCGTTTATTATAAGATATTCCGACATTGTCGTAAAGATTTTTGATCTAGGACGACAACACCCATTCTTTTAAATATGTATCCCCTCCAGAAAAGATGCAACGAAATCTCTGCTCATGAGATTAGAAAAGACGTTCATTGCAGTAGATAAGAATAAATGAAAAA
Source organism: Lasioglossum morio (assembly GCA_916610235.2). Classification (NCBI taxonomy): domain Eukaryota; kingdom Metazoa; phylum Arthropoda; class Insecta; order Hymenoptera; family Halictidae; genus Lasioglossum; species Lasioglossum morio. The sequence goes on from OU744334.1 coordinate 73,404, forward strand.
ATCTCATTTTCATCACATTCTCAAAGAACATGAATCCTTTTTTCTTGCGTCTGGGGTGGGTCCGCGGAGTTCGTTTCGAAACCTCGTGTGTGGTGGATCTATGAAGACAAGTAATAGATTCAAAATTCACGAATATGAAAGATACTTGGTAACAAACTGGCGGTTTAGGTATATTAAATTTGAATAGCCAATTGTGCCTAAGTAATCTATAGTTATATTAGCAATTTTTTAGTTTAAAATTATTTCGAGACTTTTACTAGAATTAGATAGAGAAAGGATACTTTTATACATATACGCGGAAAGTTAAGATAAGTGAAGTGCAACAATCCAGCCGAAAGGGTGCGGACCTCAACTGGGGCCCTTCTTCCCTTGGCGGGAAACCGACCTCCGCCCTTGTGCGGGAAGGGCACAAGACAATTCCTCTTTCTCTCTCGTAATAATAAAAGTGAAGGAAGGCAAGGCAAAGGTAGCGGCTCCCTTTGCTCTGGCAACAGAGCGACTGAGGAGACGGACCAGCCAAAGTCTCTCTTCAGCAAATATATATATAAATAAATAATAACAACTGCGCTCCACCCGATTTTGGAAACAAAATTTACTGTGCGTGGAAGAACATCTTTAAAGAGAGAGGATAGTCACCTTTCCCGGCAAGTGGGGGCCGGGAACCCTACAAAAAAGGGCGGATCTAGGAAACCGTAGGACGGCGGACTATCACTTTGGCAGGATATCACAAAGAAAATAACGAGTAAGTCGATTATAATATTGTTGGAAATTTCCATAAATAGGTGGACGAATCTCTATAAGAAGGTAGGCCGAATTTTCCACAAATTTCCGGAAAAAGTTAATAGGGATTTTTAATTGAAATTCAGATTATTTTTCCACTAAGTATCTAATATAAAGGTTAAAAAATAATATAGAAAAATTCTTTAAAATAAAATAAAGTAATTTCGTTGGTGACCACGAATTTCTGACGCGCGGAGCTCCTGTCGCTATCAAAAGTTCGTGGACACACCCGACTTGACCTCTCATAAAAAATTTTAATTATTTGTATAAAATATAAGACTTAGAGATAATTTACCGAAAATTTTTTAAGAATTTCGATAAATTCCACGAAGTTTTGGAAAATTACGCTTAGTTGTGAAATTTCCGCATACTTTCGGAAATTCCACAAACTTATGGAAGTTGCATGAAGGTCAGGAAATAGCGAAAACTCTAGATACATCTGGATATAGCCAGTTTGTCAGGAATTTTAGTTAATAATAGGCTAGGTTTAGGAAATAGGGAGTCTAGAAATAGAGAAAAATTATTAAATAGTATACTTACGCTGATTTTAGAAAATTCCACTTACTTACGGAAATAGCGTAAAGAATAGGATCTTGTTTACTAGTGATTAATCGCGAAAGATCGCTTACTTTAGGCTTAGTATAATATTATATAGTCCTAAAAAGGAGCAAAACTCATAGTTAGAGCGGTATAAGGATTTTACGGAAATTCCACAAATTTGTGGAGATCCCAAGATAGTGCGGTGATTCCACGAATTTATGGAATTCTTTAAAAATTAAAGTTTAAAGGCGACTTAGTTTAAGCATAGGTTAGTTACTAATAAGTAATAATCGGATATACTATTTTAAGGGCGAGAGGGTATAAAAACGAGGATGTAATTCGGAACCAAATAAAGTAAGGGAAACCCTTTTCAAAAGGGGTGGGGGCGCGAAGAGTAACTGATACTGATGTTCGAGCTGCCGTATAAACCTCATCAAATCAATCAGATCATGCGGTTTGTAAGGCAATCTTTGGATATTCGTGTTCCAACGTGTCGCGCGTTCGACGATTGCGATGAGACGATGCGAAAACATGGATCATTGTTACCATGTAATGTAAGTAGGATATATAGACCGGTTCTGGCACACCACTTATCATTGTGGGTAGATTTCTACTATAGCGAATTTGGCAGTCGCGGCTAGGACTGAGGTTGATACCCGTCGAGGAATAATGAGCAGTAGCCACTAACTGTGGATGAACGTGGTGTTTTATTTTCGCCGGTCAATCGCGTAGCCCGCGTGACCGTTCTCAACGAATCTTTGAACAGGACTGGCTGTCGAACGCTTACAAACTAGCCATTCGCTCGTTGACGCATTCTCACGAACAAAGAACCTTTATTCATTCACGCAGCTCATTTTCACCGTAACCTAAACTAAACATTCAGACCCTTCGCGACGTTCATCCCAATCATCTAAACATCCTCTCGACGCTATCGCACAGACGCAACCCGATACATACTTTCGATGCTAACACACAACCGGACTCATTCATACAGATTATATTTTAACTTAAACAATTGGCGGGGACGTGGCGTCAGCCTGTCGCCGCCACATCACCCCCCCGCCAGTGATTGACACAATCACGAAATTTGGAGACGATCCGGGAATCGGACTCTCCTTCCGGACCGCGTGACGCGTTCGCTCGCATCTCTGGTCAGGATGGGAGGCGGCAGCGCCGGACCCCGCAATGGTGCCCCCGGACGGAGCGGTTGCCCCGCGCTCTCCAACGGTGTTGGCGGTGGGCTCTCGGACTGCTCCGATGACGCTGGCCGCGTTGTCTCCGGTGTTGTCGGTTGCGTGGGATCTGCATCCAGCAAATACGCTGGTTTTAGCCGATCCACGGTGACTGTTACAGGTCTGCCCCGGATGCTCAGCGAAAACGTCCGAGCGCCTCGTTTCAGGACCCTGTATGGCCCGTTGTACGGCGGCTGGAGGATCCCTCGAACGGTGTCGTTTCGCAAGAAAACGTGCTCCGCCGTGGCCAGGTCCTTGTACACGAACACTCGCTTGTTTGAGTGGTTGCTGCCGGCCGTCGGGGCGAGGGTCGCGAAATGCTCGCGCAGCTTCCCGACGAAATCCCCCGGTAGCGACTGCGGCTGCTCGCCTCGTGGTGCCAGGAATTCTCCTGGAAGGCGTAGCGTCTCGCCGTAGACCAGCTCTGCTGCGGTAGATTGCAAATCTTCCCTCCAGGCTGCGCGGATGCCCAGCAATATGGTGGGAAGAATCTCCGTCCAACGGACGTTTTGGTGGCAGCGGATCGCTGCCTTGAATTGGCGGTGGAACCTTTCCACCATGCCGTTTGCCGCCGGATGGTAGGCCGTTGTCCGCCAGTGGGTTGCACCCGTTAGCTGGGACAATGCCTGAAACAGACGGGACTCGAACTGTCGACCCTGGTCGGTCGTCACGCGCAGCGGGGTTCCGAAACGAGAAATCCAACCCTCGTAAAACGCTCGCGCCACGGTCGAGGCCTCTTGGTCCTTTATCGGAAAGGCCTCAGGCCAACGCGTGAACCGATCGACGCAGGTCAGGCAATACCTGCGTCCTTCCGAGATCGGGAGAATCACTATGTCTATGTGCACGTGCTCAAATCTCGCGGACGGCGCGTTAAATCTCCCGAGAGGCGCGGAAACATGTCTGTTTATTTTTGAGCGCTGGCACGGTACACACCCGCTGGCCCAACTACGGCAGTCGGCCTTAACGGACGGCCACACGTAACGTTCCGTCACTAGCCTCACCGTCGCGTTAACTCCTGGATGCGCCAGGCAATGGATCGACTCGAACACGGCTCGCCGAAAAGGTCCCGTGACGAAAGGTCGCGCCCTTCCCGTTGATACGTCGCAAATCACCTCAGCGTCCGTACCCGGAAAACGTATCCGTTCGAACACTAGATTGTTTCCGACTTCGCCGCGCACATACGCCAGAAGCTCCGAATCGTGGCTCTGGGACTCCGCCAAATCGGAGTAGCTGAAGGACCCAGCAACCTCCTCCAACCTGGACAACGCATCGGCGACGACGTTCTCCTCCCCGGCGATGTGGCGGATGTCGGTGGTGAACTGCCCGATGAAGTCCAGGTATCTGAATTGCCTAGGCGAACACTTCTCGGGCTTCTGCTGAAAGGCGAAGGTGATCGGCTTATGGTCCGTGTAGATCGTGAAGGTCCGCCCCTCCACCATGTGCCGGAAATGTTTAATGCCAAATATATGGCCAACATTTCCCTGTCGTAAGCGCCGTAATTCCGCTCGGTGGCACTGAGCTTCTTGGAGAAGAACGCCAACGGCTGCCAGTCCTCTCCAATACGCTGCTGTAGCGCCGCTCCGACTGCAAAATCGGACGCGTCGCAGAACAGAGCGAGCGGCACATCGTCTCTCGGGTGCGTCAATGACGTTGCTTGTCTTAAACACTTCTTCGCCTCGGCGAAAGCCGCGACGGCTTCCTCGGTCCACGCTAACCTGACGCTACCCTTGATATTGTCGTGCAGCAGGTCATTCAGGGGCGCCTGTACCTGCGCAGCCCTGGGCATGAAACGTCTATAAAAGTTTAGCATGCCCAGGAACTGCCTTAGCTGTTTTGCGGTGGTCGGCTGCGGGTAGTTGGCAATTGCCTCCACCTTCGTTTCCAACGGGCTGGTGCCTCTAGACGATACGGCATAACCCAGAAACTTCACCCGTGCCTGGCCGAAAACGCACTTCGCCGCGTTTATTGTTATTCCGTGCTTGTCAAGGCGCGTAAACACTTCAGCCAAGTGTCGCACGTGCTCCTCTTCTGTCGACGATGCCACCAATATGTCGTCGATGTACGCGTACACGAAATCCAAACCGCGTAGCACTTCGTCGATGAAACGTTGGAATGTTTGTGCCGCGTTTCGCAAACCGAACGACATACAGGGGAACTCGAAAAGTCCGAATGGAGTCGTAATCGCGGTTTTCGCAATGTCTTCCGCGGCCACCGGAATCTGGTTGTACGCCCGCACCAGATCCAAGGTGGAAAACACTGTCTTCCCGTGAAGCGCTTGTGCAAAGTCTTCGATGTGCTTCACGGGGTACCTATCCGGCACTGTTCGCGCGTTTAACGCTCGGTAGTCTCCGCACGGACGCCAAGCGTCTTGTCCCTTTTTCGGCACCATGTGGAGCGGTGACGACCACGCACTTTCGGACGGTCGCGTGATGCCGAGGCGCATCATCGTCTCAAATTCTTCTCGCGCGAACCTCAAGCGGTCCGGCGCGAGGCGCCGTGGTCTGCACGCCACAGGGGGTCCCGGCGTTGTGCGAATGTAATGTACCGTACCGTGCTGCACTTCCGCGGGTGTTCCCACGGGTCGCGTAATGTTCGGGAACCGCTGCAGCAACTCGTGGAACCTCGAGTCACCGAATATTGTTTTTATCGAGGGCGCCGACGGCCCGCACCCGCGCACTGAGCGTCCTGGCACTGTCATCGACGTCACCTGGTCCAAGAGTTTGCTATTACCGACGTCCACCAGCAGTCCATAATGTGCGAGAAAGTCGACACCTATTATCGGCCTCGACACGTCGGCTACCACGAACCGCCATACGAACGCGCGACGGAGCCCAAAGTCCAGGTTCATCGTAACCGTCCCGTACGTGGGAATCTCCGACCCATTTGCCGCATACAACGTATACGACGACCGCTCGCGGAACCCGTGAGTTTTCACACGAGGGAAAACACAGAGATCGGCACCTGTGTCGATCAAGTACTGCGTCCTCGTTGTTCGATCGGTAACAAATAACCGGCGCGACGATGGGCAACGGTCGTTGGTTGCCATCAACGACCGCCCGTCGCGTTTCCCGACCCGTGCCAGTTGCACGGGGGTTCGCAGCGCAAAGCGTTCGCCCCAAACTTAAAATGGTAAAAACACTTTCCACCCCGCCGTTCGGTGCGGCGCTCCCGGGATCGCGATCGCGCTCGCGCTCCTCCCGGCGCGCTTCGTCGAAAACTCGAACGACGTGGATCCGCGTTAATTTCGCGGCGAATCGCGGCGAGCTCTTGTTGGAATGTCGCCGTGAGCTGCGCCATTTTCATGCACAGATGTGCCTCGATGTCCTGGAAACCAGCCGGCTGTGGCACGGAAGGACCCGCAGAGGCCTCGGCAACCCGCGCGCGTGGGCCCATTGTGTCGGCGATGGTGTCGGCTAAATCCGCCACTCGGTCGAGCTCGAGGTCCCGCTGCGTCGCCAAGACGACCTGCATGTCCGAGGGTAGTCGGCCTATCCACAGCGTGCGCAGGATTTCCTCGGACACGGCTGTGCCACCCAAGGATCGCAGGTGACGCAGGAACTGCGACGGTTTCCGGTCGCCCATCTCCTCGTGCTCGAGAAAACGCCTCGTTTTCTGCTCCTGGGACGACCCGATTCGCTTAATGAGCTCTGCCTTGAGCTTGGTGAACGGTTGAGCCGGTGGTGCCAGGATAATATCGCGGACCTCCTTCGCATATTCTGGTTTCAGCGCTCCCAGAACATACCCGAACTTCGTCAATTCGGTCGTTACACCACTCGCGTCAAGGCTGCTCTCGACCATCGCGAACCATAGCTCAGGGTCGGACGGCGAAAACTCCGGGATCTTCACAGCGACACGATCCACCGCAGGCGCGTTACCCCCTGTCAGGGGAAATTCCGGCGGCGTTGCCATTGTCTCTGAACACTACACTAGCTTACGGACTACGATAAACAGTAAAATATATGCCGGCACTTTCCGCACTAAGCACAATGTCCGAGTGTCTTTAGGCGTAATTATGTCCTTATTCGAGATACCCTCGATGCACCACCGCGAAACGCACAAATGACGCGCGACTGCGAAGTTCGCTTCATTCACTTCCGAAGAATCACGTCGGGGTCACCAATATAGCGAATTTGGCAGTCGCGGCTAGGACTGAGGTTGATACCCGTCGAGGAATAATGAGCAGTAGCCACTAACTGTGGATGAACGTGGTGTTTTATTTTCGCCGGTCAATCGCGTAGCCCGCGTGACCGTTCTCAACGAATCTTTGAACAGGACTGGCTGTCGAACGCTTACAAACTAGCCATTCGCTCGTTGACGCATTCTCACGAACAAAGAACCTTTATTCATTCACGCAGCTCATTTTCACCGTAACCTAAACTAAACATTCAGACCCTTCGCGACGTTCATCCCAATCATCTAAACATCCTCTCGACGCTATCGCACAGACGCAACCCGATACATACTTTCGATGCTAACACACAACCGGACTCATTCATACAGATTATATTTTAACTTAAACAATTGGCGGGGACGTGGCGTCAGCCTGTCGCCGCCACACTACCTTACTGACGCAGCTGAACCAGCAGGTTCTGTTCCATACTAACTTGCCGTATAGCGCGAGCATATTTTGCGGGGTGGGCGGGGGTGAGGGGGATTTTCATGGTGGTATTGCGTAAGCCACCGTTCGTTGGCGAGGGGGGGGGGAGGGGGGATTTTTAGTTTTCCTGGTATTGCATTTAAGATCAGCTTCCTGGTATTGCGTGAGCCTGGTATGTTTATAATAATATAAACATCCTTTTGACGGCGGGAGTCATGATATCGGATATCTGTTCTCATGCAGCTTATCATTTTTAAATAAACATCCTTTAACCCAATTACATCTCTCTCTGTCCTTATCATTTCTCTCCTCGTCTTTATTGTATATTCGTAATATCAACATCCTTTCGACGATCGGCATCGAGTCGCCAAGCCGCGATATCTGACCACAGCATCTGTTTTCACTCAGTCTTTCCTTATCATTTCTTTCCTCTTCTGTATTGTATGGGGTGGGGGGAGGGGGTGGAAGATATCAAAATGAATCAGTAGGACACGATGGGCTGCGAATGCAGTCATACGCGAACGTTCCGTCGTTTGCTGCGTTTAAGTTATTCCAAGTATATCGTGTGTGTGGTAACAACCTTGAGGTATCAAGATGATTGAAACGTGTAAAAATATGTTAAAGTGTTTGACGCGCATGTCAATGCTAGTGAAAACCATGGACGAGTATCGCGCATGGCATCGCTCGTACATCGAGTCTCTGCAGTGCTGCGTCAATTATCTATCGTGTGCAAAGGAGCAATTATCGTTAGGCGAGAAAAGTTTAACATCGACTATGTGCCGTATGAAAACTTTGAACGTTTCATTGAATCATCGTACTTCCTCGTCGCGCGTCGGTAGAGGTTTGTACGATCGCAGGGGTGCGAGAGCGTCGACGCATCGTTGGGAAAATATCGAGTCGGCGTTTAAAAGTCGCATATCGAGCGGTATCGTTATCAACGTCGAACACATCGACCCAAAACAATTTCTGCAGCACGCGAAACGAATAATTACAGGGCGCATTACGGAATTTTCAAACGCGCATTCATCGTTGAAAGCTAACGTAACGTTGGAGGCGGAATTCATGCAGCGCGCCAACGAGGTTTCCGTGAAAAGTTTCGGCACGCGGAACGTTGCATTGTTTCGGACGAGCAATCTACGACGGAGGTATCAGAAAGACGTTGTGCCTACGATCTTGACATCGTTGGAGGAGTTTCAAGAGCGAGACAGCGGGTGGGCGCTGTCGAAGATACTACATTTGATTGTGAACTTTAGTAAATATCAACCGTTGCAAGCCGGCTGCACCGCTACAATCGACGTGCCTCGAGCGATACAGTTGAAAAAAGCGACCGTGAATGTGAAGAGCAACGACGACGCATGCTTTTTCTGGGCGAATGTGGCAGGTCTCTATCCGGCCGAGAGAAATCCATCACATTTGTCATCATATCCGGACTACCAAGAGGTGTTTTCGAAAACCGAAGGTTTTCAACTGCCTATATCGTTCAAAGACATCCGGAAATTTGAACGAGAAAACGACGTTTCCGTGAACGTGTTCGAATGGGTGCGCAAGAAATGCGTAACACTGCATTTGACCGAGAAGAAACGGGAGGGAAGACACGTCAACTTGCTGTTTCTACAGAATGCTGTAAAGACGCACGGACATTTCATGTGTATACGAAATTTATCACGATTAGTTTCACCGCAGCTTAGCAAGTAGAAAAATCAGAAGTATATTTGCGATCGGTAAGTTGTATTTTTTTTTTTGTTTTTAAAAATTGTTTGAAGGAAAAAAGACATAATTTTATCCCCTTCCCACACATGCTTGCAATATTTCCCCACGACGGAGAGATTAAACGTTCATACAGCCGACTGCGAACGGATGAACGATTGCGCTCTGGAGCTTCCAATATCGGAAGATGATAAGTGGTTACGGTTTAAGAACTAGACGAACAAAGAGCAGGCGCCGTTCGTAATTTATGCCGACTTGGAGTGCCTGCTGCTGCCCGAGGGACGGGAAGGACAAGACCGTGCGGCACGCGTACAGTATCAACACCACCACGCGTTTAGCATAGGATACTACTTGCATTGCCGCTACGACGAATCTTTGTGCGAGTATCAGGTTTATCGCGATAAAGAGGGATGCGCCGCGTGGTTCGCGAACAGGTTGTACGAACTGTAAATTACAGCCGATATTCGATCGAACGGTACCGATGAATCCGTTAACCGAAACGGAAAAGTTAAATTTTCGTACGGCTACGAATTGTCATGTCTGCGAGAAACCGTTCGACACTTCCGACGCGACGAGGGTGTACGATTATTGTCATTTCACGGGCGCGTATCGCGGTCCGACTCATAACGGATGCAATTTAAGCTATCAATCTTCGTACGTGATACCAGTGGTTTTCCATAATTTATCGGGCTACGACACCCATTTTATCATTAAAGAATTAGCTAACTCGTTCGAGGGGCGGATAGACGTGTTGCCATTGACGAAAGAGAAGTATATCTCTTTCACGAAGAACGTTCCTATCGAGAGACAGCCGGGTGAAGCGCGAAAGTATGCAAAGTTTTTGAAATTCCGCTTCATCGACTCGTTCAAGTTCTTGAACTCGAGTCTGGACAAGCTGTCGTCGTACTTGGACGAAAGTAAATTACGCATCGTGCGAGGAGAATTTGCACATCTTTCCCGCGACGATTTCAAACTATTGACCAGAAAAGGCGTTTTTCCGTACGACTATCTGACATCATACGACAAATTAAGCGATACGTGTTTGCCGCCGCGTGAAGCATTTTACAATCGGTTGTACGGCAGCGAGATATCTTACGTCGATTACCTTCACGCGAATACGGTTTTGTCGCGTTTCGCTGTACAAACGCTTGGGCAGTACAGCGATTTATATTTAAAATTGGATGTGCTGTTGTTGGCGGATGTTTTTGAAAATTTTCGCGATGACTGTCTCGAGAATTACAAGCTCGATCCGGCGCATTATTACACGCTCCCCGGTTTCGCGTGGGACGTGATGTTAAAAATGACAAAGATCGAATTGGAGTTGTTGACCGACGTCGACATGCTTTTGTTCGTGGAGCGGGGAATACGCGGCGGATTGAGCCAGTGTTCTCACAGATATGCACACGCCAACAATAAATATTTGTCTACGCACGACTCGACCAAACCGTCCACCTACTTAATGTATTTCGACGTAAATAATTTGTACGGTTGGGCAATGTCGCAACCTCTGCCGCACAGAGACTTTCGATGGGTGAACGCGGATAATTTCGACGTCGAATCCATTCCGACAGATAGTCCCGTAGGATACACATTGGAGGTGGATTTAGAGTATCCGCGCGAAATTCACGATGCTCACGCGGATCTTCTGTTTTGTCCAAGTCACGACACGGCTACCGACTCGAGTACACAGAAAAAGTTGATGGCAACGCTTCGCGATAAGGAACGATACGTTGTACATTACCGATACCTCCAGCAATGTTTAAAACATAATCTGAAATTGGGGAAAATACATCGAATTCTGGAGTTTCAGCAGTCACGATGGTTGTACAACTACATCGATTTGAACACGAAATTACGCGCTAACGCCACCAATGATTTTTCAAAAAATTTGTTTAAATTAATGAACAATGCCGTGTTTGGAAAAACTATGGAGAATGTTCGAAATCATAAGATCGTGAAATTACTTTCTCGATGGAGCGGTAGACACGGCGTCGAACGATTGATAGCCAGGCCAAATTTTCATAGCTGCACGGTGTTCTCCGAGGACTTTGTCGCAATTCAGCTGAAAAAGCTGCTAGTTAAATTTTTCAAACCAATCTACGTAGGCATGTCAATATTAGATATTTCAAAATTTCATTTGTACAGCTTTCATTACGAATACATGCACCCAAAGTTCCAGCAAAATTGTAAGATTTTGTACACTGACACGGATAGCTTGATATACCAGATCGCTTGCGATGACGCGTACGAGGAGCTGTTGAAACGCGATATCCATAGATACGACACAAGCAATTATGCCGCGAACAACGTTTACGGTGTTCCGCTCGCGAACAATAAACAGCTCGGTTTGATGAAAGATGAAAACGGCGGTAAAATTATGACTGAGTTCGTAGGGCTTCGTTCGAAAATGTATGCGATTCGCGTGCACGGTGATCAGGATACTAAAAAGATCAAAGGTATCAGGACAAACGTTACCGCTCGGGATATAAGTTTCGAAGACTATGTCGAATGTCTTCGCAATCATACGGAAAAGAGCGTTACCGGTAATCGCATAGTGTCCGTACGACATGAGGTGTATTCGATGTCTGAAAAGAAATTAGCGTTGAGCCCGCATGACGATAAGCGGTATATTTGCAGTAATTTGATCGATACTCTTCCTTAGGGACATTACAATATCGATTAAGAAATCATTTTTCATCATCGTAAAAGAAAAAGGAAGTGGTAGGGAGATTATGTGTATATAACTGTCGGGGAGGGGATTGTTGATCTTATCTGTAAAAAAAAGAAGTGGTAGGGAGACATCATATAAAACGACGTATTCCGAGCGTCAAGCTTCAGATCGAGACAACCATCGCTAAAAACGTAGACGACCCAAGATGCAGTACAACCGCCATCCGTCCACTGAATGTGAACGTTCGCACGCCGAGGAGCCGCCCATAAGAGGAGACTAAATAATATGTAAGTAGAAAGATGAAAAAATTGTGAAAAAAAAAGAAATTTAGAAAAACGTCTAATTTTTTATTTGTAATCTGTTGCAGGGTTTCTCAACAGCAGCCCATATCGCGATCATCGATGATGCAATCGTCGAGGAGTTTGCGCAGCGCACGGGTCTTGAGTCGACGATATTCCATAGCCGGCAATTATTTTAAATACCTTGAAATTGGTGTGCGCGTCGGCGATGACATTTGCGTGGAACTGGCTATAGGAGATAACCGCGATAACGAGATCACATTTTTCCTGGACGCATGGACAGAGCTGTTGCGCACGATGGAGTATATTTCCGATTTAGTTTCATCGAAACAGTGTCGAAAAATGAGCGATGATGTAACGTTAGAAATAGTTAATCGTAATGGTATGAATCTAGTCAAATTGTCGAATCAGTTCGTAGCTCTGTACGTCACAGAAAAAACTATGCATAACTTGTACAATCTTGAATTCTGCGTACACAACATGTATTCATGGCTGATCGACAATGTTCCCGCGGTGACTGCTAAATTTATGAATTTCGCCGGTACAGTGAAGTATAGCAACGCGAAGAATGTTACGAAAGCGATCGTCGAGAGCGAATCCTTCGATCAAAGTTCATTGATCGATTGCGAACTAGCGGCTTCGTGCGCCGACATCATCGCGGCGTTCGCGTAAAATAGATAGGTTAAAAATATATATAATGCGCGCGCGCGCGCGCGCGTGTGTGTGTGTGTGTGTAAAAATTATTTGAGAAGGTCTTTTGTAACGATACATTATTTTAACAATAAAATTATTCGAGAATATCTCTTTTGTATTTTTATTTTATTGTAAATGTTCGTACATCTTTTGAGATAGAAACTACCTGATTTTTTATAATCAATTAGAAGCATTGGTTTATGAAATGATATGCAGAAAAGATTTTCCAAAAGATTATATTTTACAAAGGTTACACGCAAAAATAAAAAAGGTACTTTTTAAAACTTTTCTATTTGGACCCTTAATGAAAATTTAAAATATATGTTTTGTAGATCTATGTTGGTTATACACATGCTGAAAATTTCTTCTGATCACAACGGCAATGTACACATTTATGATAGTTTTAATGCTAATCATTTGAACCATGATGTAATAGATTATTTGAATATCCTTTATAAATATAATAAGAAATATATATATTTCACGTCAGATACAGTTACAGGTATAGCGCATGCACAGTATGGCGGTTGAACAGTACACAGTATGGCTGCTGTACAGTACGCAGTATGGCTGTTGTACATCTATGCATGGATCTCTCAAGATCGGTCGACGCGTTTCTCGTTCAATGCAGAACGGGTTCGACATCAAACAGTGTATTGAACTACATTGAACATTGTTCAAAACGCCCCCCCCCCCCCAATTGATGCAACAAAAGAGATTGTCAATAGGAGTGAAGCTGAAAAATAGAGGAAACGGCTGGTCACATGCAGTCGCATGTTACTGGTCAGCGTACGTCAACAGCTATTTCTTTTTATTACTCGATGAATGCTACTTAATATCGATAATGCGTGGCGGCACGGTACAGGTACAGGTACAGGTACAGATACAGATACAGGTACAGCTAGCTCATCACGTATGATGACCAGTCGTTTCATCTATATTTTTCGACATCTCCCTCGCCTATCCTAACCCTATCCTAGCCCTATCCTAATGCTATCCTAACCTTTTTTTTTTTTTTTTTTTTTGTTTAAGGGCGGTGGGGGAATGCTCTTACGCACACCCTCCCCTACGATGTTGTTCGGGGAGGGTAGTGTGGGACTCGGCTCCACCCTCGGATGTGGTTTGGGGGATTATCATTCGCTAATACGAGTCTAGCGCCTATACCCACTAAACCCCCACCGCCCAGGACCCCGGGACCTTTTTCACAACCTGTACATGACAGATGTTGCTCTACAGGTGTCCCGCTACTCGCATTCACCTGTAGGCATTACCTGTCCCGAGTCCACGCCTGTTCTTGGCTCATATGCTATCCTAACCTCAACCACCAAGCCTCCCCTTCCTCCGTTTCCATTTCAGTTTCCAGACAGTGCTTCGTACTGTACATGTGTTATACCTGTACATGCACTGTACCTGTACCTGTACCTGTACCTGTACCTGTACCTGTACCTGTACCTGTACCTGTACCTGTACCTGTACCTGTACCTGTACCTGTACCTGTACCTGTACCTGTACCTGTACCTGTACCTGTACCTGTACCTGTACCTGTACCTGTACCTGTACCTGTACCTGTACCTGTACCTGTACCTGTACCTGTACCTGTACCTGTACCTGTACCTGTACCTGTACCTGTACCTGTACCTGTACCTGTACCTGTACCTGTACCTGTACCTGTACCTGTACCTGTACCTGTACCTGTACCTGTACCTGTACCTGTACCTGTACCTGTACCTGTACCTGTACCTGTACCTGTACCTGTACCTGTACCTGTACCTGTACCTGTACCTGTACCTGTACCTGTACCTGTACCTGTACCTGTACCTGTACCTGTACCTGTACCTGTACCTGTACCTGTACCTGTACCTGTACCTGTACCTGTACCTGTACCTGTACCTGTACCTGTACCTGTACCTGTACCTGTACCTGTACCTGTACCTGTACCTGTACCTGTACCTGTACCTGTACCTGTACCTGTACCTGTACCTGTACCTGTACCTGTACCTGTACCTGTACCTGTACCTGTACCTGTACCTGTACCTGTACCTGTACCTGTACCTGTACCTGTACCTGTACCTGTACCTGTACCTGTACCTGTACCTGTACCTGTACCTGTACCTGTACCTGTACCTGTACCTGTACCTGTACCTGTACCTGTACCTGTACCTGTACCTGTACCTGTACCTGTACCTGTACCTGTACCTGTACCTGTACCTGTACCTGTACCTGTACCTGTACCTGTACCTGTACCTGTACCTGTACCTGTACCTGTACCTGTACCTGTACCTGTACCTGTACCTGTACCTGTACCTGTACCTGTACCTGTACCTGTACCTGTACCTGTACCTGTACCTGTACCTGTACCTGTACCTGTACCTGTACCTGTACCTGTACCTGTACCTGTACCTGTACCTGTACCTGTACCTGTACCTGTACCTGTACCTGTACCTGTACCTGTACCTGTACCTGTACCTGTACCTGTACCTGTACCTGTACCTGTACCTGTACCTGTACCTGTACCTGTACCTGTACCTGTACCTGTACCTGTACCTGTACCTGTACCTGTACCTGTACCTGTACCTGTACCTGTACCTGTACCTGTACCTGTACCTGTACCTGTACCTGTACCTGTACCTGTACCTGTACCTGTACCTGTACCTGTACCTGTACCTGTACCTGTACCTGTACCTGTACCTGTACCTGTACCTGTACCTGTACCTGTACCTGTACCTGTACCTGTACCTGTACCTGTACCTGTACCTGTACCTGTACCTGTACCTGTACCTGTACCTGTACCTGTACCTGTACCTGTACCTGTACCTGTACCTGTACCTGTACCTGTACCTGTACCTGTACCTGTACCTGTACCTGTACCTGTACCTGTACCTGTACCTGTACCTGTACCTGTACCTGTACCTGTACCTGTACCTGTACCTGTACCTGTACCTGTACCTGTACCTGTACCTGTACCTGTACCTGTACCTGTACCTGTACCTGTACCTGTACCTGTACCGTGCCGCCACGCATTATCGATATTAAGTAGCATTCATCGAGTAATAAAAAGAAATAGCTGTTGACGTACGCTGACCAGTAACATGCGACTGCATGTGACCAGCCGTTTCCTCTATTTTTCAGCTTCACTCCTATTGACAATCTCTTTTGTTGCATCAATTGGGGGGGGGGGGCGTTTTGAACAATGTTCAATGTAGTTCAATACACTGTTTGATGTCGAACCCGTTCTGCATTGAACGAGAAACGCGTCGACCGATCTTGAGAGATCCATGCATAGATGTACAACAGCCATACTGCGTACTGTACAGCAGCCATACTGTGTACTGTTCAACCGCCATACTGTGCATGCGCTATACCTGTAACTGTATCTGACGTGAAATATATATATTTCTTATTATATTTATAAAGGATATTCAAATAATCTATTACATCATGGTTCAAATGATTAGCATTAAAACTATCATAAATGTGTACATTGCCGTTGTGATCAGAAGAAATTTTCAGCATGTGTATAACCAACATAGATCTACAAAACATATATTTTAAATTTTCATTAAGGGTCCAAATAGAAAAGTTTTAAAAAGTACCTTTTTTATTTTTGCGTGTAACCTTTGTAAAATATAATCTTTTGGAAAATCTTTTCTGCATATCATTTCATAAACCAATGCTTCTAATTGATTATAAAAAATCAGGTAGTTTCTATCTCAAAAGATGTACGAACATTTACAATAAAATAAAAATACAAAAGAGATATTCTCGAATAATTTTATTGTTAAAATAATGTATCGTTACAAAAGACCTTCTCAAATAATTTTTACACACACACACACACACGCGCGCGCGCGCGCGCGCATTATATATATTTTTAACCTATCTACACAGATACTCTACTCTGTAGTGATACTCTGTGATACTCTACACTACTCTGCTCCCTCTGTTTTTCCTTTTTTGAACACTTCACTTCTTCTATCACAGACTGTATAAAAGTTTCACGTGTGCAAGATATATAATAAACGTGTGTATAAAGTAAAGTCTGCGTTGTTTAAGTAAAGACTGATTCTGTCCGGCTGGGTATCCTGAACAACTAATCCTAACATATTTTACGCGAACGCCGCGATGATGTCGGCGCACGAAGCCGCTAGTTCGCAATCGATCAATGAACTTTGATCGAAGGATTCGCTCTCGACGATCGCTTTCGTAACATTCTTCGCGTTGCTATACTTCACTGTACCGGCGAAATTCATAAATTTAGCAGTCACCGCGGGAACATTGTCGATCAGCCATGAATACATGTTGTGTACGCAGAATTCAAGATTGTACAAGTTATGCATAGTTTTTTCTGTGACGTACAGAGCTACGAACTGATTCGACAATTTGACTAGATTCATACCATTACGATTAACTATTTCTAACGTTACATCATCGCTCATTTTTCGACACTGTTTCGATGAAACTAAATCGGAAATATACTCCATCGTGCGCAACAGCTCTGTCCATGCGTCCAGGAAAAATGTGATCTCGTTATCGCGGTTATCTCCTATAGCCAGTTCCACGCAAATGTCATCGCCGACGCGCACACCAATTTCAAGGTATTTAAAATAATTGCCGGCTATGGAATATCGTCGACTCAAGACCCGTGCGCTGCGCAAACTCCTCGACGATTGCATCATCGATGATCGCGATATGGGCTGCTGTTGAGAAACCCTGCAACAGATTACAAATAAAAAATTAGACGTTTTTCTAAATTTCTTTTTTTTTCACAATTTTTTCATCTTTCTACTTACATATTATTTAGTCTCCTCTTATGGGCGGCTCCTCGGCGTGCGAACGTTCACATTCAGTGGACGGATGGCGGTTGTACTGCATCTTGGGTCGTCTACGTTTTTAGCGATGGTTGTCTCGATCTGAAGCTTGACGCTCGGAATACGTCGTTTTATATGATGTCTCCCTACCACTTCTTTTTTTTACAGATAAGATCAACAATCCCCTCCCCGACAGTTATATACACATAATCTCCCTACCACTTCCTTTTTCTTTTACGATGATGAAAAATGATTTCTTAATCGATATTGTAATGTCCCTAAGGAAGAGTATCGATCAAATTACTGCAAATATACCGCTTATCGTCATGCGGGCTCAACGCTAATTTCTTTTCAGACATCGAATACACCTCATGTCGTACGGACACTATGCGATTACCGGTAACGCTCTTTTCCGTATGATTGCGAAGACATTCGACATAGTCTTCGAAACTTATATCCCGAGCGGTAACGTTTGTCCTGATACCTTTGATCTTTTTAGTATCCTGATCACCGTGCACGCGAATCGCATACATTTTCGAACGAAGCCCTACGAACTCAGTCATAATTTTACCGCCGTTTTCATCTTTCATCAAACCGAGCTGTTTATTGTTCGCGAGCGGAACACCGTAAACGTTGTTCGCGGCATAATTGCTTGTGTCGTATCTATGGATATCGCGTTTCAACAGCTCCTCGTACGCGTCATCGCAAGCGATCTGGTATATCAAGCTATCCGTGTCAGTGTACAAAATCTTACAATTTTGCTGGAACTTTGGGTGCATGTATTCGTAATGAAAGCTGTACAAATGAAATTTTGAAATATCTAATATTGACATGCCTACGTAGATTGGTTTGAAAAATTTAACTAGCAGCTTTTTCAGCTGAATTGCGACAAAGTCCTCGGAGAACACCGTGCAGCTATGAAAATTTGGCCTGGCTATCAATCGTTCGACGCCGTGTCTACCGCTCCATCGAGAAAGTAATTTCACGATCTTATGATTTCGAACATTCTCCATAGTTTTTCCAAACACGGCATTGTTCATTAATTTAAACAAATTTTTTGAAAAATCATTGGTGGCGTTAGCGCGTAATTTCGTGTTCAAATCGATGTAGTTGTACAACCATCGTGACTGCTGAAACTCCAGAATTCGATGTATTTTCCCCAATTTCAGATTATGTTTTAAACATTGCTGGAGGTATCGGTAATGTACAACGTATCGTTCCTTATCGCGAAGCGTTGCCATCAACTTTTTCTGTGTACTCGAGTCGGTAGCCGTGTCGTGACTTGGACAAAACAGAAGATCCGCGTGAGCATCGTGAATTTCGCGCGGATACTCTAAATCCACCTCCAATGTGTATCCTACGGGACTATCTGTCGGAATGGATTCGACGTCGAAATTATCCGCGTTCACCCATCGAAAGTCTCTGTGCGGCAGAGGTTGCGACATTGCCCAACCGTACAAATTATTTACGTCGAAATACATTAAGTAGGTGGACGGTTTGGTCGAGTCGTGCGTAGACAAATATTTATTGTTGGCGTGTGCATATCTGTGAGAACACTGGCTCAATCCGCCGCGTATTCCCCGCTCCACGAACAAAAGCATGTCGACGTCGGTCAACAACTCCAATTCGATCTTTGTCATTTTTAACATCACGTCCCACGCGAAACCGGGGAGCGTGTAATAATGCGCCGGATCGAGCTTGTAATTCTCGAGACAGTCATCGCGAAAATTTTCAAAAACATCCGCCAACAACAGCACATCCAATTTTAAATATAAATCGCTGTACTGCCCAAGCGTTTGTACAGCGAAACGCGACAAAACCGTATTCGCGTGAAGGTAATCGACGTAAGATATCTCGCTGCCGTACAACCGATTGTAAAATGCTTCACGCGGCGGCAAACACGTATCGCTTAATTTGTCGTATGATGTCAGATAGTCGTACGGAAAAACGCCTTTTCTGGTCAATAGTTTGAAATCGTCGCGGGAAAGATGTGCAAATTCTCCTCGCACGATGCGTAATTTACTTTCGTCCAAGTACGACGACAGCTTGTCCAGACTCGAGTTCAAGAACTTGAACGAGTCGATGAAGCGGAATTTCAAAAACTTTGCATACTTTCGCGCTTCACCCGGCTGTCTCTCGATAGGAACGTTCTTCGTGAAAGAGATATACTTCTCTTTCGTCAATGGCAACACGTCTATCCGCCCCTCGAACGAGTTAGCTAATTCTTTGATAATGAAATGGGTGTCGTATCCCGATAAATTATGGAAAACCACGGGTATCACGTACGAAGATTGATAGCTTAAATTACAGTCGCTATGAGCCGGACCGCGATACGCGCCCGTGAAATGGCAATGATCGCGCACCCTCGTCGCGTCGGAAGTGTCGAACGGTTTCTCGCAGACATGACAATGCGTAGCCGTACGAAAATTTAACTTTTCTGTTTTGGTTAGCGGATTCATCGGTACCGTTCGGTCGAATATCGGCTGTAATTTATGACTCAGTTCGTACAACCTGTTCGCGAACCATGCGGTGCATCCCTCTTTATCGCGATAAACCTGATACTCGCACAAAGATTCGTCGTAGCGGCAATGCATGTAGTATCCTATGCTAAACGCGTGGTGGTGTTGATATTGTACGCGTGCCGCACGGTCTTGTCCTTCCCGTCCCTCGGGCAGCAGCAGACATTCCAAGTCGGCATAGATTACGAACGGCGTCTGCTCTTTGTTCGTGTAGTTCTTAAACCGTAACCACTTATCTTCTTCCGATATTGGAAGCTCCAGAGCGCAATCGTTCATCCGTTCGCAGTCGGTCGTATGAACGTTTAATCTCTCCGGCGTGGGAAAATATTGTAAGCATCTGTGGGAAGGGAATAAAATTATGTCTTTTTTCCTTCAAACAATTTTTAAAAACAAAAAAAAAATACAACTTACCGATCGCAAATATACTTCTGATTTTTCTACTTGCTAAGCTGCGGTGAAACTAATCGTGATAAATTTCGTATACACATGAAATGTCCGTGCGTCTTTGCAGCATTCTGTAGAAACAGCAAGTTGACGTGTCTTCCCTCCCGTTTCTTCTCGGTCAAATGCAGTGTTACGCATTTCTTGCGCACCCATTCGAACACGTTCACGGAAACGTCATTTTCTCGTTCAAATTTCCGGATGTCTTTGAACGATATAGGTAGTTGAAAACCTTCGGTTTTCGGAAGCACGTCTTTATAGTGCGGATACGCCGACACACGCGACGATGCGATTTCTCTCGACCGGATAAAGACCTGCCACGATCGCCCAAAAAAAGCATGCGTCGTCGTTGCTCTTCACGTTCACGATCGCTTTTTTCAACTGTATCGCTCGAGGCACGCTGCATGCGACGGTGCAGCCGGCTTGCAACGGTTGATATTTGCTAAAGTTTACAATCAGATGTAATATCTTAGACAGCGCCCACCCGCTGTCTCGCTCTTGAAACTCCTCCAACGATGTAAAAATCGCGGGCACAACGTCTTTCTGGTACCACTGCCGTAGATTGCTCGTCCGAAACAATGCAACGTTCCGCGTACCGAAACTTTTCACGGAAACCTCGTTGGCGCGCTGCATGAATTCCGCCTCCAACGTTACGTTAGCTTTCAGCGATGAATGCGTGTTTAAAAATTCCGTAACGCGTCCTGTAATTATTCGTTTTGCGTGCTGCAGAAATTGTTTCGGGTCGATGTGTTCGACGTTGATAACGATGCCGCTCGATATGCGACTTTTAAACGCCGACTCGATATTTTCCCAACGAAGCGTCGATGCTCTCGCACCCCTGCGATCGTATAAACCTCTACCGACGCGCGACGAGGAAACGCGATGATTCAGCGAAACATTTAAAGTTTTCATACGGCACATAATCGATGTTAAACTAAATTTCTCGCCTATCGACAATTGTTCCTTAGCACACGATAGATAATTTACACAACACTGTAGAGACTCGATGTACGAGCGATGCCATTCGCGATACTCGTCCATGGTTTTCACTAGCATTGACATGCGTGTCAAACACTTTAACATATTTTTACACGTTTCAATCATCTTGCTACCTCACGCACGATATACTTGGAATAACTTTAACGCAGCAAACGACGGAACGTTCGCGTATGACTGCATTCGCAGCCTATCATGCCCTACTGATTCATTTTGATACCTTCCACCCCCTCCCCCCCACTCCGTACAATACAGAAGAGGAAAGAAATGATAAGGAGAGCGAAAACAGATGCTGTGGTCAGATATCGCGGCTTGGCGACTCGATGTCGGTCGTCGAAAGGATGTTGATATTACGAATATGCAATAAAGACGAGGAGAGAAATGATAATGAGAGAGAGAGATGTAATTGGATCAAAGGATGTTTATTTAAAAATGATAAACCGAATGAGAACAGAGATCCGATATCATGACTCCCGCCGTCGACAGGATGTTTATATTATTATAAACATACCAGGTTCACGCAATAGCAGGAAGCTGATCTTAAATGCAATACCTGGAAAACTAAAAATCCCCCCTCCCCCTCCCCCCTCGCCTACGAACGGTGGCTTACGCAATACCACCATGAAAATTCCCCTCACCCCACCCCCCGCAAAAATATGCTCGCGCTATACGGTAAGTTAGTATGGAACAGAACCTGCTGGTTCAGCTGCGTCGGTAAGGTAGGAATCTACCTACAATGATAAGTGGTGTGCTAGAACCCGCCTATATATCCTACTATTATTATTATTAGTTTAGTATGTGTGTGTGTGTGTGTGTGTGTGTGTGTGTGTATGAAAATTATTTGAGAAGATGTTTTTTAAAAATAAAAATTATTTCATGAATATATGTCTCATATTTATTACAAATTCCTTACAATTCTTATTAATAGTATGTATATATGTATGTGAAAATTATTTTGAGAAGGTGTTGTTTAAAAATAAAATTACTTCATGAATATTTCTCTCATATTTATTGCAAATTCCTTTTTACAATTCCTTTACAATTCCTATAGAATAAATGATAAAGTATATATTTTTTATCGGTATAAACGGTTTAAAGTAATTTTTGAACAATGCATTTTTATCGGTATAAGCGGTTTAACTAATTTTTCTAACAATATTCGTCAATGGACTGTACTCCACGATGCGGTCGTGTATCATCAAGCAGTAGGCTGTTGTCGACGGGTGGACGTCAGTTCGACATTCGAATTCAATTCGTACGTCGACCGTAGCATTTTTTAACGCTTCATTTTGCCGAGAACAATCGAGAACGACGAACGGGCCGTATCGCAGGAAATCCGTGATGTTGAGTAGCGCTTCACCGTTGTCATAGTACGATTCTTGGAATTTTGCATACATGTCGTAGAGCAACGCGTATTTACCTTTCTCGAAGTCGATATTTAAATCATCGTACGGATAGGTTTCAGAGTTCAAGTAAAGCCGAATATTTGTCAATGTGCAATGATCGAATCGCGTAGCCGTTTTCGTTAAGTTATTCTTTCGATCGGTTTGCAAAGCGAATATCACGTATCGCGGTTTTTCCATTTGCTGAGCCGTTTTTATCGCCCATGTATGCTTCGTAGTCGTCTGTAGCAGAGGATATTCGTACAGATCCCATGATCGAAAACTCATGCCGATCAGTCTATCGTTGTCTAAAATATGTAACATGGACAGCTTATGTATTTCGTCCAATGCAACGTGCGGCATTCGCCATTGAATTTTGTACAGATTCAGAATAGGTTTCGCGTTCTCGGAAGGACTGTACAACGCGTTCACGTCGGTACGCGAGCGAATCAAAATCAATTCGTGTCGAGCATTTATCACAACGCGTTTGTAGTCTTCGCAGAAGCCTAATAAAACGCTCATAGGCACGCAAAAGTTGAAATGTATCGCAGCCGTGTCCGTTGCAGTCAGTTTCCGCCGATCATCGCCATACATCCAGCCAGCGTTGGACAATGCTCGGCTTCTCGTTCTGGACAAACTCACATAATTCTTGAGAGTTGTCGTTGCACCAGGATTTCTAAACCGATCGATTTCCACGCCATTCAATTCATAGCGTATTTCCTCGATCATAAACGCAACGGCATTGTTCTCGAGAGTTACCGTATCGATGGGGAGTTCTCCTCCAGCCGCTAATTGAAGTTTTCCCGGTAAACTAAGTTTTCCTGCAATGTATAGGAAGCTTTTACACGGGAGCGTGTAAAGGTCTTGTTGTTGAATGGGTATTCTTACCTCGTCGCTGTTTTCGAACGTCGTGTTGGCATACGGATTGTACGTATGCAGCTCAATCTTCGTTATGCGATTGTCGAAGATCGGTGCTTCGGAGATGTTCAAAATATCGTCGAACATGATTTTACCTCTTACTTTTTAACAATAAATCCCAAAGATCGTAGATACTTGGCATTTTCCACGGTTAATTTCTTACGAATCGGTGACTTTACGTTTTTCTCAGCGGGTAGTTTCTTGCGAATCAATGTGTTGCTGTTGTTGTTGTTGTTGTTGTTGGTACAGGTGCTGTTGTTCAACGTATGGAATGCCGTATTGTTATGAATTAGCATTGCTTCGTCGCGCATGCAGTCGCACCGTGATTTCTTCACCTCGAAAATCAATCAAACTTCCGGATTGATCGACTATGCGAATCGTTAAATCGTCAATTACTCGTGCAACGATCGGAAGGTAAATGACTTGCGCGGGTGTTTCCGACAATTTATACCCTGGCGGTACCTGAGGCGCGAATTCATGTATCGTGTGAACGAGTTTACCATTGTCGTACGTTCCGGTGGTTATGTTGCATTCCACTCGTACGATATTCATGCTAATGATATTCACAGGCGCGTTCGACGTATGCCACGCGTTCGGTGGTAAAACACGACCCATGGAAAATCCTAGGATAGACCCCACGTTGCAAGGCTTTGCAAAGTTTATTTGATATTTGCTTATAATTTCACTTTTCATGGTGTTGGTGTTCGCTCGTAAGATTAGCGGATATTCGATATCTGAGGTGATTGACGACTCGTCAACATTTTTTGGGGGATATCGTGCACATATTTCACGTCTCAAGTACGCGTTTATCGCCTCCAATTCGTACGAACCGTCAGGTATGACGATCTCCTCGTCGTTTTCGCCAAAGTAGAATCGATTGTTTCCAATGTTGGCGCTGATGTTCGGTATCGTGTAATAAGTTTGCAAATCGAGCAACACCAGCTCGTATTCGCCATTGCTCAGATCTATGGGTGGTGTTTCGGATTGCGAAGAAAAACTGAACTCGGATTATGGACGAGAACACTTTATTTCAATCAGAAACCGATTTTGTCACGACTTTACATAAACTATGTACAGAATGCGCGAATCAACAAGCACGTTGATTAGAGCAAAAATAAACGGAAATTTTAACGGGTTAGAACTTTATTTCCAGAATGATTGAGAAGCGAGACCAATCTTTCGGACGCGTTTGAAACGGACTTGCTCAGAAAACCGGTCAAGAGACGCACGACGTTTTGCTGAACGCGAAGTTCGGATTGAGAACGACCGGTAAAACGCCGGCGGTTTTCTATCACCAAGGGATCGATGACTTGCAGTTTTTGAAGCGCGCGACCAATAGTAGATCTATTTCTAGATCGATAATCGACCAACTGGTGACAGCCTATCGCGCGGCGCGTGGCCGATCGATTCTCAATCTCGCGGCGACGCGGCCAGTGCCCAATCGCTGGGCTGCTCGGTGGATCGCGAGTTTCGATTCTCCGTCACTCGCGACCAATCGCGAACAGGTGGAAAGTGCTTGGACGACAGTACGCTGCTTCTCCCCGACAACGTGAACGTAAATGAATTTTTCGAATGCATCGTGCAGAGAGAGAGACTCTTTCCAGAGAATTTATAACACAGTTTCTCGGAGAAACTTTACAGACAATTGTCCACACACGCTTTCGTCGTAGTTTTGAAAACGTTTGTGATTATATAAGATGATCGCGTTCGCGCCGAAATAGCGAATCAACTCGATCGGCGGTCGAAGATTTCCAAAACTATCAAAATATTTGATACGCGAGCCGTGTTTTATATAGGCGACCCAGTGTGTCCCCGGCCCACGACTATTATCTAGATTGACTATACCTCGCTCGTTTACCCACGCGCGCGGCGGCAAATCGTCACGCATAAAAACTCCGCGAAAGTACGGTAATTCTTTACAGATGGCCATCAATTCAACGTCTGTCGTCGAGTTGTCTTTCTTCGTTTTTTTTTCTTCCTCTCTCCCCCCTTTAAACCTTCCCCATGCTTATACGGTGTGAGACGTAACCCACGACCCTCCATGGCTCGATTGTGTCGCTCCGCTTCTCGCAATTGTTTCTTCGCAGCTTTTGCATCGTTTATGACTTTGACTACTCCCGCGGCACCACCCGTCAATGCTCCTATGGCCGACAAAGCAGGCAACAACAACGGCAGAAAACCACCGCGTTTGGCGATCGGGAGAATTCTTTTCTTTTTTCTCTTTTCACCTTTTTCATTATCAAGCCCATGCCCAATTTCGTTTTAACTTTCATGGCTGCCAACACTGCAGCTGTGGACACCTTCTCTCCCAACGCAGCGTCTCCAGACGTTAGCCGATGCAGCGCTCGATTCGCCAAAACGCGATCGGCCGCGTGACGATTTTCAAGATCCTTGTACTGCGAATACGCTATATCGTGCTCGCGACAAGCCGCATCCAACGGATTGATTCCTCGATCTCCACGAGCTAATCGCGCGGGCAGTTTCGTACCGGGTCCGCAGAATTGATAACCAGGTATATGCAATTCAAACGGTAACGCGTTTATAGCTCTGTTTAAAAACCCCTTAACCGTATGCGGACCGAAACGTCGTCGTCGTTGTCGCGAACGATGATTCGCGCGCATAAGCTATTTTTCTGCTCTCTCTTTTTTAAAAGAAAAGAACACGTTCGGAGGGGTGGGGGGTACGAAGAGTGACTGATACCGACGGTGTTTGAGCTCTCGTATAAATACTACCCGCCCACCCCCCTCATCGAATCAATCGGATCATGCGTTTTGTAAGACAATCTTTGGATATTCGTGTTCCAATGTGTCGCGCGTTCGACGATTGCGACGAGACGATCCGAAAACACGGATCATTGTTACCATGCACTGTACGATGCGTCATAAGCGGTCCGTCAGGATGTGGTAAAACGAACGTTATGATTAGCCTGTTGGAAAGCGTGAACGGACTACGATTCGCAAACGTTTACGTGTACTCGAAATCTCTGTGTCAACCAAAATATCAATACTTGAGGAAACTGTTCTCATCCGTGGGGGAGGATGTAGGCTACTTTGCGTTCGCGGACAACGCTGACGTAATCCCCCCAGCAGAGGCAAGGCCCGATTCGATATTCATCTTCGACGACGTGGCGTGCGACGAGCAGGATATCATGAGAGAGTATTTCGCGATGGGTAGACATTCGCACGTCGATTGCTTCTACCTGGGTCAGTCGTACGCGAGAATACCTAAACATTTAATTCGTGACAATGCCAATATGTTGATTCTATTCAAACAGGATACCATGAACTTGCGTCACATTCATCAGGATCATGTAAATACCGATATGTCGTTCGAGACGTTTAGCGCGTTATGCGCGAATTGCTGGCGAAAGAAGTATGGATTTCTCGTAATCGATAAAGACAGCCCTGCGAAACACGGTCGTTACAGACGTGGATTTAATGAGTTTGTCGTACTGTAACGGACACAGTTGTTCGGTAAGGGTTGTCGGTGCTGTACCGCGGTTGTAAATCTCTTACGCTTCCAATCAAAATATGTCAATCCAAAAGGAAAAGAAGGAGAAGCTGCAAGCTTCGATCACGAACGAAATAGCGAAGACCAGCGATACCATACGTAAAAAGTATTTAGCGTTGAAAGTTGGGAAAATGACGGCTGAGATGAATTTGCAAGCGAATTTACGACCGATCGTCGAACCGTTGAAACAGATAGTTCAAAATACAGCTACTGTTGTGCCAAACGTGGATGGTGACAACGTGTTCTCAGATATTAAGGAAACACCACCACATCCCCCCTACGAAAAAAAAGAAGATTCTCGGATGTTAGGGGGACGCCATCATCCTCTATGAAAAAAGGAGAAGAATAAAGAAGAATAAGAAAAAGAACGATGAAACCAATGTAACATTCACCCCAAAACAAGTATATAACATCGATGATGACGACGATGACGATGATGATAATGACGATGATGAGATCGAGCCGGCGACGGCAACAACGATTACGGTACCGCAACAGGATACCTTCGAATCACCGAGCACGGTATCTTTGGAATCTTCAATGCGTAATATTTTTGAAAATCCTGAAACTCATCGGGAGGAAAATGAACGTCTAACCGAGAATTTAGGACCTTTGGCGCGTGAGTATTTAGGAAAGTTTTTCACCGGACCATCGAGAAATTCCGACAACGTGTACGGAGTATATCTCCGCAACGATAAGCTGATGCTGGGGAATTCCACGTTCGATGTGGACAGCAATGATGATGTTATCGTTAATGAATTACGGTACACGGGGACCCGCGGTCTTTAAGAATTGATATTCAACAGAATCCCTGATGAACGGTTGTATACTGAGGATGATAAGAACATGTACAAAAGAATTCTCATTCTTACGCATGCGCATCGACGCGGGAATCAGATAATGGG
This sequence comes from Lasioglossum morio, assembly GCA_916610235.2. Classification (NCBI taxonomy): domain Eukaryota; kingdom Metazoa; phylum Arthropoda; class Insecta; order Hymenoptera; family Halictidae; genus Lasioglossum; species Lasioglossum morio. Next base: position 101,402 of record OU744334.1, read on the forward strand.
AAACAAAGGTTACAAGTATAAGAAAATTATAGGGCCATTGTTTTCATCACGAGGTGGAAGAGGGATTGAACTTCCAACTTTCATGCGTGTGACCAATCATCCAATTGATTACGTGCATTGGGACGACACGAACGAACTAGTCGATCGTCTGAAATTGCTAACCGCTTCGAAGAACGCCGGTCATTCCAACCATGACAATGAAATAATGTCGATAATTGAGGAACTTCGCGAAGCCGGTCTAATTATAAATTAAAGCGCATGCATTCGTCGAGTTAGTGATGAATGGGATGTCAATCGATGAAATTGTTATGGCTCGATAAAAAAAATGCGCATTCGTCTTAATTGTTGCGAAACGAATCAAACGATATCCTCGGGAGGAGACGAGGGCGACGATGACAACGGTGAAAGCTGGAACTTGAGATTTCAAAGTCTACGGATAAAACTGGATGAGATATTTCAACGAATACTGTGGATCGAAGAGCAGGTAAAACGGTTGTGCAAGCGATACGAGTTGGTGATAATTGAAGAAGAAAAAGAAGAAGACTAACTCGAGCGAAAAAAAAATGTCTATCAACAAATTTGGTATGGTGTTGCGTGAAACGGATAAACGCGAGTCGAATATTTCTCCGATTTTCTATCCCGGCGTTTTTAAAAGTTATGTGTGCAATAACGCTATGTGTTGGAACGATGATGTCAAATTGTACGATGCGAAAGATATGAGGATCGGTCGCGTGACGAATCCCGAGGCAAACGATCACGCTGCAACCACAGTATCGTGAAAAAAATAAACAAACAACTGAAAACCGCTAAAGAGACGATAAAGTCTGAAATATTAGCTAAACAGAATGAAAAACTGATCGAAGTCCTGAAAACCGCTAAAGAAACGATAAAGTCAGAAATATTGACTATGATACAAGATGTTCGATATGATGCAACCGAATATATGAAATTAGCCGATTCGGGTATTGACGAAGCCAACGCGAAAATCGATAATTTGGATGAGTCGCAAATGCAAACGCTCGAGACCTTGAAGGGGAAGATAAAAAGACGATATAAGTATGATACATCGTAGACGATCGACTGGAGAACTTCGGAATAAGCTTTCATGACAATATTAAGAAATTGTATAAAAGAAACGTGTCAAGAAATCTTGAGATCCATGCATATGATGTACATCCACCATACTGCGTACAGGGCAACCGTCATACTGCCTACAGCACAACCGCCATACTGCATACAGCACAACCACCATACTGCATACATGCGCTATACCTGTACCTGTACCTGTACCTATACCTGTATCTGTACCTGTACTGTGCTGTCACGTATTATCAATACTAAGTAGCATTCATCGAGTAATCATTTAAAAAAAAGAAAAAAATGGTCAACCTTGAAAAAAGCATTTAGAAGAAAAAAAATGAGGGATGGAAATATTGTATAACTGAGAAATTTGAAGATTTTAAGAAAAAGTATATATGGGAAACCCGATAAAGTATACGCGCAGATACGACGTATCGATAAGCGACAGCAAGAGACGTCGCTTTCACCAAGTTGGATAGTCGAATCTGTTATTCGCAAAGCGAATAATCGGTGAAAAAGAGAGAGCGAGACTACAACAAGAACGACGAAGATGAGTAAAGAAACCGTTGTGGAAGAGCTGCATGCTCCGGCGAGACATTTTTACCCCCGTAGACGTGTGATCGTGCGAGGATTCGATGATCTTTGGCAAGCCGATATAGTCGACGTTCAAAAATACTCGCGAAACAATCGCGGACATCGATATATTCTGACGATAGCCGATGTATTTAGCAAATACGCATGGACAGTTCCTATGAAGAGTAAAAATGCCTGCGACGTGTGCAATGCTTTCGCGTCAGCGCTGGAGAAGGACGGAAGAGCTCCGAACAACTTGCAGACCGACATGGGGACAGAATTCTACAATGAAACGTTCCAAGACTATCTGAAGAGTCGCAACATCAACCATTATTCTACGTTTAGCCCTATGAAAGCATCCGTCGTGGAACGTTTCAATCGCACGCTGAAGAACAGCATGTGGAAATTTTTCTCGTTGAGTGGAAAATATCGTTGGATCGATGTGCTTCCCCCGTTGACCGAGGACTACAATAATCGAAAACATCGTACCATCCGTATGCGACCCGTCGACGTGAACCGTAAAAATGCCAGCCACCTTCTGTCCACCGTGTACAGCAACGTGAAGATTGCTGGTCCTGCCAAATTCAAGGTCAATGATTGCGTGCGCGTCAGCAAGTTCAAAACCCTATTTGACAAAGGATACGCGCCGAACTGGTCAACTGAAATATTCAAGATTGAGGTGGTGAAACGAACGAATCCTGTCACGTACCTCTTGGCCGACTCGAGGGGCAAACCTATCGCTGGAGGATTTTACGAACACGAGATACGCGCGGCAAAATATCCTGACATATACTTAGTTGAAAAAATATTACGCCGAAAAGGAAATAAAGTGTTCAAGACTGGCGCGCCCGAGCGCCATATTGTCACACCGGCACCGCACGATCCCGCCAAGACTAGCGCGATCCCGCCGAAACCGCGAGCGTATCGTGTGCCATCGAAGCTTACGCGGGCAATAGATCGTCTGCGTGATTGGTGTAATCACATTCTCGATCCTTCTGGAAGGTTCGAGACGCTCAACCGGAACCACCGGCGCGTAATGAACTTCCAGGAGGATCGAGCCAATAAAAGCGTTTGACAACCGTTGTTTCAAGCCCACAGCGACATATCAGCTGACCAACGTCACACAAAGCGATTCGTTACAGTTTCAAAGTCATCTTTATTTCAACCTTCTGTACAATCTTTCTGTTACACAGTGTAGTGTTATTTGACAAACTAGCTTAAGTGCAAATACAGTTATTTATACATAGATCCATACATTCATGCTTACTCCATCATTTATACAGTCCACTTCGCCTTCATTCAAATCCATTCGTTAACACACACTTCTCCATTCCTTTCAATCTTGCATTCAGTCTCTCATTCCAATCTATCTGCGATCCTGTCTCGCATCCCTCAATCCACTCCAAACACCTGCCCGGTCGACCAAGACCGTTCACGTTCAAACATTGGTCCTTCGAGCCGGATATCCACGTTTCTGGCAACCTTCCTTACACGGATCTACAACCCGTGCATAGATCAGTGTCAGTGCATAAATCAGTGATCAAATCATCGATCACATCATCGATCAAATCAGCGATCGAACCTGTGATCAAATCAGCGATAAAGCCAGTGATCAGTTCAGTTCTGCCAGTGAGAAGACCATCCAGCGAACCAGCCGCATTCAATATGGACTTCTCACCTGAAGAGCTGCTCAACATTCAACAGGATCTTGCAGAGAAGATTAGCAAAACCATGGAAAGCTTCTGGACGTCAGTATCCAAGTCCGAGGTTACGAGAGAAGCCATCCAAACCAGTCTGCAAATAATAAAAGATGACTTCTGGAACAAGTTTGTAAAGAATGACGACATAATCATGTACCGTCGCAGAGCAGAATTCAAGGACAGCGAGTACGTGCGTGATGAATTCTACGACGCAGTCGAGGAGTCATACCTACAGCAGTCAGCTAGACTGTTAGATCTGGCTGATCAATACGGCGAAAGCATCACACATCTGCCGCCGCAAACTCAGGCATGGGATGCTCGCAGCTTTCGAACCGTCTCAGAGTCCAGACTACAGCCGTCTCTGTCACATGAGGTCGTCGTGGAGTGTCCTTCCAGCAATGCCGTTTCCTGCAGGTCCACGGAAACGACGCAAAGGACCAGTACAACCCACGACAGTACCCTCGAGACACCTTCTGGAGCAGATCGTGCCACTTCCAAACGATCGTTCAGCGTGTCCAGGACCAATCACGCCCAGAAGGAACAGAGACAAACTGGCAACTCCTCGTCTACGGATCCAACCTCGGAGACCACGTCAAGCTCCGATTCAAGGTCCACGGAAACGACGCAAAGGACCAGTCTCAGCCACATCAGTCGCCACGAAGCATCTGCTGGGGCAGATCACAATGACTCCAAGCGATCAGCCAACGTGTTCCCTGCAAACAAGAGGCACGGAGTCAGAAAGGGTGTTCAACACGTCACAGGGGGACAATACGACGTACGCAGCTGGAGCAACTCTGGAATGGTGGACTCGTGTTCCAGTCCCGTGCATACCCAGATGCACCGAGCCACCACCGACGAGTCCACGACCAACAGTGAGCGGTCACTCACCATTGACGCTCACCTCAGACGTCACCAGCTTGCCGACAGTCAAGACTCAACGGAGCAAGACACCATCGAGCCCACATGCGGCTCAACCATCATCCAGCACCCACAACCTAACCTCTCTGCCTTTCAGGTTATGTTGATGCACAGGGGAGTCTTGCACGGAGGCGTTCAATCAGCGTCCAGGGTCGCACAGCATCACCCCTGGAACAGCAATGAGCGTTCTACCACCGACGGGGAAATCCAGGGACGTGCATTTAGCCACGCTCACCACCATGCACACCAGGAAGTCGCAGCCACTCTCCAGCGATTACCATCGGCGCGGTTGCGATCTCCAGCACGCAGCAATCAGCCTCCACACCAGCGGAGCTTCTTCCAACAGAGAGATGCTGAATGCGACACTCCCACAACACCACCTGCAACGTACAGAATGAGAGGTTATGGGACGATCGGGAATCATCACTCGCGAGCAGCCTCTCACCTGTCTCGCCCACACCAGACAACATCAGCCTGCAGAAAGTCGAGGACATCTGGGCAAGATACCTCGGAATCCATCCGAGGCTCATCCATTATCTTGCACGCAGAACCTAACCTCACTCTTTTGCAGGTTATGTTCTCTCCTAGGAGAACCGCACCAGGACACGTCCATTACGACACCAGGGTCGTTCGGCAGCACTGTTGGATCCACAAAGGGCACTCCATCACCAGAGGGTCGATCCAAGGGCGTGCATCAGCTCCTCCATGGCGGGCGGAGCCAGTTCGCCAACCAAGGGTCGAGCTGTCGGAGCATCATGTCACTCCCGCACGCTCCTTCGACACCACCGATGGAGACCATGCCCATTCAGCACTGCTGCCCTTCTTCAGGGCAACCAAAGGGCGCTTCGTCGGTGGAGAGATGGACCGAGGTCGTGCAACAGCTCCTCCATGGCGGGCGGAGCCAGCTCGCCAATCCAAGGACGAGCTGTCGGGGCACCACGTCACTCCAGCACGTTCCTTCCACTCCATCGATGGGAACCATGCCCATCAAGCCCTGTTGCTCCACCTCAGGGCGTTCAAGGGCCGCTTCAGGTCCAAAGGGTCGAGCAACGAACGTGCAGCAGGTCTGCCATGGCGGGCGGAACCAGTTCGCCAGCCCATGGACGAGCTGTTTGGGCATCACGCACTCCCGCACGTCACTGCCACTCTGCCGATGTCGCCCATACCAGTCAGACATCGCTGCAGACCACACCACGACGTGAGCATGACCATTCACGGCCAACCGTCTCGCTCCAGGACTCAACACGCGTCCAAGATGTCGTCGCCCGAAGGAAGTCCACGCGCTCGGCCGTCGCAGCATCGACACCGGAGAATCACCTCCTCTTTCGCGATATTCACTCGCACGCGTGACGGTACTTCACTTCGGGAACGTCGAAAACATTCGTGTCGCGAGAGTGATTACCGCAATCGCCGAGTTCGGGAGATCAACACGAAACTCATCGTTTCTTCGATCAACGCGAAACTTCATTGTTCAATCGATCGACGCGGATGATCAATGAACGCGTCAATACAGTCACCGTGCGCACTCTCATCGCGCAGCTTACAACTGCGTAGTACGCGACGCGACGCATCCACACACCGGCGTCTTTTCATTAACACATTCCGCGATTTCTACTACCTCATCGCAATAGTCCGATTGTGTTCTTCATGTTGTTGCGAATTCCATTGCACTCGCGCTCAATTTTACCATTCACTTCATACTAATAGCATTGTCAAGCCAGTTTCAACGTCGCGTAGTCCACCGATCAATGTCACGCGATTACGGGAAATTTCGACAAGTCGAGGCGGGCGGAATGTTCAAGACTGGCGCGCCCGAGCGCCATATTGTCACACCGGCACCGCACGATCCCGCCAAGACTAGCGCGATCCCGCCGAAACCGCGAGCGTATCGTGTGCCATCGAAGCTTACGCGGGCAATAGATCGGCTGCGTGATTGGTGTAATCACATTCTCGATCCTTCTGGAAGGTTCGAGACGCTCAACCGGAACCACCGGCGCGTAATGAACTTCCAGGAGGATCGAGCCAATAAAAGCGTTTGACAACCGTTGTTTCAAGCCCACAGCGACATATCAGCTGACCAACGTCACACAAAGCGATTCGTTACAGTTTCAAAGTCATCTTTATTTCAACCTTCTGTACAATCTTTCTGTTACACAGTGTAGTGTTATTTGACAAACTAGCTTAAGTGCAAATACAGTTATTTATACATAGATCCATACATTCATGCTTACTCCATCATTTATACAGTCCACTTCGCCTTCATTCAAATCCATTCGTTAACACACACTTCTCCATTCCTTTCAATCTTGCATTCAGTCTCTCATTCCAATCTATCTGCGATCCTGTCTCGCATCCCTCAATCCACTCCAAACACCTGCCCGGTCGACCAAGACCGTTCACGTTCAAACATAAAGTATATGTGAAATGGTTGGGAATGGACGCGTCACGTAATTCATGGATATCTAAAACGAATATACTTTAATTGTATTTTATATGTAAGAGTTATGATAACTAATTTTTTTTCTCTAAACCGACTATAGTTTACTTTATAATTGCATCGCGTTGTCAATCCAGATGAATACCTAGTAGAGAAATTTTTGCGTAGAAAAGGAAATAAGGTGTATGTAAAATGGTTAGGATTGAGCAATGTAAACAATTCATGGATAAATAAACACAATGTATTATAAACATTTATTATAAACATTTATTATAAACAATTTAACCTGTACATTGAATTTAAACAATTTTATATCTATAGATTAGGGTAGAGCTACGAAGGAATTCGATAATGACCCCACGGTAATGTTTCTGGATTAATGATGAGTCATACCCCCCCCCTCCCACAAATGAGTCATCCTCCTTCCACCACGATGAGTTATGTTCGGACACGTTCAAGGTTAATGATGAGTCATACCCTCCCCCCTTCCACCGCGATGAGTCATGTTCGGGCACATTCAAGGTCAACCTTGAAACATGACATCGGATGTGATACCCTCAATGGAGGGGGATAAGTGGGGGAAGGGGGACATGTGGGGGGAGGGGAATGACCAAGCGGTGGGGTGGTCAATGACCCAGCGGCGGGGGGAGGGGTGTCAATGACCCAGCGGTGGGGTGGGGGAGGGGGGAATGACCCAGCGGTGGGGAGGGGGGTCAATGACCCAGCGGCGGGGGGGAACCCCCCCTGGTCTAGAGAAGGTATAGCCTATCTACTAGAGTGAGACACAGGCTGACGATTGATGGGTCACTTTTGACCTAGGCACTGAACTTTATTGAAAACTCGCGCGAATGCCGTTAACAGCGCGATTATGCGGTTTCGCAGCTCTCTTGAGATCACCCGGCACAGCGCGTTGAACGGAGGCGTTCGAATTGAGTCCGACGGATCAAGATGTTGAACGAGTGCTTCACCAGGATGCGATCGTGCAGAACTCACGTCAATGCAATGCACCTTGCGCGTCAGACGAGTGACCGGCGACAAAATTGATTTCGAAAAGACTGATGAGTCGCGTGTTGAGACAATGAAAATCAACATGTGTTTGCGAGAGAATGAATAAGAAGAAGAAGAAGGTACCGCAGGTGTCTTATATAACAATGAAAGAGCGAACCCGAATTGGTCCGCTGTAATCGCGTGATTTGTGTATAAATCATTTGAAGGATTCAAGTGGTGGAATTCGGCTAATGAGAGCGTGTATTGTTGCGAACCAGCGTCGCGCGACGGCGACATGTGCTCTATATATGTATCGCATAAACGGGTGACACTGAAATCACCTGTCGAACCGAAATAGACCGAATTTCACTGCTTGAATCCTGAACATTACTTAATATAAAATAAATATTGTATGTATATTCGAATATTAAAAAAGATTGTATCTCTTTTTAATATTATATGAATGTGTATACAATATTTTGTGCTACTAGGGAAGGGTCAATTAATAAGAAAAAAATTAATTAATTTTAACGTCAATTTATTAAATATAAATTAATTAATTTAAAAAATAAATACATTAATTAATTAAAAATATAAGTAAATAAATTAATTCTAACGTCAATTTATAAAACATACATTAATTAATTTAAAAAAAAATTAATTGATTGATTAAAAACATAAATAAATAAATTTAAAAAATTAATTAATTAATTAAAAATATAAATAAATTAATTTAAAAAATAAATAAATAAATTTAAAAAAATTAATTAATTAATTAAAATAAATAAATAAATAAATTAGAAATATAAATAAATACATATGTATAATTATAAAATTCGAGGCTATCTTTCAGTTCCTTTACAACGCCTGTAAAGCGATGTATATGGGATGTCATAATCCCTAGCCGCCTAGCGTATGGAATCTCCATTTCTGAAATACGGAAACGGTACGCGTAAGTATCAAGAGCCGATTCCTTCCTGGATTTTAATTTAAAATAAGGTATATTACTTTATTGCATTTAATGCTTGTAGCATCACATCCTCTGACCTGTTACGGTACAAATGTTTAGCATCGACTGCACGATGGCTGACGTGATACTGATTTGCGCACCGCCGATTCTTAATAGGTATCCCCAACGATGGAGACCCCTCCATCGTCCCTGAAATTGTATACAAACGCGGTCGCTGGCGCGCGACCGCTGACCCCCCTCAAGGGTCCCAAATCCTTCCGTCCTCAGAGGAGTTGTTCACATTCGACGGCACACCTGCACTGGACTTTGTTTTTCAAACATTGTTTTTCTCTTTGGTGTTTAGCGAATCTCGTGACTTCTTCCAGTAGCCTGACGGCCCCGGGTGGACTCTTCGGTCCCCCCGTGCTCGTTAAACCTCCATATCTGGGAAATATTCCCACCACTTATTGAGGTTTTTTAGCGGCCTAAGATAGACGTCTTGCATCTTTACTCGCATGGCTTGACTATGCATTACGGCACCTGTGTCGTTGCATTTCCGCCATCGAGATTCGCACACCTTTATTTAGAAGGGATCACATCACAATGTCGCTTATATGTTCTATCACACGCATATAAACTAATACTAATAAACAGATAACCATACCTAATTCGCCTAATTCTTATTTATCTAGTATGTTCAATTCGTGTCTTACTCTTTACATACTTATTCTAACACTAGAAGGGGTGAACCTATGTGTCTATCCGCACAAACCGGGCTTTCTGCCTGGTTTGGTGGGTGTTGAAACCATATAGTCAAACATAAATCCTTAGAATCAATTTCAAGATGAAAATAGCGTGAAACAAGACCATACCTTTTTGTTTTTTCGGCGTAACGACAACGCGCGGCGTAACGATGACGCGCGGCGTACCCAGATAGCACCGAACGTCCGAAGGACATTCGTTTCATGTCCACTTTATGTCCATATGTCCCACGTCCGTTACGGACGTCCCTCGGACATCCATTGGACCTAAATTTCGGTTATTCTAGGGACATCCGTTTTTTAGGTCCTAAGGACATCCGTTGGACTTCAATTTCGAACGTCCGTGGGACATCCGTTATTTACGTTCCTCGGATATCCGTGGAACCTAAATTTCGGATGTTCCAGGGACATTCGTTTTTCAGGTGCTAAGGATATCCGTGGGACTTCAATTTCGGACATCCGTGGGACATCTGTTTATTACGTCCCGTCGGATATCCGTGGGATCTAAGTTTCGAATGTTCAAGTACGTTTATTTTTTAAGTCTTATAATAATCTTATGTGACAGGTGAGCAGAGTGACATAGTCAGAGTCAAAGCGTCACACAGTGGGGTATTTGGCCGAAAATAAGAAATGTATTTTAACATTTAAAAAATCAAAATGATTTTTGCTTTTTGTCGAAAAAAATTTTTTTCGAAACTTTAAATATAGAATTTTTAATTACTGTTCTTAATTACTAACTACTGTTCTAAGTACATATTTAAGTACTGTTCAACTTTTATTCGAAACATTTTATCCTCAGATTATGCAAACTCTTGAAAAATAGTGATAATTGAATGCTTTGAGTGCGATGTACAGAGCACTCAGATTTCATTCAGTTATCATTTAAATTTGTATTGTTATTAATATTTATATTATATATATAATATTATAATAATAAGAATATTACTAATCACTTTGTAAGTTTTTTTCCGATTTCAAGACTTTATAGACGATTTTCCCGTTTCTCAGCCAAATACCTCACAGTAGCGTCGCGTCTCATCACCGTGCGTTTACGTGAAGTGAGGTTAGGTTAATTTAGCACGTGCTCCCTGTGCACGTATTCGTAACCTTCCAATTAATAAAAAGCGTGTGCAAGTGATTCGATACCTTCAGCCACTTGTCAGGATTGTGTTGGTGACACTCGTTACTGCGATTTCAGGTAAGCTTTTATTTTATATTTATTTTATTACGTTTCTCAGTCATTGAAACATTATTGGCAAAACGAAAATACAAAAATATTATTAGGTTGGAGGGAAAATTCTATCGTATTTTAAAGAGAACATTTGAGTCATTTTATAAAAATACATGTTCAATATTATTCAATGATATAATTTCCATTATTTGTAACAATATGTTGCCATTTTTCAAATAACCTGTCAATTTCTGTTTTCCCATGTCTCACTAATTAACATGTGTTTTTGCATTACAAGTAAAATTACCTGCTTATTTAAAATACCACATAGCTTTCCCTCTAACCTAATATATTCATGTTAAAATCTTCCCGTTTATTGAACAATGTTTCTAACCAAGAAATTTTAATTTTCAGATGCAGCGAAGATATCCAAAACATCTATACATCAGAAAGAAAGAAGTGTTTCCATACAGATGCGGCGTACATTAGCGGAGAACCGTGGAATGAAACAAACATTTTTAAAAGATTTTTAATAATAAAATTAAAAATTTATATTTTATAATTGTTATAAATATATATATTTATTATGTTATAAATTACTGTATATATTAGTGTTATATGTGCTATTGTATTGTACTATGTGCCAAATCTATGTGTTTGTAATATATGTAATTTTGATTAAAGTAAAATTAAAATGCAGAACCCATATTCTATGTAGTTCCTGTAAACGTCCTGTAAGGAACGTCCAAATAATTTCCTTATGTCCCTGGTACGTACCAGGGATGTACAAATAAAGTCCGTATGTCCCCAGATACGTCCCACATACATCCCAGATTGGTCCGAATGGGACATCCTATGTACATCACACTTTGTAAATCGTACCTCATTCGGACATTCCTGGGACGTATATCGGACATGTTTCGGACATACGGACATGATTCGGACATCCCTGGGACATACGAAGGTCCAATACGGACGTACTTTGGACATCCTTCGGACATCCGAGTGCTATCTGGGTATTGGCAAGACGCAGCGAAACGACGCCACGCGGCTCGAGCTTTCTGCTTTGGCAACACTTTATGACGATGTCCTACGAAAAAAAAATAAATTATACTTTTACAAGTGATCATACGGGATCAATGTTGAATGAAATAATATTTAACTTTTAATGGAAATGGGTATTCTTAATATAGAAATAACGCACAAGAATGCAATGTATCTGTTCTTTTAATAAAACGAAGAAGAACTAGTCAGAAGACGTCTGTACGGTTTGCAATCCGAAACTGAAGTGAAGTTTTCCGTCCAAGGACAAAACTATCGTCCAGCAACAAACGCTATGCCAACCGACAAACGCTATCGCCAATCGAGCGACATCGACGCAGTTCAGCGTCCCGCGTAGAGAAGCGAAACCGCTTACGCACACGCGCATACCGCATTACAGTTCTCAGTATCTTTCAACACTCGACTTCCTTACTTTTTGCAGATGTTCCAACAACTATTGACATACCTCTTCAACAAAGTTTTTATTCTGTGTGTTGCCGTTGCCCTCTGTTGAGGATGAGGAATTGCCAGAAGGGCAAATTGCCGGATCTTCTACAACAAGATTCAAAAGTTTAGCAAATTGTAAAATTTGTTATTCATTGAATATACGAAAAATAATATTTACTATATTCACACGTATATCAAATATGACGATACAAAGGAGTACTCTTAACAAGAAATCTAGATTGACGAAAAATATAATACTGTGAGAACATTTGACAAGCAATATGAACATACTGACTGAAAGCATGACAGCAGTGTATGCAAAAAACGTGAATGAATGAATGAATGAAACGGTAGAAAAGCATGCATCAATAAATTTATACACTATACTTGTGATAGGAATGCTAAACAAATTACGGTAAGAACGTACAAATGAATTTTTACAGAATTTAGCTAACCTCATGCAGCAATTTAATAAATTTAAGTCATTAAAGGGAGGATAAACAATCGAAACTTTGGAGAAGAATCTCTGCCAAAATTTCTTTCCCCTATCCCCCCAGACCCCCTCTTCCGCTCGCACCCCATTCACGCCATTCCTCCGTTCACCCCTTCTCTCCATTCCTCCACCTAAGAATTAGGGAGAGTTACTGGTGCGTAACCGCGTACAATCTATATAAATAAATACTACAAGTTTTGTAAGACTTGTAAATACTAAGTTTTGTAAGTTCCCATACCAGTTTCGCCTATTATATAAACGCGCACACATTATAAACACACACACACACACACAAACATTGTAAAAATATATACACACGCACACTTACTGTAAATATACACACATCTTAACATGTATTTTGGATTTTAAAACATTTTCCTTATAAGACATATACATATTTATACATAAATTCTATTAACATTGACAAGCCAACAATTTCCTTTACCAGCGAAATCCAGGAACCCGCCATCTGTTACAAAAGAAAAAAACGTGAAATAATTTACCATTGCTCTCGCCTTGAGGCCGTTCATCAATCTGCGTGTTTCTATCATTATGCATTTGGCATATATCCTCGTTCTCGGAAATAGATTCCATAAAAACCCGGAACCATTTGATAAATTCATAATTAGTACGAATTACACCATGCACTATATCCGTCATTGGAATAACCTGCAAATAATTAGCAAAAAAATTATGGAACAAAATTTAAAAAAAAATGATAAATCCATAAAACGACACCAAGTAAACGAAGATTAACAAAAGTCAAAGGGTATAGCCGGATAAGATAGTAAAAAATGCCCTTGAACCGAATTTTATCGACGATGTGCCATACGATAGAGCACCAAGGGAAAACATACTGTGCAAAATTTCAACCCTGTATCTCGATCGGGAGGATAGTTATGGAGTAAAATCGAAAAATCAGGTTTTGGCCTATTTTCCCTAGTTAATGACGTTTAGAAATTCTCAGAAAAATCTGACACATATCAAGAACCCTAATACATACTTTGCAATTGCTTTCAGATTTTTAAAGTGAAAATCCTGCTTGTAAAAAATCAAAAACCTCAAAAATATCGAAAAAATGCAGATTTCACATGGAAGTTCTAGAGTGACAACATTTATATTTTTACAGTAGCGGTATATTGTCATAAGTATTGTTCATGCATTTTTTCAGATTTTTTGGTTCGGTGCGCCGTTGTTAAAAAAAATAAAAACTGATTTTTTCGACGTTTCGTTTTCGCGTGTCTCGCACGCTGCCGCGCGCGTTGATGTATTCAAAAAATAAAAAAAAATTTTAATGGCTGTATCTCGGGCACGGTGTGTCCTACCGCAAAAATAACGAAATTTGCAAAAGGCCTAACGGAAAGCATTTAAGGTATGCCCAACCACATGACGTATGTAGTCTTTTGATTTAAAAAAACAAGATCAGGAACAACCAATACAAAAAAAAACAAGATCAGGAACAACTAATACAAAAAACAAGATCAGGAACAACTAACACAAAAAAAAATCATAGAAAAAGTTTCACTTCAAACATAATGAACGATCAAAATTTGCTTCGCAAAGAAGGAGAGCGTATGGGAAATGCTATGAACTACGTCTCTTTCTTTCTCATACGCTCTCCTTCTTTGCGAAGCAAATTTTGATCGTTCATTATGTTTGAAGTGAAACTTTTTCTATGATTTTTTTTTGTATTAGTTGTTCCTGATCTTGTTTTTTGTATTACTTGTTCCTGATCTTGTTTTTTTTTGTATTGGTTGTTCCTGATCTTGTTTTTTTTTAACATTTCCAATCTTAATATGCTTCTAAACATTACTAGACTGCAAGAAGTTTCACTTCTACCGCGCGTGGTTTTCCACACGTATATTTTTTTTCTTTACACTTTTCTCTACACTTTCGGCTCCTGTTTGTAAGAAATAAGTTTTCATGAAAGTTACGTTAGCACAACCCTGTATATGTATTCAGTTTGATTGAAAATGTGGGATTCTACTTAGATTTTGGTAAACACACATTAGTATAATAATACTTTGTAAACACCGCACTGAGCTTCTTCTGCGCGACTAATTTTGTTTTTAAATGAAAATATATTTATTCATTTTGATTGAAAACGTGGATTCTACTTAGATTTAGGTAAACACACATTATTTAGTATTTCTATTTTATTTAGTTATCCCAAATCGGTGGACCGGGGTTCGAATCCCGTCGGGGTAAGAAATTATTTTTCTCCGTTCATTCTCAGTTTAAATTTTCGCGCTCCACTTTCCACTTCCGTCACTTCGAAACGTCACATATCCGTTATTTCAGAAAATTGTCACCCTCAGCAAAGAAGTTTCACTTCAAAAAAAAAATTTGTAATGGCTGTATCTCGGGAACGGTGCGTCCTACCGCAAAACTAACGAAATTTGCAAGAAGATTATGCCGATGTACATACATAGGGTATGCCCAACCACATGACGTATGTAGTCTTGCGACGAGACCGCGATTCTCGCTGTACGTCGCGAGCCAATCCGCGGCTGGCCCCCCACCGCCGGGTCACTAGCCAATCCGCGAACGCTCCGAAACGCTCCGAGTTCGGAGTCGGCCTGGAGCTGCTCTACGAGGCGCACCTCGAAGCTCCAGTACGCCTGCAGCCGTGTGCTCGCGCACTATCTACAGGCGCTCCTGTGTCAGCGTGCGATCACACCGGTGCGGAATACTCTCGATCTACGGGCGCTCCCGTGTTCCGGAGGATTCTTCGCCACGGGCGAACTCGAAGCCGAGCAGTCAGATGGGGACCGTGCCCTCGGGCACGCCGCCGATCTGTGCTCCAGCCTACGCTCCCCTCCGTACCAGTCCGTCGACCGATCCAGAGGGACCTGCGGGATTCGCCACCGACTCGTGCTCGTGCCTTGCGGGGAAGCCGCCCAGTCCCGAGCAGTGTTCCGATTCAGGCCTCAATTTCTCGCGCATGCGCGACCAAAACAGTAGCGTATCTCCAATGACGCAACAGAGCGGCCAGGGCCCTGTCGCCCTGAGGCAGTTATATTGGCTGGAGTGTACCGGTGTTATTGGCGGGGCGAGTGTTCCATCTTGAAACTTAATTGCTAACGTTTTAAGGGTAGTTTAACCCCTTGTCTTTTCAATGCATACACTAATAATTTTTTAAAAGTCTGCGGGGTGCTCAAGCTACCCGATTTCATCGAGAAGGTTACGTTACTGAGGCTGAAATTGCCGCGCATGCGCGAGAAATTGAGGCCTCAATCGGAACACTGGTCCCGAGCCAGTCGTAGCCGCGTCGGACGTTCGTTCTGTGGGCGCTCCCGTGTACGAACGGATCGCACTACGATCTGCCGGAGCGGCGGGGGCGACGTCCAGCCGACACAAGAACGGTGCGGATCCGCACCCTGCGCGCCCAGCCCAACCAACACCAGGAAACACGTAAGGAGCAGTTCACTATTGCCTTGCTGGGCCGCGAGGGTCCCCCTGGCCGGGACTCTGACACCTGGTAGGAAAGTCATCGGAGACAACGGTAAACGAGAAGTGTATATTGTAACAATTACATTTGGTATATTCATGCGACACGATGTCTCTGCTATGACGACTGTCGAAAGACTAAAAACCAAAAGACGCCTCGCGCAACGCTTGGCTGGCCGAAACAATCGAGCAACGATCGGCCGCCTGTGATCCACCGATCAAAGGATCCCGCATCGCTAATCGAATAGTTGAAGATGAAATCATGTATAAACAATTGACAGATGCGAAACTAAAAGAGTTAGCGGAGGAATTGGAAACCAAAGAACACAAACATTTTGTCTTGATTAATGGACTAGTTTTTCGTAAATATTCGGATAAAAATTTATTCGTCGTTCCGGAAAATATGATCAATAGTGTTATAAGAATTTATCACGATGAAGTAGGCCACGTCGGCATCGATAAAACCATACATGGAATTGTGGAACATTGTTGGTTCCCATGTCTGAAGCTACGAGTTAAAAATTATATTGAAAACTGCGTAAAATGCTTAAGTTTTTCTTTGGCGCAGGGAAAACCTGAGGGTGAAATGCAAATTGTTGAGAAAATTGCGATACCGCGTCATACGTTGCATCTAGATCATTTTGGGCCACTGGAAAGAACTGCAGATCGCTTTAAATACATTTTAACTGTAGTAGATGCTTTTACTAAGTTTACATGGCTAGTTGCCACTAAATCTACTACTGCCGAAGAAGTTATTCATAACTTAACCAATTATTTTAATCTTTTTGGGTTCCCGGAACGTATTGTTAGTGATCGCGGATCGGCTTTCACGTCAAACGATTTTTCATCGTTTTTAAGCGAGAAGAAAATAAAACATGTACTGACTGCAGTTGCTTCCCCCTGGGCCAATGGTCAGGTTGAAAGGGTCAACCGATTTCTTAAATCTACATTGGCGAAATTGACAGAGAACCCGTCTAAGTGGAAAGATGTCTTAGGAAAAGTTCAATTTGTGCTCAATAATACCTACCACCGAGCAATAAATACGACTCCGAGCAAGTTGTTGTTAGGTTACGATCAACGGCAAAATAGCCATAAGGAACTTTGTACATTTATTGAACAGTTAACGGAAATAGGTATAAACTTAGAAGAGGAGCGTAACAAGTTGCGAGATTCGGCTCAAATTGTGAACCGCGCGATTCAACAATATAATAAATCAAAGTACGACGAAAAACATAGAAAACCCTCTCAATATAAAGAAGGAGACTTAGTATTGGTAAAAATTTTGCAACACTCGTCGGGAACCAATAGGAAATTGCTCCCAAAATACAAGGGACCCTATCAAATTAAAGCTGTTTTGAAAAAGAACAGATTCGTTGTTACTGATATACCAGGTTTTAGTTTTGTGGCGGTCAACTTCCTGCCCTCGCCACAAGATGGCCAGTAGAGTCGACTACCTTCTCGCTGGCACCTGATCTGCCACTCATTAATATATATACTGTCCTTAACCGCCTTCCGACATCCCAGCGTCTAAGGCAGGGCCCGCTAGATAGCCTTGCTGAACAGTCCTCTAGCGGGCCTAGGACGAAACGCTCCCTTTCCTTTTCCTCCTTCTATCTATCGTTATTCTCGAGCTCCTTTTCGCTTATCATTTCTTTGAGCTCCCACATTGGTGACCCACGACTTTGGACATATAACGCAACACGGAGGACAACAACAAGGAGGAGCCAACAAAATCCGGAGGATCATTCATTTGAGGATGAAGACACATCAATCGAGTGGGCATGACTTTCCGCCGAGAATACGTAATCCCTCTCCTAGTGCGGCCACCTTCGCTTCGGACGACCTTACTAGGACAGCAGCATCTACGGCTCGAGATACGCTGGAGTGCACGACTCACTGCTGCCTCGCTATCATGATGTGTACACAACTTTCTCGAGCAACGCGCTCTCTCTTCACACACGCATATTTATCCCATCCTCCCTCCGGATTTTCATTTGATTATCGTTATTCACTGGCAAGGGGGTACTGTGGCGGTCAACTTCCTGCCCTCGCCACAAGATGGCCAGTAGAGTCGACTACCTTCTCGCTAGCACCTGATCTGCCACTCATTAATATATATACTGTCCTTAACCGCCTTCCGACATCCCAGCGTCTAAGGCAGGGCCCGCTAGATAGCCTTGCTGATGAGTCCTCTAGCGGGCCTAGGACGAAACGCTCCCTTTCCTTTTCCTCCTTCTATCTATCGTTATTTCTCGAGCTCCTTTACTCTTATCATTTCTTTGAGCGCCCACAGTTTAACTCAAAAACCATTGAATACTATTTTTTCGTCGGACAAACTGAAACCGTGGATTAGAATAAGTGATGAATAGCGTTAAATATACGTATATGTATTTTTGCCTTAGTTCTAAGTTACGATATAGTTTTCTTTAATTATATAATTTTTTTTGTATCTACGTTCGAGGACGAACTACAGGTCAGGATGGCCGAATCTGTAGGCGCGTATTAGTATTATTCGCGATTGGCGGCCGTCGCCCCCTGTCGGCTAAGGCGCAACATTAGTTTTGGGATATGAATATATAACAGAGATGTACTTGCGTATTGTAAGCAGTGAGCGAGAGAATGCTTGAGTAATTAGAACACGACGGAGGACAGTCCGTGTGTGTGTGTTCGATAGGCCACGAGGGACTGTGTGCCGATTCACCTATTTGAGCAAAAGGAAGCTCTGTTTCTTTTCTACGTATATTATACAGTCTTTATATTATCTATCTCTTATATTATATTCTCTTAATATTATATACACTCTATATTATTTTCCTGGTGTAAATCGTGCTGGTGCCTACACTTGTATATTCCGGGGCAAATATGATAATTTCTGAAGATATACCATCCAAATCAATAGGAAAATCCGGACAGATCGTGATGACACTTCTTAAACCTTATCTTGGCAAAGGCCACACACTCGTAATCGACATTAAAAAAATTTATTTTAAAATTTCGAATACAAATAAATGAAAGCTATCTTTTATTCGAACTCGTTTCTCTCGGATACATATTCACGACAGTTTATCCGTCGGATACTTTTCACGATTTTTATTTGTCGTCCGTGGGTCATCCGAATCGCGAAGCAACGGCTATGTGTATTCGACGCCTCTAGCGGCGAGAATTTATTTTAGAGAATTTATTCGTAGATTTATTCTGATGAGTTGCAAAGTATCTTAGAATTTATTTGAGAGTTTGTGGCAACACCCTCATGTATTCAACGGTGAATTTCGGCAGATACTCGCAACTCAGAAAGTATCTTCGATTTTCGACATACGATTTTTTTCGTCAGTTAGAAATTTATTCGAAGCTCGATGTAGGGAGATGATTTATTCAATTTTTTATTCGAGACGAGCATGAGGAATAAATGAAAATCAAATGTATCTTTTATTCGAAATTGTATTCGAAGTTCGGATAAAAAACCGAGTGACGTTGCCAAGTCGTAATACTTACGTTGTAATACATATGCAAGTACTAATTATATATGTAATATGCAAGTAATAATTAGTAATTTTCGAACACTAATTATTAATTAAACGATTGTTTAAGCAAATAAATCTTGATTATTGAAACAAATGTTTAAACCAATACATTTTTATTACTTAAACGGTTGTTTAAACAAATAAATTTTTATTATTTAAACAATTGTTTAAACAAATACGTTTTTATTATTGAAACAAATGTTTAAACCAGTACATTTGTATTATTGAAACGAATGTTTAAACCAGTACATTTTTATTAATTAAAGGATTGTTTAAACAAATACATTTTTATTACTTAAAAATTTACGTCACCTTGTGCAACTTTTTAAGTCATTAAGACAATTTTATAAAGAACTCTTTAGATTATGTATTATGTACAGATACACGTACATAGGCAATGCATGTAACAGACTCTGCATGTAATGCATTTTTCTGTCTACGGTTCTGAATTACCGACTCTGTAGGACATTCTCTGGTACGGCAACGGACTCTATCGAATTGGAACGGTCAACTAGTGAAATAAAATTCCTTGATGAACTTCGAAGGAAACGTTTCAATACTGGCACCGTCTAACTTATCGGATTTGTGGCGTGTTTAGACTTGTTTTCATCAGCAAACTATTTGCAATCGCATAATAATGTTCAGTTCAGAATCAACGTCCCAGTGAGTGCAGTGTCAACCGGAACGAGTTGCGGATGAAGAAGAACGAAAACTTCGACGGAAACATTCATCGACTCAATCCATCGACTTGGTTACATCCTGGGATCAGAGGAATCTGCAAAAATTCTAGTACCAGCGTGGATCATCGCCAGAAGAAGAAAAAATTAAGCCGCATCGTAAGTACTCAACTCAAATACTCAATCTTCCGGCAAGGAACTTCCTATCATTCCAATTCCAAAATGTCTCTAAGCGAAGCAAATACAACACAAGTACGAGAGCAACTTTCGCTAGAATTATTAATCAAATTACTGCCAGAACCATTTGATGGCAGTCCTTGTAAACTTAGTTCGTTTATAAAGCAAGTAGATTCCACATTTGAGTTAGCCACTCCTTCCCAACAACAGATTTTGCTAGTCTTCGTAAAGAAAAGAATAATTGGTAAAGCAAGAGATCAAATCGACATCCATTGTAATCTCACATTGTGGATTGAAATTTCTGAACTTTTACTAAATCTGTATCAAGATAAAAAATCATTCGATCAATTAATGGAATAATTAACTTCAATTAAACAAGAAAGAGGCGAAAATGTTTCGCAATTCTATCAAAGATTAGAAGACCTTTCATCACGAACACTCGCGAATGTTTATGCAACAGACACGAATAACGATTCACTATCGGGTAGAATAGCTCTGATTAACCAATTAACTCTGAATCGCTTCGTGCATCACACGCATCCGCAAGTATCCCAAATGCTAAGATATCGTGATTTTAGTAATGTAAGTAGTGCCCTTACGACAGCAGTAGCGGAAGAGAAAGCCTTACGGTTAAAATATGATCATTTTTCCGTCCCACGATGTAGAATCTGCTCGCGCACAAACCATACCACTAATGAATGTCACAGAAATCAAAGTAGAATGAAAGCACCTATTAACAGATATATAAATTTCAATCAAAACAACCTAAACAATCCTACCACTGAAATAAAACAATGCAGATACTGTAAAAATTTAGGTCATGTTATCGAAGAATGCCGGAAACGTCAATACAATAACACAAGACAAAATTCAAATTCTCCCATTTATCGTCAAAAACATAATGCAACGCCTGCTTAACAGCAAACCTCGAACTTTGCAAACAATTATCTGAATCATGTCACTAACCGGCGCCTACCGAGTCGATCCTTTGTAAGGCAAAATGCCACTACTTTCCCCTCTCCCGGTAATACAACACAAAGGACTCCTCAACCTTCAAATTTTCTCAGTGCTCAACAATCACCGAATCCTCCGATGTCAATAGAAGATGCCACAACAGAGTTCAATGCAATGAAACTTTCGTAAACTCTTCAAATTCTCTGTTAATTGGCAATGATCAACTTTGTGTTTTATTCGAATCAGAAACTTCTAGTGCAGAAGACGGAACTCTAAAATTTTTAATCGATACTGGTGCAGCCGTCTCCTTAATTAAAGCATCTAGTATTAAAAATTGTGTCACGGATACTACGATATTGAGTGGTATCGCACCCAATATCCCAATTCAAACATTAGGCGAAACAGAAATTGAGTTAAAGGTCCACGATAAAAGTATCATTGGTAATTTTCAAGTACTTGACGCTGATACCAATATCCCTTTTGACGGACTGCTAGACGACGATTTCCTCCGTATTCATAACGCGAAGATCGATTATTCAAGTTCTTGTATCTCATTCGAATCCCTACCATTTTTGATTTCATTACTTCGTAATACTCTACAAAAATGTATTTCGACGATTCGTATCAACCCACGAACGGAAATGGTGGTTCCCATCAAATTAGTAAATCCCTATTGTTTAGAAGAAGGAATAATAGCATCTCAACAATTGAATGAAGAAAATTCGCTTCTACTACCTAACGCGATCGTGAAGGTCTATTACGAAAACAGAGGTTTTGTCACTATTGTTAACACGTCACTTAAATCACATGTAATTCCAATCCCTGAATTGCTAATTGAACCAATCCCGAATCACTGTCACATTTACAACCTCTGTCACGTCGTTTTCCGCTCGATTTTGAACCGTAGACGAACACGGGAAATTATGGCTTGACGACCGGGACACGCTCGGTCGCGCGACGCGTGGTCCTCCCGGGACAAGCAATCCTTCGCGGATCCGAATCGTAATATCAATAATTGATCGGTATTCTTTCGGGCGCCAGACACGGAAAGTGTCATGCGAAATCACTTCTTTATGCGAATCCCGCAAAGTAGTCTCGATTCCGCGAGGATTGCGCGATAACCTGAAATAGCCGCGAACACGGTCAGGGTTCCACGTGAAGAGAAGGAACGGGGCATTCCCCGGGACGGGAACGTTTCTCGTGGGTAGAATAAATCATGCGAAATTCGGCAACAATAATCGTTTATTAACGAGGTGACATGATACTGGCCGCCGGTGGTCACCGGCGGTATCGAAGATTTGCCGGCGCGAGAACGAAATCGTTCGACGGGTGTTCGGTCGCTCGCGTGTATTTATTCTATCGCGTTGAGCTCAGCGGTCACAGGACTTCGCGTGTTATACAAGCCATTACGGCACGAATTCCGCCGAGCTCCGATGACGGACACGGATTTATAATGGACTGGGCAAGAATGCGGCAAAGTCGCGAAAAGGAAACGAATCGTCACGTCGTCCCACCGAAGAACGTCCCGAGTAGAACTTTAACAATCTCGTCGAATATCGCACGTCCCGAATATTCCGTCCCGCGGACAATCGGCAACGATACGACCCACGGCCTCGTGTTCCTCTCGGGAGAGCTACTCCCGGTCGTCGGCAACACCGGCGGAGACGTGGTGCACAACACGAAGCAAAAAGAACACGCAAATACGCCCCGAGCCAACGCGAATGGTAAATCACTTAAAATCACGGAATAAAGCCTGATCGGCACTTACCAAACGGCAGACAATAATCGTCTCGATCGGCACTAAATGTACTTTTACAATTGCGCGAGTGTAGTGGCGGCACGTCTTACTGACTCGCAATCCTTTGACCCAGTAACCCAATTCGGGATGGCTCGGTAACGCGGAAGAGAGGCGTCCCCCTACTCCCTCATCTAAAGTCTGTCTCATCCAAGAAGGGACTCGTTTCGCGCAGCTTGACTGATCGCGGATGGCGCTGCGAGCCTCCCAACTCCCACTCCACAACCCAACTCCTCACTGTCTCGACGCGTATCTTCACGTACCCGGTGTACTGGAATAAAACGGATTAGCATGGAATTGTACGGGATAGGAAATCGTGACTATTAGCGGGCGTAATAAATTTTCTACTTAATTTTATTTTATATTTAATTTTAAACAAAATTTATACTTTATTTAAAGATATTTACATTTATATATTATTATAAATTCAAACTTAAAACTATTTACAAACTATTTACAAAATTCTAACTTAAAACTATTTACAAACTATTTACAAAATTCAAACTTAAAACTATTTACAAACTATTTACAAAATTCTAACTTAAAACTATTTAGAATTTATTTACATAATCAGTCGTCGATGTCTGACAACTCAGACGCAGACGACCAGCCGCCATCCTCCTCCAAAACGGAGTCGACTGTCCGATTTAATTGTCGGAGTCTTATTTCTTCCTTTTTAGTATGTTCAATATAATTTGCCCAGTTCTTCGGAGACACATTTTCCACGGCGTCATCCACGAGTCGGCGGATGTCCGCCAACTTAAAGGTTGTATTCCGCGCCCTAATATAACGTTTTATTTGGGACCACACGAGTTCAATAGCATTTAATTCGCAGTGGTAAGGGGGAAGCCGCAATACTAAACATCCTTTCTCTTTACAATATTCATCGATTACATAATTTTTCTCTGGCTCCTTGTATTTATTAGCAATAGTGAGTAACTCACTAATAATACAACTTTCTAATTCAGTATAATCCTCCCCCTTACCCAGCAGCCACGCCACAATGTCAGTTTTTCTCCAAGCTCTGGTTGGATAACGCTCCTTCAGCACGCTATGATATGGAGCGTTATCCATAACAATAACTGCTCCAGCTGGCAGTGTGGGCAAAATTCTTTTTATCCACTCTAAAAATGTATCACCATTCATTTCATCGTGGTAATCAGCGGTACCCTTTTTCGCCTCGAAACAGAGTAATCCTCCAGGCAGAAATCCTTCCTCCGACCCTATATGCCCTATGATGAGGCGTTTCCCTTTGCCGGTAGGAGCGGGTATACCTGTCGACAGCTGCCTTTCTTCGGCGTCCCTCGAGCTGCCGACGGAGGTATCCATCCACAATCGGTCCCCACAATCACCGGCGTTATACCAGGTTTCGTCGAGGTAGTAAATTTTTCTTCCTTCCTCGCGTAGTTTCCACAATTTTTTTATATATTGCTGCCTCCAGACAGCAATGTAATCTACATCTATCAGTGCGCTGTTGCGCTTCCGTCGCATGAAGCGAAATTCCATTCGTTTGAGCAGCCGATGCAGAGTCGCTCTGCTGAATGTCGGCAGTTCTGCATCTTCGGTTACTGCCACCAATATTTTATTTAAATTTGGCACCTCGCGCCGCATCCAAAATTCATGAACTTTCCTCCTAATGGCCAAAATGTGGACATCTGAGGTTTTCTCCAACACATTCAGACAACGCCTCTTCATGTTAGGCGATGTAACAGTGCCTGTTCTTTTATACTCAGCTAGAGTCTTTTTTATGGTGTTCTTCCCAATCCCCGTACTCTCTGACAGGGAATTAATAACCGCCACATACGTTATATCAGGGTTCCCCTGCTTCAACTGCTTATAAAGGTTTATTATGACCTCCTTCGTCCCAGACATAACGTACTAAAAACAGAAAAAAAATTGAAATAAAGATTTTTAATTCAAATCGTATAGTACAATATTAAAAATATTATCGTCTTTTTAAGAGTGTCCGAATATTAGTAAGAGTCACTGTATATAATCAAAATTATTAATATGTACAATATGAACGTACCTTTCCTTGCGAATTCCGCTTCACTGGAGATAAATTTGACGGCCCCGGCTCTCCTTGATCCATTTTCCTTTACAAATATAGTAAAGAAAACGCGAGAACAAGAATAAAAGCGACCAAATAAAGCGTGGTAAAAAAAACAGCGAAACGATAGCGTCAAAATCATACACCCAGTATACTGCGAATGAGGCAGTTTGCAGCGCTGCAGCGCGTGGCGTCGCTTCAGTGCCACTGCGCGCATGCGTTGCGCAGTGGGTGTTGAACCAATCAAGGCAAAGATGCGCAGAGAACGACGCAAACTGGTTTTTAGCCAAGTCCCTTCTTGGATGAGACAGACTTTATCTCCTCCTAGGCGACGCTCGGGCCTATCGCGTGGTTCCTCGCGGCAGGGACGAATTTCGTCTTTTCGGTCCCGGGCCTCCGGTGATTTGTTGATTTCCCGAAGCCACGCGATGAAGCCGCGGAGTTTGTCGGCAAGTATTCGAGCCGCCCCAGGATTGTTCTCGGCGCAATTCCTGGGCGAAAGACGGTGAGGTTGGGCTGCTGTACGCCCCGTTTTCCAATTTCCTCATCAATCTCCCCGGTTGGTAAATCCGGGCTCGATCCTGGCTCGACCGTCTGGTTCGGCAATGACATATTACGATAGGTCCTCCGAGCGTCTCTTCCTGAGACTTTGCGCCAATCACGGCAGGAGATAGGTACCGGGTTCCCTTCGGACTACGGTTGCCCCTGAAACTTCGTGTCGCGCCCAACGGCGCGACATTTGAACGCGATAAATTTGTTCCGCTGGACCTCGGACGTTCCTGGGAGAGCGATCGCGACTAACGTTTCGTTATTTTATCGGCCATCGTTGGCCCGGTCCTTCGTCTAGGGTTCGGGTTGACGCTGGCAAAATCTGCCACGTCACAGCAGATATTTTACAATTATTCGAATCGAATATGGAATTACAGTTTGTACTTGACAAATATTCGGCGGTGAGTTATGTAACCAATTACATTAGTAAAATTGAAGGAGATTTATCAAAATTATTAAGGGAAGCTGCTATTGATTGTGATAATAAACAATAAGAATGTTAGAGAAAAATTTCGAAATATTACCAATGCTTTTTAAATAGTAATTTAATGTCTGCACAAGAAGTAGCCTATCGTGTTTTATCATTACCTTTATCAAAGCAAAGTAGAAAGGCAGTTCACATGAATACCAATCCGATATCAGAACGTGTATTAATGTTAAAATCTGAGAATGCTTTAAAAAATTAAATGAAGACTCCACTGAAATTTATATGGATGATATATTTGATAATTATAGTAGAAGGGATATTGATTTACATGATATGTGCCTCGCTGAGTTTGCAACGAATTACCAAAATAGATCATGAAAAAAGGAACAAGAGGAAGGTGATGCTGACAATAATGAGGAAAATGACAAAGTAAATGATTTCAGACTTCGATAGCAAACAGCTATTATTGGATACAGACGATATAAATAAAAAATTTTTTATAACTGTTTTATTTAATAAAAGTATATATTTAGATACTGTGAGTAAAAAAAATTAATAATTTTATATATTTATTAACTACATAAAATTAATACTTAATAACGTTTTTTCTTTTTGCAGACTCAATGAAGAAACATATATAATCAATACAATTATTTTTATAATTACAATTATTTTTTAATAAAAAATCTTATATTCATTACATTAGTTTTTTCATTTTTTAAATTTATTTTATCACGTTCGAGCGACGATTCTTTCGCGATTCCACAGACATCCATACCACGAGGGTTTGGCGGGATTGCATCCGGATCGACTCCGATCGGTACGTAGCCGCAGTTGACCCCGCAAACGTATCCGCAGGATCTTGACCAGGCGTGATGCTCCGTCATAGGATCATCATCCTCTTCCCATCGAGTCAGCTGTATGCCGCATTCGAAACATTCAACGAAATCCTCATCACACAGATAGAAAAATCCAGCGGCGGCGAGTTTCTCCGATTGGACGATGTGTGAGTAACGCCAGTCGTGAAAACTTTGTAGTCTGTCGCGTTCGAGACGATAATCGGGAGTGGTGTTGCGTTATCGGTTGTCATTGATATTGTTTCGACGGCTCCCTCGGATTTCGTAATCATTGTGATACTCTGTGTGAAAAAAATCAAAAAATGTAAAAGGAGGTGTCGTGTTTTACGGTTTGACTCGCGGGAAAAAATTCAAAGATGTAGACGCGTTTTTATAACTGATACTTTACGTGTTTTTATAATTGTTAACCCATGCTCGAAATGTTTGTACTTCGCGCAGACAGCAATGATACGGTTTCGTTTTGACGTTTTTTACCGGTTGCCAACAGTGAAGTCGACATGGTTCGCCGTCGGCAATTTTATACATAGGATCGTGAACAAGTACATCGTATTTCGGACAGTTGAAATCTTCTAAATTTATCGAGTTTATTTGCATTTGCCGAAGGATGTCTCTCTCGAAACATCCACCGTTGTATGCTACGACAGGATTCGCGTGATCGCGCACAAAATTTTGAATTACTTCGAATATATCGTGTTGTTGATAGTTTTCATAGCCGAGATCTTCAAATGGAATCCCATGCACGAAATTGCTGACATACCATGCAGACTTTTTGTCAGCGTCTGATAAACAACGAAAGTTCCTTCCCAAGCGAAATTCAGAGAGTTCGAACGAGCCGTCGCGACAAACATCGATCATGGCTAATTCTTTGCAAATAAATCTTTTTTCCACAATGAATCCATCCATGTCAACAATTTGAGTGATTCGATCCATCTAAATAAAAGAATGTTTTTTCACTAGATTTTTACATCGTTTTTTAAAAACTTTTTTATTGTACTTACCGTCAAAGAAAAGGGGGAATGCGCGAAGTTGACCGGTCGGATGATAAGATCATACACGCGATATAACGTCGTATAGCGACTGTGATTGTATACGTTTTTATGACGAGTGGCGAGCAATTTATAATGAATACCCCTACCACCATATCTCGCTCTATGGTGGAGGGAGGTGATATTATTACTATAATTTTTTCTTTATAATAAATACGAGTTTAATTGTATGAGGAGGAGGAGGAGGAGGAGAAGGAGGATTGTTTTTAAATTTAAAAAAATAAGACCATTCACATAATATTGTTTTATTTGATAAAGTATATATTTTTGTCAACATAAGAGCGGTTTGGGTAATTTTTCGAACAATGTTCATTAATGGACTGTCCTCCACGATACGGTCATGTATCATGAAGTAGTAGGCTGTTGTCGATCGGGGAACGTTGGTTCGACATTCGAATTCAATTCGCACGTCGATCGTAGCATTTCTTAACGCTTAGTTTTGTCGGGAACAATCGAGAACAACGAGCAGACCATATCGCAGGAAATCCATGTTCAAATACAGTGGACGAAATTTCTATAAGAACTCTACTATTTTTGAACAAAATGTTCAAGTATTTTGATAATACGATTAAAGGAAGGCTAGAAAATAATTAAGGAATATAAGAAAGCAGAAATCAATATTCTGAATCCAAAAGAACTGCTTTATTTTTGTTATGAACAAAATATTACAACTGTAACGAAATTTTTATAAGAACAGTCTCATAAATTCGAACGAGAAATTAAGTTTATACTATCAGTATTTAGTACTTCCACCGTTACATTTAATCACTTCAAATATTATTATTTTCCATACTACAAACTAATTTTTTCCAACGTTGTTTTATGGATTTTATTCCACTCGTATCTTACTGCGTTTTCTAACTCTTTAATGTTGTTATACTGCTTCCCATTTTTATACATATATTGCTCGTGATAGGATTTCCATTAAATTTTCTATTGGGTTTAGATCAGGCAACGTGACGGTCAGTTCATTAGTTGCAAATTCTTTTGTCTAAACCGGAGTCTTCTTAGCACTGTGTATCACCGCGTTATCTTGTTGAAAAATAACGTTGTAGTCATGATTTTTCTCTACAAAGCAAAGAGGTAAAAAATGAGGGAATGAAGAGAAAGCAGATGTAACAATCACAAATCGAAAAAATGAATCCTGAAAGTTTCACAATTTTTCATGAATGTATAATGATCACGGACCAGCATATCGAACAAAATAATTATGAATATGCAGCGTCTGCATAATGTTTCCTCAATGATGGTTATATCTATACTTTAGTAAGAGCCGAATGTAAAGAAGTCATAAAACCTGATTGTTATTTTACAAGATAAACATATTAATTTATTTCACGAAATTATGAGCAAAAATCTAAACGAGCGTGGAGTATACAATTTTGCTGAAGATACAGGTAAAGTTCGAGCTTTTGAGTAATTTACAAGAGATCTCTGAACATGAGACGAATATTCAGATAATATACACTGGTGAACTTGGAGAAAAGGTAGTAAGACATTGGATTTGCACAAGATCTGATGACAACGGCAATGTACACATTTATGATAGTTTTAATGCTAATCATTTGAACCATGATGTAATAGATTATTTGAATATCCTTTATAAATATAATAAGAAATATATATATTTCCCGTCAGATACAGGTACAGGTATAGCGCATGCACAGTATGGCAGTTGAACAGTACGCAGTATGGCTGTTGTACAGTACGCAGTATGGCTGTTGTACATCTATCCATGGATATCTCAAGATCTGTCGACGCGTTTCTCGTTCAATGCAGAACGGGTTTAGAACGGGTTCGACATCAAAGAGAGTATTGAACTACATTGAACATTGTTCAAAACGCCCCCAATTGATGCAACAAAGAGATTGTCAATAGGAGTGAAACTGAAAAAATAGAGGAAACGGCTGGTCACATGCAGTCGCATGTTACTGGTCAGCCTACGTGAACAGCTATTTCTTTTTTACTCGATGAATGCTACTTAATATCGATAATACGTGGTGGCACAGTACAGGTATAGGTACAGGCACAGGCACAGGCACAGGCACAGGTACAGGTACAGGTACAGGTACAGGTACAGGCACAGGCACAGGCACAGGCACAGGCACAGGCACAGGCACAGGCACAGGCACAGGCACAGGCACAGGCACAGGCACAGGCACAGGCACAGGCACAGGTACAGGTACAGGCACAGGTACAGGTACAGGTACAGGTACAGGTACAGGTACAGGTACAGGTACAGTGCACGTACAGGTATAACACATGTACAGTACGAAGCACTGTCTGGAAACTGAAATGGATACCGAGGGAGGGGAGGCTTGGTGGTTGGGGTTAGGATAGCATTAGGATAGGGCTTGGATAGGGTTAGGATAGGCGAGAGGAGATAATAACTGCAGTGGCCGAGGGCGCTGCGAGAAAGACTGGTAATCAGTAGGTCGATGGTTCGTATAGGTGTGCTGAGGTGCACATCGGTCCCATGCGGTTGAGGGAATGACCTCGATGTCACCATGCCTCTTCAGTTTCCCCCTCTTCCGTTCTGGGACCCCGATGGAACTGATGTTCCTCTGAACCGGGTACTTGCCCGTGGCACGGCCTTCGGTACGTGTCCGGGAGAGGGGGCTGGGGTGAGGAACTTCGGTGACGACCTTCCGGTACCGGCCGCCCCCGGGTTGTAAACAGGCCCACTGTCGGGACTCCGATACCGGCAGTGGAGTCACCCTTTATCGGTACCGAAGTATGTGGGTGATGAGTGAGGCAGCGGCAGTGGAAGCACTGCCGCTGCGGTAACCAAGCCCGTCAGGGAAATGATAATGAAAGCTAACGATGTGCCTCGGGAGAAAATCGACGAGCAGGAGGGGATACCGTGCCCGGAAGCGGTCGTGGTTTTGGAGGGGCTACCGTGCCCGGAAACGGGGATTGTAGGAGCGGCTGCGATGGGGTCTCTTCCAGGGACATCTGAAGGCCGAGTTTTGAGGCCTCGGAAACGCCTCAGGACGGCCGCACCCGGAACAATTCCGGATGCGACAGCCGTGTCGATTCTCCGGTTCCCACCCTGACGGGGGATGGACTGGAGGATGACGCCACGGCCGTCTCCGAGCCGTCATGGCGGACGCCTGTGGGGAGATCGGCCACCCCCTCCCCGGTCGGGATCCCCGGGGAGAAGCCGAAGAAGTCTTGTGCCACGAAGGCGCTCTCCGTGGAGGAGCGGCAGCTCGAGCTGCGCGACCTTCTCCCCGAAGAAATCGCGGCGGAGTTGGTGGCTGCCGGCCGAACGGTCGAGGCCACAGCCCTTAAGAGTGGCAACCTTAAGGGCACCGCTGTTCGCGCCCTTATGGAGGCGGCTCGATTGGTCGAGGGTGGGGCGAAGGAGTTGGAGTCGCGGGGATGCAGGGAGCCTCCTCCGTCACCTCCGACGGGCCGCCTGTGATCCTCTGGCAGAGGGTGCAGGCGGAAAACAGAGCCCTCAAGAGGGAAAACGCCTCTCTGATGCGAGAAATGGGGGAGTTGAGGGACTCCCTGGCCGCCATTCGTGGGGAGATGATGGCGGTGAAGAGGCAGCAGGCCGTATTTGCATCTGCTGCACCTACGTCACCTCTCCCCTCGGAGCCCGCCTCCGGGAAGTGGCCGACACCCCCTCCACCGGGTACCGGATAAAGGTTCCTTTGGGGGTGTCGGTCTACCTCGGGGGGAGTTTAACCCCTCCCCCCTGGGAGCCAGGGTCAGCTAACTCCCCTGGCCCCCTCGGCCCTGCCGCCTCCGAGTCGCCATCGGGACAAAACCCCCTGCCCCTCCCCTACGGGAGTGCGAAATTTGACGCTGGGAGGGGATCACTCCCAGCGCCCTCCCCCCATTCACCGCCCCCCTCACCTGGGGCTGAGAGCCGCCAGGGGGGGACGTCCCCCGCGTCGCTCTCCCGCCTCTCGCCCTTTCCACCCCTGTCCTCCCTGGATTGGGGAGCGGGGCTCCACGACGTCGGGGACGTCCCTGCGTCGTTCTCGTCCTCGCTGAGCCCGGATCTCTCTCCCGGGCTCGCTCGGCGGCCTCCTTCTCTGACATCACTGTCTCGCAGAAGGAGGCCACCGCCTTCCACGACCTCCCGCCCCCGACCAAGTGATCGAACAAGATCTGGAGCGAGAGGTCCCACCCTTCCACTGCGTTCTGCAGGACACGACGCGGCTCTGCCCATGCCGGGCACTCCTCCAGAGTATGCCGCGCCGTGTCCACCTCCTCGCCGCAGTGGTGGCACTGCGCTGCCGGCTCCCGCCCGAATCTATACAGGTACTCACCGAAGCAACCGTGTCCGGTGAGCACCTGCGTCAGGCGGTAGGTCAACCCTACCCGACTCTCGCACCATCTATGGAAGATAGGCAAGAGGGCCCGGACCACCGGACGACACGAGGAGGCCAGCATCTGCCTCCATCGAGCAAACGTGTCTAACCGGGCCTGGCGTGTCAACACCTCGATCTCTTCCTCCTTAGCGTCCGTGAGTTCCACCCCCGGGGGGCGACGGAATCTGCGGGCGATACTATAAGTTGTCGCCCGCTCCGCCGCATCCAAACTGAGGGGCGGAAGCACGGACAGGAGGCCCGCCACCTCGCCCGAGATGGTGCGGTAACCCCGTATGATCCGCAGGGCCAGCCGGCGACGCACTCTCTCCAAGAGCACGTTGGCACGCCGGCCTACCACGATCGCGTGGGACCACACGGGGCCCCATATAGGGCAATAGACCGCACCACCCCCGCATAGAGGCGGCGGACACTATCCTGAGGACCCCCGATGTTGGGCAGCAGCCGCGCCAAGGCAGCCGCTGTCCTGTCTAGACGGGGGCCCAAGAGACCGAAGTGCTCCTCAAAACGCCATCGGCAAGTGCGGAAAAAACCTAACCTAACCTAACCTAACCTAACCGAATCCTCTTTAGTTTAAAGTAATACATATATAAGGTAAACTTGAAATTTTTAAAAACTACTCGTGGATTGTCGTGTTTTTCTAAAGGAATTAACCCAAGTTCTCTCACCCATTCTAGTGTCGAGTCAAAATCTTTCATTTTATTAACAATATAAAACAAATTTAAATGACTCATTGTTAACCTATACAACTTGTACAACTATAAAAGCACTTCACAAACTCTCACATCACACAGACGCATGCGCACAGCACAAACATAAAGTACAAAGTCAGTAAGTCAGTAGTCGGTAAGCTAGAGCGCAACATTGAAATGATAAAAAATTTTTTCGAAACGGGAGAAATCCTTCTGGCAATCGTCATTTTAGTCAAAAAAGATCCTATTTTCAAAATTTCATCGAATTCTGATTTTTGCTATAAACGGAAGAACAGCCCAATCTTGTAATGTACAGTGCAAATACAGTTTATTTATTGTAAATCAGGATTCATTACCCTTTTCATACCAGCTCCCAACCCATTCAAAAGTACCGTTACATCCATATCACATTTTCACACGCTTATACAGTCCACTCACACATTTCATTCTTTCACGCAACCCCAATTTGCATTTCGTTGATCATCCAGACCGATACCTTCACAAGTTCGTTTTGATTTTGAGGTAACTCCAACAGGGTGTAATCTATCGGTATACTCTTCTTTATGGGTTCAGCTTTTCCACTGAAACTGAAATTTCTTCCAACTTTAACTGTGTCCTCAGCTGGAATCCAGACCCTATATCCTTTGGTTAAATCCTCATAACCTAGGAAACGACCTTCCTTGGCATTTACATCTAACTTTTGTCTATGTTCCTTTGGTATGTGAACATAAACTACTTCGCCGAAAATATGGAAATCCTTTTATGTGAGGTTTGTTGCCATACCATAGTTCGTATGGTGTTGCTTCTTTCACCGAGCTTGTACCTGTACGGTTTAACACATGGACAATAGTGTTTATCGCTTCAGCCCAGAACCTTTTCTCAAAACCCTTCGAGTGAAGAAGCGTTCGAGCTGCTTCTACCAGTGTTCTGTTTTCTCTTACAGCTGATCCATTCTGTTCAGGACAATAAGCAACTGTTTTTTGATGTTGAACCCCGTGTTGGCTTAGCAAGTTGTCCACTTTTTGGTTGACGAATTCCAATCCGTTGTCTGTCCTAATGAACTTGATTCCTTTGGCACAAAGTGTTTCGGTTTTTTGAACAAAGTCCTCTATGCAGCTATGCACATCTGACTTGGCTGCTATAAAATAAACTTGGCGATAGTGAGAATAATCGTTCTTGAAGAGCAAAAAATACCTTGATCCTTTCATAGACATTTCTTGGATTGGTCCACATATGTCAGTATGTATTACTTCTCCTATGCGTTTAGTCTTTGACTGACTCTGCGGGAAAGGTAATCTGTGGCTTTTACCCATTGCACAAGCTTCGCAGAAAGTTTCACTTTTACTTTCCTTGACTTTTATACCATGCTCTTTCAGGATTTCCTTTGTTCTGGCGAAGTTTTGGTGTATGAATCTCTCGTGCCAGTTTGTCAACGTATTTGCTTCTGCTGCTGTGGCTGTTGACCCGTGTTCTGCTTCTTCTGACCTGTGTTGAATTTTTGGATAATCAACTTTGAATTTCATGATGAATAGCGAATTCTCACGTTCTCCTACTGCAACAACCCTATTATCCTTGAGAAATTGACAATAATTCTTGTCCGACACAGACTTCATCCCAGTTAAATATCGAATAAATTTAGTTTAGTGTGAAGGAGTAATGTGAGTGTCACTGTACAAGTTGAGTATTACTGTACAGGGTGGGGAAAAATTGTTGGTCATCCTTTTGGGAGGTGATAGAACTCGTCGAGGTTGCCAACATTGCATTATAAACATGGCCCCGCAAAATTGATTTTCAAGGTCATTTTCAAGGTCAAAATTTTTTATTAGCTTAATCGATTCTACTCGTCGAGCTGAACAAAAGTCTCAAAGGGGCCATATGCCGGAAATCAATATTTCATAGAGAAATCTTCGTTTGAAGTTATTTTTTTGCTTGAAATTTCAGAAAATAAATCTGATGCTTATGAAGTTTTTAAAATCATATTGTGAATATCCTGATCATGTTTAGCGAAAATCAGCCCCCAAAGCTGATCCTAAAAAATTTGTTTTCGCGGTATAAAATCTGCTTAATCTTCTACTCTTAGCGCTACCCAGGAACAACGACGTGGACGTGGTAGATTTCTGTTCTCTTCGGGGTGACTTGATTATTGTGAGTTCCCCTTGCCTCTCACTTCGGGGTGACTTGACTGCAGTGAGTTCCCCTTGCCTCTCACTTTATCGTCGTCGTCGCTGCCTAGGGACAAACAGAACTGACCCATTGGCCCCAATAGCTCTGAGCAGTTGTGCCTGCTTGCCAGCTTCAACATGATGACCACCGTTACTAACGTAAGTTTGGAGTCTCTCCACAAAATTTTCTCGCACTCTACGGAGCACAGCTCGATTTCGTGCTAAAGTAGCAACCGCCTCTTCAATCCGATCTCGTAAATCCTGAGTCGTCCTTAAAGTCCTGCCTGACCCATAAACAATGGCTTTCAGAGCACCCCAGAAAAAAAAGTCCAAAGGGTTCAGGTCAGGTGAACGGGTGGGCCATAAGTGTGGCGCAGGATTACGACCGATCCATCGAGTTCCAAAAACTGTGTAAAAATTCGCGGACTGACCTGTCGAAATGCGGTGGAGCACCGTCATGCATAAAAAAATGCGATTACGGGTATGCCTCGGAACCATACGTCGCAGTTTATTTAGGAGCGTATGACGTAGAAACCGCAAATACTCAACACCTGATAATCGGTTTGAGAGAAAAACAGGAGCCATATAATCATTGCCGAGTATCCCTGCCCAAACATTAACAGAAACATGACCCTGCTGAACTCTTTGGACCATTGCAGATGCGAACATTTTGTCGGTTCAAAATCGAAGTGGTGGAAAAATTCGATTGATCAGTGAACACTATATGTTTCACAAAGTGCCTATCTCTTCGGATCTTGCGAAGCATCCACCGACAAAAACGAAGACGAGCTGTGCAATCACCAGGTCGTAACTCATGCACTATCTGCACTTTGTAGGGTCGTAGGCCTTCCTCACGGAGAATACACAACACTGTTTTATGATCGACCCCTAGTCGCGCGCCTATTCGTCGTGATCCCATGACAGGATAAGTTCGAGCTAGGGCGATCACACGTTCCTCAATTCTCCAAGACACACGAGGGCGACCTGCCCTAGGGTGGCCAGAACCGGTAAAATTTATTTGCTCCTGATCTTGAAATCGTTCATCGAGTCGTTGAAATTCTCGACGATCAGGCACGAGCCCTGGACGTAATGGTCTGCCATTAGCTTGGCGTTGCAACTACCTAGCATAAAGAGCTCCTGCTCGTGTGTAATTACTATGAGCACGATCAATTGCTCGAAGCATCAGACGTTGGTCACGCCCATGCCGAAGCGCTCGATCACGACCACCACGACCACCACGTTGAGGCATGATACAGCAATGTTATTCTACGCAAAATTTGGTTGAGAATGAAAAGGGAAAGGTCTGGATATGGATGGAAAGCTACTTGAGCACAAATAACGAATGTCTTGTGGAATGTTATTCCTCTCCGACACAAATGACTGTTGCTTCGAGGCAGCGCTCGGGTTTGTTTACTCGCGGCAGCCGAGAATCGAAGGCTAAGTCTCCTCGACCCGGTCGCGCGTCTCGTTCCCCGTAACGATCCTAGTGCTCGGAGCTGCTCATACGCCGCATGACATAACATAGGCCTGATTATATGGCTCCTGTGTTTCTCTCAAACCGATTATCAAGCGTTGAGTATTTGCGGTTTCTACTTCATACGCTCCTGAATAGACTGCGACGTATGGTTCCGAGGCATACCCGTAATCGCATTTTTTATGCATGACCGTGCTCCACCGCATTTCGGCAGGTCAGTCCGCGAATTTTTACAACAAGTTTTTGGAACTCGATGGATCGGTCGTAATCCTGCGCCACACTTATGGCGCGTCCGTTCACCTGACCCGAACCCTTTGGACTTTGTCACCCCGAAGTGAGAGGCGAGGGGAACTCACTATAATCAAGTCACCCCGAACGGAACAGAAATCTACCACGTCCACGTCGTTGTTCCTGGGTAGCGCTAAGAGTAGAACATTAAGCAGATTTTATACCGCGAAAACAAATTTTTTAGGATCAGCTTTGGAGGCTGATTTTCGCTAAACATGATCAGGATATTCACAATATGATTTTAAAAACTTCATAAGCATCAGATTTATTTTCTGAAATTTCAAGCACAAAAAAAAACTTCAAATGAAGATTTCTCTATGAAATATTGATTTCCGGCATATGGCCCCTTTGAGACTTTTGTTCAGCTCGACGAGTAGAATCGATTGTTACGTCCCGCGAGTTGAATTTTTGTGATTTAGGGTAATCACGAGCACGAGGATCAAGACGACAATTTTAAATTGAGCTTTAGGGTCCACACGGCAAGTATAACCGTGTCTAACCCGGGTCACGACGCAACGACTCACTATATGATTTACAAATACACTCACCGGTCTTAGCCCTGACAGTAGTATTATTTGCCGATGACGCGCAGTAGTATCAGCCGGTCTACTCCCGACCCACTCGTCTACGCGCGTGGGGTGTTTCCTTCTACATCCGACTGCGACGTAGAATCAGGAGGCTGCTCTTCTCCGGTCGGCTCTGCTCGTGGTCGATCTCGTTCGTAGGTGACGATGTCGCGGGTGACCGTAGGGAGAGCGCGAACACCGAGTAATTTTATATATCGGTCTTTAGGAGACGTTTCCGACGTAAATTCGCGTGCGAGCTTTCGCAGTTGATATTTTCGACCGGCGCGACGTGGCATGGAATATTTTATGAATGCAACTAGTGCGTCTCTAAACAATCAATGTGTCCGAGTATTCACGAACGTACAGAGCCGTTGGTGGGCTTCTAGGCATACAAGTGAATAATCAAGACACTCTATTAGAAATGGTTGTGAAAGGGAATATTCCATGAGACGTAAATGACTTTTAAATAACGGGACACTGAGTCTATATTAAATGATACTTTAATAATGGAAATATAAAATGGAATACAAAAACTTATAATTGTCCCGAGAGGTAAGGCCTCTGGGCTGAACGCGCGGGACTCCAGGAGACGGCGACGTCTCTGAATGGAGTTCGGAAAGGAAGTGTGTAAAAGAATCAGGGCTCTGTTGAGCTTCGCAAATTTGGAATGTATATGGAGTGGGGTAATTAGGAGTGGGAGTGTTAACGCGAGGTGTAGGGATCACTAGACAGGATGGCCGATTGATAAGGCTGGAATCGAAATACGATCGAAGGTAAAGGTGAGAATCAAAGAGACAGGATGGCTCGAAGGT
This sequence comes from Lasioglossum morio, assembly GCA_916610235.2. Lineage (NCBI taxonomy): Eukaryota > Metazoa > Arthropoda > Insecta > Hymenoptera > Halictidae > Lasioglossum > Lasioglossum morio. The sequence continues at coordinate 139,802 of OU744334.1, forward strand.
GATACGTGGATTGGTAAAATGAGTAATTCTTATCGGCTATGCGCGGACTGGTAAAACGAGTAAATCTTATCGGCTATGCTATGCGCGGATTGGTAAAATGAGTAATCTTATTGATTATGGTTAATGGAATCTTAATTAACTTTTATTCTACGCCATACGTCTCTCGACGTAACATCGATTAAGCCAATAAAAAATTTTGACCTTGAAAATGACCTTGAAAATCAATTTTGCGGGGCCATGTTTATAATGCAATGTTGGCAATCTCGACGAGTTCTATCACCTCCCAAAAGGATGACCAATAATTTTTCCCCACCCTGTACAGTGGTAAGTGAAGCGTCGGTGCGGATTAGATAGATTTTGGCTCTCACTCGACACGGCACGAGGTGACCTGCTCGAAGAAAAACATTGTATGTACCACGTGTAATTATACTCTACGTTATTAAACCAAAACGTCTCAAGATTCCTTTATACAATCAACCTATTAATTCAACAATCCCTTTATCTAGAGTTATCCCCAATGAAAAAAGGTTGTACTTGAGTTTTGGTACATATAGCACGTTTGTCAGATGGTTTTTTGTCCAGTATTTCCATTAAAGGCTAGCACATTAATGTTACCTCGGCCACATGCTTCTAGGTACGTTCCATCTCCAATGCGGACATAAATTTTCTCTCTTAGTGATTCATATGATGCGTACCATTCCCTTTTGTGCGTCATGTGTTCAGATGCGCCTGAATCTAAGTACCATGTATCTACAGTTTTTCCTTTACGTTGTAAAGATACTAAAGCTTCACTTATTAAACCATCTCCATGCGCTGCTTCTCTCCTTTCTTTGTTGCTCGAGAATTTGTTTCTACACTCTCGTGCCCAATGACCTGGCTTATCACATATATTGCACTTGCCTGGTTTCCAAGTACCTCGTTTACTTCGGTTTTGGTACTGGCCTCCTGACTCACCTCGGTTATACCAAGTTTTTGAGGTTAGAGCGTTGCCGCTGTCACCTTCTCTTTGGTTAAGCCTAAATACTTCTATTGTAAGCCTAGCAATAAGGTTGATTTTTGTGCGCTCTGCAGCTGGCGTGGACTCCCAAGCACTCACAAAATGATCGTAACTAGACGGTAGTGTGCGCAAAATTTTGGTCATTATCATTGTGTCTGATATTCTCTTACCTGTTGCTTGTAGCTTGTAGGCTAAATTTCCTAGTTTGGCAATATGGGTGGTCATGTTGTCCGATCCTTCCTTTTTTACTGTGAACCATTTCTGTTGGAGAACATGTGTCGTTGCTTCCGACTTCATATATTCCTTCCAGTTTTGTCCACATCTCGTTGGCATAATTACATCGCATGATGTGTATCATGCACTGTTCTGAAATTGTTGTTACTATTACCTTTTGCGCTATTGCATCTATTTTGGTCCATTCAGCTATCTCTTTTTCAACTTGTTTCTTCTCAGCATCTGGCGCTGTTTCTGCCGCGGGTTACATGAGAACCTTGACTCCTGAGACTATGTCCCAGGCTCTCTGAGCTTTAAGGATTACGCTGACCTGGAATTTCCACATGTTCCAATTTTCTGCACCCTTCAGCTTCTTTATAGATAGTAGTTCCCTTGAGTTGTCGCCTTCCATCGTATTTGTTTTTGGCAGACGAAGTTATACTTTCCCCTTTTCACTTAGGTTGGAGAAAAAAATTAACCTCTTCGCACTTTCGACACGAGTTCTTTTTTATGACTTTCTCAAATCCTTTTACTACTTTTATTTTTTGTTCCCTGGGCCCATAACCTGTTGCGATACACGGTTACGAAATAAAAGCCCAAAGGATGTGAGTTACACCGCCATAAAGAATAGCGTTACACCACGGGCATGCTAACCCAAACGAGCATCCAGCATTCCCTTTTCTTAGTTTCATTTCAAATGTTTCCAGCCTCGTAAACTGCCTGGTAACATTTCATCAAATACATTCAAATGACACATATATTTGATTGAATCGTAAATGATTAATTAAACTTACATTTGTAGAAGGTTTATTAACTTCCCGATTTATAGGGAAGTTATTGTAATTACCCCGAAAATCGAAAATCGAATTTTTTGCAGATCTTCACGTTTCATGGTCATTGGAGTCATTTTAGACTATTTTTATCAAATTGTTAGTATGTGTGTGTGTGTGTGTGTGGGTGGGTGTGTGTGTGTGTGTGTGCGTATGTCTGTTTCTATGGTATCAAATTTTTCGTTAACGTTTTCTGAAAAAGTAACAACGCGATCAGAACGATGAATGATGCAATCGATGTGCCCCGCTGTAACTTAGAGCTGATTAGATTTTGGTCCATTTTGGTCAAGTAGTTTTTTAGTTTTTTCGTTTTTTTCGAAAGGAGTTGATTCAACATTGCAATTTATACGAAAGGCGTATCCACCGAAGAAGCAAACGTAACTATATATATATTTAGACATGCTTAAAAAAAATTTTTTTAAAAAATTTTTTTTAATTAAAAAAAATTTATTTTTTTTTTTTAAATTGCTTTTTTCCAATTATGCAACTAATGCGACGCCATATAGCAAACATTTTGATAAGTAGAAAACTATTGAAATTCCTTGAAAACATATAATCATCTTAAATCGTGCACTAAATAAATAATGATACTAATATACTACAACTAACGAGTCGGGAAGTTCTTTGTGTGGCTCGTGGAGAGTCACACACCAAACAACATCCGTACCACTAACCCTCTTGCGGGGTCGCAATGCGAGCTACAACTCCCCCACCTGCGAAGCTCGCGAAGCGAGCGAGCAACAACCCCCCTCTAGTTTAAATGATTGTTTATTGAATGACGGTTCAATACATAATGCAATTCGTTAAAGACTGTTATTTTACAATCGAATATCGGTTGTTAATAGCAAATCGATCGTCGGTTCGTAATGACAACCAGCAGAAGACGATCAGTTGGTCACCGACGATCGATTGACACCAACACATAAAAATATGTAAATAGATAAATACCTACAGTTCGGCCAATCCTGACCACAATTACCGTCCTCGGTCATCGATACTAAGGACACATCGAAAGTAGGATAACGACTTTATAACGACTAAACAGTATATAGCTGACGTAAATGTAATGCAATAACACTGTGTGACGGTTACCCGGATCGGTGGAAGGTATTTGCCGAGTCAGTCGGCAGTCCAGGGTCGCGGTATCTCGAATGGCCGCGGACGGTTCGCTGTGGCGGTCGCTCGGCGGTGTACGCTCGGTGTGAGCGGCGCTCGCTCGGCGGATCGGTCGCCCGGTATTCGCGGAGGCGCGGTGTAGACGGCGCAGTCGTCGCTCGGCGGGCGGCGGACTGGTCGCTCGGTATCGGTGGAGGTGCTGGTGAGGGGAATCCCGCTCGGCTTTTCGCCGCTGGGGGCCGGACGGTGCCTGCTCGGCGTTTCGCCGCTGAGGCGGAGGGACTCCCGTGGGGTTTTCCCCGCTCGGGCCGGGATGCAATGTCTACTCGGCGTTTCGCCGCGGAGACGGAGGGATTCCCGTGGGTGTTTCACCGCTCGGGCCTGGATGCAATGTCTGCTCGGCGTTTCGCCGCTGAGACGGAGGGATTCCCGTGGGTGTTTCACCGCTCGGGCCTGGTATTGGGAAACGGTGATCGGACGGAGGCAGTGTTGTGATTGAGGCCTCAATTTCTCGCGCATGCGCGACCGAAACACTGGCGTATCTACAATGAAGCAAAAGAGCGGCCAGAGCCCTAGCACCCCGTGGCAGTTATATTGGCGGGAGTGTACCGGTGTTATTGGCGGGATGAGTGTTCTGTCTTAAAACTTAATTGCTAACGTTTTAAGGGTAGCTTAACCCCTTGCCTTTTCAATGCATACACTAATAATTTTTTAAATGTCTGCGGGGTGCTCAAGCTACCCGATTTCATCGAAAAGGTTACGTCACTGAGGCTGAAATTGCCGCGCATGCGCGAGAAATTGAGGCCTCAATCACAACATTGGACGGAGGTATCGGTGGACGGATAGGACAAGGTTCACACTCTCTCGCATTCGCTCACTCAGCCTTCCAAAGTCGGGCACTCGGTGTCGGTCGGTGTTCGTCACAAAAGACTACTGGCGGCGGACGGTGGTGCGCTCGACTTGTTTTACCGATGCTCGCTCGGGGTACTTATCCCCGCGTGTGCATGTTTCTTCTCGCGAGAAACCGGTTTGGCGTGGTGGCCCTCTTGCGGTCGCGGATTGCGAACGTGCGTCGCGGGCTCGCGGCTGGCTTGTGGGCGCGGCAGGCGCGGGGCTCCGGCGGTGTTTGTTTTATTTTGGGGACGGTTTCGCGCCTGGAGGAATGTAACCGTCACAACTGTCCAACAAATTTCAACTTTTTTTTTCATATAACTGTTGGGTGGATCTTGTAGAGTTTTTTGCGCTGATTCCGAATCTGACCTTAATTTTTCTCCTACACGCACAGTTCTTGAAAAAATGGCTTTGAAAAAAAAACGTATTTTTCAACTTTAAACAATTACTGTGATGTTATTATAATAGATATTGAATTGTTCTTTACAGCAAAAGATTCTGTAGGCTTTCCTGAATACATTGATATCCGATAGTAATACATTATGAATGTCTTGGATATTTGGTCCCCTCAGGGTTTCAAATCCCGTTCCACACCTCTCACCTTTAACCAGCTCTCTCTATCGCCTATTTCAGCGGGACCTACTTTTTATTAAGGTAGGTTCCGAACCACCTTGGGCACCACAGATTTTTTTTTTTTTTTTTTTTTTAAAGCACATTGAATTAATTCAAGAGGTGCCCGGGCGCGGGGATACGAACTCGAGACCGCCTGGTCGCAATCGCGCGTTCTATCCACTGACCCACTGTGTGCCCAATACATTATGAATGTTTAAACATGTTTAATCAATCATTAAAGACGGAGAGACACCACTTTTGCACCAAAATTTGATGGTATTTTTTAATTTAACTGAAAAAATGAGGGTCCTGCGGAAAATCGAAATGTACCACGCGATAGAGCAGACTTTCATCTTGAGAAATCACCCATTCAAGTTTCCAACGTCGACGTTTTTCGCCATCCAGAACGCAAAATATCTTCACCGGACATGCGTTGCCGCCAGTGATGCTCTTCTACTAGCGCGGTCGTTCGTTGGGATACGGCACGGCACCGCGCGCGCGCTAGTGGAAGAGCATCACTGGCGGCAACGCATGTCCGCTGAAGATATTTTGCGTTCTGGATGGCGAAAAACGTCGACGTTGGAAACTTGAATGGGTGATTTCTCAAGATGAAAGTCGGATCTATCGCGTGGTACATTTCGATTTTCCGCAGGACCCTTATTTTTTCAGTTAAATTAAAAAATACCATCAAATTTTGGTGCAAAAGTGGTGTCTCTCCGTCTTTAATGATTGATTAAACATGTTTAAACATTCATAATGTGTTACTATCGAATATCACTGTATTCAGGAAAGTCTACAGAATCTTTTGCTGTAAAAGAACAATTCAATATCTATTAAAATAACATCACAGTAATTGTTTAAAGTTGAAAAATACGTTTTTTTTCAAAGCCATTTTTTCAAGAACTGTGCGTGTAGGAGAAAAATTAAGGTCAGATTCGGAATCAGCGCAAAAAACTCTACAAGATCCACCCAACAGTTATATGAAAAAAATTTTGGTGTTGGACAGTGTAATTGTTCCTTTTCTCCTCTCTTCCTTTCCTATCCTGCTTAATTTCTAGTTTCCGTAACCTTCTCCTGTTCTCCTCCAATAGTTCTCCTCCTAACCCTCCATCCCCTCCTTCTTTCTCTGCCTCCTTCCTAACTCTCGATAGTTCTTCTATCTTCCCCTCTACCTTCCTTACCTTTCTTTTTATTTTCTCCAACCAATTCTCAAATTTTTCCCTTTTTAGGTCTTCCTCCCTCCTCTCTCTCCTTCCTCATCTCTTCCCTCATCATCTCCATCTCTCTCATTAACCCTTTAACCATATCCACCATTTCCATGCTGGGTCCTTCCTCTTCCTTCTTATCCTCCTTTGGGGACCTTCTAGTAATATCGCTCCTTTTGAATATATCGCTAGCCTCCTCCCCTCCATTTTCTACCTCCTCTATCACTATTTTCTTCCCCAGACTCTCTACGTTCTCCGCGCTGAACCAACGCTCTATTCTTTCTTCCCTCCATAACTTCCTTACTCTTCCCTTTCCTACTTTCCCATCTTCCCTCCCCGCTCCCTTGACCTCCCCTGTTCGAGATTCGGAGTTCAAATTGTGGTAATTATCAGTCGCGTTGCCAATCGTTCGAAGACGGCACTTTTTCATTCGTGTTGACAAGCAAGCGCTACCGTTACTCGAGGCCGCGTAGGCCGTGTCCGCGTCTATTGCCGGCAACCGTCCACAATTTGAACTCCGAACGGTTTCGATGCTCAGGATCATGCGAGCGATCCTGCGCCAATCGCGTACGACCCTGTCGATTCGCTCGCCGAATATTTAAAGGCCCTCCCTTGGCGGAATGGGCGGCTTTTTCAGTTCTCACGTGTACTTGTTAACATCTTGCGTTCTTTTCTCAGTCTTTCTTCTGCGACAATCACTGCGCTCTCGATACCACAATCGGTTTGCTCGTTTTAGTCGATCAATTGATTTCTTGTCTTTCGCGTCGCGTTGCGTGCTTGTTGCCTCGCGTGAAGATTTCCTCTCGTACGCGGTCAAGATTTCCGTCCGCGGTGGTTCTCTTTACAAGAATCACTCAAGATCGTCCGTCGCGCTCAAAAGGCAACGTCCAGCCACGCTCCAAGATTTCCGCTCCGTCAACCATCTTATTGTCGCGAAGCAAACCACCGATATACGTTAAATAAATCGCAGTGTGCAAATTTACTTCGCCGAACAATTTTCTCTTCCCGTCTTCCTCGCCTTTTCCTCACGCGCTCATTTCTGAGCGGTCCCAGCCTCAGGCGCCTCCGACTGTCAGTCGACGCCGAACATCCCCTATATTCTCCATCATTTTTCAAATGCACGACTCTCTTGCTGTCCCGCTTTCCCTTTCGAATATTCCCGCTTGTCTACTTTTCACAGCTCCCCTCCAGACCGCGCCACCTGCTACACTTACTCGCACTTCCCGCCTACTCACTCGCTCTCAGCGCCGTCCTAACCTATCTCCTCCTCTCATTTCTCCCTTCTCTTTTTCACCGCTCCTTCTTACTCACCCTATCCCGTTTACTCCTACCTAAGCCTACGCCTCCCGCGCCCTTTATCCTCCATTCACACACCTCTCACACCTTTCTCTCTCCACTTTCTCACACTTTTACTCTCAAGAACTCACTACTCGCAACTGCCTCTCAAACAACCGGAAAAGGAAGTCCTGTAATGCAATAATATAATATAATTCAAACGCAAAGATACAATTCAAACTTATTTTTTACATGCAAATGTAACGCAATAATACAATTCAAACTTATTTTCTACTGGATATCATTATCGTTTTTGCTACCTGACCTGATACAAAATTTCATTTGATCTGGACCAACAACTCCCGTAAATGGTATTTGTGATATTTGGTGTCCCCCTACATCTGTTATTATATATCTGTCTTTGTCTAACACCTTCTTAATCTCGTACGGGCCCTTAAATTTAGGTAACAATTTTTTATTTATGCCTGGAGTATTATCTGTATTGCGAATTACTATGTAATCTCCAACCTGATATTCAGTTGGTTTTTATGTTTTTTAGTGTATATGTGTTCGTTTGATTGTTGAACTTTAATAATATTTTTTACTGCCTCACTGCGTATTGTCGGGAAATCTCTTTTATTATTGTAAAAAATTCCTAATGTTTCCCGTATTTTGTCTGATATAATACCTTTTTGGTTCATTCCAAACAATAATTGGGATGGGGTCTTACCTGTTGACCGACAAAGAGTGTTATTTATCCCATATTCTACTTTGTCAACAATTCGGTCCCATTTTGCCGGAGTTTCTGTTAATTTTGCCAACATTGGTGTTATTACTCTATTAAATCGCTCAATTTGGCCGTTCACACGTGGGGTTCCTGCCGCGATCAGTACCTGTTCTATCGCGTTTTTTGTTAAAAATTCTTTAAATAAATTTGATGTAAATGACGTACTTCGGTCACTAATTAGTCGTCTCGGTTTACTATATGCTCTAAAATATGCCGCTAAGTTTTTCACAACTTCCTCCGATTTCGTTGTTTTACAAGGGTACAACCTTATAAATTTAGTAAAACTATTTACTACTGCCAAAATAAATTTATAACCATTCCTGCACTTTTCCAACGGCCCGTAAAAATCCCTCCTGTTTACCGCTGTTTGGTGAAAATTCCATACATTTCAGACAATTGCTAATATACTCTCTAATTTTTTTACGCATTTGTGGGAACGAATGTATTTGACTAATGTTTAATCGCATACACTGCCGCTAAACATTCAAGATGAAAACTATGATACTTTCCTTCTTGGACAGTCGTTCTTTTACTAAAATAAAAAACTGGTCGAAAGACTTTATTTTGTTGTTTTTGTAATACAATTGCCCCAAATCCACTGCTACTAGCGTCGCAGAGAAGCTCTGTACCTAATTTTTTGAGAGTAAATTGCCAAAACGGAATCGCATGAAAGACGTTGCTTCAACGTTTCAAACGCCTGAATTTGTTCTGGTCCATAGCGAAATGTTACATTTTTGCGTAATAAATCATACAAGGGTCCCACGATGAGTGAGAAATTTTTTATAAGTCGCCGAAAATAACTTGTGTTACGTCCCGGCTGGGAGGTCGTAACATAATTAATACGTAACGCGCACGTTTCCGCGGAAGCGCGTTGCAACGGTTCTCCGCGGCCGAATGGTGCTCGCCGTGCCAGGGTTCGCGATGGAAACGCGGAGAAACGGCGGACAGGAACGGGGACGGAATACACAATACACTCGTCGATTTCACTTTTCACCCTCGTCGTTTCGCTCGCTCGTTCACGGGTCGCACGTCGTTCGCGGTTCGCGGGATCCCTCGGGGGACGGGAAGTTCGGACGGGCGTTTCGGTCGGCGGTAATTTCACCCACGTCTACGCGGTTCCATGTCGAGTCGTTACGACTATCGCCGTTGCGGCGGACGTCGTCTCGACGTTTCTTACGGACGGTCGGGACGTAAGCTACGGCACGTCAAGTCGTTTCGACTAGCTGTCCGGATGGCACGTATTCGGCATCCGCCTCTCTTGGTACGAAAGGTACCCCGCGAGCAATCGGTAGCTTCAAGCGGTGCCAGGAGGCGAGCCGGTTCGAAATCGCGGCCCGGAGTCGGCGGTCGTTGTCGCAACGTACCACGAGGACGGCGGGGAACCTTCAGGAGGGCATCGCGCCGAACGTTGTTTCAACGTGCACGACGGGCCCGGACGTAAGGTCGGGAAGGATGGCTACGGAAGGATAATACTTACAATCCGGTCCGGGTTCCTTCTGCTCGTTACGAGTGGAGGTGCTCGGTCGGTGATTGCAAGTTTTTCTCCCGTTTAGCCAACTGCGTTTTGGATCGGTTATCTCGCCGCGCGTAGACCGTAAGAAGGACGCGTCGCGTTGTTCGCGGCCTATTTATGTGTCTCCTGCCCGGTGGCGAGGGACCGCGCGGTGCGGGACGTCTTCTGGAAGTTTCTCGGTCCTTCCAGTGACGTCACGGTTCGGGTTCCTCCGGTAATTCTCGGCGCGGTTCGGGGTTTTCGGCGAGCGCTACGCGTTGGTAACAGGCCTGGCCCTGCAGGTCTGTTACAAATATATTTTTCCGATCATTGATCCACGTGGCGCGTACGTCCACGTCTGATCGAGGCCGATATCGGTTGCCCGCACGGGGAATGATAAAGTCACGAAGATTCTCACCGGTCGCCGACGTCATGATGAGCGTGGTACGATGCGTGGGTGGATTCGGGTTTTGTTTCTAACGCGGATGAGTTGAAACGCGACAACCTGTGTTCTCCCGATTGTATCGAGCAACCTGGTGGGCTCAGACATACGAGATGGAACACCGATTTCTGGAGTCGGAGATATCGACGTTTTCGACGTGTGGGAGAAGATCTGGACGCGGGAACCTGTGTTCCACCGCTTGTACCGAGCAACCTGGTGGGCTCAGACGTACGAGATGGAACACCGATTTCTAGAGTCGGAGATATCGACGTTTTCGACGTGTGGGAAAAGATCTGGACGCGGGAACCTGTGTTCCACCGCTTGTACCGAGCAACCTGGTGGGCTCAGACGTACATAGCGGAACACCGATTTTATCGTACCGTAAAATATTTATCGATAGATCGTTTGAAATGGAAAACGAGAGGGAATGGGTATGACGGGACACCGACACCGTACCGCGCACACGCACTCACTCGTGTTTTTATTTGTCCCGTACCGAGATACTTTACTTGGGTTTTGCTGCCCTGTCGTTAGACGACAGGGGGAGAAGGAGGAGGTGGACGACGAGGGTCCTAATAATACCACTTCAAGGCGAGTAGCCTACGAAGGACGTAGCGCTCATAGCGCGGATCCTCTATGCAGATCTTATCCAGCACAGGGAGACTCGGTACGAAGGTGAGGGGCACGAGTTTCCACGGAGGAGAACTCGCGGGTGGACCTCGGGTACCTTGTCCTTGCCAATTTCCTTCGGGTCAATGATTCGATCCGTACCGGTGAAGAGAACATCGTTCAGGATACGCGGGGGTTTAGGGATCCCGAGATTTTTGTCGTAAGGGGTTCCTTTTCCCTCCCGATAGAGCCCTCCGAACAGCTTCTTGAGCTGATACTTACGCCCAGCGCGACGCACAGTGTAACGTTTCGATCATTTAGGGTCGTTTAATTCCGAAATTGAACATTTTTTAAAAATTACGTATTTACTCTTACCTTGAAAGCAATACCTCCGTAACCCAGAATCGATATTGTTTTTAACTTTTTATCGCATTCAGATATGAAAAATAAGCCTCGAATGAACTCGACTGCCTATACAAATGGTGAAAATACATCAATCCGCAGCGATACTTTACCTAAATAAAAGTGTGTGTATTTGAACTTCCATTTTTATAATATTTATTTTAGTGATTACTCAATCCTTTGTGGTGTGTTTACAATATTTTTCGTTTTTAAATATTATACATATAGTCTATTATGATTAATAATCATACGAACTCGAAGAACTTTTCAGTATGTACCAATGTTCTACAGAGTAAAACTTTCTTATATGGGCGAATATGGACTTCAAACTATATAGTATGTATACATTGAAGTCTTGTCTAGTCGGCTATGCAAACAAATTCTGCGTTGGCCTGCGTCCATGGGAGTTTTCATTTGTTTTCCACAGCCTTACGCGGTCACCTCGCGCAGTCGTCTAACACAATTTGTCCGAGTAAGAAGAACGTGTTCATGCCTGCACTTTGATTGTTACTTATTAAATTGTTATAGTTTTGAATTGTTATTGTTTAACTGTTGTTGTGTTCGATTGTTATTGCATTTGATAGTTTTTGTTCTTCGTTTAGCCATACTGCCCAAAAGATCACCGCGTGGCTCTGTCGCTGCACCGCCAAACAGCCATCGATAACCGCCTGTTATCGAGGCTCGCGCGGGCGCGATCCCGCACTCATGATTGGCCGATTCCATTCTCGATCCTTCTGGAAGGTTCTTGAACGCGAAACCGGAATCACCGACGCGTGACGAACTTCCAGAAGGATCGAGATAATAAAAGGAACAGAGACAACCGTTTTTCGTGACTCTCTGTCTAACTCTCAAGCAGCTGATCTCTGTAAAAAATTTCCATCGAGTTCTTACTGTCTTTATTTTCACGTGCTTATTATACAACTTTGTACATCGTTCATTTGGTGATTAAGTTAGTTAAAATTAGTGACAAAATACATTCTAATTTATTGTAAATCCACATATTCACTCATTTCAGTTCTCTTTCACTCTCCATTCAAATTCATCCGTTACAGTCTCTCACTCAATCATTCCTCAATTCCTTTCACTAACTTTTCGCGATCATCCTACAACCAATTCCGTTTTTGTCATTCACGCCTTTACATTTAGTATTATTTATTTAATTACTATTATTTAACATATTGTTTATTTTGGCATTATTTCACTCCTTAAGGTAAGTTTTCAATATTTTTGGTTTCAAAATATGGTATATACTTCAGAGACCCTACATAATTTATGACTAGTAACAAACGATTACCATACAAAATTGTAGAACACTTTTCATTGTTTAGCGAATATGAATTTCATTCTTCATTGAATATCGAAGTTGTAATTTTACGTAGGCAGAAATGAAAAGAAAATTGTATCAATGTATTTGGGATCCTGAGAGTTCTCTTTCGTTTTCAGAATGTGTTCTAGTATTTCTAGAGCCACCTTATTCGACATTTGGTGTTCAAGCACAAAAGAGGATCGACTTAATGCAATATATTCTTCTATTTTACGGACATATGAAAATGCAGATATGACTGAAGAAACCACAAAATATATTAAGGAAACATGTAGAAGCCTATGTCAACAAATTGAGTTGGATTTAGTTTATTAAAACTTTGAATATATTTATGTAAGACTGTGTTTGCAACTTCCTTATATCATTTAAATCAAATACCCTTTCAAACAGTAATTTGCAAGTAAATAAACTTATTTATATCGATCGTAATATTAAATACACAAAAATAATAAATTAACTAAGCAATTTTGCTAATTTTATATAATCGATGTTTCGGTCACTGTTTGGACCATTTTCAAGATTAATAAATTGCGTCTGTAAGAAAATTGAAAGTTTTTTTAACTTGATTAAATATATTCTTCAAATTTATTAATCTTGAAAATGGTCCAAACAGTGACCGAAACGTCGATTATATAAAATTAGCAAAATTGCTTAGTTAATTTATTATTTTTGTGTATTTAACGATCGAACCGTAGCGTCGATAACATTCAACGATTTTATATTAGTAATTTGCAAGAGTTAAAATACGTATTTTCGGCCAATACAACAAAAGTAATGTTAAAGTGCTTAGAAATCATCATATTTTGAGTAGTGTTAGCAAAATACATGATAAAAAAAAGAAACGACATCATTAAGAATTAAACGACCCTAAATGATCTAAGCGTCACAGTGTGCGACGGGGCATGTGAGATCACTATTTGATAAATTATGCACACAGAACCTCTGACTAGGCGTCCGTATTCTCTCGTACCGACGTGATCGAACGCACTGTGAAGGGTAGAGAAAAATAAAAGGAAAAGAAATAAGTGAATTTAACCAAAATATAATAACTAAAAGAGGGGGCACACAGTGGATCAGTGGATAGAGCGCGCGACTGCGACCAGGTGGTCTCGAGTTCGAATCCCCGCGCCCGGGCACCTCTTGGATTAATTCAATGTGTTTTTTTAAAAAGCTGTGGTGCCCAAGGTGGTTCGGAACCCACCTTAATAAAAAGTAGGTCCCGCTGAAATAGGCGATAGGGAGAGCTGGTTAAAGATGAGAGGTGTGGAACGGGATTTGAAACCCTGAGGGGACCAAATATTCAAGACATACATACATAATAACTAAAAGAGGATTGGATACAAAATAACGCGACGGTTACGAAAACGAAAATAAACAAAATTACTGCACGGTGGCTAGATGAAGGAAATGAACAAAAGAATAACGAAATAATTAGATTTAACGGCGTGTAACTAGAACTAGACGCAATACAATAAACGAAAGACTGAAATTAAAGCTACGTAACTATAAAATAAGGAAATAAGAACTAAAGGAGTATTAAGATTAACGAAATGAAAGAACTACAATATCGTAACGCGTAATATAAGTATAACTACAAATGAAAGGAATAAGATAAATGAAATAGAAGAAATTGAATGAAATGGAAAATCGAACGAAATGGCAAGATGCGATTAGGGATTCCAATCCCGCAAAGTGGGATCCCGCAATTCGCAGGATCCCGCGTCATTTCTTGGTCCTGCAGTTGTTAAATAGGTGATGCGGGATCCCGCTAATTTTGCGGGACTATGCGTATAATCAGAATTTCGCGAATGACGACGCGCACGATGAACTATTTCGATGATGTATTGTTTCACGGTTCTGCGCTCTTCACTTTTTCCGTTGCCGTGCCACTGGCACTTGATCTATTATTCCAGTTTCGTATTGTGCAAGTACAATGTCCAGTAAGGAATTGATGTGTGATAGTAAAAAAGAATATACCAGTAGAACTCTTTGGGATTATTTTGTGAAAAGTGATTTTGCTCAAACTGCCAAATGCTTGAAGTGTAGTGCGATTTTAAAAATAAGTCAATGATCAAGAAAAGGGTTGGTGACACACTTGAGAAGCAAACATTGCATTGAATTAAGAAAACCGCAATTACAAGTATCATTATTCCGAAGGAAATCTTGTAACGAATCACAAGCACCACTCCAACCACAAGTTGTCGATAATTACGAAAATGTTATACCAACAAAAAGAGCCAAAATAATTGACAGCATTTTCGTTAAAGAAATTCAATAGGGACGAATGGTTGCTAAAGATGGTTTAACATTTAACGTTTTCTGCAAATTTGTAGACCTAAGAAAATTGTTTACAAAATATGGTTTTAAACTTCCAACATCTCCTAATACAATAAGATCCATGGTTCTTACATTTGCAGATTCCGTAAAAACGGATATGATAAGAAAATTCACTAAACTGCACAATGAAAACCAAAAATTTTCTTCAACATTTTATGAATGGACATCTCGAAAAAATAGGAGATACTTAAACATAAATGTACATTATCAAAATAAGTATTTTAATCTCGGTTTGGTTCGAATCCATGGTTCATGTACGGCAGAGGATTGCGTCAAGATGGTCGAGGAACGTCTAAAAAACTTCGAATTAAATATAAAAGTCGACATTATTGGCATAACAACAGATGGAGCGAATGTGATGGTAAAAGTTGGTAGACTTATACCTTGCTATCAACAACTCTGTTTTTGCGTCTGAAAAATGTCTCTTTGAGAAAGATCCACACAGGGATCGAAACGTCGAGAAACATGTTTAAATAATTGCATACTTGTTGTTTCTTTATAATTGATCGAACCTGGCGCCGAAATCATCAAGTTCATTATATATTAATATCATATATCGTAACTTGGTTATTGATATAATAATTTTTTTATTTAAATACCTTTTTTTATATAAATATTAGATATACCGAATTATTATATAATATATTTCATATTATTACACACATATATACATATACGTATATATATATATATATATATATATATATACGTATATATATATATATATATATATATATATATATATATATATATGTGCAGTGGTGGCACTGCGCTGCCGGCTCCCGCCCGAATCTATACAGGTACTCATCGAAGCAACCGTGTTCGGTGAGCACCTGCGTCAGGCGGTAGGTCAACCCTACCCGACTCTCGCACCATCTATGGAAGATAGGCAAGAGGGCCCGGACCACCGGACGACTCGAGGAGGCCAGCATCTGCCTCCATCGAGCGAACGTGTCTAACCGGGCCTGGCGTGTCAACACCTCGATCTCTTCCTCCTCAGCGTCCGTGAGTTCCACCCCCGGGGGGCGACGGAATCTGCGGGCGATACTATAAGTTGTCGCCCGCTCCGCCGCATCCAAACTGAGGGGCGGAAGCACGGACAGGAGGCCCGCCACCTCGCCCGAGGTGGTGCGGTAACCCCGTATGATCCGCAGGGCCAGCCGGCGACGCACTCTCTCCAAGAGCACGTTGGCACTCCGGCCGGCCACGATCGCGTGGGACCACACGGGGGCCCCATATAGGGCAATAGACCGCACCACCCCCGCATAGAGACGGCGGACACTATCCTGAGGACCCCCGATGTTGGGCAGCAGCCGCGCCAAGGCAGCCGCTGTCCTGTCTAGACGGGGGCCCAAGAGACCGAAGTGCTCCTCAAAACGCCATCGGCCGTCGAGTATCAAGCCCAGGTACTTCATCGTGGGCTTGACCTCGACGAGGGTATCGACGACCCGGATCCGGAAATCTTGGGGCGGCCGCCGCCACCGAGACGGTTTGTACAACCAAATCGCCTCGGTTTTCTCGGCAGCCACTACTAGCCCCATATCCCGGATCCGGCCAACAACGCTGTCCAGGGCGGACTCCACGAGGCGACCCGTATCTCCCCACTCCCTCCCCACGGCGTACACCAGGGTGTCATCCGCATAGCAGATTACACCCGCGCCGGGGGGGAGGGGAACCCGCAGAACCGTGTCATAACCGAGATTCCAAAGGAACGGCCCGAGGACCGAACCCTGCGGAACCCCGCGACGCATCTCCCTCCGGTACGCAGTACTGCACCGGCCGGTGAAACCCACCTCTCTGCCGCGGAGGTAGTCCCAAAGCACGTCCCGGAGATAGAGAGGGACCCGGAAATACTCAAGGGCCCCCTCTATCTCCTTCCAGGGCAGGGTGTTGAATGCATTGGATATGTCCAATGACACGGCGATCAACACCCCGCCCTGTGCGACAGCTCCTTCACGGAGGAGACGCAGACGCTCTAAAGCGTCTATAGTAGAGCGCCCCCTCCGGAAGCCGAACTGGCTGTCGCTCAGATCGGGACCACGCCGCGACAGGTGCTCTCGGAGGCGGGCAGCTAATATTCTTTCGAACAGCTTGCCCGCCTCATCGAGTAAACACACAGGCCGGTATGCAGAGGGAGAGTCTGCAGGTTTTCCACTCTTACGGAGGAGAACAAGGGTCGCCTCCTTCCACCTCTTGGGAAAGGTTCCCCGGCTCAGGCATTCGTTTAGAATGTTCCTGTAAGTCGGGGCGAGGACCTCCATCGCCAAGGAACATTATGCCGCCGGGAACGCCATCCGGACCAGGGGCTTTCTTCCCCCTGTCTCGGCGCTCCCGGAGAGCCACTGAGAGCTCCCACTCGGTGACCCGGAGTTCTTCCGACCAATCGTTGGCCGGGCCAGGGACGCGAACCGCCCCCTCCGCCACCCCATCGTCGAGGGGAAAGAGGGTGCCCACGACGCGTCCCAGGAACTCCGGATCCATATTCTCCGTGATAGGGGGCGCCCAGGGACGGAGCTTCCCAAGCACCATCTTATACGGGCGCCCCCACGGATCGTCACGGAGAGTGAGCAGGAGCTCGCTCCAGGCCTTTTCCTTGGCCTCGGCGATGGCCTTTTTGAGGGTCACGGCGCACAGTGGTCCGGATCGAAAAAGTTGGTCTCATTTTGTTATAACTTTTGAACCAGTAGAGATATTGCAATGAAATTTTAACTAAAAATATTTAAAAAATAATAATTTTTAACTATGTGCAATTCAATATTTTTGCATTTGTTAAACAATAATTTATACTAACTTTTCATTGATATTTTTTATTGAAAAATGAATTGTTCAAATATAGTTTTTCCAACCTTTTTTATACTTTTTGTGAACAATAAATTTTAGTGTTGGTGTTAATATTTAACTCACAAACGAATACTTTCCTGTGTAAAAAAAGAGATATTTCAAATACATATTGCGAATAAAATAGCACTAACATTATCAGTCAATGTTACTACAAATAAAAAAGTAAGCTAATAAAATAAACATACCATAATTTGTCTTTCGTGATGATCTATGATGATCGATTGACTTAGTTAATTAATAACTCTACTGCCTTAGGATTCAGTTCATTAGGTTTTCTCTTACATGTTAATCTTAATCGTGACTTAATCTTATTCGTGCATAATCTTGACATTTTTCTTGCATTTTTTGCTCTAAATTGTTTAAAATTTTAGTCCACTTTTGCTCATATAATTGCAGATGTAATTATATAATTACTCATGTAATCAATTACTGCAAAACTCTGTCCTCAATATATTCAAATTTCATATTTCTTGATAATCCCGTTATTTTTGTGGTTTTATTTGAACAAGAAGAGTTTTCGAACGCTGCACAAGGTTTTAACAATAGAAATAAATGCAGCGAGAACGCTAAGAAACTATCACACACATATTTTTTTAAAATAAAAGTGACTATCGAAGATAATTTACATATATCTTTACTCTATTTATTTCTTATAATGTTCATATTTGGAAGACATTTGATCAGTCATACGAGCCCGTTTACGCAAGCGAAACTCGTCACGAAGAAATCATTTGCAACGTCCCCCGGAACCAGGCCGCCCCGTCGTCAGGTCCGCGCTCCCCGGCCACAGGCCAGGCGGAGCCGATGATCACGGCCCTCAAGAGGTCCTCGTCGAGTCGCTTCGACGCCCATCTTGCCGTCGAACGGGCACCACTTCGCCGGAGGAGGGGCGTGTCCACAGGCGGGTCAGAGACCACCGCTACCCACATCAAAATGTAGCAGTGGTCCGAGAGAGTCTCACCCTCCCAGACCCGCCAGTTGGACACACGGCGCGAGGCCAGGGCGGTCGCGAACCCTACGTCCACGATCGACCAACCATTTGACCTCACGCACGTCGGCACAGAGCCCCGGTTAAGCAACCGGAGCTCCAGCCCATCTGCCCACTCCTCCAACGCTACGCCACGGGGGTCGGTCCTGGAGTCACCCCAAGTAGTGGACCTTGAGTTAAGGTCCCCCAGGACCAACACCGGACCGGCTAAATACGGGGACACCATGTCCCGCAGCCGGTCCAAATACCCCTCGAACTCCTCGAAGCTTCGATTCGGCGAAAAGTAGCACCCCACGACTCGAAACCTTCCCCATTGCACCATAACCATCCCCCTACCCTGTTCGACCCCAGAGTAGGGAGGCAACCTCGCCTCGCGGCGAACCCAAATCGCCACGGAGCCCTCCAGGTCCCCGAACCATTGTGGATGGTCAGGGACGTTGAAGGGCTCGGCGGCAACCGCCAGGCCAACCTCCATGCTCGCCAGGCTTTGGACAAACAAGTCCTGAGCCCGGCGGCAATGATTGAGGTTGGCCTGCAGTACCGGCAAGGAACACCCACGGGCCGTATGAGCCATTACTGGCGGTCCGTGGGTGTTCCATCCTGAGACGCCTCAGGGGCGGGAGGGGGGGCGCTACTGCCCTCCTCCCCACCCTGACTAGCCTCAACCTCCATCGCTACACTGGGGGGAGTGTAAGGGAGGGCTTGTCCTGCCCCTCCAGCCCCTCGAGTGGTCTGGGGGGGTGGTGCCACACCACCTCCCCCCTTCGACCCCTTCTTCTTTCTCGAAGGCGGGGAGCACGCCTTGCTCCCCGCCTTGTAGTTCGCGGGTTTCCCCGCCGCTGCGCAGACCACGCAATGGGGGGCGGCCGTACATACCGCCGCCCGGTGGGATGTGTCCCCGCATCGGTAACATTGACCGCTACGGTCCACCTCTGCATTGCACCGCTGTCTCACATGCCCTAGGGCGAGGCAGCGGAAACACTGCATGGGCCGGACGGCCAGGACAACCACCCGTGCCTGGGTCCACCCCACACGGACGACTTTGGCCTTTTCTAAGGCCAAGGCCGCCGCAGCCGGGCACTGCACCCAGATTGTTCCGAGTCCACCAGTCGGGATCTTGATATCCCCGACTTTAATGGACTCGGCTGTGCAGCCCCCGACTCTCGCCACCGCATCGACCACCTCCCGCGGGGTGACCGAGGGCTCCAGGCCCGTCAGACGGAGTTCCGCCTTCTTGACAGGTCTGGCGCCCCTCACCTCCATAGCCCTCAGGGCGGCTGTCATACCGGCAGCGAGGGCGTCCGCCTTAACGCCCCCGTCAGCACCGGGGATCTCGATAATGAGACTCCCGGTGACTGCCCGCTTCCAACGCAGGGTCTCGATACCCAGGGTGGCGAGATCGACACCCTGGCGAGCCGTGCGAATAGCCTCCTCGTAGGTGGCCTTACTCCCTTCTGGCACGGTGATTGTCACCGCTGCCGTGCGGGGAGGGGTCACCACACGAGGAGACGCCTTCTGCGGCCCGGCGCCGGTACCCTTTTTAGGGGCACTAGCCGGGGGGGGGCTGGGCGGCGGCCTTGGCCTTCCGCATAGCCTTCCTTCCCACGACTTGGGACCACGTCCCCTCCATCGGAGGGCACGATGAGTCCCGATCGTGGGACTTGGAGGTTCCAGGCACTTGTGTAGGAGGGGGGACGGGGGAGGCCACTACGGCTTCCGACACCCGTCCTCCCTTTTTCCTCTTCTTGTTCTTCTTCTTCCTCTTTCCGGCGGGGGGGACCACCCCACCGGGAGAAGAGGAAGGGGGTGCCACCGAGGTAGCCATAAGAGGACTGGGGGGCAGGGGACATGTCGTGGCGCTAAGCGGGGCGGGCGCCCCCGGTTTCACCCCCGAAGGGGCTCCACCCGCCAGAACCGCAACGGCGTAAGTCCCGGGTTGGGGATGGTTGCCCCCCGACGCCGGCCGGAGCTCCTCACGGAACGCCATTAGTTTGGCGTCCATGATGGCCGCGATCCGGGCAAGGAGGACCGCGTCCCCGGATGGCGTCGGCCTGGGCACCTTGTGCGAAAGGGGCGCTGGTGGCGCCATTGCCGGTGGGGCCGCGACCGAGGGGAGAGGCGACGAAGGTGCAGCAGACGCAAATACGGCCTGCTGCCTCTTCACCGCCATCATCTCCCCACGGATGGCGGCCAGGGAGTCCCTCAACTCCCCCATCTCTCGCATCGGAGAGGCGTTTTCCCTCTTGAGGGCTCTGTTTTCCGCCTGCACCCTCTGCCAGAGGATCACAGGCGGCCCGTCGGAGGTGACGGAGGAGGCTCCCTGTCATCCCCGCGACTCCAACTCCTTCGCCCCAGCCTCGACCAATCGAGCCGCCTCCTTAAGGGCACGAACGGCGGTGCCCTTAAGGTTGCCACTCTTAAGGGCTGTGGCCTCGACCGTTCGGCTGGCAGCCACCAACTCCGCCGCGATTTCTTCGGGGAGGAGGTCGCGCAGCTCGAGCTGCCGCTCCTCCTCGGAGAGCGCCTCCGTGGCACAAGGCCTCTTCGGCTTCTCCCCGGGGTTCCCGACCAGGGAGGGGGTGGCCGATCTCCCCACAGGCGTGCGCCATGACGCCTCGGAGACGGCCGTGGCGTCATCCTCCAGTCCATCCCCCGTTAGGGTGGGTACCGGATAATCGACACGGCTGTCGCATCCGGTATTTCTTCCGGACGCGGCCGTCCTGAGGCGTTTCCGAGGCCTCAACACGCGGCCTCCAGAGGTCCCTAGAAGAGACCCCATCGCAGCCGCTCCTACAATCCCCGTTTCCGGGCACGGTAGCCCCTCCAAAACCACGACCGCTTCCGGGCACGGTATCCCCTCCTGCTCGTCGATTTTCTCCCGAGGCACATCGTTAGCTTCCATTATCATTTCATGACGGACATGGTTACCGCAGCGGTAGTGTTTCCGCTGCCGCTGCCTCACTCATCACCCACATACTTCGTTACCGATAAAGGGTGACTCCACTGCCGGTATCGGAGTCCAGACAGTGGGCCTGTTTACAACCCGGGGGCGGCCGGTACCGGGAGGTCGTCAAACGCTTGAGACGGATGCACCCATCCGCCCATCCCCGGCGTTTACACCGAGGATGCCCTCTGGCCACGTTGCTTATAGCACAGGGTTAGGGACTTTTTATAGAGGTTTATCCTCCTCGCGGGCCAGCCGATTAAGGCAAGCCCCCCGTTCCGGTAAAACATGACCACCGGTTTACGGTATGCGGCCCCGGAGAGTGATCAATTCGATCACCTAGCTCCAGGGCACGTGTATCCCACCCCATACCTGCCTACTCCGTTCGCACTCCGTTCAAGCCGAGGCCTGAAAGAGTCCCGAGGTGCCCCACGTGGAGGTGGAGTAGGAGGAATTTTGACCAAAATGGGCCCACCAACTTCACCGAAGTTCCTCACCCCAGGCCTCTCTCCCGGACACGTACCGAAGGCCGTGCCACGGGCAAGTACCCAGTTCAGAGGAACATCAGTTCCATCGGAGTTTCCAGGCGAGTGAGGGGGATTTCCAAGAGGTATGGTGGCCTCGAGGTCATTCCCTCACTCTTCCAGAACCCATTCCAGTCTTCGCACCCCACACCAACCTAACCTTTTTTTTTTTTTTTTTTTTATTGTGGGGAAATGCTATTCGCATTCCGTGGATCTGAGACCTTCCTTGGAGAGGGGAAATCCCTCCCCAAGGCTACTCAGTAAAACCCCACACCCGCCTAAGCTAATGTAAGGGGGGGCCAGGATCTCTGAGAACTCAACTGGCCACCCCCTTAGCTAACATGCATCCCAGGGGGAGTTGTTAGCTCCCCCCACCCTACTCTATAAGACTCCGGGCGGAGGGACCCGCCCGGTGTCCCCATCCCTGGAGCCTTCGAGTTGGGCTTCCCGAACCGCAGTTCGGTCCACCCACAGCTCCCGGAGCCTTCGTGCGCTGCTCGGAGCGGCAGCAATGTGCGATCCCCTATAGGGGCACGCATCGCCGCCGCCCGGCCAGGGCAAGAAGGCGCCGACACCGGTAAGGAAGGGTCGTCGGAAGCGCACTCGCACGCCCCGACCCTTCCCACCCCACCCCCCACGCGCCACCCCACCGGAGCCCGTCACCGGTAGATGGCCGGCACCCCCTACAAGGGACCGGGTAAAGGTCCCTCCGGGGTGCCGGTCCATCTCGGGGGGGGGAGAGACTACCTCCCCCCAGGGGCCAGGGTCAGCTCACTCCCCCGGCCCCTCCATCCTCCGCTCTCCGGGGTGAGGGCAATCCACGGCGGTGGTGGGGACGGCTACCCCGCCCCCTACGCACCGCCAACACAGGGGACAACCCCACAGCCCCCCCACTACGGGGAGGCACAAGTTGACGCGAGGAGGGGATCACTCCTCGCGCCCTCCCCCCAGACGCCGCCCCCCTCACCTGGGGCACAGAAAAACGACGGGGAGGGGACGCCCCCCCCCGTCGTACTCCCACCTCTCGGCACCACCCCCAAATTCCTCCCTGGATTAGGGGGCGGTGCCCGACGACTTGGGGGACGCCCCCTCGCCATGGTTCTCCTCGCCGAGCCCGGGTCTCTTTCCCGGGCTCTCTCGGCGGCCTCCTTCTGTGTCATCACCGTTTCACAGAAGGAGGCCACCGCCTTCCACTACCTCTCGCTCCCAATCAAGTGGTCGACCAAGATCGGGAGCGAGAGGTCCCACCCCTCCACCGTGGCTCTAAGGACACGACGCGGCTCGCTCCATGCGGGACACTCCTCGAGTGTGTGCCGCGCCGTGTCCACCTCCTCGCCACTGTGTCGTTGGCTCTCTCCCCACCCAATGTAGGTACTCACCGAAACAACCTTTTCCGGTGAGCACCTGGGTGAGGTGAAAGGTCAACCCAATTCGACTCCTGCACCAGTCTTCAAACCGGGGCAGGAGGGCCCGGACAAGTGGACGATCCGAGGAGGCCAACATCTGCCTCCATCGGTCGAACACTTCTTGCCGGGCCTGGCGCTTGAGATCCTCGATCTCCTGTTCCTCCACATCTGTAAGCTCCACCCCATATGGGCGGCGGAACCGGCAAGTAATCTCATAGACAGTTGCCCGTTCCGCCGCCTCCAACTGAAGGGGCGGAGCTACAGCCAGGAGGCCCGCCACCTCGGTGGAGACACCAACCTACCCTAACCTAACCTAACCTAATCCTATGAATCGGGAAGTTAAAAAAATATTCACTAAAAAAACTAAAAAAAGAAACATAAAAAAAAATAAACCTAACCCAACCCAACGTTAAAAATAATATTCACTAAAAAAACTAAGAAAAAGAAACCTAAAAAAAAATAAACCTAACCCAACCCAACCCAACGTTAAAAAAATATTCAATAATGTTTTGTCGCGTATGTGGGTTTTCGCGACTGTTCCGGATCTGGACCCGCCAAATTAATCTTGGGCCAGTAGTTCAAGAGATTTGGATAAGATGAAAGACGCAAAAGACAATAATTGATTCGCGTGACAATGAATTACGTTAAAAGAAGCGTTTCGTCCCGGACCTGCTAGTGGACTCATCAGTAAGGCTGATCTAGCAGGTCCTGCCTTATACGCGCGCAGATTTGAATAATCCTAATCCGAATTGAATCGATACAATCAAACTGATGCTCGCGGATCTAATGTAAGATGTTATTCCGCTCGCGAGGGATCTTGACTGATGTGATCCCGGTTTGACGCGTGTCCTGATCGCTGGACAATTAACTGCTGCACTAGAAGTCTTTGGAAGTACACTCAATGATTGACAAGTACAACGGCCGGTGCGTTGTACTTGTATATCCGCGGATTCAATGATGCTTGTCCGAAAGCTAAGAAGGAACAGTCGGAGTTCGACTTCTTGTCCGAACGCGATGAAGAAAAACATGTACTGATTGGTTTTGGCCGAAAGTTGTACGAACCAATCAGCAACCTCAAGAATGTTTAGACCTCCTTCTCGTAGCTCTGAAGGAGCCTTGGGAAGGAGGTGCAACATTGTAAGGTAATCTGACTCTACCCTGGACGGACGCGGCTAGTCGTTCGAAGGGACCAATTTATGGTACATTGTCCTTTAAGAAAAACCAAACATCTGGCAATGTTTTCGAATGGTCGTCGAATGACCCTACTTGACTTAATCTTCAAGGAAGATTCTAAGTCACGAACGTACCATAAATATGTCCGAAAGAATTTCACGTTTTCTGTTCCGACGGGACGGAACATGCTCCCCCTCGTTGATCGATTCGAT
The DNA here is from genome assembly GCA_916610235.2 of Lasioglossum morio. Taxonomy (NCBI): domain Eukaryota; kingdom Metazoa; phylum Arthropoda; class Insecta; order Hymenoptera; family Halictidae; genus Lasioglossum; species Lasioglossum morio. The sequence continues at coordinate 164,422 of OU744334.1, forward strand.
CGATCAATATTTGATTCGTTATGCGTTGGGGTTGATACGTAATTTACGTTAACGTTTTGCACTGCAAGGTTGTGCTCTATCGACATTTTAAAGATTACGATATCGCGACGTTTCGCTTGCAATCGTCGTTGTCGGTTCGGATGGTCACTGCTCGTATGCTGCAGTGTAGGTCGATTGTACGTATAATGTTATGCTGAAATCAGTAAAGGTCAGTAGTATATACAGGCTGTCCCAAAACTACCCTAGGAGCCGAAAATGGGAGGTTCCTTGGGTCATTTGAAGCGACATTTTCCTTAGCAAAAATGTTATCCGCGACTTTGTTTAGGAGTTATTAACGAAAAACACGGACCAATCAGAGCGCGACCTAGACGCGAGTTGGTAAAATCGGCTCGGCGCGCCAACTGTCCATTGGCCGACTGTGCCAAGTCGCGTCTAGGTCGCGCTCTGATTGGTCCGTATTTTTCGTTAATAACTCCTAAACAATGTCGCGGATAACATTTTTGCAAAGGAAAATATCGCTTCAAATGACCCAAGGAACCTCCTATTTTCGGCTCCTAGGGTAGTTTTGGGACACCCTGTATAGGCGGGTTCTAACTCACAGTTATCATTGTGGGTAGATTCCTACCTTACCGGCACTTTACCGTATAGCGCGAGCATATTTTTGCGGTGGGCGGGGTGAGGGGAATTTTCATGATGGTATTGCGTAAGCCACCGTTCGTAGGCGAGGGGGAGGGGGAGGGGGGATTTTTAGTTTTCCAGGTATTGCATTTAAGATCAGCTTCCTGGTATTGTGTGAGTCTGGTATGTTTATATTATTGTAAACATCCTGTCGGCGGCGGGAGTCGCGATATCGGATCTCTGTTCTCGTTCGGCTTATCATTTTTTCCAGGTATTGCATTTAAGATCAGCTTCCTGGCATTGCGTGAGCCTGGTATGTTTATAATAATATAAACATCCTGTCGGCGGCGGGAGTCGCGATATCGGATCTCTGTTCTCATGCGGCTTATCATTTTTAAATAAACATCCTTTGATCCAATTACATCTCTCTCTCATTATCATTTCTCTCCTCGTCTTTATTGTATATTCGTAATATCAACATCCTTTCGACAACCGACATCGAGTCGCGATATCTGACCACAGCATCTGTTTTCGCTCTCCTTATCATTTCTTTCCTCTTCTGTATTGCACGGAGTGGGGGAGGGGAGGGGGTGTAAGGTATCAAAATGAATCAGTAGGGCACGATCGGCTGCGAATGAAGTCATACGTGAACGGTCCATCGTTTGATGCGTTTAAAGTTATTCCAAGTATATCGTGCGTGAGGTATCAAGATGATTGAAACGTGTAAAAATATGTTAAAGTGTTTGACACGCATGTCGATGCTAGTGAAAACCATGGACGAGTATCGCGAATGGCATCGCTCGTACATCGAGTCTCTGCAGTGCTGCGTCAATTATCTATCGTGTGCAAAGGAGCAATTATCTTTAGGCGAGAAATTTAGTTTAACATCGACTATGTGCCGTATGAAAACTTTGAACGTTTCGATGAATCATCGTATTTCCTCGTCGCGCGTCGGTAGAGGTTTGTACGATCGCAGGGGTGCGAGAGCGTCGACGCTTCGTTGCGAAAATATCGAGTCGGCGTTTAAAAGTCGCATATCGAGCGGCATCGTTATCAACGTCGAACACATCGACCCTAAACAATTTCTGCAGCACGCGAAACGAATAATTACGGGACGCGTTACAGAATTTTTAAACACGTATTCAGCGTTGAAAGTTAACGTAACGTTGGAGGCGGAATTCATGCAGCGCGCCAACGAGGTTTCCGTAAAAAGTTTCGGCACGCGGAACGTTGCATTGTTTCGGACGAGCAATCTACGACAGTGGTACCAGAAAGACGTTGTGCCTGCGATTTTGACATCGTTGGAGGAGTTTCAAGAACGAGACAGCGGTTGGGCGCTGTCGAAGATGCTGCATTTGATTGTAAACTTTAGCAAATACCAGCCATTGCAAGCTGGCTGCACCGTCGCATGCAGCGTGCCTAGAGTAATACAGCTGAAATGAGCGGTCGTGAACGTGATCAGCAACGACGACGCATGTTCTTTCTGGGCGATCGTGGCGGGTCTTTATCCGGCCGAGAGAAATTCGTCGCGTGTGTCGGCGTATCCGCACTACAAAGACGTGCTTCTGAAAACCGAAGGTTTTCAACTACCTATGTCGTTCAAAGACATCCGCAAATTTGAACGAGAAAACAACGTTTCCGTGAACGTATTCGAATGGGTGCGCAAGAAATGCGTAACGCTGCATTTGACCGAGAAGAAACGGGATGGAAGACACGTCAAGTTGCTGTTTCTACAGAATGCTGCAAAGACGCACGGTCATTTCATGTGTATACGAAATTTATCACGATTGGTTTCACCGCAGCTTAGCAAGAAGAAAAATCAAAAGTATATTTGCGATCGGTAAGTTGTATTTTTTTTTTTTGTTTTTAAATTGTTTGAAGGAAAAAGACATAACTTTATCCTCTTCCCACAGATGCTTACAATATTTTCCCACGCCGGAGAGATTAAACGTTCATACGACCGACAGCGAACGGATGAACGATTGCGCTCTGGAGCTTCCAATATCGGAAGAAGATAAGTGGTTACGGTTTAAGAACCACACGAACAAAGAGCAGGCGCCGTTCGTAATCTATGCCGACTTGGAGTGCTTGCTGCTGCCCGAGGGACGGGAAGGACAAGACCGCGCGGCACGCGTACAGTATCAACACCACCACGCGTTTAGCATAGGATACTACATGCATTGCCGGTACGACGAATCTTTGTGCGAGTATCAGGTTTATCGCGATAAAGAGGGATGCACCGCATGGTTCGCGAACAGGTTGTACGAACTCAGTCGTAAATTACAACCGATATTCGACCGAACGGTACCGATGAATCCGTTAACCGAAACGGAAAAGTTAAATTTTCGTACGGCTACGCATTGTCATGTCTGCGAGAAACCGTTCGACACTTCCGACGCGACGAGGGTGCGCGATCATTGCCATTTCACGGGCGCGTATCGCGGTCCGGCTCATAGCGACTGTAATTTAAGCTATCAATCTTCGTACGTGATACCCGTGGTTTTCCATAATTTATCGGGATACGACACCCATTTCATTATCAAAGAATTAGCTAACTCGTTCGAGGGGCGGATAGACGTGTTGCCATTGACGAAAGAGAAGTATATCTCTTTCACGAAGAACGTTCCTATCGAGAGACAGCAGGATGAAGCGCGAAAGTATGCAAAGTTTTTGAAATTCCGCTTCATCGACTCGTTCAAGTTCTTGAACTCGAGTCTGGACAAGCTGTCGTCGTACTTGGACGAAAGTAAATTACGCATCGTGCGAGGAGAATTTGCACATCTTTCCCGCGACGATTTCAAATTATTCACCAGAAAAGGCGTTTTTCCGTACGATTATCTGACATCGTACGACAAATTGAACGATACGTGTTTGCCGCCGCGCGAGGCATTTTATAATCGGTTGTACGGCAGCGAGATATCCGACGTCGATTACCTTCACGCGAATACGGTTTGGTCGCGTTTCGCTGTACAAACGTTTGGGCAGTACAGCGATTTATATTTAAAATTGGACGTGCTGTTGTTGGCGGATGTGTTTGAAAATTTTCGCGATGACTGTCTCGAGAATTACAAGCTCGATCCTGCGCATTATTACACGCTCCCCGGTTTCGCGTGGGACGTGATGTTAAAAATGACAAAGATCGAATTGGAGTTGTTGACCGACGTCGACATGCTTTTGTTCGTGGAGCGGGGAATACGCGGCGGATTGAGCCAGTGTTCTCACAGATATGCACACGCCAACAATAAATATTTGTCTACGCACGACTCGACCAAACCGTCCACCTACTTAATGTATTTCGACGTGAATAATTTGTACGGTTGGGCAATGTCGCAACCTCTGCCGCACAGAGACTTTCGATGGGTGAACGCGGATAATTTCGACGTCGAATCCATTCCGGCAGATAGTCCCGTAGGATACATTTTGGAGGTGCATTTAGAGTATCCGCGCGAAATTCACGATGCTCACGCGGATCTTCCGTTTTGTCCAAGTCACGACACGGCGACCGACTCGAGTACACAGAAAAAGTTGATGGCAACGCTTCGCGATAAGGAACGATACGTTGTACATTACCGATACCTCCAGCAATGTTTAAAACATAATCTGAAATTGGGGAAAATACATCGAATTCTGGAGTTTCAGCAGTCACGATGGTTGTACAACTACATCGATTTGAACACGAAATTACGCGCTAACGCTACCAATGATTTTTCAAAAAATTTGTTTAAATTAATGAACAATGCCGTGTTTGGAAAAACTATGGAGAATGTTCGGAATCATAAGATCGTGAAATTACTTTCTCGATGGAGCGGTAGACACGGCGTCGAACGATTGATAGCCAGGCCAAATTTTCATAGCTGCACGGTGTTCTCCGAGGACTTTGTCGCAATTCAGCTGAAAAAGCTGCTAGTTAAATTTTTCAAACCAATCTACGTAGGCATGTCAATATTAGATATTTCAAAATTTCATTTGTACAGCTTTCATTACGAATACATGCACCCAAAGTTCCAGCAAAATTGTAAGATTTTGTACACTGACACGGATAGCTTGATATACCAGATCGCTTGCGATGACGCGTACGAGGAGCTGTTGAAACGCGATATCCACAGATACGACACAAGCAATTATGCCGCGAACAACGTTTACGGTGTTCCGCTCGCGAACAATAAACAGCTCGGTTTGATGAAAGATGAAAACGGCGGTAAAATTATGACTGAGTTCGTAGGGCTTCGTTCGAAAATGTATGCGATTCGCGTGCACGGTGATCAGGATACTAAAAAGATCAAAGGTATCAGGACAAACGTTACCGCTCGAGATATAAGTTTCGAAGACTATGTCGAATGTCTTCGCAATCATACGGAAAAGAGCGTTACCGGTAATCGCATAGTGTCCGTACGACATGAGGTGTATTCGATGTCTGAAAAGAAATTAGCGTTGAGCCCGCATGACGATAAGCGGTATATTTGCAGTAATTTGATCGATACTCTTCCTTGGGGACATTACAACATCAATTAAGAAATCATTTTTTCATCGTCGTAAAAAGGAAGTGGTATGGAGATTATATATGTATATAACTGTCGGGGGAGGGGATGCGTCCATTTTGCCAATCTTATCGGTAAGGAAGTGGTAGGGGGACATCGTATAAAACGACGTATTCCGAGCATCAAGCTTCAGATCGAGACAGCCATCGCTAATTACGCTTTACAATCAACGATGCAGCACAACCGTCGCCCGCTCGCCGAATGTGAACGTTCGCACGCCGAGGAGTCACACAAAAAGAGGAGACTAAATAATATGTAAGTAGAGAAAAGAAATGTGAAAAAAAAAGAAATTTAGAAAAACGTCTAATTTTTTTTTTTTGTAATCTGTTGCAGGGTTTCACAACAGCAGCAGCCCATATCGCAATCATCGTCATCATTGAGGAGTTTGCGCAGCGCACGGATCTTGAGCCGAAGATATTCCATAGCCGGCAATTATTTCAAATATCTTGAAATTGGTGTGCGCGTTGGCGATGATATTTACGTGGAACTGGCTATAGGAGATAACCGCAGTAAGGAGATCACGTTTTCCCTGGACGCATGGACAGAGCTGTTGCGCACGAAGGAGTATATTTCCGATTTACTTTCATCGAAACAGTGTCGAAAAATGAGCGATGATGTAACGTTAGAAATAGTTAATCTCAATGGTATGAATCTAGTCAAATTGTCGAATCAGTTCGAAGCTCTGTACGTCACAGAAAAAACTATGCATAACTTGTATAATCTTGAATTCTGTGTACACAACATGTATTTATGGTTGATCGACAATGTTCCCGCGGTAACTACTAAATTCATGAATTTCGTCGGTACGGTGAAGTATAGCAACGCGAAGAATGTTACGAAAGCGATCGTCGAGAGCGAATCCATCGATCAAAGTTCATTGATCGATTGCGAACTAGCGGCTTCGTGCGCTGACATCATCGCGGCGTTCGCGTAAAATAGATTAAATATGTATATAGTGTGTGTGTAAAAATTATTTGAGAAGGTCTTTGTAAGAATACATTATTTTAAAAATAAAATTATTCGAGAATATCTCTTTTGTATGTTTATAATATATATACATTATTTTTAAAAATAAAATTATTTGAGAATATCTCTTTTGTCTGTTTATCATGTATCATATCCTTCAGCATGACTAAACTCTCCATCCTCGAGCGTTGCCGAAGCGCTCCACCTTCTCCAGGAAAAAACGTATCATCGGAGCGAAGGTTCCGAGTGAGTTCAGCGCCCGTCTTCTGGACGCTGATCAGCTCCTACCGTCCCACCCGTATTAGAGTCTCTGCAATGCTTGCCGCCGCGTGAAGCATTTTACAATCGGTTGTTACAAAGAGATGCTTCCGAAAACCGATGGTTTGGTTACATTCCGACCGGGTTTCTCATGATTAGCGCGATCCAGAGCGAGACAGCGGGTGGGCGCTGTCGAAGATACTACATTTAATAACGAACTTTAGCAAATACCAGCCGTTTGCACCGTCGCATGCATCGTCGTTGCTCTTCACATTCACGATTAAATGTAGTATCTTCGACAGCGCCCACCGCTGTCTCGCTCTGGATCGCGCTAATCATGAGAAACCCGGTCGGAACGTAACCAAACCATCGGTTTTCGGAAGCACCTCTTGTTGGAGTATGCGGTTGAGGCTGTATATATACAAATCGTTGACGGATCATGTACTAGCGAGAAAGGATAGGGATAACGTCGCTATCGGTCCATCTTGTGACGAGGGTGGAAAGTTAGCCGACACGCATTACTAGACTGCAAGAAGTTTATTTATATATATATATCTTTATTGGTTCCCCTCGGGGTTACAATCCTTTTACAAAACCTTCCTCCTTTTCCGTTCCGTTTATTCTTACACTCTATCCTTATCGCTAACTTATTAACTAACTTACAACTACCTTAACCTACTATATATATAGAGAGAGAGAGAGAAAACATATTTACAACAGTTTTTAACCTATATACAATGCCTTATATTCTATTGACCTCCTCTTCCGGTTGCCTAACACTACTTTACACTTTCTCATTCTCATTCCTACCCTCCCTCCACCTCTCCACCCTCCTCATCCATTCCTCTCCCCCTCCCTCATCATCCAGAACTTCCCCCATTCTCTCTGTCCATCCACTTCCCTCCTCCGCTCTCATACAAATCTCCCAAACATGTTCCCATGTTTCCTTCTCCCATCCACATACTCTGCATCTTTTCCATTCTTCATCCATCCAATACCTTCCCTCCCTCATCTCATTCCCCAATCTAAACCTCGCTACCCTTTGCCACCTACTTTCTCCCCATCCTTTCTTTAAATAGCCTGGCAGTCCCTCCCCCTTTATCATCCTATACCACCTGTTATATTTCGACTCAATTATCTTCTCCCACCTTTCCTCCCTCTGTATTCTCTTTTCTCTTCTCACTACCTCTTCACTAGCTTCCTCTCCCTTCTCCTCCATCATTTTTTCTGCCTCCTCTATAGTCCACCCCCTCCCCTCAAAAAATTCTGCCCTCTCTTTCTCCCATCCACTCCTTTCTCCCCCCTTACCTTCTTTTCTCTTTAATTCTTCCAGGCATAACCTCGCTAACTCCCCCCCTCCCCCTTCTACCAACTTTTTCTCGTATCCCCATGCCCTTAACCCCGCCCTTCCCCTCAGCAACTCTCTTTGTAATTCTTCCCTTACCATGTATCCAGGTGTGCATCTGTCCACCCCCAACACCCATTTTAGGAACCTTTCCTGCATTTTTTCCAGCCCATCCCTTTCCTCCCACCCCCATATCTCCACACCATAGCTAACCATTGCCCACACCAGTTTATCGAAGAGCCATATCCTCCTACCCCAGTCCTTCCCAAATTTTCTCTTCCCAATTCCCCATACATGCCCCATAATCGCCGGTCCTTTCCTCAGCCTATCCTCCACTTGTGCTTTCTGACTCCCATCTCTCCTCATTATGTAGCCTAGGTATTTAAATTCCCCCACCTCCTCAATCTTCTTCCCTTTCCACCTCCAATTTACCTTTTTCCATCTTCCCCCACCCTTCCTGCATCTCAGAATCTTAGATTTCTGCGCGTTTAATTGTAGTTTCTTTCCATCCAAGTATTTTTCTAGCCCTCCGATCATTCCCCTCATTCCCTCCTCCTCCTCCGCCAGTACCGCAATATCATCCGCGTACGCTAGCGTATATACCTTCCTTTCCCCTATCTTTACTCCCCCCCATCCCCCCTTCTCCAGAACCTCATCTATATCCGCCAGCAACAGCGTGAACATTAACGGACTAAGTGGGCATCCCTGCCTCACCCCCCTGGCTGTCCAGAACTTTTCTCCTTCCTCATCCCCTATTCTTACTTGACACCTTGTTTCTCTTAACATTTCTTCGCATCTAGTGATTAGCCCCTCCCTCACCCCCCTTTTCCTCATCGATGCTACCAACACTTCCCTATCTACGGAGTCAAAGGCCGCTTTTAGGTCCACAAATAGCACTATCATCCTTCTTTTCCTTTTCATCACCTGCCTGTTTATCAAATAGTTAAGTACATACACGTTGTCAATACAACCCAATCCCTTTCTAAACCCCGTTTGACTTGCCGGCAGTAATCTCTTCCCTTCTACTTCCTCTCTCATTCTTTCCGCCAACACTGCTGCATACACCTTGTATGCAGTTTGTGTCAGCGTAATCCCCCTATAGTCCTTTACCTCCCTACTTTCCTTCTTCTTCGCAACTGGCACAACCACCCCCTCCGCCCATTCATCCGGCCACCCTTCCCCTCTCCATACCCTGCTACATACCCTCCACAGCCATTCCTCCACTTCACATCCCCCATATTTCCATACCTCGTTCGGTATCTCGTCCCCCCCACCAGCTTTCCCAACCTTCAGCTTCTTTAGCACTCTACTAATCTCCCTTCTTTCCAGATCCCCCTCTCCGTCTTCCTTCCTTCCATTCGCCTTTCCCTTCCTCACCCTCCATTTTACGCCTCCTAATACCTCCCTAAAATATTCGTCCCATTCCTCCATTCTAATTCTCTCGTCTATCCTCGTGCCTCTTCTCCTTTCCCTGTTCACGACCTTCCAAATCTGACTTTCCGTTCTTATTCCCTCCATTTCCTTTTCCCACTTTTCCCTCTCCTTTTTCTTTTTCTCCTCACACAGTATCCTGTACGCCCTTCTCTTTTCCTTAAACTCTATTCCCTCTCCCTCCCCTCTCCTCCATCTTCTCAATTCTTCCTTTACTTTCCTTTTCTCCTCTCTACATTCCCCGTCCCACCAACCCAAACTCCTCCCCTTGCCCTTACTCTCCATCTGTCCTAATACCTCTTTTATTCTATTTCTCAGCCCTATCCAGTCTTCCTGAATTCCAGCCTCTCCTACCAACCTCTTTCCAAATTTTTCCCGAAATTCCCCTACCTCCTCCTCCGTCCAGTTTCTCCTAACTTTCCTCTTCCCTCTCCCTTCTTTTCTCCCTCTGTTCCCCCTTACCCCTTTTATCCATACTGATACGGGCACATGATCCGAATCTATATTCTCCCCAATTTCCATCTTTTCTATTCCCTCCCTGGTATCTTCATTTCCTAGTATATAGTCAATGACCGAGTTCCCTCTTCCCCCTACATACGTCCACTCTCCCTCCTCATCCCCCTTCACATTACCATTCATGATTTCCCACCCTCTCTCCTCCAGGTATTCACACAGCCTTCTCCCTTCCGTGTTTATTTTGTCATCCTTAGACTTCCTGCTCTCTTTTCCTCTCCCCTCTTCTTCCCCCCCTTCTATTCCTCCTCCTTCCCTTCCCGTTCTCGCGTTAAAGTCCCCCCCAATTATCACTCTTACATCTCTTTCTCTCCCCTCTACCCATTCCCCCATTTCTTCTAATTTCTTCTCCAGGTCCCCATTTATATACACCCCTACAACCCTCCACCATTCCCTCCCGATTTTCAACTTCATCGTTACTATCCCTTCCTTCACACTTAATTGTTCCCTTTCCACCCCTATCTCCTTTCTCACTCCCATTACCATGCCCCCCATTGCCCTTCCCATCTTTTTCTCTCTCTTCGCCCATTGCGCTTCCCAGAAATATCCTTTCGGAAGCTTATCCCTAATCCTTCCCCATCCCTTCTCTTCCACCCACGTCTCCATCATTACTATCACATCCCATTCTTCCAACTCTTTCCAAAATTCCACCTCCTTGTTCATTAATCCTGCCACGTTCCAAAACCCTACTTTATACCCTGTACTCTCATGTCTTTTTCCCCATTTATCCCACCCTTGTCCTTTCCCTATTCGTTTCCCTGTTCCCCCATCCACTTTTCCTCTAACTCATCCCACTGCTTCATCCTTCCATTCACCCACATCTTCATGTATCCTATTTGAACATTCTTTCCTTTTAACCTTTCCTTCTCCGCCTCCCTGCCTATTTTCCATCTTGCTTTCCTTTCTTCCTCCGTCAAGTCATCCTCTATCCTTTCTTTATGCCCCTTTAATTTTTTCCTCCCCTCCATTACCTTTCTTTTAGACTCTCTATCCTCCAGCTTCACTAACACCATCCCATTTCCATCCCTTCCTACCTTGCCAATCCTTCTTATCTCCTTTATTCCCTCCTCTTTAACCTCTAAACTCTCCCATATCCTCTTGACCTCCTCCTTCATATCTTTACCCTCCACTTTTATCCCTTTTATCACCACATTATTCCTTTTTTCTTCTCTTTCCCTCTTATCCTGCTTGATCTCTAACCTTCTTAGCCTTTTTCTATTCTCCTCTAATATTTCCTCTCCTATCCCTCCTTTTTCCTTTTCCTTTTTATCTCCCCTCTCCCTCTCTCCTATCCATTCCACTGCCTTTTCCAACTTTCCTTCTAGTCCTTCTAGCCTCCTCTCTATTCTTTCCCTCCTTATTTCTTCCTCCTTCCTCTCTTTCCTCCATAATTCTCTTTCTTTTCTCCACTCTTCCATCATCCTTACCCTGTCCTCCCTGGCTTCTCTCACCTCTCCCATCATATCTTCCCTCATTTTCCTTAATTCCTTTACCTCCTCTAGCATTTCCCTAATTATTTCTTCACCTCCGCTATATATTCCCCGCCCCCCCATCCTATTCCACTCCCAGTTCTTATTCAGTTCTGGCGAACTTTTCACCAAATCGCTCTTTTTGAATATCCTTACTTCCTCCTTTTCCCCCTCCACATCCACCTCATCCTCCTCCCCCTCTTCTCTTTCCCTTTTCTTCCACATACTTTCGAGACTTCCCTTCCCTCCACTACTACCCACTCCTCCTTTGCCTATTCTATCCGTATTCCCAATTTTCCTTACTTTCGCCGGTGCACAACCCTTCCTACCCTCCCTTATCTCCCCTTTTCCTAAGTCTCCCTTATCGCTCATACTTTCCTTACCCCTTCTACTCTTCCTTTCTGTTTTTGAAATTGCCGCTCTCTCTTCCTACCTCTGCCGCCGTCTCAAGATCGCGCCACCTGCCACTCCTTCTCTCTACTCCCGCTCAAATCTACCACCACCTGTCCACCTAACCTCTTCTCACTCACTCACTTTTCCCTTCCTTTATATCCCTTCCACACCTTCTTTCCCTTCTCCCTTTATATACCCTGTCAGCCTTCACACCTCTCCCGCCCTTCTCTATCACTTTTTCCCTTTCCCACTTTTCTCTGCTCCACACACTCTCTCAATAACTCACTCAGCTCTATCCACACTATCAACGTAAAACGCAACCGGAAGCGGAAGTCTGCAAGAAGTTTATTTAAATTTTGTATTTTATTTTATTACAAATTACATTTTTTCAATTCCTATAGAATAAAAGAAGAGAAAAATTAATTAACATAACTCTTACATATAAAGAGTAGCCGATAAAATATGAGTAGAAAATACAATTAAAGTATATTTGTTTTAGGTATCCATGAATTATATGATGAGTCCATCCCCAACCATTTCACATATACGTTATTTCCTTTCGTGCGTAATATTTTTTCAACCAAGTATATGTCAGGATATTTTGTCGCGCGTATCTCGTGTTCGTAAAATCCTCCGGCGATAGGTTTGTCCCTCACGTCGGCCAAGAGGTACGTGACAGGATTCGTTCGTTTCACCGCGATAATCTTGAATATTTCGGTTGACCAGTTCGGCGTGTATCCTTTGTCAAATAGAGTTTTGAACTTGCTGACGCGCACGCGATCGTTGAGTTTAAATTTGGCGGGGCCAGCAGTCTTCACCTTACGATACACGGTGGACAGAAGGTGGTCGGCATTTTTACGGTTCACGTCAACGGGTCGCATACGAATGGTACGATGTTTTCGATTATTGTAGTTCTCGGTCAACGTGGGAAGCTCGTCGATCCAATGATATTTTCCGCTCAACGAGAAAAATTTCCACATGCTGTTCTTCAGCGTGCGATTGAAACGTTCCACGACGGATGCTTTCATAGTGCTAAACGTAGAATAAAGGTTGATGTTGCGACTCTTCAGATAGTCTTGAAACGTTTCATTGTAGAATTCTTTCCCCATGTCGGTTTGCAAGTTGTTCGGAGCTCTACCGTCCTTCTTCAACACCGACGCGAAAGCTTTGTACACGTCGCTCGCATTTTTACTCTTCAAAGGAACCGTCCATGCGTATTTGCTAAATACATCGATTATCGTGAGAATATATCGATGTCCGCGATTGTTTCGCGCGTATTTTTGAACGTCGACTATATCGGCTTGCCAAAGATCATCGAATCCCCGCACGATCACGCGTCTACGCGGGTAAAAACGTCTCGCCTGAGCATGCAGCTCGTCCACAACGTTTGCTTTACTCATCGTCTCTCTCTCTCCCCCCAATAATTGAAACTATGACTGATTCAGCTCGTTGAAACCGATGTCTCTTGCTGTCGCTCCTCAACTCGCTTTTCAATCGAGTTTTTTTCCAATATATACTTTTCTTAAAATCTCAGTTATATTTCTCTCCACTCTTTTTCCCAGCGCTCTCTCAAGATTGATGATTTTTTATGATGAGTGCTTCTTAATAATGATAATACAGAACAGATACAGGTACAGGTACAGGTACAGGTACAGGTACAGGTACAGGTACAGTATGGCGGTTGAACAGTATGGCTGTCTGTCTGTCTGTCTGTCTGTCTGTCTGTCTGTCTGTCTGTCTGTCTGTCTGTCCGTCTGTCTGTCTGTCTGTCTGTCTGTCTGTCTGTCTGTCTGTCTGTCTGTCTGTCTGTCTGTCTGTAATTTAAATAAGCTTCTTACAGTTTAGTAATGTATGTCGGCTAACTTCCTACCCTCATCACAAGATGGATAGTTCATCCTTCAAGATATGACCGATACGTGAATCGGTTGATTTCATATTTTCGTTTACATCGTATCGAACACCGTGTATCATAGCCAGTATTTCAAACTTTATCCTCTCTTTAGCGGTTTCCAGTTCTTCGATCAGTTTTTCATCCTGTTTAGCTAATATGTCAGACTTTATAGTTTCTTTAGCAGTTTCCAGTTCTTTGATCAGTTTTTTCACAATCTCGGATTCGAGCTTCGCGTTAAGCGTGTCCACGTATACTTTGGTTGCAGCGTGATCGTTTGCCTCGGGATTGGCCACGCGTCCGATCCTCGTACCTTTCGCATCGTACAATTTAGCATCGTCGTTCAAACATATAGCGTTATCGTGCACATAACTTCTAAAAACGCCGGGATAGAAAATCGGAGAAACATTCGACTCGTGTTTGTTCGCTTCGCGAAGCATCATACCAAATTTATTGATAGACATTTTTTCGCTCGAGTTAGTCTTCTTCTTCTTCTTCTTCTTCTTCTTCAGTTATCAACAACTCGTATCGCTTGCACAGCCGTTTTACCTGCTCTTCGATCCACTGTATTCGTTGAAATATCTCATCAAGTTTTATCCTAAGACTTTGAAATCTCAAGTTCAAGCTTTCACCGTCGTCGTCTTCTCTCGATGATATCGTTTGATTCGTTTCGCAACAATTAAGACGAATACGCATTTTTTATGAGCCGTAACAATTTCATCGATTGACGTTTCATTAGTCACTGACTCGACGAACGCATGCGCTTTAATTTATAATTATACCGGCTTCGCGAAGTTCTTCGATTATCGACAGTATTTCATTGTCATGGTTGGAATGACCGGCGTACTTTGAAGCGGTTAACAATTTCAGTCGATCGACGAGTTCGTTCGGATCGTCCCAATGCACGTAATCGATTGAATGGTTGGTTACGCGCATAAAAGTTGGAAGTTCAATCCGTCCTCCACCTCGCGACGAAAACAATGGCCCTATAATTTTCTTATACTTGTAACCTTTGTTTCCTATTACCTGATTCCTGCGTCGATGCGCATCCGTAAGAATGAGAATTCTTTTGTACGCGTTCTTATCGTCCTCGGTGTACAACCGCTCATCAGGTATTTTATTGAATATCAATTCGTAAAGACCGCGAGTTCCCGCACACCGTTCTCCGTTAACGATGATATCATCGTTGCTGTCCACGTCGAACGTAGAATTTCCCAGCATCAGTTTATCGTCTCGGAGATACACCCCGTACACGTTGTCGGAATTTTTCGATGGTCCGGTGAAAAATTTTTCTAAATACTCGCGCGCCAAAGGTCCTAAATTCTCGGATAGATGTTGATTTTCCTCTTGATGCGTTTCAGGATTTTCAAAAATATCACGCATCGAAATTTCTAAAGCTGTCGGGCTCGACGACTCGGAGGTATCCTGTCGCGGCTCGATCTCACCGTCGTCGTCATTAATCCTCCTTTTTTTCATAGGGGACGACTGTGACGTTCCTTCAATATCGGTGTATCTTCTTTTCTTTCGTGGAGGTGGAGGGGATGGCGTTTCCTTGATATCCGAGAACGCGTTCGGGTCGACAGTAGCCGTTTTTTGAACTAGCTCTTTCAACGGTTCGACGATCGGTCGTAAATTCACTTGCAAATTCTCCTCGGTCGCCATTTTACCAACTTTCAACGCTAAATACTTTTTACGTATGGTATCGCTGGTCTTCGCTATTTCGTTCGCGATCGAAGCTCGCAGCTTCTCCTTCTTTTCATTTCGGATTGACATATTCGATTGGAAACGTAAGAGGGAGATTTACAATCACGATACAGCACCGACAACCCTTACCGAACAACTGTGTCCGTTACAGTACGACAAACTCATTAAATCCACGTCTGTAACGACCATGATTCGCAGGGCTGTCTTTATCGATTACGAGAAATCCATACTTCTTTCGCCAGCAATTCGCGCATAACGCGCTAAACGTCTCGAACGACATATCGGTATTTACATGATCCTGATAAATGTGACGCAAGTTCATGGTATCCTGTTTGAATAGAATCAACATATTGGCATTGTCACGAATTAAATGTTTAGGAATTCTCGCGTACGACTGACCCAGGTAGAAGCAATCGACGTGCGAATGTCTACCCATCGCGAAATACTCTCATGATATCCTGCTCGTCGCACGCCACGTCGTCGAAGATGAATATCGAATCGGGCCTTGCCTCTGCTGGGGGGATTACGTCAGCGTTGTCCGCGAACGCAAAGTAGCCTACATCCTCCCCCACGGATGAGAACAGTTTGCTCAAGTATCGATATTTTGGTTGATTCAGCGATTTCGAGTACACGTAAACGTTTGCGAATCGTAGTCCGTTCACACTTTCCAACAGGCTAATCATAACGTTCGTTTTACCACATCCTGACGGACCGCTTATGACGCATCGTACAGTGCATGGTAACAATGATCCGTGTTTTCGGATCGTCTCGTCGCAATCGTCGAACGCGCGACACATTGGAACACGAATATCCAAAGATTGTCTTACAAAACGCATGATCCGATTGATTCGATGAGGGGGGTGGGCGGGTAGTATTTATACGAGAGCTCAAACACCGTCGGTATCAGTCACTCTTCGTACCCCCCACCCCTCCGAACGTGTTCTTTTCTTTTAAAAAAGAGAGAGCAGAAAAAATAGCTTATGCGCGCGAATCATCGTTCACGACAACGACGACGACGTTTCGGTCCGCATACGGGTAAGGGGTTTTTAAACAGAGCTATAAACGCGTTACCGTTTGAATTGCATATACCTGGTTATCAATTCTGCGGACCCGGTACGAAACTGCCCGCGCGATTAGCTCGTGGAGATCGAGGAATCAATCCGTTGGATGCGGCTTGTCGCGAGCACGATATAGCGTATTCGCAGTACAAGGATCTTGGAAATCGTCACGCGGCCGATCGCGTTTTGGCGGATCGAGCGCTGCATCGGCTAACGTCTGGAGACGCTGCGTTGGGAGAGAAGGTGTCCGCAGCTGCAGTGTTGGCAGCCATGAATGTTAAAACGAAATTGGTCATGGGCTTGATAAAGAAAAAAGGTGAAAAGAGAAAAAAGAAAAGAATTCTCCCGATCGCCAAACTCGGTGGTTTTCTGCCGTTGTTGTTGCCTGCTTTGTCGGCCATAGGAGCATTGACGGGTGGTGCCGCGGGAGTAGTCAAAGTCATAAACGATGCAAAAGCTGCGAAGAAACAATTGCGAGAAGCGGAGCGACACAATCGAGCCATGGAGGGTCGTGGGTTACGTCTCGCACCGTATAAGCATGGGAAAGGTTTAAAGGGGGGAGAGAAGAAGAAAAAAAAAACGAAGAAAGACAACTCGACGACAGACGTTGAATTGATGGCCATCTGTAAAGAATTACCGTACTTTCGCGGAGTTTTCATGCGTGACGATTTGCCGCCGCGCGCGTGGGTAAACGAGCGAGGTATAGTCAATCTAGATAATAGTCGTGGGCCGGGGGGGACGCACTGGGTCGCCTATATAAAACACGGCTCGCGTATCAAATATTTTGATAGTGTTCAGGAACCCGGGATTATTTTGGGTTTGAGAGTGGACTGTATGGATGATTAATGTAGGATCGGGTTTGAACACCGAAGGGAGCTCGGAAAAGGAAACCGTGCGGAAGGTGTGAGCGACGAGATGTCTCGAGAGGGACGATAAGAAAGAACGGTGTCTTGATCCGGCAGAAATGGCGTTTATTACAACAATCGCGTAAACGAAAGTGGGTGCACTCGAGACGTATTGGCACGATCTACAATGCGAGAAACAAGTAATGAAGATCGGCAAGCGTAAAGATTGCGTACGAAGAAGGGGCGCGATTGCGTAACGTATAGATCGATGAAGTGTTCGAACGATTCTAACGGTAATGTGCTGAGCGCGATTAGCGGCGGTTCTCGGTAATCACGTGATTACACATCGCGAGCGCGTTACCGGGAATTGCCAAAAATAGCGGATTCTCAGGAGCGTATATCCTGGGTCCGTGATACGCGGGGGGCCATCAAGGGCCGTATCGCTCAACATCGACAGCTTAAACTAATTTAATTTTTACACTTAATCCTAAACATACCGCCCGCCTTGGATTTCGTGAGAAATCCGAAATAACAAAAAAAGGAACAAGTGCTGCGGCTTTAGAGGTCCAATGCCGCCCGCCATGCATGAGCGGCGGGACAAACGGAATCTATATACAACGGGAGTCTTGCGAGACGCAGGCTAAACAGACGTGTCATTACTTATATCTATTTATATACACTATATACATATGTCGCTCTGTTTACCATCGACTCGCGGTACGGTTTACGAGACGGTATCGATGGGTTGCGCATTGTCGAGCAGCGGACAAGGCTGCTCGGACGGGAGGTCAATCGGCAGGATACACAATTTGACGATGGGTCGCTTGTATTCGGATTGCGCGGTTTTCACCGTCACAACACGCACGATGCCATCATCGCCGGGATGACACGCGACGACGCGGCCGTTGTTCCCATTTGCATGGGGGGAGATTAGACTGCCGTAATAAAACTAATTGCCCGACGACAATATTGGGCTTTTGAGTTTTCCACTTAACGCGTTGTTGGAGACCTTGCATGTAATCTTGCGACCATCGTTGCCAAAAACTTTCCATCATTTGTTGCAACAATTGCCAACGCGAGAGACGGGATTCTTTCACATCGAGCAAAGATGGAGTAGGAACTGCTGTAAGGGCTGACCCAATCAGGAAATGTCCTGGTGTCAGGGCACAATAGTCGTCAAAGTTCTCGGAGACTGCTGCAAGTGGACGCGAATTCAAACATGCTTCGATTTGGCACAGCACAGTCGTTAATTCTTCGAAGGTCAACGTGTGGGCTCCAACAACTCGTTTAAGGTGGTACTTCACGCTACGCACGCCGGCTTCCCACAATCCTCCAAAATGAGGGGCGGAAGGTGGAGTGAAGTGCCACGTGACATGATCGACAGCTAATCGATTGAGTGTCGCAGGATCGCGAGTAGCTGCACGAAACGCGCTCGTGAGCTCGCTGTCCGCGCCTGTGAATGTTGTTCCGTTATCGGAATAAAGGGCATTAGGAATGCCGCGGCGCGAACAAAACCTATTATATGCTGCCAGAAACGCATCCGACGAATAATCGCTAACGAGTTCCAAGTGAATGGCCTTTACGACCATACATATAAACAAAGCAATATAAGACTTGCGAGAACGATGCCCGCGGCCGGGTGCCGTGTGGGTTTGAATTGGACCGGCATAATCGAGACTGCAATGTAAAAACGCTCGAGCCGAACGCGTAACTCGAAAGTCCGGTAATTCTCCCATCAATGCATTTGGCAGTGCGGCCCTTTCGCGTGCGCATTTGACGCATTTATGAAGAATATTTCGGACTGTGGGACGCGCTCACAAAATCCAATATTCTTGGCGGAGGATGCTGGTTGTCAGCTGCGATCCAGCGTGAAGGGCACGCAGGTGAGCGTGAACAATGATAAGCGTTAAGGTCGGGTGTGCTTTTAATATAATCGGATGCTTTTCTTGTTCCGATAACTTGGCGTTTTTTAAGCGTCCGCCAACACGAATTAAGTTATCCTCGTCCAGATACGGATTAAGGGAGAGGATAGGGCTGGTTTTGTTGAGCGGACGTTGGTGACGAAGGGCATGCACCTCTTCCGGGAAAAGCTCGCGTTGCATTTCTCGGAGCCAAAAGGTTTTGGCTGCTTGAATCTCCGACGCCTCGAGGGCTTGAGTTGCAAAGTTCGAGGTCACCCCGGGCTGTTTTCGAGTGCGTGCAACGAATCGAAAAATGTACGCGCTGACCTTGAGTAGTTTTGCCCATGACGAGAATCGATCTCTTAACTCCCATGGCGTACGAGGATGGGAAATGTTGACCGGAATGGTCTGACGTTCCTCGGTGAGCCCGTCAGCTGGCGAAACGGGAAGATTGGGGGGCCATTGGTCGGTTGACTGTTGCAGCCACGAAGGGCCTGTCCACCAAAGGTCGTGAAGCAATAATTGCGACGGAAGCAGGCCGCGAGATGCACAGTCGGCGGGATTCTCGTCAGTCGGTACGTGGCGCCAAGTGGCATCGGGCAGAGTGGTCTCGATCTGAGCCACCCGATTCGCAACGAACGTTTTCCATTTTGACGCTGGTTGCCGTAACCAACACAGTGTGATGGTCGAATCTGTCCAACAATAACACGGGATGTTGTGCGGCAGTTCGTGCAGTGATTGTCGCACGAAGACGATGAGATGCGTAAGGAGAAGGGCGGCCGAAAGTTCGAGCCGTGGAACCGTCAATTGTTTGACTGGAGCTACTCTCGATTTGGCGGCGAGTAGCGAGATGATGATTTGACCGGAGGAAGTCACGATGCGCAAGTATACGACAGCAGCGTACGCCAAGGTGGACGCATCAGCGAAGCCATGCAATTCACAGGAGCCGTTGTTTACATCCTGATGCGTCCAGCGAGAAATTGAGAGAGAATTCAGCAGTGGCAATTCTAAACGGTAATTCTCCCAGCGTTCGAAAAGAACCGGAGGAAGTGGGGAATCCCAACTGCATTTCTCCAACCACAGCTGTTGCATGAGAATTTTTGCATACACTGTAGTGGGAGTGACCCATCCTAATGGGTCGAACAGGCGAGCAATGTTTGACAGGACCGTGCGTTTGGTGCACGCGGTCTCAGGAGGAAGCGTGACTTTGAAGCGGAACGCGTCGACTTCGGGACTCCACGCGACACCAAGGACCTTTACAGTGTCATCGCAGTGCAACACTTTCTCCTGGACGGTTCCACAATCATGAGGACTGATATCCGTCAGCAAATGCGAAGCATTGCTCGTCCACTTGTGCAAGCGGAAATGTGCTCTGCTGAGCAGTGCAATCAATTGATTTCTAATCTCAATTAACGTGGCTTCATCGGACGCACCAAAGACACAATCATCCACGTAAAGGTGGTGTTGAAGAACGCGCGTGGCTAATGGGAATTGGGACCCTTCGTCCTCTATAAGTTGCTGTAGGACTCGAAGAGCGAGAAAGGGGGCCGGAGCTGTACCGTATGTCACGGTCAGCAGCTGATAATGGCCAATGGGCTCCGACGGGGACGACCGCCAGAGAATACGCTGATAGTCAACGTCTTGTGGGTCCACCAGTATTTGGCGGTACATTTTGGTGATATCGGACGTTAATACGTACCGAAATTGTCGGCACCGAAGAATTATAGTCGGAAGATCTGTTTGGAGTTTGGGTCCGATCAACAAATGGTCATTCAACGATGTTCCGTTGCTAGTGAGGCTTGACGCATTAAATACAACACGAAGGTGTGTTGTTGTGCTGCTATCGCGTATCACCGCGTGATGCGGAATATACACGGCATGGGGGGCGTCGATACTCGACGAAGGGAGCTTACGCATATGCCCAAGCTGCAGGTACTCGCGTAAGAAATCATCGTACTCGGCATAGAGTGTGGGTTTCGGTTGTAACCGAATTTCTAATTTGGTGAGCATTCGTTCGACAATACGATACGAGTACCCGATTTGAATTGGAGGGTTTTGTTTGAAGGGTAAACGAACGACATAACGACCGGACGAGTCACGCGTATGCGTGCTGCGAAAATGATTCTCGCATTGTTGTTCCTCGTCCGTGAAATGCGATATAGTCGGGATCTCCTCAAACTCCCAGAAACGACGAAGATCGAGATCAAGCGGATCGGACGGGGAGCAGTGATAGGTCGGAACGACTGGACAAGAAGTGAGCTCGTTCGAGCCGGCGGGACCAGACAAAAACCATCCGAATATTGAATTTTGCGCTGTCGGCTCGTGCATCGATCCCGCACGGAGTCCATCTAATAACATGAAACCGTAAAGGTCCGCTCCTATGATAATGTCGATAGGATCGGAACTCGTTGGATTTTCATCGGCTAGATCGAGATCGCGTGTATGAGTCCAGGATATTGTCTGGTTCGTTCGCTCCGGGACGTATCGCGTTAATGACGTTAAAATCAATGGGGTGGTCGAAAGTGTAGGGCCGGTTCCCCGTTTTGACTTTATATTTATAGTCGCCGCATGACGTGTATTAATGTCGCGATTTCCAATGCCGGTAATAGCGATGGAGACGCGGCGACGGGGTACGCGTAATCGGTGCGCGAGCGATTCCGTCATCAAGGTGGTGGCGGAACCTTGGTCGAGCAGGGCTCGTACACATTCCTCCCGACCGGCAACGGAGGTCACGATGACCCATGCCGTGGCAAGCAGAATACGGGGAGTCGCGACCGACGTATGAGACGCGCAATGAGACGCAATCTGGTTACTCGCCGAAGAACGTGAATCAGGCGTCGATATTACAGCCTGTCCAGCGGAATTGGAAGGCGGTGAGTCGAAATGCAAGAGGGTGTGATGTCGGCGTCCGCAGTTTTGACAGGCATACTTGCTGGGGCAAGCAGTCACGGTATGTTTTTCACTCAGACAGTTTACACAGCGTCGCTCACCTTTCACGAATTCAAACCGTTGCGAAGTTGTTTTGGAATTGAACTGCGGACACGCGTTTAATAAATGTTCGGTCTTGCACAACGAACACACCAAGGGCGCGTCGCGAGGACGCGATAAACGGTTGGAGGTCGCGACATGAGTTTGAACGACTCGCTTCGTTTGTTTTGGAATCGACTGGAGAGCGCCGAGCGCGCGAATTCGCGTCGTGATGAATTTATCAAGAGTGGCATATGTCGGATAGTCGGTGGAGTCGCCCAACGTTAATTCCCATGCCTTTCGAGATGATCTATCTAATCGCGAGACTAACAAATACACGATCATGTCGTCCCACGTGTCGACTGGGCGTTTCAAGTTCCGTAAAGCTTGAAGCGTGTTGCGGGCTTTGTCTCGAAGGGAGCTTAGCTCGCTAGCGTCCGAAACGGGCGGAAGAGAATAAAGCGTTTTCAAATGCTCATGAATTAAATCTCGATTATTGTCGTAACGCTGAACAAGTGTATCCCACGCGATCTTAAAATTGGAGTCCGTAACCGGGAGGTGACAGATAACGTTTTCCGCGTCGCCTTTCACGCACGAATTAAGGTGATGAAGTCGTTTAACGTCGGACAACGATTCATCATTAATGATAAGGGACTTGAACTTATCTCGGAAGCTTTCCCATTTGGTGGGTTCTCCGGAGAACGTAGGCAGACCGATGCGGGGGAGATCGCTGCGTGACTGGGCTGCGGCAGACATGGTTAGAGACGTCGAGGCTGGACCGGACGGCTTCAGCTTCTCGATGTGGTCGGTAAGGAAATCCGCGGCGAGATGGTATTCATCCTCGCAGAGGCTGAACTGCTCGTCCTTGAAGTAGGAGATCTTCTCCGCTCCTTCGAGTCGTCGGAAGGATTGGAGGCGCCGATCAATTTCCCGACATTGGGCGAAGGCGTCCTTCAGGAACTCCATACGTTGCTGGAGTTTGGCCACGGTAAAATTGTTCTGCCCCATTTTCTTCACATTGGGAAGGACACGAGCGAGAGATCTCATGGCGGCTTCCTGTTCCAACATCACTTCTTCGAATTGAGCGGCCATCTTTTCTTTCTTTTTTCAACACGTGCTCACGTTACTTTGTCACGACTTACACTTAAAATCCGGTCGAAGGACCAAAATGTTCAGGAACCCGGGATTATTTTGGGTTTGAGAGCGGACTGTATGGATGATTAATGTAGGATCGGGTTTGAACACCGAAGGGAGCTCGGAAAAGGAAACCGTGCGGAAGGTGTGAGCGACGAGATGTCTCGAGAGGGAAGATAAGAAAGAACGGTGTCTTGATCCGGCAGAAATGGCGTTTATTACAACAATCGCGTAAACGAAACTGGGTGCACTCGAGACGTATTGGCACGATCTACAATGCGAGAAACAAGTAATGAAGATCGGCAAGCGTAAAGATTGCGTACGAAGAAGGGGCGCGATTGCGTAACGTATAGATCGATGAAGTGTTCGAACGATTCTAACGGTAATGTGCTGAGCGCGATTAGCGGCGGTTCTCGGTAATCACGTGATTACACATCGCGAGCGCGTTACCGGGAATTGCCAAAAACAGCGGATTCTCAGGAGCGTATATCCTGGGTCCGTGATACGCGGGGGGCCATCAAGGGCCGTATCGCTCAACATCGACAGCTTAAACTAATTTAATTTTTACACTTAATCCTAAACAGATAGTTTTGGAAATCTTCGACCGCCGATCGAGTTGATTCGCTATTTCGGCGCGAACGCGATCATCTTATATAATCACAAACGTTTTCAAAACTACGACGAAAGCGTGTGTGGACAATTGTGTGTAAAGTTTTTCCGAGAAACTGTGTTATAAATTCTCTGGAAAGAGTCTCTCTCTCTCTGCACGATGCATTCGAAAAATTCATTTACGTTCACGTTGTCGGGGAGAAGCAGCGTACTGTCGTCCAAGCACTTTCCACCCATAGATCTGAGCAATGGCGAATACGAGCTGGGGTTGCTCGATTTGCAAACTTATTACACGATACCGAACATCAGCGCCAACATTGGAAACAATCGATTCTACTTTGGCGAAAACGATGAGGAGATCGTCATACCTGACGGTTCGTACGAATTGGAGGCGATAAACGCGTACTTGAGACGTGAAATATGTGCACGATATCCCCCAAAACATGTTGACGAGTCGTCAATCACCTCCGATATCGATTATCCGCTAATCTTACGAGCGAACACCAACACCATGAAAAGTGAAATTATAAGCAAATATCACACTAGAGGGGGGTTGTTGCTCGCTCGCTTCGCGAGCTTCGCAGATGGGGGTGTTGTAGCTCGTTTTACGAGCTCGCGAGAGGGTTAGTGGTACGAATGTTATTTGGTGTGTGACTCTCCACGAGCCACACAAAGAACTTCCCGAATCGTTAGTTGCAGTATATTAGTATCATTATTTTCTACTTTCTACTTTCATGTGCGCGCATCCGGGATATTTTTCGATTATTGTAAGCGGTTACATTAGCAGTAGTTGCATAATTGAAAAAAAAAATATTTTTAAATTTAAAAAAAAAAAAATTTTTTTTTTAGATTTAAAAAAAAAAATTTTTTTTTAAATATGTCTAAATATATATATATATATATATATATATATAGTTACGTTTGCTTCTTCGGAGGATACGCCTCTTGTATAAATTGCAATGTTGAATCAACTCTTTTCGAAAAAAACTACTTGACCAAAATGGACCAAAATCTAATCAGCTCTAAGTTACAACGGGGCACATCGATTGCATCATTCATCATTCTGATCGCGTTGTTACTTTTTCAGAAAACGTTAACGAAAAATTTGATACCATAGAAACGGACATACGCACACACACACACACACACACACACACACATACCGACATTTTGATAAACATAGTCTCAAACGACTCCAATGACCATGAAACGTGGAGATCTGCTAAAAAATCGATTTTCGATTTTCGGGGTAATTACAGTAACTTCCCTATAAATCGGGAAGTTAATAAACTTTGCAAAGCCTTGCAACGTGGGGTCCATCCTAGGATTTTCCATGGGTCGTGTTTTACCGCCGAACGCGTGGCATACGTCGAACGCGCCTGTGAATATCATTAGCGTGAATATCGTACGAGTGGAATGCAACATAACCACCGGATCGTACGACAATGGTAAACTCGTTCACACGATACATGAATTCGCGCCTCAGGTACCGCCAGGGTATAAATTGTCGGAAACACCCGCGCGAGTCATTTACCTTCCGATCGTTGCACGAGTAATTGACGATTTAACGATTCGCATAGTCGATCAATCCGGAAGTTTGATTGATTTTCGAGGTGAAGAAATCACGGTGCGACTGCATGCGCGACGAAGCAATGCTAATTCATAACAATACGGCATTCCATACGTTGAACAACAGCACCTGTACCAACAACAACAACAACAACAACAGCAACACATTGATTCGCAAGAAACTACCCGCTGAGAAAAACGTAAAGTCACCGATTCGCAAGAAATTAACCGTGGAAAACGTCAAGTATCTACGATCTTTGGGATTTATTGTTAAAAAGTAAGAGGTAAAATCATGTTCGACGATATTTTGAACATCTCCGAAGCACCGATCTTCGACAATCGCATAACGACGATTGAGCTGCATGCGTACAATCCGTATGCCAACACGACGTTCGAAAACAGCGACGAGATAAGAATACCCATTCAACAACAAGACCTTTACACGCTCCCGTGTAAAAGCTTCCTATACATTGAGGGAAAACTTAGTTTACCGGGAAAACTTCAATTAGCGGCTGGAGGAGAACTCCCCATCGATACGGTAACTCTCGAGAACAATGCCGTTGCGTTTATGTTCGAGGAAATACGCTACGAATTGAATGGCGTGGAAATCGATCGGTCCAGAAATCCTGGTGCAACGACAACTCTCAAGAATTATGTGAGTCTGTCCGGAACGAGAAGCAGAGCATTGTCCAACGCTGGCTGGATGTATGGCGATGATCGGCGGAAACTGACTGCAACGGACACGGCTGCGATACATTTCAACTTTTGCGTGCCTATGAGCGTTTTATTAGGCTTCTGCGAAGACTACAAACGCGTTGTGATAAATGCTCGACACGAATTGATTTTGATTCGCTCGCGTACCGACGTGAACGCGTTGTACAGTCCTTCCGAGAACTCGAAACCTATTCTGAATCTCTACAAAATTCAATGGCGAATGCCGCACGTTGCATTGGACGAAATACATAAGCTGTCCATGTTACATATTTTAGACAATGATAGACCGATCGGCATGAGTTTTCGATCATGGGATCTGTACGAATATCCTCTGCTACAGACGACTACGAAGCATACATGGGCGATAAAAACGGCTCAGCAAATGGAAAAACCGCGATACGTGATATTCGCTTTGCAAACCGATCGAAAGAATAACTTAACGAAAACGGCTACGCGATTCGATCATTGCACATTGACAAATATTCGGCTTTACTTGAACTCTGAAACCTATCCATACGATAATTTAAATATCGACTTCGAGAAAGGTAAATACGCGTTGCTCTACGACATGTATGCAAAATTCCAAGAATCGTACTATGGCAACGGTGAAGCGCTACTCAACATCACGGATTTCCTGCGATACGGCCCGTTCGTCGTTCTCGATTGTTCTCGGCAAAATGAAGCGTTAAAAAATGCTACGGTCGACGTACGAATTGAATTCGAATGCCGAACCGACGTCCACCCGTCGACCACAGCCTACTGCTTGATGATACACGACCGCATCGTGGAGTACAGTCCATTGACGAATATTATTAGAAAAATTAGTTAAACCGCTTATACCGATAAAAATGCATTGTTCAAAAATTACTTTAAACCGTTTATACCGATAAAAAATATATACTTTATCATTTATTCTATAGGAATTGTAAAGGAATTGTAAAAGGAATTTACAATAAATATGAGAGAAATATTCATGAAATATTTTTATTTTTAATAAACACCTTCTCAAAATAATTTTCACATACATATATACATACTATTAATAATTTTTACTATTAGAATTGTAAGGAATTTGTAATAAATATGAGACATATATTCGTGAAATAATTTTTATTTTAAAAACATCATCTCAAAATAATTTTCATACACACACACACACACATACTAAACTAATAATAATAATATTATCCCCCTTTCTCAATAGAACGAGATATTGTGGTGGGGGTATTCATTATAAATAGCGCGTCACAAACGATAACAATCATAGTCGCTATACGAAGTTACATATATCGCGATCTTAATCACCCGCTCGGTCAACGTCAACGGTAAGTACAATAAAAAAGTTTTTAAAAACGATGTAAAAATCTAGTGAAAGTACATTCTTTTATTTAGATGGATCGAATCACTCAAATAATCGACATGGACGGTTTCATTGTAGAAAATAGATTTATATGCAAAGAATTAGCCATGATCGATGTTTGTCGCGACGACGACTCGTTCGAACTCTCCGAATTTCGTTTGGAGAAGCACTTTCGTTGTTTATCCGACACCGATAAAAAGTCTGCATGGTATGTCAGCAATTTCATACAAGGAATTCCATTTAAAGATTTTGGCTTTGAAAACTATCGACAGCGCGATATATTCGACGTTATACAAAATTTTGTGAGCGATTACGCGAATCCTGTTGTGGCTTACAAAGATGGATGTTTCGAGAGAAACATCCTCCAACAAATGCAAATAAAATCAATAAATTTAGAAGATTTTAACTGCCCGAAATACGATGTGCTAGTTCACGATCCCATGTATGAAATTACCAATGACATACCATGCAGACTTCACTGTTGGCGACCGAAAAAAAACGTTAAATCGAAACCGTATCATTGCTGTCTGCGCGAAGTGCAAACATTTCGAGCATGGATTAGAAATTATAAAAACACGTAAAGTATCTCTCTCTATCAGTTATAAAAAACGCGCGCCTACATCTTTTGAATTTTCCCCTCTACGAGTCAAAAAACACTCTTTTCACGTTCGATTTTTCCCCCACAGTGCTTTACAATGATTACGAAATCCGTCGCAACAACAATCGATCACACAACACCACCGCACGATTACCGTCTCGAACGCGACAGAGTACAAAGTTTTCAATTGGCGATACTCACATATCATCGAACCGGAGAAACTCGCCGCTGCAGGATTTTTCCATCTGGGTGATGAAGACAGCGTTGAATGCTTCGAGTGCCGTATACGTCTGTGCCGATGGGAAAACGACGATGATCCCATTAGGAGCATCGTACCTGGTCCAGATTCTGCGGTTATGTCCGTGGGCTGGACTGTGGCAACGAGCCGCTTGGAGTCGATCCGGATACCATTCCGCCAAATCCTCGCGGTGTGGATACCTGTGGAATCTCGAAAGAACCGGCGCTCGAACGAAAATAAATTTAAAAAATGAAAAACTAATGTAAAAATATAAGATTTTTTTATTTAAAAAATGATTAATTATAAAAATTAAATTCTATTGATTTTATGTGTCTTCATTGTTGAGTCTGCAAACAAAAAACAAAAAATGTTATGTATTATTTTTAATTAATTAATAAATATATAAAAATTATCAATTTATACTCACGGTATCGATGAATAGCGATTTGATTGCCGCCGCATACTCCTCGTCCCATTCCTCCACCTCAATCTGATATCGCCTCATCGCGTATCGCCATCCTCGGATAAATGCCTCTCGTTCCTCCATTGAGTTGAATGTCTGTTGAAAAATAAAATATTTGTTAATAACTATCAATATACTATAATATATTTCATATAATATTTCTTTCGTACTTACCAATTTTTCCATCGCCTCCCTGAGCGATAGTTTCTCGTCTATTACAAACGTTTTCTCGGTGGCTACGTTCACGAACATTTTGATAATTATGCGGAGCGCGGGCAGCATCCCATTCTTATATGCATCTTCGTTCGTTCGTTCTTACCCCTCTACACCAATTAAGATATCATGGTTTGGCAACTCGCGACACCAGTCGCTAAATAATGTTTATACGTTCCAATTCGGCATACCTATAGATATCTTACGCCGACTGGCTGTATGGCGATGACAGATATAAAACAGTGTCCTCTTACATCCTGCGCGATACAGATGAGGAGACGCGTGATGCCTCGGAAAGATTGATATATCGATGGATACCCCCCCTCCCCTCCCCTCGTCTACGAATGAGGCTTACGCAATACCATGAAACTGGCCTCGAACGCAATACTTGGAAAATGTAATTGGGATCAAAGGATGCTTATTTAAAAAAATGATAAGCCGAACGAGAACAGAGATCCGATATCGCGACTCCCGCCGCCGACAGGATGTTTACAATAATATAAACATACCAGGCTCACACAATACCAGGAAGCTGATCTTAAATGCAATACCTGGAAAACTAAAAATCCCCCCTCCCCTCCCCCCTCGCCTACGAACGGTGGCTTACGCAATACCACCATGAAAATTCCCCTCACCCCGCCCCCCCGCAAAAATATGCTCGCGCTATACGGTAAAGTGCCGGTAAGGTAGGAATCTACCCACAATGATAACTGTGAGTTAGAACCCGCCTATATATACTACTAAGGTCATGCACGTTAATAGAACCACCAATCAGGAAATAATGGTCAAAGTGAAGACGGAGAGATCGTCTGGATTTGGCAATAGAGACATACGAGTATACGTAAATTCATTGGATACCTGTTATATACACATTTTTTTCTTAAAATGACCTCAGGAACACAAATATAACCTTCAAAGTAGGGGCCACGGTTATCGTAATCTCCCACGGAAAACGTTCGCCAAAACACGAGGGTCGATACGCGCGGCGGATTCAACGAGTGGCGGTTCGCATCAACGAGAAGTCACCGAGCGGAGATGTACACGAAGTATCGAACAGGCTGCTCTCACGAAACGCGGTTCCTCCGAGGAAACTTCCGATTTCTTCCGCAAAAGAGAACTCGTATTCTTTCACCAAATCGCTCAAAGCGCTTCCGCGAAGCGCGAGCTAATCGCCCGAGACGTGGAACGTCTCGGCGTATGTAAACTACCGAGGGTCGAACGTCGATGCTTCGTCCTCGCACCAAATGATTCGAGCCAAATTTAAGTCGTAATTTTAGCCAAGGATCACTTTGTCGATTTACCGTTTCTGCCCTAGTTGACTGGGTTTCCATGTTTGCGCTGCGTCCGTGACGCCGATCGTTCGCTTGGGTGTTTGTATTCTTCCCACACGGGATACTCGGGCTCGTCCGCGAGATGGAAACGATTTCACCGTCCGATACAATGGCGAACTTTCTTCCGCGAAGCGAAAAACGTCTTTAGGTGGGAATCAGGACCCGGTTTTCACACGTGATTCGTGTGAGGGCTAGCACGACAGTGATCCCTCGACTATCGACCGTTAGACGCATCGATTCTTGTTCCCCCCCACCCGACCTTTGCCGAATTTTCCCGAAGATGTGCGTTAGCCGCGCGCGATGGGAGCGTATCAGGAGCGTCTCGACGATGGTCCTTGGGCCGTTGACCGTAATCACAAATCCTCGGCCCTTTTCGGGTCGCGGGGTGTCTTTGGCGATCGCAGGCACCATCCTCACGGGAACCCCTTCCCTTTGCGGGACGAGGAGCTGTCGAGAAGACAACACGACGTTGCCATCGTGGGGGGTTTCTTCCCTCCAGCGCCTCCGGGTTGATTGACCGGGTGTCTGGATGCCAATTCAGAGTGCCCGAGCTCGGGGCTTCACCAATGTCGGCCTTGATTCTCGTCGGACTCGTCCTGTAAGTCGTACATCGTTTCTTCGAGAATTTCGGAAGTCGGGGTTCCTTTTCCGGGACTGGTCTTCGGCCCTGGAACTTGCCGTTCTCGGCACGCGCGATAGATGTCATTACGCGTTCTATTGTAACACGGAAATTCCTCGGGGAACGCTCTTGGCTCGGTGACTTAGTTTCGCGGTTCGCTATTCCTTGGGCCGGTCCTTTGCTATACGTGATTGTTTCACGACACTTCTGAAAAAGTGACGTCGCAAAAAGTGCAACGTCACAGTATTTATAAACTAAACGATTTTTATTGTCTGCACTTCAATATTCTATAAAACAAACAGGTCCACGAATTAGCAACACTAGGAGGCACACATAATTACAATTTTGTAAACCGGTCATGATCTGTTTAATGACTAACAAATTTGGTACGGCATACAGTTGGCTAGGAAGAAAAGGCAAAAAAATGTATCATACTCTAAAATTAGCGAAAATAATAAGAGGTAATTATCACGTTTATTTTATTATTATATTTATTTGTATACGATTGAATATTATGTAACTAAAATTCTATTGGTTAGATGCAGCAGAAAAATCGGGAGTTTCAAAAAATAAAAAAGAAACGGAAATTTCTATTCAGTCATGGCTCAGAAGGGCCATGGAGCGCAATAAAGTTATAGTCAAAGACTTTTAGTTCAATTATACCTGCACATTGTATTTTTAATTTAAAAATATGTTGAAAGCTTTATTATTTTACGTTTTTTATCAATTTTATTACGTCCTAAGCAGCTACCGAGTTTTGCTTGTAGAGACGTAGCAGCCCTGCTTTATACGTGTACAATATATATAAATAAAATCTTGTAGATTTTAAAAAAATAATAATAAATAGCTAGTATAATTGCACTTTTGTTGAATATGTTTTTAACGTTGCAAAGAAATCGTTCTTCTGAAATATGTACAATTCATCAGATTGTTTAATACATTTACCAAAAGAAAATAAAGTTATAAAGTAAATGAAGATTTAAGTAAAAGTTAAAACTTCGACATCCGAAAAACGTTTACAAAATGTCCAGAGAACGTTACTTTCGACATCCGAAAAACTTTTACAAAATGTCCAGAGAACGTTACTTCCGACATCCGAAAAACGTTATGAGAATGTCCACATAGTACGTCCTCGGGATGTCCATCTTTGTAACTGGTACGTTCCTATGACATTCAAAGGACATAACGAGGACATGACTGACACATTTGGACATTGCCGGGACGTCCTCGGAATGTACGGAATATCCGAAACGGACGTTCTTTGGATGTACATAGGATATCTGTGTGCTATCTGGGACATGGGATTCCTTAGGTAGGACCTAAGGCGGGTCAGTGGCTCAGATGGTAGAGCGTCTGACTCGTAGCAGGAAAGACCGGGGTTCGAATGCCCGGTGCGGCAAAAATTTCCAGAATGGTTTTTCCCTCGCTACGAGTTCGGTCCCTACTGTAGGAGTCATGGGGCGACCAATATTGTCAATGATTTCCCCTTTATTCAGGGAATCAGCGAATTATTGGACACAAGGGTGCCCGCCGCTCTGTCTCCTCTGTTAAGGGGGCAGAGAAAAAGGGGGCTGGTCAGCGATCAAAGGAATGAGGCGCGCAGTGGGCTCAGTGGTTAGAGCGCGCGACCTCGGATTAAAAACGGTACGCTTATACAGCAACAATCACAGGAACGGAAGCAAAAACCTTATAAGGGGAAAGTCTGGTGGACGGAGCTACTCGCTGCACACCGACCGACAACCGAGGATGGTGGACACATCCAAACAATCAGCCATATTTCTTAGAGTATGCCAAGCCCCACCCAGGGGGAAGATCTCGATGAAACTGATATCTAATCTCTCAGGAGATAGATTTCGGCAAAGTTGACGAACCCTTCCCCCTTAACCCCAACGCGAAATAGGCTCGGCAAGCGAAGACCGCATGGAATTGATATCTTGACCAAAAAATCAAGATTTCGATGAAGTAGGATCGGACCCGAAGTTGCAAGTAACTTCCTCCCACGCTTATACATGCCATGCATCACGGTACCCTTAAATTTGAATCACCTAAGTAGACTCACAGACTAGGCGAGGGACTATCCCAAGGGACTCCAGTGGGAGTGGGTAAGTTTCCAGACTAGCAGGAAACAGACTAGGGACGGGATTCAATACTTGACATACTCAACATGGAAATATGGTGAAGTCGGGGGGAGTCAAAAGGGCAGGCGAGACACCCTGCAGGTCTGAAGGTGGGAGGGCCCAACGTTCACTCCGAGCCGTAAAACAGCTCAAAAACTCAAATGAATTAGGTACAACGGCCCGCCTCATCAATGATGACCGTCCCATTTAGTAGGCTGAAGACTCTATCTGGCCGAGGTAGTGAGCTGACCCCGGCCCCTGGGGGGGAGGTAGTCTCTCCCCCCCGAGATGGACCGGCACCCCGGAGGGACCTTTACCCGGTCCCTTGTAGGGGGTGTCGGCCATCTACCGGAGACGGGCTCCGGTGGGGTGGCGCGTGGGGGGTGGGGTGGGGAGGGTCGGGGCGTGCGAGTGCGCCTCCGACGACCCTTCCTTGCCGGTGTCGGCGCCTTCTTGCCCTGGCCGGGCGGCGGTGGTGGGTGACCCCCTTAGGGGGTCACACACTGCTGCTGCCCCGAGCAGCGCACGAAGGCTCCGGGAGCTGTGGGTGGACCGAACTGGGGTTCGGGAAGCCCAACTCGAAGGCTCCAGGGATGGGGACACCGGGCGGGTCCCTCCGCCCGGGGTCTGGTATTAGGATTGGGCACGGGGGGGGGGGGGGAGCTTTACACCCCTCCAGGGCGGTTTGTTAGCTAAGGGGATGGCCAGTTGAGTTCTCGGAGATCCTGCCCCCCCCCCTTACAATAGCTTAGGTGGGAGTGCGGTTTTAGTGGGTAGAAGCTGGCCGGAGAGTCCTCTGGACAGTCCCACATAACCCTGGGGCCAGGGTATGCGTAACGCATTTTCGCACTATAAAAAAAAAAAGGCTGGTTATACAAATCCGAGAGATGGCGAACGAAAGCCGGGAAAAAGACGGACCGTCACAAACGCAGGAGCCGGTAAAAAGCGAAATATTGAAACAAATCGGCCGTTGGGGAGCCCATTTTGATGGAAAAAACGCAGAGGATTTACTAGACCGGTTAGATGACCTACACGAGGGTTATGGAGTCACACAGGAACAGACACTACACTGTCTAGCGGAAATACTACGAGGTAAAGCCCTACAGTGGTATCGTAAAGAAAAGAAGCAACTGGACAAAGTGGGAAGACTTCACAAGGGCATTCGAAAGAACATTTATCCCACAGGATAGACGTTTTCACACAGAAGAAGCGATACGTAACCGTTTACAAAAACCAGGGGAAACAGCATGGGAGTACATTACCGACATGAGAACACTCATGCGACGTCATGGGGGTTTCTCGGACGAAGACCAAGTCACACGGATATACAGAAATTTACAGACAGACTATCGGAAATTCCTACGGCGAGACGAAACGACGTCTATTCAAAAACTATTAGAACGTACGGGGGAATACGAACAAATCCTGGCCGAAGAAAAACGTCATACCTCCGCCAGGGAAATTACAGTGAAAGAACCAGATAAGAAACCCGTGCCTACAAATTTCCAAAAAGCCGATGCTATTAAAGTTGCCCCCACGAGAGAACCGTAGCGTTTCGCGCAGCTTGAGTGACCGCGGACAGCGCTGCGAGCCTCCCAACTCCCACTCCACCACCCATCTCCCACTGTCTCGACTGCGAGTCTTCATATACGCGGTATATGAATTATTATTATTCCTACCAATCAGGGCGAAGATGCGCAGCGACGAACGCAAACTGGTTTTCACGCGCTACGGTTCTGTCGTGGGGTATAGTATAGCAATAACTACGACCGAGAATCATGCTGTTGGAGATGTGGCCAAAGAGGACATCACAGATTAGAATGCCGTAGACCGCCAACACTATTCTGTTCATACTGTGGAACTACAGGTCGAACCACATACCGATGTCCATGCAACACAGTATCGGGAAACGAGAACCGAGTCGGAGGACGAGGCACCAACCGACCGAAAAATTAAATAACGCCTCCGAAAACATAGGACCGGACAATCGAATTTTTACGGAGATCACGGTCTACGGAAAAGAAATCCGAGCACTAATCGACACTGGGGCAACACGTTCATACCTAAGAAAAGACGTCGCAGATTGGTGCAAACAACAAGGAGCAAGGAATACAAACACCGCAATGACAGTTCGTATTGCGGATGGGTCATCCGTCACCTTGGACGGCGAAACTGAAATTACCATAAACCTCTGCGGCAGGGCAATAACCATCACGTGCCCCATCTTACCGACGCTGTCCCAACCCATCCTATTAGGCGTAGACGCTCTACAGGCCGTAGAAGCGTCCCTGACAATAGGCTTAAACTCCTGGGTTTTTCAGGAACAAGCCAATGTCATAAACAAACCAGAAGGCCTCACTAAATGCACCGAGGAACAGGAAAATAAATTACGAGATTTATTAGCCGAAGAGATTCCTAAATTTACGACACTAAAGGGCACGACCCACCTCACCACACACCGGATCCAAGTCAATACGGATACTTCGATAAAACAAACACTCCGAGGAATCCAGTGACTCAGGAGATTATTAACGAAGAGGTAGATCGAATGTTACAGGACGGGGTGATCGAACCTTCCTCCAGCCCGTGGAGTTCACCGGTAGTGATAGTTCGAAAATCAAATGGTAAAGCAAGATTTTGCATCGATTTCCGCCGCGTGAACAAAGTAACAGTAAAGGATGCCTACCCGTTACCGCAAGTCCAGGCCACACTCGAAAAATTAAGAGGGGCCCGCTTTATCTCAACAATAGACCTCGCCAATGGATACTGGCAAGTTCCATTAGAACGCGAAAGCCGACCAATAACGGCATTTACCGTACCGGGGAGGGGTCTGTATCAATTTCGTGTAATGCCGTTTGGACTCCATTCAGCTCCAGCCACATTCCAGCGCTTGCTGGACACCGTTATAGGACCCCAACTAGAACCGAAGGCATTTGCCTATCTAGATGACATAATTGTCTTGGGGAAAACATTCGAAGAGCATCTAGAAAACCTCCGGGAAGTTCTGCGACGTCTGCAGCAAGCAAACTTAAGAATAAACCCCGACAAATGCCATTTCGGACGCACAGAGTTACGATACTTAGGACACCTGGTAACCGATCAAGGGGTACATACCGACCCCGACAAAGTACAGGCAATCCGAAGCATTACCGCACCGAAATGCATAAAAGAACTCCGGAGATTTTTAGGGATGGTTTCATGGTACAGGAGGTACATACCCCGTTTCGCCGACACCGCAGAGCCACTACATAAATTACTACAGAAGCGCCGAGGTTGGAACTGGACTGAAATCGAAGATCAAGCCTTCGAAACATTACGTGAACAACTATCGCAAGCATCGGTTCTAGCTTGTCCAGATTTCGGGAGTACATTCACCTTACAAACTGATGCCAGTAAAAACGGACTTGGAGCGGTACTAACCCAAGATATTTTCAAGGAGAAGAACGGGTAATCGCATATGCCAGTCGCACACTCAACGGGGCGGAACGAAATTACTCCGTCACCGAACAAGAGTGTCTCGCGGTGGTCTGGGGAATAAGGAAAATGCGTCCGTATTTAGAAGGATATCATTTTATAGTAATCACAGACCACCAAGCATTACAATGGCTCCGAAAAATAGAAAACCCATCCGGAAGACTCGCAAGATGGGGGCTGGAATTACAACAGTATGACTTCGACATACAATACCGCCGAGGGGAACAAAATCTTGTAGCCGATGCTCTCTCTCGTCAACCAGAAGACCTGGGTCTCGTAGAACCCCCAAAAAGCACGTGGTACGAGAAAACCAGAAAAAAAGGTAGAGAGCAACCCGAAAGAACACCCCGACTACAAAATCCACCAAGGTCAACTATACAGACACATACCAGATAACACCGGGCTTCAACCGGAGTTGGAATGGAAAAAATGTGTTCCAACCATAGAGCGTAAATCAACTCTTCAGATGATGAACGACGACCCAACGGCAGGTCACCTGGGTACCATGAAAACAATCAACCGGCTGTTCCAACGTTATTACTGGCCCCGGATGCGACAGGAGGCAGCAAAATATGTTAGAAAATGCCACAGCTGTTTGCAGTTTAAGGCATTACATCAAGCCCCAGCCGGAAAAATGTTCACGGCCATCGCAATGGGGCCATGGGATATTGCCACCATTGACCTTGTAGGACCATTACCGCGTACCAGCCGAGGGTACACAACGTTGGCAGAAATGCAGGACAAATTCTCAAAATGGACGGAAGTACGACCGTTGAGACAAGCAACCGCACCAGCCGTGTCACGGGCATTCGAGGAATTAGTAATTTTACGACACGGGTGTCCCCGAATAACCATCTCCGACAATGGCAAACAATTTGAGAGCCGTGTATTCCGATCCCTTCTACAGCGGTACGAGATCGAACACCGGAAAACACCACCATATACCCCGCAATGTAATCCTGTAGAACGGACAAACCGGGTCATAAAAACAATAATAGCTCAATTTGTGTCCGAAAATCATCGAACATGGGATCAAACCGTTGCAGCGGCCCTATTCTCGTATAACACCGCCAAACATGAGGCCACCGGAATGACACCCGCGTATCTATTATACGGACGCGAACTCGCGATGAGAGGAACAGATCGCCCACCGACCGAACAAAATAGGGAAACAATAGAAGAACAGGATTACCAAGACAGACGAAACAAATTAAGCCATCTTCCGGATGCCTACCAAATGGCAAGGTCAGCACAGGCGAAAGCAACGGAGACGCAAAGGAAGTACTATAACCTCCGCAGAAGAAAATGGGTACCGAAAATCGGAGAATCCGTAATGCGCAGAGAACATCCTTTATCTTCAGCCGCAGACGGGTTCTGTGCAAAACTAGCTCCCAAATTTTCGGGACCATACACAATAAGGGAAATACTTGGACCAACGATAGTATTGGTACAAATCGGCAAAGGACCGCGCCACCGCGTACACGTGCAAGACATAAAACCATGCTCGACAGAGGGGGAAAAAGACCCGACCGGAGGTATAAAAGACGGCGAAAAAACCGAAGATACTGTCACTAAGACTCATCATGTCGAAACGCCAACATCAACAGCTAAACCAGGAAAGAGCAGAGGCAGTCCCTCTAAAAAGAAGAGAAGGCGATCGGCCACTAGAGGCCAGGAGACGCCATCAGGAGAACCGGGAACCAGCTCCGTGGAAAGGAATAACCCGAATACCTCGGTTACCGATGCGGCCCCCGCCGCGGAAAACAACGGGAGTAACGACAACCGAAGGAACATTACGGCAAATGGAGCTAAACGTAATAGCTCCACCAAAACCAAGAATCATAAGTCAGAGAGACTTCAAACCGGGAGTAAACCTTCAGCCACCGTGGAAGCGAGCCGGCAGCCACCAGAAGAAGGACCGGAGGAGAACCACCACGGTAGCCATGGACCAGGCCATCCCCGGAGAAGCAGCCGCCGCCCCGTCCACCCACACACCCTCGCACCCGCCCCCACTACAGATAACCAGCAACCTCACGAAGGAAGAAACCAATATGGACCAGACCACCCTCGGAGGAGCAGCCGCCGCCCCGTCCACCCACGCACCCCCCCCCCCCACCCACCCCAACAACACGCCGACGACAACATCATGAAGGAGATCGACGACTTACTCCAGGAGTACAAACTGGAACCGATCTCGCCAATGTCGGCCCCATCACCGGCCACACCGCCCTCCCCACCCAAACCACCCACCCCACCGACCCCAAATCCAGCTACGGGAAATAACACGGCACCGAGACCGCTACCACAACCAGTTATACCGGGACAAACCCCAGGGGATTATTTTCTCGATCCAGGACGAATGCAGGTACGCCGCCCATACCGAGTCCCAGTAAACGGCGGCTGGGCCGTTTTCCGGAAAGGAAGGAACGGTCTAATCCATTTTAGAATCAACCGACAGACTTAATGTATATATTACGATAAAAATTAATTATACCACATGTAAATTGTATTACAATAGAATAGGACATTAGGATTAAGTTATATTATAGGAAGTCTCGCGCCCTGAAGAAAGAGGGGGATGTAACGAGTACGTTCTCAGACGCGAGACTCCCTCGCATATACACATGCCACGCGACAGCAGTGCCGAAACGGCCGCTAGGTGGCCACCGCGATGACGCGAGTTTCTCATATGTGAAACTGGAGCACATATGCCGCGAGACGGTAATACCGAAACTACCGCGAGGTGGCCACCGCGACGTCGTCAATTCTCGCTTGTAAAAATAGAGCGAAGTAAGTATAAATAAGCCAGCACAGCGGCACAAAAGGCGAGTCAGAGTATAAGCTTAGCAAGTTGTTTGAAAATTTTCTTGCTGCATCAACCAAATTATGACAAATAAACCAAAACCATCAAGATACCAATCATAAACCCAAATAATCTAAAGTATAGAGGGCACACCAGTCCTAGGTGACTTTAACAAAAAAACGATTCATGCTTAAAGCCCCAGGTTTCGACCTGCTTAAAAAAAAAAAAAAAAACACAAAAGGCGAGTCAGAGTTTCCGAGCGAACACGGCAAGGCAGATAGCCCACCGAAACGCACCGAAACAGAGACATCTTCCCGTTCCGTAAAATACCGCTTCCGCAGCCTACGCGGTCAACACCCGTAGGATTCCCTTCCCGTGGGCGGTCAACACCCGTAGGATTCCCTTCCTGTGGGCGGTCAACACCCCCACACTTCCTTGCGACCCACCGTACATTACCGATCCACGATTATTAAAATCCGCAGCCTACGCGGTCAACACCCGTAGGATTCCCTTTCCGTGGGCGGTCAACACCACCACACTCCCTTCATGCCAAACCCCACCCTGCAGACTCCTGCTTACCGATTCCCCGATCTACTCCGTCACTGAAGAGATACCGTTGATCTCTTAATTCATACCAACCGCGACCAAACTAAGTCGCAAACGATCGAGACCGCGATCAACCGCCGAACTACCGCTACCGCCGAGACCTTCGGGTTCGATACGCCACCGCCGCGCTTGAGTTTTGTACATATCATATCTTGTAAATATATACCTCCAAGTAAAACCCAAAAAGCCAAAGAGTTATCATTTACGGAGCGAATCCTCGACAACCGACTGAGCCGGCAAACTTCTCCCGAAGCATACGTTACAAACATTTATATCATTTACAAATAAAATCTTTTATTTGTGATGCTCCCGCAAAATCTTTTGTCAAATGCACAAAAGGTCATGCGGATACCATTCTTGTACCAAATGTTATATTGAAGGAGATTTTATTGATAATAGGGTATGTTTTCCAGACGTAGATAATATTAAACTTCGAACTGACATTGTTGAGTTTAGATTGCAACTTGATGAAGATCATCACGTGGGTACATCTTCTTTACAACATATTCCAAGCATTAACATGATAAATTCTTTTACTCTCGATTACATGCATTTAGTTTGTTTGGGTGTAATTAAAAAATTACTTTTGAATTTGTGGTGCTGCAGAAAACCTGCCACAAAAATTTCACATTCGAAATTTCTTA
Source organism: Lasioglossum morio (assembly GCA_916610235.2). Lineage (NCBI taxonomy): Eukaryota > Metazoa > Arthropoda > Insecta > Hymenoptera > Halictidae > Lasioglossum > Lasioglossum morio. Next base: position 204,808 of record OU744334.1, read on the forward strand.
ATATTTCAAATTCTTTAGTTTCTCTGGCAAAGTGCATGCCATTAGAATTTGATAGAAAGCCACGAAGTTTAAATGAACTAAAACGATGGAATGCAACAGAATTTAAGCAATTCCTTTTTTATACTGGTCCAGTAGTTTCGTTAAATAATATAAGTAAAGATCAATATACACATTTTCTTTCGCTACATGTAGCAATCATTATATTATCACATTCGAAATATTTTGAATTAATTGACTATGCATCTGAATTATTATATTATTTCGTTAAAACATTTAAAATATTGTATGGAGCACAGCACATCTCGCACAATGTTCACAATCTGTTGCACATTGTGGAAGATGTAAAAAATCATGGGCCACTCCATAATTTCGATGCATTTCATTTCGAAAATTTTTTACAATCTATTTTAAAATCTGTTCGTAAGCCGAATAAAATATTAGAACAATTAGTAAAACGGCATACAGAAAAATGTCATATTTCTATGAAAACAAAAATGCATAGTCGTAAATTTCCTATTTTTAAAAATGAACATTTTGACGGACCTTTAAACGGAAATATTAATACTAATAAACAATTCAAAAGCGTTGATTTCCATCATTTCTGTTTAAAAACTAGTGAGCCAGATAACTGTTGTTCGCTTATCAATGGTGATATAATACTTATTGAAAATTTAATATTAACAAGAGACGTATACAAAATAGTTGGGAAAAAATTGTTATATCTAAAAGATTTTTATGAGAGTCCCTGTAAGTCATCTGAATTTGGAATTTTTTCAATAGAATCTCTTTCTGTTGGTCCTTCTGAAATTTTTAACATTATGGATGTTTCCGCGAAATACATCAAATTAGAAATTGACGAAAAAATTATTGTTTTCCCATTGCTACATTGTCTTTCATAAGTATGTACAGTGAAATGAATTAATATTCGGATGCTCTAAAAAAAGATATCTCTTTTAAGATTGTACAATACGATTTGAACTTTTTGGCGAAGCTAGAGCAATTAGTTGAAGTGACGTGAATACAAATTTTTCAAAAGTTGTAATTGATCCGAATTGTAGAAAAAAATACTTAAAGTTGCATTTTACAACTTTTTTACGTGGGCCTATATTGAAAATTTACAAATTACGTTTTGTAGATCTGTGCCAATTGAATATATTCTGAATATTTTGTCAATATCAGACGTTGCTATGAACCACAACTGTTTAAAGATGGTAAAATTTGCTGCTTTTAACGATTTTTAGTATCTAATTGCAGTAAATCTAAAGATTCTTACATCTTTCAATGTCTGTCATTTTTTCCCGCATCAACCTATTTCGATGAAACTTTCGCAGTGCATACGATTGACAGAGATCAACAAACATTTTTTTTTAAATTTTTAATAAATAATTTTTAATTGACAGAAAGTTGCAAAATGCAAATTTTAGTATTTTTTCTACAATTCCGATCAATTGTAATTTTTGAAAAAATTTTGTTTTCACTTCAGGTAATAAACTACCTGCTCTAGCTTACCAAAAAGTTCAAATCGTATAGTACATACAATATTTAAGAAGTTATCGTCATTTTTAGAGCGTCCGAATATTAATTCACTGCACGGTACATATGTTCGGATATTTTTTCTTTTATGTATTAGAATCTAGCTTCATATCGTTTGAAACTTTTTAGCACGTATATATATATAAGATAATTATGGTAATTATACATAAAAGGTTACAAGAGGTTTAACCTTTTCTGCATACTTTCTATAATTATATTTTTCCAAACCAATTATTTTTACATTGTGGGTTTATAGGGCTACCGGCGAACTACCCACACTAAAAAAAAGTAACGTGTCAGCGAGTAACACCTCATTTGGGTGGCATGGAAGTTTACTCATTTTATTTGAATTAGAGATGAAAAGGTTTTGACAAGGTTTCAAACTGTTATTTATCAGTTCTGATTGAAACAGTTATGAAGAACCGAAATAATGTTATAATGTTATGTATTACAATATTATTATAATGCTTTCAGATGATTATGCAAAAGCAAAGGGAAAGGCGAAAATGGGCGAGGAAACATCGGACTTCCAGTCAGAGGTAGAAAATAAGCAATGCAGGAAAAGATAAATGTATAGAGATGAGGGACAGTGACTGCGATGATGAATCCGATAATAATAGGTAATTATTCTCATTTAATTTATTATTTTTGATATTTAGTTGTACACAATTGAATATATTATTGAATTAAAATTCAAATTTTTAGATGCAGCAAAAAGATAACAGCTAACGTGGCTTAGGATCAAGGGCTGCAGAAAGAATATTATACTTTTTTATAACAGAAGTTTTTAAGGCGGTAGACTCGCATTCAGGATTACGAGGGTGCGAGATTGCCCTTCTCATTTCCCGATAATACAAGGCCGCGCTATAAAAGACAATAACTTTTTTTAATATTGTACTGTATAATTCTTTTTTGGGAAGCTACAGCAATTAGTTTACTACCGGATGTGAAAGGAAATTTTTTCAAAAATTGGCATTGATCGGAATTGTTGAAAATTTAAAAAATACGTTTTGTAGATCTGATTTAATTAAACATTTCTGAAAATTAGTATTTTTTCAACAATTCCGATCAATTCCAATTTTTGAAAAAAATTCTTTTCACATCCTGTAGTAAACTAATTGCTCTAGCTTCCCAAAAAAGAATTATACAGTACAATATTTAAAAAGTTATTGTATTTTTTAGCGCGACCGAATATTATTGCACGCCATTGTATATGAAATTATATTGTACCATGTACCTAATCCATGTACTTATAATAAAATTATAATAAAAATTATTAAGATTATATATATGTTCTTATCACATAATAACCTTTTAAATAACCTATTTAATCTTACTAACATCCCACCTATTTTCTGCCATTGTACCTTATTTTGTTTGTACTTAAAAAAAAATTCATAAATCTCCATAACAAAGTATATATGTACATCTTTAAAAAACGTTGTCGTTTCTATCCCCTAGCGCCTTCATTAACAAATAAATCTACGATTAGTCTTCTCTTAATGAATGCGACACACATTTATATCAAAATAACTCCTTTATAATATAGTATTATAAAGTTCATAATATAGTGTAAGTACGTATCTCAGCTACATCTTGCTTAGATCAAGTTTTTGAATATCCATATAGAGTCTTATAGGTATACAATTTATTACTATATATATTGTTACAATAATTGTTATATAATTACTAAATACAATTTGTTTAAACTCTTTTTTTATCTATACTTATGGATATATTGACACACTTTTCTGGCAAGAGCCAGTGTGGTGTGGTGATAAAGTATCAGGTTTCATATAATTATTTTTAATGTATTATATTTATTAACCGATTAAGTTTTTACTATTTTTATTATTTATTACTATTGTTTCTATTACTATATGACTATTATTGGGAAACAGATGTTTAGCATTTATGAAAAGAATAAATGTAGCTGTAACAAAAATTATAAAAATTTTAAAGTACTGCAGAACTCTGTTGCGATTTAAGCAGAAATTTTTTATTTTGCATATACGTCTATACGTAAATATGTCTTTTATGCATAACAAGTGAGCTTCCTAGTGCATATACGCATATAAGCCCTGAGCACGGCATAAGTCTTAAAAAATAGAAGTACTTGGACATTCGAAACTTAGGTCCCACGGATATCCGACGGGACGTAAAAAACGGATGTCCCACGGAACATGTCTCTGGAACATCCGAAATTTAGGTTCCACAGATATCCGAGGGACGTAAACAACGGATGTCCCACTGATGTCCATAGCACCTGAAAAACGAATGTCCCTGGAACATCCGAAATTTAGGTTCCACGGATATCCGAGGGACGTAAACAACGGATCTCCCACGGATGTCCGAAATTGAAGTCCCACGGATGTCCTTAGGACCTAAAAAACGGATGTCCCTGGGACAACCGAAATTTAGGTCCAATTGATGTCCGAGGGACGTCCGTAACGGACGTGGGACGTATGGACGTAAAGTGGACACGAAACGGACATCCTTCGGACGTACGGTGCTATCTGGGTTAGGTTAGAGGGAAGCTAAGTGGTATTTAAAATAAGCAGGTAATTTTACTTGTAATGTAAAAAAAAAGTTAGTTAGTGAGTGATTGGAAAACAGAAATTGACAGGTTACGTGAAAAATGGTAACATATTGTTACAAATAATGGAAATTATATCATTGAATAATATTAAACATGTATTTTCATAAATTGATTCAAATGTTCTCTTTAAAATACGATAGAATTTTCCCTCCAACCTAATAATATTTTTGTATGTTCGTATTGTCAATAATGTTTCAATGACTGAAAAAAACGTGGTAAAATAAATATAAAATAAAAGCTTACCTGAAATCGCAGTGACGAGTGTCACCAACACAATCCTGACAAGTGGCTGAAGGCATCGAATCACTCGCACACGCTTTTTATTAATTGGAATATTACGAATATGTGCACACGGAACACGTGCTAAACTAACCTAACCTCACTTCACGTAAACGCACGGTGATGAGACGCGACACTACTGTGAGGTATTTGGCTGAGAAACGGGAAAATCGTCAATAAAGTCTTGAAATCGGAAAAAAACTTACAGAGTGATTAGTAATATTCAAATATTAATAACAATACTAATTTAAATGATAACTGAATGAAATCTGAGTGCTCTGTACATCGCACTCAAAGCATTCAATTATCACTACTTTTCAAGAATTTGGATAATCTGAGGATAAAATGTTTCGAATAAAAGTTGAACAGTACTTAAACATGTACAAACTTCTATATTTAAAATTTCGAAAACAACATTTTTTCGACAAAAAGCAAAAATCATTTTGATTTCTTAAATATTAAAATACATTTTTTATTATATAATGGTATAGTTGGCGTCAAGGTGAATCCAACGACCTACTTTTTTATGACCCTGAGCCCATAAATAATACCATAATATGTTATTTATATTTTTCGGCTAAATACCCCACTATGCGACGCTTTGACTATGTCACTCTGCTCACCTGTCACATAAGATTATTCTAAGACTTAAAAAATAGACGTACTTGGACATTCGAAACTTAGGTCCCACGAATGTCCGACGGGACGTAAAAAACGGTTGTCTCACGGATGTCCTTAGCACCTAAAAAACGAATGTCCCTGGAACATCCGAAATTTAGTTTCCACGGATATCCGAGGGACATAAACAACGGATGTCCCACGGACGTCCGAAATTTAAGTCCATTGGATGTGCGAGGGACGTCCGTAACGGACGTGGGACGTATGGACGTAAAGTGTACATGAAACGGACGTCCTTCGGACGTACGGTGCTATCTGGGAAGTAGTTTTTTAGTTTTTTTTCGAAAGGAGTTGTTTCAACATTACAATTTATACGAGAGGCGTATCTACCGAAGAAGCAAAACTATATATGTATAAAATTTTTTTTTTCTTGAAAAATTCAAAAGACTACATAAGTCATGTGGTTGGGCATACTCTATCCCAGATAGCACCGTACGTCCGAAGGACATTCGTTTCATGTCCACTTTAAGTCCATATGTCCCACGTCCGTTACGGACGTCCCTCGGAAATCCATTGGACCTAAATTTCGGTTATCCCAGGGACATCCGTTTTTAGGTACTAAGGACATCCGTTGGACTTCAATTTCGAACGTCCGTGGAACCTAAATTTCGGATGTTCCAGGGACATTCGTTTTTCAGGTGCTAAGGATATCCGTGGGACTTCAATTTCGGACATCCGTCGGACATCTGTTTATTACGTCCCGTCGGATATCCGTGGGATCTAAGATTCGAATGTTCAAGTACGTTTACTTTTTAAGTCTTATAATAATCTTATGTAACAGGTGAGCAGAGTGACATAGTCAGAGTCAAAGCGTCACACAGTGGGGTATTTGGCCGAAAATAAGAAATGTATTTTAACATTTAAAAAATCAAAATGATTTTTGCTTTTTGTCGAAAAAATTTTTTTCGAAATTTTAAATATAGAATTTTTAATTACTGTTCTTAATTACTAACTACTGTTCTAAGTACATATTTAAGTACTGTTCAACTTTTATTCGAAACATTTTATCCTCAGATTATGCAAACTCTTGAAAAGTAGTGATAATTGAATGCTTTGAGTGCGATGTACAGAGCACTCATATTTCATTCAGTTATCATTTAAATTAGTATTGTTATTAATATTTATATTATTATATATATAATATTATAATAATAAGAATATTACTAATCACTTTGTAAGTTTTTTTCCGATTTCAAGACTTTATAGACGATTTTCCCGTTTCTCAGCCAAATACCTCACAGTAGCGTCGCGTCTCATCACCGTGCGTTTACGTGAAGTGAGGTTATGTTAATTTAGCACGTGCTCCCTGTGCACGTATTCGTAACATTCCAATTAACAAAAAGCGTGTGCAAGTGATTCGATGCCTTCAGCCACTTGTCAGGATTGTGTTGGTGACATTCGTTACTGCGATTTCAGGTAAGCTTTTATTTTATATTTATTTTTTACGTTTTTTCAGTCATTGAAACATTATTGGCAAAACGAGAATACAAAAATATTATTGGGTTGGAGGGAAAATTCTATCGTATTTTAAAGAGAACATTTGAGTCATTTTATAAAAATACATGTTTAATATTATTCAATGATATAATTTCCATTATTTGTAACAATATGTTGCCATTTTTCAAATAACCTGTCAATTTCTGTTTTCCCATGACTCACTAATTAACATGTGTTTTTGCATTACAAGTAAAATTGCCTGCTTATTTAAAATACCACATAGCTTTCCCTCTAACCTAATATATTCATGTTAAAATCTTCCCGTTTATTGAACAATGTTTCTAACCAAGAAATTTTAATTTTCAGATACAGCGAAGATATCCAAAACATCTATACATCAGAAAGAAAGAAGTGTTTCCATACAGATGTGGCGTACATTAGCGGAGAACCGTGGAAAGAAACAAACATTTTTAAAAGATTTTTAATAATAAAATTAAAATTTTATATTTTATAATTGTTATAAATATATATATGTATATATATATTTATTATGTTATAAATTACTGTATATATTAGTGTTATATGTGCTATAGTATTGTACTATGTGCCAAATCTATGTGTTTGTAATATACGTAATTTTGATTAAAGTAAAATTAAAATGCAGAACCCGTATTGTCTGAAACTGGCGCGCTCGGGCGCCATATTAGGCTTATAACACAGCGCGAACCCGCCAAGACGAGGAACTCGCAGTCTCGGCAATCGGCCAATTAGCAGCGCCGAGGAAATTGCGCAAGCCCGATCGCTCGCGCGATTGGACACGGTTCGCTCTCGATCCTTCTGGAACGTTCACGAATGATTCCCGGAAGCATTGACGCGTGACGAACGTTCCAGAAAGAGAGAGACAATAAAAGAGCGAGAAAACCGCCATTTTCTCACTCTGTCTTGCGTAATCATTGTAACAAGATCTATCAATTACAGTAATCAGTCTTTTCTCATTTATTCACACTTATGTGATTGTACAGTATTATTACATTTATCATTTCATCGACAAAATATACAGTTATTTATCACAGATTCGGAATTTACCCATTTTCTCTATTCCTCTCACTCAATTCAAATTCGCACGTTGCATCCGTTTCACTCTTTCACATCGTTCTCTCAACCATACATTCCCACTCATTCCATTCATTCCATAACATCCTTTCATTCCGTGGTCGACCAAGACCGCTTTCTCTTTAACACGTATTCTATGTAGTTTCTGTAAACGTCCTGTAAGGTACGTCCAAATAATGTCCTTATGTCCCAGATACGTGCCAGATATGTCCAAGATATGTCCGAGATACGTACTAGATAATTCTAGGTAAGTCCAAGATACGTACCAGATAGGTCCGAGTCCGAATGGGACGTCCTACGTACGTTACACTTCCTAACTGGGACCTCTGTCGGACTTTCCTGGTATGTATTTCGGACATATCTCGGACATACGGACATTATTCGGACATACCTGGTACGTACATAGGTCCGATACGAACGTACACTGGACGTTCATCGGACATCCGGGTGCTACCTGGGATATGACCAATACAGTGTTATAATTACTTTCCCTGAAAACATATAATCTTCTTAAAACGTACACTAAATAATGATACTAATATACTGCAACTAACGAATCGGGAAGTTCTTTGTGTGGCTCGTGGAGAGTCACACACAAAATAAAAAAAGCATTAATAGCTGTAGGCCCCACTAGCAATGCGTACCACTAACCCTCTCGCAAGAGCAGTCCTACCCGCGAGCTACAATAACCCTACTCGCTAAGCTGGCGAAGCGAGCAAGCAAGAACCCCCCTCTAGTTTTTTTTTGTATTGGTTGTTCCTGATCTTATTTTGTTAACATTTCCAATCTTAATATGCTTCTAAACATTACTAGACTGCTAGAAGTTTCACTTCTTCCACGCGTGATTTTCCACACGTATATTTTTTTTTCATTACACTTTTCTCTACACTTTCGGCTCCTGTTTATAAGAAATAAGTTTTCATGAAAGTTACGTTAGCACAACCTTGTATATGTATTCAGTTTGATTGAAAACGTGGGTTTCTACTTGGATTTTGGTAAACACACATTAGTATAATAATACTTTGTAAACACCACACTGAGCTTCTTCTGCGCGACTAATTTTGTTTTTAAATGAAAATATATTTATTCATTTTGATTGAAAACGTGGATTCTACTTAGATTTTGGTAAACACACATTAGTATTTTTATTTTATTTTTGATTGTACTTCAACTCGCCCGTAAGACGGCGCAATCTATCTCTATATGTCTGTAGTCGTAACATAACCATGTATTTCTAACCTTTTCGTTTGATCCTACTACCGAGCATTTTATTCGTTGCGATATATTCCAAAATGTTCGCTATCATTCTAAAGATCATTGGTTATCCCAAATCGGTGGACCGGGGTTCGAATCCCGTCGGGGTAAGAAATTATTTTTCTCCGTTCATTCTCAGTTTAAATTTTCGCGCGCCACTTTCCACTTCCGTAACGTCGACACGTCACATCCGTTATTTTAGAAAATTGTTACCCTCAGCAAAGAAGTTTCATTTCAAAAAATTTTCAAGAATTATTATTGGGACGTGGTGTTTTTGCCAACGTCTTCCGAAATTAAATATCGGAAGACCGGGTCATTTTCCGCTGCCGGAAAAGCGGGGCGAATTATGGCGAGCGCTCTCCCTGGGCACGAACGAGACCCATGGGCGACTCTTTCATATGTGTGAGCGTCGCGCCAATTTGCGCGACGCAAACTTGCAGGACCGCCACCGGGTCCCGGACCCGGAATACTTTTCCCCGTGAGAGAATGAAAGAACGAGCGGCGCCGGCGCACAGTGTAACGTTTCGATCATTTAGGGTCGTTTAATTCTTAACGATGTCGTTTCTCTTTTTTATCATGTATTTTGCTAACACTACACAAAATATGATGATTTCTAATCACTTTAACATTACTTTTGTTGTATTGGCCGAAAATACGTATTTTAACTCTTGCAAATTACTGTTTGAAATGGTATTTAGTTTAAAAGCTTTTAATTTAAATATACCTGCATTTTCATATGTCGGTCAATTGAAAGAATATAATGCATTAAATCATTCCTCCTTTGTGCTTGAACACCAAATGTTGAATAAGGTGGCTCTAGAGATACTAGAACACATTTTGAAAACGAAAGATAACTCTCACGACCCCATTTACATTGATATAATTTTATTTTCATTTCCGCCTAAGTAAAATCACAACTTCGATATTCAATGAAGAATGAAATTCATATTCGCTAAACAATGGAAAGTGTTCTCCAATTTTTTATGGTAATCGTTTGTTATTAGTCATAAATTATGTAGGGTCTCTAAAGTATATACCACATTTTGAAACCAAAAATATTGAAAACTTACCTTAAGGAGTGAAATAATCGCCAAAATAAACAATATGTCAAATAATAGTAATTAAATAAATAATACTAAACGAAGAACAAAAACTATCAAATGCAATAACAATCGAACACAACAACAGTTAAACAATAACAATTCAAAACTATAACAATTTAATAAGTAACAATCAAAGTGCAGGTTTATAAACACGTTCTTCTTACTCGGACAAATTGTGTTAGACGACTGCGCGAGGTGACCGCGTAAGGCTGTGGAAAACAAATGAAAACTCCCATGGACGCAGACCAACGCAGAATTCGTTAGCATAGCCGACTAGACAAGACTTCAATGTATACATACTATATAGTTTGAAGTCCATATTCGCCCATATAAGAAAGTTTTAATCTGTAGAACATTGGTACATACTGAAAAGTTCTTCGAGTTCGTATGATTATTAATCATAAGAGACTATATGTTTAATATTTAAAAACGAAAAATATTGTAAACACACCACAAAGGATTGAGTAATCACTAAAATAAATATTATAAAAATTGAAGTTCAAATACACACACTTTTATTTAGGTAAAGTATCGCTGCGGATTGATGTATTTTCACCATTTGTATAGGCAGTCGAGTTCATTCGAGGCTTATTTTTCATATCTGAATGCGATAAAAAGTTAAAAACAATATCGATTCTGGGTTACGGAGGTATTGCTTTCAAGGTAAGAGTAAATACGTAATTTTTAAAAAATGTTCAATTTCGGAATTAAACGACCCTAAATGATCGAAACGTTACACTGTGCGGCGAGACTCCCGCACCGAGGACGAGGGATCCACGCGACCCAGGAGAAACAACCTGGAGGCACCGACGAGGACAAGCGGTACCGAACCAGGAACCTCCGCAACCTCGCCGTCGCCTCACCCGGAAAGGAACCTGATCAGTTGCCGGAGTGGCTCGCGTCGATCGCCGCCGCGGGAAACCACCAATCATCGGGCACCGCTGCCGGAGTACCAATGAATCACCGGGCGCCAGGGACTGTCGCTCAGAGCGTGGTCCTTGCCGAAATTCGGACCATGATCGGTCGAAGCGTTCCGCGGGGAAAAGTGAGCGGAAAGGGGGGACGCCTCACTTCCGCGTTCCCGAGTCAACGCGTAAGAGATCACTTCTTCGTTGGCTACTGTCGCGATAGGAACCGCGAAATTAATTGTAATTTGCGACGCACGCTGCCGGAAGGAAGCGCACAGCTCAGGCTTACTACGGAGACTCTTCGAACACCTTGTGGTAAGCTTTTGTCGGATTTTCTATCGATTGAAGAATGTGATTCTAATCTCGCGTTGGCTCAGTGTGTGTAACGAGTTCGCGATCGTGTCGCGGAAATTCGACGTTGCTTTGCGGCTGCCGGCTGCAGCCAGTCCGCGTGCGAAAACATCGGTCGAGCGACGGGCGTGCGGGGAAATAATTTGCGAAGTGCTGAGCACTATTTTCGAGATTGTAATTTAGCGAGGATCCGCACGTCGTCGTATTTTCACGCCAACCTCGTGTCGTTCCACGGTGGGACGCCGCCCCGTGCTCGCGTCGTATCTTCGCGACCTGTTCCGACGACGAGAAGTCAATTGTAACGCGTATTCCATCGGAATCCGGGCGTGAAACGTGTAGATCGCGCACGCAAACGTTAATACCACGTGCTGCCGGATTCGACGCGATTCAGAGGAAGTCCAAAAGGACAAGGCGCGGGCGATTTCCATCCGTCGCGAAGAACTGTTACGCGCCGGTTATCTTCATCTTTGCTGCCGGTGTCGGCCGGCAGCGCGATTATAACATCTATCGCCAATAAATTTCTGTTAACCCCATTTCCGAGAGTGTTGATTTCGTGAGAAACCTTCCCGCCGCGGGGAACGCCTCGTATTCGTCCCGCGTAATATCCTGGACCCATTCGCGGAAAACCAACGTCTATTGCCGGTTGTCGCAAGCTTATTTTTAGCGTGGCACCTTCCGTGCCTAGCACCCGAATACTCGCGAGATTTTTGGAAACATCGACAAGCTTGCGAACAACTTTTGTCCCGGGTGGACCGCGTTTCGTGCGGCCGAACGCGGCTCGGCTTCCTAGCTTGTAAATACCCGGTGTCGTCAAAGTTTTCGCTCTTCTGGCGGGGTCGGATTGAAGACGACGTGACATTATATATAACTATTATGTTATGTATATAAATAAAGTTCAATATAACAATACAATTATTTTAAAATATATTGTAAATACACAGGACTAGTTCCCAAACTAAAAATTAGTAAAATGGTAAATAATATGTGAAACAAGAGATCATTATTTACTTTTAATGTTGCAAATAATATTAAATCACTTAAGGATTTCTAAAATAAATTAGATAATATACTTACAAATTATTCAATATCGATGGTTATGTTACGGATGACGAACAAATGTTCAAAGTCATCTCTGGCAGGAACCGTCCTAGATTAAATACACGGATTCACCCCTAGTTAAAACTACATATCTGTTTAGTTTAAAATGAAATCATAAGCACGACCAACTGGCCGTTGACAAAATACGAGTATGACTAAGGGGTACTGACAAGTGCCACCTGTCATTCCAGGGGTATATAAACCCTTGCATTTTCACTCTCGGGGGCTAGTACTTACGTAGTCACGAATCGTGTCGCGTCGTGCTGCATCTCGTAGAGTCAACTGCCAGTGAGATCGGGCTAAAGTTCCCCTTCGCATCAAATTTAACCATATAGATTCCGCGAGTCCGGTATAAAATCTATTAGGCATTTCTTCAGTTGTTCTCGAGACCCCCGCATTGCCAGTGCGTCAACACCGAGCATTCTAGTTAGGTAATTACACTTTTATATAATTCCATTATTCAAACGCGTCATTTACACAACTGTAATTATTCTTCAAGTAGAATATATTTGTGTTTTTGATAATTTCGCATCAACTCATTTAACCCGTAATTATTGTTTCCAAAATCCTAATTAAATGGTTGAACATCCCACACGATACAATCTTACCGCTCGGATTGTATCAATTTAAATTATACTTGTTGCGAGGCCTACTAACAATCCTAGTGATTTCCCAATTACTTATCAGATTCGTCTGTATTATCACTCAACCACCTAGCGGCTCCCTGGTAAACATCAGGTTCGTCCGCATCCTAGCAGCTCCCTGATTGCGTGATTCGTACCAGGTTCGTCTGTACTCTCACCCAATAACCTAGCGGCTCCCTGATCAACGCATCAGGTTCGTCTGCATCCATCCTAACAGCTCCCTGACCAACGCGTCAGGTTCGTCTGTGCTCTGTTCTAACATCCTAGTGACTCCCCAATTACCCATTGAGTTCGCTCACGAAGAATCACAATTTCTAGCAGCTCCCTGACCAACGCGTCAGGTTCGTCTGCGTACCTCCAATCCTAGAGGCTCCCTGATTGCGTAATTCGTATCAGGTTCGTCCTCGTCGTCTAAATTCCTAGCGGCTCCCCAATTACTCATTGGGTTCGTCCGCGTACCTACTAACAAACTGATACCTTATTCCCAGGGTAATAACCCTTCGCCGGCCACTCGTGCTGCTCACGGCCCTGGCTCGTAACAGTTAAATCATGAGGGATAGCGTCACGTATCACTGTCTTTAAAACAATCATTTCTGCAACACATAAAATGTAACCCAATTTGAAAATTCAATATTTGTTTCACTCATCCTTTTTTTAAGAGTTCTCGGTATACCCCTTATAATGTTTGAATTAACTTATTCGTAGTTACAAAACCAACGATCTTTAGAATGATAGCCAACATTTTGGTATATTTATAACGCAACGAATAAAATGCTCGGTAGTACCACAGCCTACTTTAATACTAGCCATGCTCAACAACTTGGCAACACCAATGTGTTTACAGTTCGGGAGTCCTATTTTCAATAATGGGAGTCTTGCGTTTGAGATTATAATTAACGCTTTTCTCATAGAAAATTATGTTAAAATACATAACTCATTGTTAATTATGTTTAAACAACATCTAAATATTATAACTATGACGAGTAAAAGTGATATTAAAGCATACTAATATGTTTAAATACGGTATACATTTAGTGGACTCTCGGAACAGTTTGGTGTTGTGATACATAATATTTAAAATATTTACAGTGATTTTAAGAAAATACAAGCATGGAGCAATGGGAAATCATCTTTGAACTAAAATGCAACATTTGAAAATGGATGAAGGGATATATAAATCAATAGAAGCCTAAATAGACGAAATTATTGTGTCGAAGCCGAAGAGGTTAAGTGACTACGTGTATACGTCAAAGAGGTTGGGTAATCAGTTACTGAAGAGAAAAGTTGTGCAGGTAATTATTATATGTGCAGGTAAATATTATAATATAATCTTCTTATAAACTTATAAAAGATAATTTTGTAATTGTTGTTCCTCGCCACCCTAGGGGTATTATTGTGGCGCGTTACCTTTTTTTTATCATAATGGGTGGTTTGCCAATAGCCATATTATCCCATTTTACAAAATAAAATACATTTTTTAAAGTAGAAAGAGAATAAAACGATTTTTTTTAAATAAAAAGGAAATACAAATGAAAAACACATTCAATTTTATAACAGATAGTAATAAATAAAATAATCTTGCTGATGATTCTATCTTATGATATTCCTTTATATGTGATAATATCTTAGTAGATTATATTTTTAGAAAACAAAAAATAACTTTTCACATATAAACAAAAAAATAAAATATTAAAGTTTTCAACAATAATAAATAATCTTTAATATTAATAACAAAATATGTATGTATGTCAATGTAACATGATATTTGGTCCCCTTAGGGTTTCAAATTCATTTACCAATCCTCTTCCTCTTTACCACTCTCACCATCGCCTTTTCAGCGGGACCTACTGTTTATGGTGGGTTCCGAACCACCTTTTTGCCAACAACACGTGAAAAACACCCCGGGTGGGTCACTTTCCGGTTTTTTACCAAACGGTCACCCATCCTAGTGCCGTTCACATTCCACATTGTTTAACTTCGGTGATCTAACGAGAACCGGTGCTATCAACGGGACTACGGTTGTTGGCTATTAATAACAAAATATACTCTGCTATTTTCTTTAAATACTGCTACTACCTGAAAATCTTTTATATAATAACATTAGTAATAAAAATATAAAAAGAAAATAAATAAACTAAGACAAATAAAAAACTCTGTTGATGTATTAAATAATACATATTAGAAAGAACAAGTTAAATATATCAAAATGAATGCTTTACAAAAAGTTAAATTGAAAATTAGGTTCTATTGAAAGTTTTCATTTTACGATTTTTAGGAATATGTGACATTTCTAATTGACAATTGCTTATAGTTTTAATGTAATCATTTAGTAAAATATTTGAAAAATATTGATAATAATTTAAATAAAATACTTTGATAATCTTTACCACAAACGCATCTATCTAAAAATGCTAAATGATGTATATCTGATTTTAAACTAATATATGTTAATTTACATTGTTATGAATTGCGGGCGCGAAACAGCGTCTTGCGGATTCGTCTTAATCCGTCGGGTCACGTGACCCCTCTCCTTGCGGACTAGCTTCGCGGCTATGCGACGAGTTCATGTACAATAGCCGTACGTTACACACGAGGATCGCGAGACAGTCGTTACAAATTATATCCGGGCAGTGCACGCCAGTCACTTTAATAAACGGTGTAAAAACCATTAAACAAACATACAAACATTTTGGTCCTTCGAGCCGGATGTGCATTGACGGATTTGCGCCGACGGATTACCACGGTGCATATTGAGTGGAAACGGAAGCGAGTGAGCAACAACGCACGTGTTACCGTGTCTGTACATTCACGTAGCAATTCCTTGTGCCGATCCTCGTACAGTTTAAAGGTGCGAAACTAAGCTAGTTTCCGTTAAACTGTTTAAGCTAACGCCAGTCATTTGGGGTGTTAGTACATCATACCTACATCGAAACTATACCTTGTCCGTTACCACGTGGCGAGATAAGAGAAGAAGAAGAGTCGGCCATCTTGGACTACAACGAGAAGCCGAAAAGCCGGCCATATTGGACTCGCTGGAAACGTGTTGATCACGGCTGATCTTGATCGTGGTCAACAGACACAGCGAGGAGAGTGAGGCAGACAACGACAAAAGGATAAACAGATAAACACATATTGAAATAAGACAGTATTAGAATTGAGCGCCTAGCAAGGATTTGTTGTTACGTATACTGTCTTGGGTGAGTTCTTTCCATCTCACTCTTTTTCTAACCATCGGAGTCGCGTTCTCTTGATTAAAATAATCGCCAGTAGTCAACGATTGACTGTGGGAAAACCCTTACTGAGCGTTCACGGCAAGGATAGAGTTTCTGCTACGACACTCTATAGGCAGCGGCCATAACAATCGTAAACCTTTGTATCTGAGCGATTTGAATATTACATTGCGGTGTCTTTAAATGATTACATTCGTCATTCACCACTATTGTGACTTTGCTCTTCACATTCAATTACATTCGAACGATTACATTTGTCATTCGTTACTTTACTAATTGCGTTGTTTCAGCATTGATTTGGCGTTAGCGATTATATTCGTTAATCGCGAGCTAGTAATTGCGTAATTGCAACACTTGTAAGTTAAGCGAGTTCCTCGTTATTCACCCTGGTGATCTGCTTGTTTCGTGATTGATTCGTGTGCTCTGGTTAATATTTATTTCAAACAAAAATGGATGAGATAGTAGAGTTACAGACAGAATTGTTTGAGAAGGTCGATAGATCTTTCATCAATTTCAAGAAAAATGGTCGTACAAAAATGACCGAAGGAGCAACCGCGCTCCAAGTAGAAAAAATCACCGATCACTGGAATCAATACCGAGCAAATCATGCTGATTTATTAAAACTTGCAGGGGTGAATAAGGAACACTTGTATTTCAAATCGAAAAATTTTGATGCGATGGAAGAATTGTACTACGAAAGACGCGGAGAGTTTCAAGATCACTTGAATGACCTAGCTGGTGACCACTCACACGCAAAAGCTGACGATTCAATAGAGACTTCTGTAATTCATGATAACACTGAAGCTCGTCTACCCAAAATCGAGCTACCTATATTTTCTGGAGATTATGCGGGTTGGCCCTCATTCAAAAATCTATTTACCTCACTAGTAAAGAATAGGTCAAAGCTTTCTGACGTTGCCAAACTTCATTACTTGCAATCATGTGTGGTGGACACTGCATTTGACGAGATTAAAAATATTCCAATAGTTGAGGGAAATTTTGCAGTAGCTTGGCAGAAGTTGGTGAAATACTTTGAGAATAAGCGACGTCTGGTTCATGTAACTTTAGCGGGAATGCTTTCAGTGACGGATGTTTCTTCAGAGACCTCTAACGAACTGAGGAGAGTTCTGCTGGGGATTACAGGTCCGTTAGCGGCCTTAAAAGCGCTTGGTCGCCCCACTGAGACGTGGGATGATATTATTGTGTTTTTAGTTGTTAGTAAATTAGATATGAATACTAGAAAGGAGTGGGAGTCGTCCTTAGGTGATTCCCTTGAACCTCCTACCTTTGCAGAACTCGAGAGTTTCCTTACTTCTCAAATTATTTCATTAGAGGCAATTGAAAGTGAAGCGAAAGCTAAAACCGCTTCGGCTGCCTCTGCTTTAAAGAACAACAGTTCACGTAGCCTTTCTAAGCAATCCACTAATAAGTTGGATTCAGCCAAGACGTTTCATGTCAGCAAGAAGCCATTCAAAATTACAAGTGGCGAGCGATCCACCCAAAAATGTTCTCTGTGTTCGAAGCCTCATTTCCTTCTACAGTGTGATATCTTTCGAGCACAAACTATTCCACAAAGGATTAACCATGTAAAAACAAAGAGGGTGTGCTACAACTGCTTGGGGAACCACTTGGTTGACTCATGCCTTTCGAAAAACCGCTGCAAGGAATGCAACGGTAAGCATCACACTACCTTGCATCTTAATCGAAGCTCAGGCTCCGCAAGTAATAATTTCGAACTGCATCAGAATCTCGCGTCAAAAGAAGGATCAAGAGACCCGAACAACAATGAAGCCTCGATTACAGGATCTGCTACAGTAGCACATATGGCCAAAGGTCATTCCGGTATTATTGATTCTGTACTTATCGCTACGGCCTATGTATATGTAGTAAACAGCCAGGGAGAAGAATGTCTCGCGCGAGCTATTATAGACCAATGTTCTCAGTCTTCTTTCATTACCACATATCTTTGCCAGAGATTGCGATTAGATAGAACAACATGCAGGTTACCCATTAAGGGATTGTGTAATAGTTCTTTAACTACTTGTAAGAGCAAGACTGCTTTTACCATCAAGCCTCATTTCTCGTCTACCTTCAGCTGTCGAGTCAATGCCTATGTGGTAGGGAAAGTAAGCGGTTATACGCCTGTTGTCTCGGCAAGTGACCGCGACTGGAAACACTTGACAGAATTAGAATTAGCAGATCCACGCTTCAATGAGACCGGTTCAATTGATCTGTTGTTGGGGACAGATGTACACGCTGAGGTTGTGGAAGGTCGAGTAATTAAAAGTAAAATTCATGAACCTATTGCTACACTGTCGAGTCTCGGCTGGTTGATCTCGGGAGAAACCCACTGCACCGGTGGAGATCAATTGCTCAGACCAGTTGTGCTGAACTGCACAATAGAGGAGGATGTTAATGATCTCCTACAAAAATTTTGGTTGCAAGAGGAGCTTCCTCCAGTACGGCTTGCAACTCCCGATCAGCAGACCTGTGAACGGCATTTTATTGAGACACACTCAAGGACGCCTGATGGGCGATATATCGTCAGATTGCCCTTTTGCATTGATAAACCTCCCTCCTTCCACGACACTCATAGGTCCGCACAGAAAATGCTTGCTAATATGGAAAGACGCTTCGAGAGAGATTCGGTTCTCAAACAGGCTTATTCAGAGTTCATGCAAGATTATATTGCAACTGAGCATATGTCAGTAATATCCAATTGTAACAGACCTGCAGGGCCAGGCCTGTTACCAACGCGTAGCGCTCGCCGAAAACCCCGAACCGCGCCGAGAATTACCGGAGGAACCCGAACCGTGACGTCACTGGAAGGACCGAGAAACTTCCAGAAGACGTCCCGCACCGCGCGGTCCCTCGCCACCGGGCAGGAGACACATAAATAGGCCGCGAACAACGCGACGCGTCCTTCTTACGGTCTACGCGCGGCAAGATAACCGATCCAAAACGCAGTTGGCTAAACGGGAGAAAAACTTGCAATCACCGACCGAGCACCTCCACTCGTAACGAGCAGAAGGAACCCGGACCGGATTGTAAGTATTATCCTTCCGTAGCCATCCTTCCCGACCTTACGTCCGGGCCCGCCGTGCACGTTGAAACAACGTTCGGCGCGATGCCCTCCTGAAGGTTCCCCGCCGTCCTCGTGGTACGTTGCGACAACGACCGCCGACTCCGGGCCGCGATTTCGAACCGGTTCGCCTCCTGGCACCGCTTGAAGCTACCGATTGCTCGCGGGGTACCTTTCGTACCAAGAGAGGCGGATGCCGAATACGTGCCATCCGGACAGCTAGTCGAAACGACTTGACGTGCCGTAGCTTACGTCCCGACCGTCCGTAAGAAACGTCGAGACGACGTCCGCCGCAACGGCGATAGTCGTAACGACTCGACATGAAACCGCGTAGACGTGGGTGAAATTACCGCCGACCGAAACGCCCGTCCGAACTTCCCGTCCCCCGAGGGATCCCGCGAACCGCGAACGACGTGCGACCCGTGAACGAGCGAGCGAAACGACGAGGGTGAAAAGTGAAACCGACGAGTGTATTGTGTATTCCGTCCCCGTTCCTGTCCGCCGTTTCTCCGCGTTTCCGTCGCGAACCCTGGCACGGCGAGCACCATTCGGCCGCGGAGAACCGTTGCAACGCGCTTCCGCGGAAACGTGCGCGTTACACAATTCTCACATGGATTTGAACAATTGTTGCTTCCTGCCTCATCATGGGGTAATTAAAGAGAATAGTTCGACTACTAAGCTACGTACAGTTTTCAATGGTTCCATGAAAACGAGAGCGGGAGTCAGTTTGAATGATTGTCTTCATGTCGGAGCAAACTTACTGCCCGACTTATCTCACCTTGTCATTAGTTGGCGTAAATACAAATATGCCTTTGTCGCAGACATTAAACAAATGTTTAGACAAATAATCCTATCTGAGGAAGACAGGTTATATCAATTGATATTGTGGAGATTTAATTCATCCGATCCGATTCAAATTTACAAATTGAATACCGTTACTTATGGGCTAGCATCCAGTCCATTCCTAGCAAATAGGGTTGTCAAACAGTTAGCCATCGACGAAAGGGAACGCTTCCCTTTAGGAGCGATAGTTTTAGAAAAGGAAATATACATGGATGACGTCTTATCAGGGGACCATTCGTTAAAGATGGCTGAATTGAAGCAGAAACAGGTGTTAGAATTGTGCAAGGTGGGCGGATTCGTACTACGAAAATGGCTTTCGAATGAAGAATCATTGTTAAAGGGGTTACCCCAGGAATCCATAGCCGTGGACAAGGGGACACTATTGCAGAATAACTTTTCCTATGGGGTGCTTGGTCTTCAATGGATACCTCAGCAAGATCTCTTCCGATACAACACTGACATGGGGACTCGTCCAACCGTGTGGACGAAAAGAACAGTCTTAGCAAAGGTGGCAAAATTATTCGACCCACTTGGTTTGTTAGCCCCAGCAACCATAACAGCAAAAATTTTCCTGCAGAAGTTATGGCTTTTGAAGTTACAGTGGGACGAACCCTTGCCTGCAGTAGAAGCAACCGATTGGAAGGATTGGTATGACCAGTTACCCTCGTTGTCTCGAATTGAGATCCCTCGTTGGTTGGGCTACGTACAGAGCTGCGATTCATTACAATTGCACGGATTCGCAGACGCGTCGAAGTTTGCATATGGTGCAGTCTTGTATCTGCGAACAGAGACACAAGATTCGATATCCACACAGTTGATTCAGGCTAAATCTAAAGTCGCGCCTATTAAAACACTTAGCATACCTCGATTAGAGCTTTCGGCAGCGCACTTGCTTGCAAGGCTAGTACGCAATGTGCTATCACTATTTGACGAGAGAGAATTTACCATACACTTATGGATTGACTCCCTAGATGCGTTACATTGGCTCAGGGAGCACCCGTCCAAATGGCCCACGTTTGTAGCCAACCGTTGCGCTGACATTCATAGTTTAGTACCTAGAGCGTCGTGGAGGCATGTCAGGTCCGACAGTAACCCTGCAGATTCGGTGTCGAGAGGTGTAAAGCCTTCAGAATTGCGTTCACTTCAGCTTTGGTGGGAGGACCTACATGGCTTTCAGAAAAGCAAAACTCTTGGCCTCCAACATTATTAGAAGTCAGGTCACCTGAAGGTGTTTCTTGTCATGCTGTAAGGACTGCTAATAGATTAGCAGGCACACGAAACAACACTACAAAGAACAATCCAAAAGGGATAGGAAAGAACATAGAGAACGGCGCGTTCTGGCACCTGCTGAATGAAAGGTGTTCAAACTTTCAGAGATTATTGCGAATCACAGCCTATATGCTGCGCTTCGTAACCAGAGTTAGGGAGGTAACGACTTCGAAAACCTGGCATGCAACGTCTTTGCTCTTTCTGCAGAATTGGTTCTTTAAAGATAAACCAACTCTCAATAAAGAGTTGTCGGTTTGGGAAATTGATAGAGCTGGTTTAGTGTGGGTTCATATAGTTCAGAAAACATATTTCCCTAAGGAACTACAAGTACTGAAGAATCAGGGTCAGCAGAAAGGAAATCAATTAGCTTCCCTTAATCCAATTATAAGGGAGGGCTTGATTAGAGTTGGTGGGCGTTTGAAACATGCCTTACTGAGTTTCGATCAAAAACACCCGCTAATCCTTCCCGCTGAAGGAAAATTCATAGATCTATTGATCCAAGATACTCATATTCGAACACTACATGGCGGTACCCAATTAACGTTGTCTACATTACGCAACAAGTATTGGTTGATTAAGGGCCGTCAAAGAGTAAAGTCTGTTATTCACAGATGTCTCACTTGCATTCGTTACAGAGCCACACCAAGCTATCAACAAATGGCAAACATGCCATCGATAAGAGTACGTCCAGCTAGGCCCTTCAGTGTGTCAGGAGTGGACTACGCGGGTCCATTCCACATGCGAGCGGCCGCCGGGCGTGGGCGTGTGGCCTACAAGGGTTACATTTGTTTGTTCATTTGTTTGACTACGCGAGCTGTCCATTTGGAGGCAGTATCCGATTATACTACCAATGGATTTATGGCTGCATTTAGGAGGTTCTGCGCTCGTCGTGGCCACTGCAGTACCCTGTTTAGCGACCAGGGTACGAACTTCGTTGGAGCGGCAGCCGAACTCAACCAGCTCTTTCAAAAATCAAGTCAGCATACTGATCAATTGACGAAAATCCTAGCCGAGCAAGGAACTACATGGAAATTCAATTCACCGGCAGCCCCACATTTTGGAGGGATTTGGGAGGCGGCTGTCAAGTCGACAAAACATCACCTACGCCGCGTTATTGGCGAGGCGAAGTTGACGTTTGAAGAATTTTACACCTTGCTAACCCAGATAGAGGCCTGTCTCAATTCACGACCTCTCCTGGCTATGTCCGATGATCCGTCCGACATAACCTCGCTCACACCTGCACATTTTTTAATAATGTCAGCTTCATATATTGTTCCGGAACCTGATTGTCTCATGGATAAAATCCCACCGCTTAAACGTTGGCAAATTGTGCAGCAGATGTTGCAAGACTTTTGGCAACGCTGGTCTCAGGAATACCTGCAGTCCTTACAACAAAGGAACAAGTGGAAGTTGCCTAGTCGACCAATGACTACTGGGGATCTAGTTCTCATCCGGAATGAAACCTCGCGGCCATCTCAGTGGCCAATGGCGAGAATCACCCAAGTACATAAGGGCGATGATGGGCTGCCCAGGGTAGCTTCGCTGCGTACTGCCTCGACTACCTGTAAGAGGCCGATCACAAAATTGGTGCTTTTGAGGCGCAGTGAGGAACTAGCCTCATCGTAATCCATAAACAAATGTAAATAACTAGTCATACGTTGTAAATATTGCGTCAAGGCGTCCGTTCATCTCTTCTGCGAAGAGAGGTGGGCGGAATGTTATGAATTGCGGGCGCGAAACAGCGTCTTGCGGATTCGTCTTAATCCGTCGGGTCACGTGACCCCTCTCCTTGCGGACTAGCTTCGCGGCTATGCGACGAGTTCATGTACAATAGCCGTACGTTACACACGAGGATCGCGAGACAGTCGTTACAAATTATATCCGGGCAGTGCACGCCAGTCACTTTAATAAACGGTGTAAAAACCATTAAACAAACATACAAACATACATAAAATATGTTCATGATTTTCAGATTTTAGAAAATCCGATTCCAAATTAGCAACATTTATTATGGCTTCCATTATTGCGCACATGTGAGTAAATACATTTGTTACATCTACTGTAGGAATGGAAAGACCACCCCTTTGTAAATGATCAAAATATAGATTATTTACAGTTGTACCTTTATCCTTCACAACTAATAATCTGCATATATTACAATTTAATTTTTTTTCAACAGAATGGGACCCATAACCGGATATATAAATCTTAATTGAATCATCAACAATACAAACGGATAAATAATCAGTATCAAAAATTTCCGAAAAACCGCTGGCATCAACAGGAGGAAGTTTATGAAGATCATACTTTTAAGTATTTAAGGAGTTTATTACTCAAAAAAATAAATTTTTAAAAATACCACGTTTTTAAAACGGTCTAAAAAGTATAAAATAATTTGAAAAAAAATAAAATGGACTAAAAAGTATAAAATAATTGAAAATAAAAATAATTTGAAAAAAAATAAAAATAAAATGGACTAAAAAGTATAAAATAATTTTTAACAAATGGACTAAAAAGTATAAAATAATTTTAGAAAACGGGCTAAAAGGTATAAAATAATTTGAAAAAGAAAATAAAAATTTGAAATTGTAAATTTTGAATAACTGTGAAAATACTTGTAAGATTTAAAACGAAAAACGAGGGGCGCAAGATAATAATAAGGAATGTAGAGAGTAGCAGCCGTTGAGAAATCTCACACAACAGTTCATATCATTTTCGAAGCAATAAAATTTTTAGTGATTTAGGTGAACTATTCATGCATCAATTATCTATTGCATGCGCCCCACGTTTTTCGTTTTAAATCTTACAAGTATTTTCACAGTTATTCAAAATTTACAATTTCAAATTTTTATTTTCTTTTTCAAATTATTTTATACCTTTTAGCCCGTTTTCTAAAATTATTTTATACTTTTTAGTCCATTTGTTAAAAATTATTTTATACTTTTTAGTCCATTTTATTTTTATTTTTTTTCAAATTATTTTTATTTTCAATTATTTTATACTTTTTAGTCCATTTTATTTTTTTTCAAATTATTTTATACTTTTTAGACCGTTTTAAAAACGTGGTATTTTTAAAAATTTATTTTTATTTAAATAATTATTTTCTGCTTTTTAATTTTATACTGTCAAATTGTCTATTATCTTCATTCTATATTAAAAAACACACAAACAAACAAGAAAGTGAGCTAATAAAAACGTAAAAATATAAGTTGTGCTAAAGACCGGTGATTTGACCGGTCGCAGTAGGAATAGGTACACGTGAAGTATCGGTAGGAATAGTGTTAAATAAAAGATATACCTTGCAACTTGTGAAAAAGTATATAGATTTTATTGATTTCATTATATATTAATTATTTAATACATTGCGAGCAAACATCCTAAACTGACTGCGTTAAATATTAAATAGGGTAACCAGGACACCTATATGAAAAGAAGGAATTTTTGGCTCAAAAAAATATTGTACCCCAAATGTCTATATAATGGTTCGACGGAGAATCTCGGAGTAACGATTCTTTCGCTTAGTAAACAAATACTAGTATAATACTTTATAAACACAACACTACCTATAGAACAAAGCTAAACAGCTTCGCTGTGACGTCATCGGTGAGCATCGCGACGATTTACTCGGAATAGTAGAATTCACTGAAAAAAATAATATACATATTTATTTTGTACGCAATAACTTCACTTAGTTTCTAATAAATATGTAACTACTACTACAAAAATTTAGTGTAACGTTTTACTAATATTCTCGAAGTTTCAGTTGACTAAAACTGATACAATTCAATTTTTAAACATATTCAAATGGATGGCTGCGTTGATAATATAATACTTTCAACAAATTTTGTAACATTTTCAAGGAAATATTTAACGCAAAATATTCAATGACATACCTGGTGATTTGGTGGCTTCCCTGTGAAAATCATCATTAACGAACTGCTCCTTTTTTGTAGACATTATTTCTAACACTTTCAAATACAGACTCTTTAAATTTAATCTCGTACTCGATATTATTATTACCTATATCATACATGCTCCCCACCGTCAAATGGCTTCCTCTCCTTCTTCTTGCACGTATATTTCAATTGATTTTAAACATTTTGATGAAATTATAGCAGAAAGGTGTAACGGTTCTTTCACTTGGTAAACAAAGTAATGATGTACTACCGATCGTCGCACGGCTACTACTACTAAATAGCTCGCTTTTCATATACTGAGTCGGGCTTCGTCGGGGCAAAGTGGGTACGTGGAGTGGGGACAAGTCGCGCGGCGTGGCGATCGCTGAACGCGATGACGTAGGTTTCGCGGGGAAGTGAAAGGGAAATATTTTTAATTGGCATTTCTCCTAAACGGATAGACTTTTAAAAATTTTTTTTTTTGAATAATGCATTGTCATCCAGTTCTGAGCCATATGCCCGATTTCAAGTCTCTAGCTCATCAGGAAGTTAGTTTAAAATCAATTGCAAAATTTGCCACCGAACAAACAAACAAACAAACAAACTCACAAACACACAAACAAGAAAGCGAGCTAATAAAAACGTGGTAAAATATGTATTGATCACAAAGATTATACTAACAAAGGTTGAAGCATACTCAATCGCTTAGTGAAAGCAAGTGAGGAAAATACTCTACGAAAGAAGAGAAAAGAAACGCGGTGCAGAAAATACACGTCTTACAGCTATAGCGCCACGCATCACGGACGAAACGCGGACTAGCGCGAGAATTTAAAATACAATGGAAGGAGTTACATGAAAATGTTCAACACATACTATCATCATCGCAAATTTGGAATTTCTTTTTTATTTCAGCAAAAGAAAACGAACTTGCTGTTTTCGTAAAAATGTGCTTTAATCTAATATTCTTCTCTGCATGAATTGCTTCATCCTATGATACATGATAATTACAACCGGATAAAAGTCTATAGTTCCCAAACCGCTTTTCTAATTTCTCTGTTGTAAATTTTCCGGCCAATAGATACGATATGTTAAATCAGAAGTATCTTTACATACAAGCACGCAAAAATTAATTTTTGAATTTGTTATTTTAATACTCCAATGGTTCGAAATTACAAGCTTTTCTTTATAATTATTTATAAAATTGGAGAAATCACTAATGAGATCAGAATTAATAAACGCATTAACTAAAATTTCGTGATTTTCAATTAATCTTTCCCTGCGCTCTACAGGATCTTTTCTTTGTGGTAGCACACATTTCGATGGTGAATTGGAAAAAATGGAAGGTATTGCATTTTCCATAAGTCTTGGACATCTCAACAAAACATTCTGCAGTACACCATTACGAGATAGAATACTCTGATACCTCTGAATACACTGTCCAACACCAAAATGTTTTTCATATAACTGTTGAGTGGATCTTGTAGAGTTTTTTGCGCTGATTCCGAATCTGGCCTTAATTTTTTCCCTACACGCACAGTTTTTGAAAAAAATGGCTTTTAAAAAAACGTATTTTTCAACTTTAAACAATTACTGTGCTGTTATTATAATAGATATTGAATTGTTCTTTACAGCAAAAGATTCTGTAGACTTTCCTGAATACAGTGATATCCGATAGTAATACATTATGATTGTTTAAACATGTTTAAACAATCATTAAAGACGGAGAGACACCACTTTTGCACCAAAATTTGATGATATTTTTTAATTTATCTGAAAAAATAAGGGTCCTGCGGAAAATCGAAATGTACCACGCGATAGAGCAGACTTTCATCTTGAGAAATCACCCATTCAAGTTTCCAACGTCGACGTTTTTTGCCATCCAGAACGCAAAATATCTTCACCGGACATGCGTTGCCGCCAGTGATGCTGTTAAATTGTGTGTGTATTTCCCCGAAGTTAGAGGACTGGGCGAGAGCGCTTGTTTACGTTTTTGTTTTGTTTTGAGAATGCAGTTGTCTCCGAGAGGACTTGTGTGTGCGTCTGTGTGCGTGTGAGCGCGTGACAATCGAGGCGTTCGAGACGCGAGTAGGTATACTATGTCTTTTCTAGACCAGGGTGGTTCCCCCCATGGGGAGAGGGGGAAACCCCCTCTCCCGCAACCCCCCCCCAGGGGGGGGGGCATTGCCACTCCCTCGGAAGGGGTATCTACCCCCCCCCTCACACCCCAGGGTCATTGACCCAATCACCCCACCCCTTGGGTCATTAGCCCACCCAGGGTAATCCCCCCCCCCATGGGAGGGGGGGGGGTCATGAAGAAGTGTCATCTCATAAAGTATCAACTATGTGGTTCGCAGGATGTGACGTCACGGAAGTGACGTCACAAGCGGTAGATGGGTGCGGACCACACGTGTTGACTCCTTGCCGATCTATCGGACAATGGCGTTTCATAGCCTTCTCCACCTGTAAGTGATGGTGGTGGTGGTGGTAAGATCCTTCCCTTACCACCTTCGCAGAAACCCCACCACTTCTGTGACGTCACAAGCGGTAGATGGGTGCAGACCACACGTGTTGACTCTTTGCCGATCTATCCGACAATGGCGTTTCATAGCCTTCTCCACCTGTAAGTGATGGTGGTGGTGGTAAAATCCTTCCCTTACCACCTTCGCAGAAACCCCACCACTTCTAGCGGTAGATGGTTGCGAACCACACGTGTTGACACTTTGCCGATCTAACCGACAATGGGTGTTTCATAGTCTCTCTCTTACCCTCGCCACCTTCGCAGGAATCCCCACCAATTCCATAACTCTCACAGCTTTTGACACGCGCATCTATAAACACGTGCACACAAAAACTGCAACAACAGCATGTTTTCGTTTAAGACGCTATTTAATGGACCTTGACATTTTTTATGAAATATGATACCCCTTAGCAACGAACAGGAACGAACAGGAATCTCGCAAACACACATGCATGCAAAAAACTGCAAGGTCAGCATTTTGTCTTTAAGACGTTATTTGATTCTAGTTTCATCTGTATCGCATTCCGATGAAATATCGAGCGTGCGAAAATGCAATGCTTTGCAAATGTTTCGAGACACCGATACAATATTGCGAGCGAAAATGAGACACTGAAAAATAAATTAGTGACGGTTTCTGGACTCTGGTATTTTTTGCCGAGTCTGCTGTTTTGAGGAGGTTATATAAGAACCGATTATATCTACGAGGGAACACGTTTGATTCTACCATTTCTTTTACCGATGAAAAGACGCGAGTTACGTGTATTATGTGACGATGAATATTGATGAAAAAAAAATGACTGTCTCAACGTTAAAAAGTTTAGCTTGGGTTCACATTATAAATTTGTATTTGAAGGATCGTTTTCCCGTCGAGCACAGAACAGTGATAGAACGTTTAATGCGAAACGATGTGACGAGTCGTGTATGTTTCACCTATACGAAAAAATTTAGCCAAGTCGTAGCGTGTTGTCCCGCGATCGATTCACCATCAACAATATTGGACATCATCGAAACGGGCGAACGTTGCATCGTTGAATGTGAAGTATTATTATGTTTTTCTGAGAACTAGACCATGAAAGTGAAGTTAAATCGAAAATGCTAGCGACGGTTTTTAGTCGACGTTTTTCTACATCGACAGCATAATTTATCATATTATGTATGAACATGGAGGCTATATATGTACACCTCCAAATTAGTTTTGCTCAGTCACTGTGAGGTAATTAAAAATCTGTGTCACCATGGAAGAAATTCAGAATATTGAACGCCATTTGTGGGACCAATCTGATTGTTTAAGATTGCGGGAAGAATACCTTGCCTGGGAGGAAAGGTGCAACGAATGCCTCGAGTTGCTTGAAGAATATAATCGGGTAAAACGTCCTCGATTATCGATCGGTATTCAACAATCATTGATTGCACGTATCGCAGCTCTTGAGAGTTTAAAATACTCCTTGCGAAGACGTTTCATACATGAAGGTGCCGGATATACAAGTACAGAACTCTTATGGCGTGAAATAGACACAGCTTTCAAGGGTCGCATATTAACAGGTGCCGTTATCAATTCCAATTATATTGAACCTCGCAGCTTCCTCCAAGATGCGAGGGAAATTGTGCTTGAAAAAGTACGGAACGCTTTGGAAAAACATAGGTCTGTAAAAGTGAACGCTGTGTTCAACGGTGAATTTGTGACAGGTGTTCAACGTTCTTGCAAAAGTGTGAGCACGAAGAACTGTGAAATCTTTTACACAACCGATCTCGACGAGCTGTACGAGCTGTGCATCTTGGGACCGATCTTAACGTCGTTGGAAGAATTTCAGGAACGGGATAGCGGATGGGCGTTGTCGCGAATACTCAATCTTACAGTCGGTATCAACAAATATAACCCCCTGCGTGCAGGGTGTCAGATCAGCGTACCGAGAGAAATAGCGTTGAAGAAAGCTACAATCAATGTTTACTCTAAAGATAATGCATGCTTTGCATGGTCGGTGATTGCAGCTTTGTATCCAGCGACAGCTCACAATAACCGCCAAAGTTCATACCCGCAATACACAACGGTATTAAAATTCGAAGACATCAAGTTCCCCATGCTGTTGAATCAGATTACCCGGTTTGAAAAGTTGAACGATATTTCGATTAACGTATATGGTTTTGAAGACATCTTCGAGAAGAAAAAAAGGGCAAAATCATTCACATTTTTCCCACTTCGTCTCACCAATCAGAAGAGGAATCGACATGTCAACTTGCTGTACATACAAGACCGAGCCGACAGCAGTGTTGGGCATTATGTGTGGATTAAGAACCTATCACGACTCGTTAGCGCACAATTGACCAAAAACACTCACATGAAATTCATCTGTGATCGGTATGTACAACATTTACAAAGTTATTATGGTATATGATAACACATGTAAATAAAATTGTTTTTAGGTGCTTACACTACTTTTATTCCAACGAGAGATTGCAAGCCCATGAAAGAGACTGTGCAGAACTGAATCGCTGCGCCATCATGTTACCTAGTGAGGACGATAAATGGCTCTCTTTCGGCAACTATTTGTGGAAAGAACCGCTTCCATTTGTGGTGTACGCCGACCTCGAATGCACGCTCGAGAAGATGGAAGATTGTGGGAAGGAAGATGAGAAACTTCAATCACACGCATACCAACATCACAGAGTATTTAGTATCGCATACTATGTACATTGTTCACACGATGCATCTCTATCGGTATATCGGTGTCGTCGCGATGAGAAGTGCGTCTCATGGTTCGTCGGAGAATTAGAAAATTTAGCATATTTCGTTAAATGCACCTTATCCAGTAATATACCTATGAAACAGTTAACGAATGAACAGTGTGAGACATTTATCAACGCAACTCATTGCCACATTTGTGAAAAACCATTTGAGGAAAACGCAATACGAGTGCACGACCATTGTCATCTGACAGGACGATATAGAGGCCCCGCACATCAAGATTGCAATTTAAATTATAAAAATTCATTTTGTATACCCATAGTCTTCCACAATTTATCCGGGTACGATTCGCATTTCATTATCGAAGAAATAGCTAATGCGTTTGAAGGCAGTGTCAACGTATTACCAATAACTAAAGAAAAGTACATTTCATTTACAAAAAATGTTAAAGATCAGCAATCAGATTCGCATGATTGTATTAAATTACGATTCATCGATTCGTACAAATTTTTGAATACAAGTCTAGACAAATTAGCATCTTTCCTCGACACAAACAAATTAACAATTTTACGTTCCGAATTTCAAGATCTCTCCACAGAAAATTTCAAGCTATTGACGCGAAAGGGTGTTTTCCCATACGAATACCTCGATTGCATAGATAAATTAAACGATCTCTGTTTGCCACCGCTCGAGTCATTTTACAGCTCGCTGACAGGTGAAACTATATCCGAACGTGATTATGCACATGCCGAGAATGTGTGGAAGCGTTTCGACATAAAAACCTTGGGCGAATACAGCGATCTGTATTTGAAAACTGATGTCTTGTTATTGGCTGACGTTTTTGAAAATTTTCGTAAAACTTGCATTAAGAGCTACGGTTTAGATCCAGCATATTATTACACTTTACCAGGTTTCACGTGGGATGCCATGCTAAAGCATACAAAAATTAGATTTGAATTATTAACTGATATCGATATGGTGATGTTCATCGAACGCGGTATACGCGGCGGTTTAAGCCAATGTTCTGGCAGACATGCGGAAGCCAATAACAAGTACATGCAGTCGTATGATCCATCGAAACCATCATCATACTTGATGTACTTCGATGTAAACAATTTATACGGATGGGCAATGTGTCAGCCTTTGCCATATGCAGAATTTCAATGGGTTAACAACATTGAAAATTTTGACATATCTTTGATTGCTGCTGATTCACCCATAGGTTACATTCTCGAGGTGGATCTAGAATATCCGCAAAGTCTGCATGATGTTCATGCTGACCTACCGTTCTGTCCGGCACACGCCAAACCACCTGGCAAAAGAGAGGCCAAGTTGCTTGCAACGTTACAT
This sequence comes from Lasioglossum morio, assembly GCA_916610235.2. NCBI lineage: Eukaryota > Metazoa > Arthropoda > Insecta > Hymenoptera > Halictidae > Lasioglossum > Lasioglossum morio. The sequence continues at coordinate 236,676 of OU744334.1, forward strand.
GATAAGCAGCGTTACGTAATACACTATTATAATCTGCAGCAGTGCACGCGCCACGGTCTTCGTATTACAAAGATTCATCGCATCCTCCAATTCACACAGTCACCATGGCTCCGCGAATATATAGAATTAAATACTCTGTTTAGAACAAATGCCGCTAACGATTTTGAAAAGAATTTGTACAAATTGATGAACAACGCGGTATTCGGTAAAACTATGGAAAACGTTCGGAATCATGTAGATGTAAAACTCGTGACACGTTGGGATGGGCGATATGGTGCAGAGGCAATGATTGCAAAACCAAATTTCCACAGCCGCTGTGTATTTTCCGAAAACTTGTCTGCTGTGGAGTTACGCAAAGTCATAGTGAAATTCAACAAGCCAATATATGTAGGCATGTGCATATTAGATATATCCAAAACCTGCTTGTACGAATTTCATCATGAGTACATGATTCCTCAATATGGTAAAACGTGTAAAGTAATGTATACAGACACTGACAGTTTAATTTATTATATTATGTGTGAGGACATTTATGAAACCATGAGACGCGATATTAGCCGTTTCGACACAAGCGATTATCCGATAGAGAATAGGTATAATATCCCACTTGTAAATAAAAAGGTTCCCGGCTTGATGAAAGACGAGAACAATGGGATGATAATGACAGACTTTGTCGGGCTGAGAGCGAAAATGTACACATTGCGCGTAGATGGAAAATCAGATACGAAAAAAGCGAAAGGTGTAAAAACTAGCGTTGTAAGGACAACAATAACGTTCGATGATTACATGCGGTGTTTACAAAATGAAATTGCTATGAGTCGTACACAGGCATGTATACGTTCGAAATTGCACAAAGTGTATACTGTATCAGAGCGAAAAATTGCTCTCAGCCCATATGATGACAAACGGTATGTCATACCCAACTCGACTGAAACATTGCCGTGGGGCCATTATCGAATTCCTTCGTAGCTCTAACCCTAATCCATAGCAATAAAATTGTTTAAATTCAATGTAAATAGAAGATTGTGTATCAACTAACTTTTTCATTAAACAGGTTAAATTGTTTATAATAAATGTTTATAATATATGTTTATAATACATTGTCTTTATTTATCCATGAATTGTTTACATTGCTCAATCCTAACCATTTTACATACACCTTATTTCCTTTTCTACGCAACACTTTCTCCACTAGGTATACATCTGGATTGACAACGCGAAGCAATTCGTGTTCATAGAATCCTCCAGAAACGCGGTTTCCCTGGGAATCTTGCAACAGATAAGTCACCGGATTAGTTGCTTGTACCTTGACTATCTTAAACACCTCAGTGGTCCAATTTGGCGTGTAACCTTTATCGAAAACAGTTTTAAATTTGCTGATGCGTACAGACTGCCCCACACTGAATTTCGCCGGTGCAGCAATCTTGATGTTGTTATACGCGGTGCATATGAGTCGTTTGGAAATGGCGGGGGTGACATCACATGGTCGCATTCTAATAGTTCTGTGCTTTTGTGCATTGTATTTTGCAACTAGATGAGGTAGCGCATTGACCCATTTATAGGTTCCATTAAGTGTAAACTCTTTCCACATGCTGTTCTTCAATGTACGATTGAACCGTTCTACGATGGAAGCCTTCATAACCGAATACGTAGAATAATGATTAATACCGCGTTTCGTCAGAAGTTCTTGCACCTCACTGTTGTAAAATTCCTTCCCCTGATCGGTTTGCAAATTTTTCGGACATCGATTTCGAAATATTGTTTCGAATGCTTTAGCTACCTCGCTCCCACTTTTAGTCTTGAGCGGTACGCCCCATGCATATTTGGATAACGCATCGATAACGGTTAATATGTATTTGTTACCGCCATTTATGCGTGCGTGAGACTGCATATCTACGAGATCGGCTTGCCATAGATCGTCATACCCACGAACTAAAACTCGACGTCGCACAGTGGTCCAAGAGACCGATTTAGGAGTGCAAAAGTCTAAACGCTTCTAATAATCGATAATTCAGTGTTACATGTATTCTATACACATTAAGTAACTATAAAGACGGCTAATAGAGTTCCGGAAGTTTATTAAAATATTTTTTTTTCTTAAAATAGAGCAGAGGAAGCAACGTATTTCAATTTATCATGCCAGTTTTAATTTACAATGACAGAAAAGAGGAACTTGTACCCAATTTTTTGCTTTTACAATAGTATAATTTTCAGAAATGAAATTTACAACAAAAACAATAATAATACAAATAAAGAACACAATAATAATAACAATAAAAACGAAACAAATTTACATCTTGCTATGAGCATTATAATTATTACTAAAACAATTATTACCTAGGCTTATAATCATTATAATTATTACTAATTATTACTAAAAATTTTTTCTATTTCGCGTTCTTCATCTGACTTGCTGTTGGCATCATCCAAATTACTATCTTTATTATCCCATTGCTATCTTCATCATTCGAATTATTGTCGTTATCATCCGAATCACTATCGCTATCATCCAAATTATCCTCATATAATAAAAGGGTTTTCATCTCACTTTCAAATAAGTACTCTTTCTTTGTGTGTCCGTGTTTTTTTGTTTGTCCGTAAATAGAGTGCGATATTGTATATGCACGTCCCACGCGCACTCGTCATCGAACTGTTCCAGAAAAAGTAAAATAACTTGCTAATCTGCACGATTTTGCAAATAAATTTGATGAGACCATAAACTACACATTCCATTCGTAATACTCATGCAAAAATTAAAGCGAATACGGGCGAATATCGTTAGGATTTCTTACAACAAACTTAGGAAATAAATTTCTTAATACTTCCTTGAGAAATTTTTAGTAATAATTAGCAAGATGTAAATTTGTTTTGTTTTTATTGTTATTATTATTGTATTCTTTATTTGTATTATTATTGTTTTATTATTATTACTAAAAATTTCTTCTATTTCGCTTTCTTCATCTGACTTGCTGTTGGCATCATACAAATTACTATCTTTATTATCCCATTGCTATCTTCATCATTCGAATTATTGTCGTTATCATCCGAATCACTATCGCTATCATCCAAATTATTCTCATATAATAAAAGGGTTTTCATCTCACTTTCAAATAAGTACTCTTTCTTTGTGTGTCCGTGTTTTTTTGTTTGTCCGTAAATAGAGTGCGATATTGTATATGCACGTCCCACGCGCACACGTCATCGAACGAGAAAAAGTAAAATAACTTGGTAATCTGCAAGGTTCTGCAAATAAATTTGATGAGACCATAAACTACACATTCCATTCGTAATACTCATGCAAAAATTAAAGCGAATACGGGCGAATATCGTTAGTATTTCCTACAACAAACATAAAAAATAAATTTCTTAATACTTTGTTGAGAAACATTGTTTAAACATTTCCAAAAAATTGTTTCATTTTGTTTTCGTATCTTCTTAATGCTTCTGAACACACCTATTATGATTAGGATCAATATTAACTTTCTAAACAGTAAATTATAGGTGAAAAGGATGTCCTTTATTTCGATGCTATTTCTCATGCTGCTACTTTCAACGTTTGCCACGCTTAACAATAATTGATTCGAGAAATAAAATCGTCGATTTTATCTTCTACGCGTATGTATATTGATGTAAGAAATAATAAAAAATGCCTACTTCATCTTTGGTTTTTCGACTTTTGCACTCCTAAATTGGTCTCTTGGACCACTGTGCGTCGCGGGAAAATCCGTCTGGCAGGGGCATGCAGTTCCTCCACTAATTGCGTCTTCTCTTTGCTCATGGTCGGGATTTAGGATTGAACAAAAGATATTTAAAATGTATAAAAATAATCGCATGATTCGGTCTATGAATTTTACATCGACATTACAACCGGTTTCTTGCGGACGCATTCTAGCTGGAAACTGACATCTTTCAAACTATGTAAATATATTTATAACATTCGATGCAATGTATAGACTTTAACCATTATTTCTTGCTAAAACTTGCCCCACCCCTTTTGTTGTTCTGTGATGTCATTCTTAGAATTGTATCACGCACCATCTTGAGCATTTGTTCATGTAAATTATGGACTTTGACCATTATTTCTTCCTGTAGCTTCGTACACTTGGCATCACATGCTTTCAAAATATGTGTCATTTCTTTGCCCAAGTATAACTTATTCACAGCATCGGTATCATTTGTCGGGTATGCTAAACGTTCTATCTTTCGATTTCTCGCGTTGAAAGCATCCCCGTCGAGGCAAAGTGCACTCCATCGCACATAATTCTTACATATTGCATCATTATCTTCATTTGACTCGTTTCGGAGCATAGCACCGAACTTGTTGATAGCCATCATGAAAAGGTACTGGTGAACATGATCAGAACGACCTTTAATTTATAATCAATCCTGCTTCTCGGAGCTCCTCTATTATTGAAACAATTTCATTATCATGTCCGGTATGCCCAGCAGCTCGCGATGATACCAACAATCTTATTCTATCTACTAGCTCGTTCGGATCATCCCAATGTACATAATCAATCGCATTATCGGTAACCGCCATGTTCTCCGGTAATGTACTCATCAAATTTGACTTGGAGGCAAACCCTCTTCCAGTGCGAGGTCGTATTTCAAGCAATGATGCAATTATATGTTTATACTTGTATCCCCTGTTACTCAATAGAGGATTTGCAGCATTATGGTTGCGCCTGTGTGCATTTGTTGTCAGCAGAATACTCTTATATTTCTGTTTGTCATCATCGGTGTACACCGTATCGTCGGGGATTCTCTTGAAAATTAGTTCGAACAGACCAGGTGTTCCTTTATATTTCACGTTATCGATAATTATATTATCTTCCATGTCTACATCGAAACTCTTATCCCCAAGCATCATTGCATTTTTATCATAGTACACACCATACACGTGGTCAACCTGTTTTTTCTTATCTGTGAAAAAGAAGTTCAAATATTCCTGCGACAGCGGTCCGAGATTCTGAGACAAATATGTAGTGGCTTCTTCGTGCTGTTCAGGATTCTCAACAATTTCACGCATTGTCGTTTCGAGAATATTTTGCTCAAGTGTTTCTGCTTCGTCTGTCCATACTTCTTCTGCAGGAGGTTTGGAATTTGGACAAAGTCGTTTTGATAATCGAATAGGTGTAGGTTTTAAAGGTGTTTCCGCACGTACTCTTTTCAATCCACGATACCGAGGTGTAGCGTTTAGCACAGGTGGCTTCAATCCACAACATTGGAGTGTAGTGTTAAGCATAGGTGGTTGTTGTTCGTGCAACGGTGATGCTGGAGGTGATGCTGGAGGTGATGCTGGAGGTATACCTTCACGATATCCAGGTGCATCATTAAACATAGGCGATTGTTGCTGATACAATGGAGATGCTGACTCCGAAGGTGTCTCTTGAAGAATTGGACTCGGAATCGGTTTTGTGTTTTCAATCAATTCTTTCAAGGGTCTTATCACAGGTTGCAATCTATGTTCCAACACCGCATCGATATCCATTTTTCCAGCTTTAAGTGCCAAATATTTTTTTCGTATAGCTTCACTCGTCTTGGCAATCTCTTTCGTTAACACTTCTTTTTTCCTCTTTTCCCGTTTTTGTTCAACAGAATTTTGTTCCATGCTCAATTGGAAGAGTTTTCAACAACGTTCAATATCGTTCGATACCCGTTCTACGTCGACACCCCCGTTCGACACCTCGTTCGACACCTCGTTCGACACCCGTTCTATGTTGAACGTGTTCGTTCGACACCTCGTTCGACACCCGTTCTACGTTGAACGTGTACGTTCGACACCTCGTTCGACACCCGTTCTACGTTGAACGTGTACGTTCGACACTTCGTTCGACACCCGTTCTACGTTGAACGTGTACGTTCAACACCTCGTTCGACACCCGTTCTACGTTGAACGTGTACGTTCAACACCTTGTTCGACACCCGTTCTACGTTGAACGTGTACGTTCGACACTTCGTTCGACACCCGTTCTACGTTGAACGTGTACGTTCAACACCTCCGTTTGGTACCCGTTCGATGTCGTTCAATAACCGTTCAATAGCCGTTCGACACCTGTTCAATGTTCTGATCACAACGCGGGGTGGTGGTCAAATGATACCATTATACTATGACATAGTCATTAAATCCACGTCGATAACGACCTCTATGCATAGGGCTATCCTTGTCTATAACCACAAATCCATAGTTCTGTTGCCAACATTCTGCACACAGTTCGTTAAATTGTTCAAACGTCATATCTGTATTTACATGATCATTATACACATGATGTAAATTCATACTCTCCTGTTTGAATAGTAGTAAGAGATTGGTATTATCGCGAATCAGATGTTTCGGAATTCTTGCATATGATTGACAAAGATACAGACTATCCACTTTTGAATGTCGACCCATGGAAAAGTACTCTCTAATCACATCTTGCTTGTCACATGCTACGTCATCAAATATAAATATTGAATTCGGTAGAGCTTCGTTAGGTGGAACGACATCGCTATTGTGTGAAAAAGGAAAGTAGCCAACATTTTCTACAGATGAGAGTAGCTTTTCCAAATATTGATATTTCGGCTGTTGCAAAGACTTTGAATATACGTACACGTTCTCGAATCGCATTCCATTAGGACTTTGCAACATGCTAATGACTACATTAGTTTTCCCACAATTGGAAGGACCGCACACTATACCGCGTACAGTGTTAGGTAATAACGGTCCATGTCGCAGAATATTTCTGGTAATATTATCAAACTTTCTGTCAGAGATCACCCGAATTTTCACAGGTTGTCTTATGAACCGCATCGCGACTGTTGCAACAATAACAGATAAGTGTGGGTATGGGGAATATTTATACAAACGTTGCTCAGAAATATCAATCAGTCTAGAGGTGACTTCCATACTTGTGACACATACATATGCTCATCGATAGACCACCTATGAAAAAAGATTGTTACTCCTGCATACGGCGGCGAGGAGCAGGACTTCTAAATACCCTGATAAATAAATTACCGTTTGAGTTACATATGCCCGGATATCAATTTTGTGGACCTGGTACACGGTTGCGCAAACGCTTGGCTCGCGGCGATCGAGGTATAAATCCATTAGATTCGGCCTGTAGAGAACACGATATTGCATACTCTCAAAACAAAGATTTGGCGAATCGTCACAAGGTAGATCACATTTTAGCTGATCGAGCACATCGTCGTATATTTGCGAAGGACGCTACGTTAGGTGAGAAGATAACTGCGTCAACTGTTTGGGCTGCTATGAAAGCTAAGACGGCGCTTGGGATGGGAATCAAGAAAAAGAAAAACACTGGTAACGGTGGTAAGAAGAAGAGGCGAACTCTACCAATAGCAAAGCGAGGCGGTTTCCTCCCGTTCCTCTTGCCTGCATTGGCAGCTATAGGATCGTTGACTGGTGGTGCTGCCGGAATAGCGAAGGTTGTGAACGACGCCAAGGCTGCACGAAAACAGTTGGAGGAAATGCAACGTCATAATCATGCTATGGAAGGTCGCGGACTTTATCTCGCACCGTACAAAAAGGGTAGCGGTTTAAAGAAAAAAAAAAAAGTTCACTCTATGAAAAACTAGGGATACAACCAATGACAAATGTTCAGCTTGAGGATATAGGAAGAAAGAATATACCACATTTTCGCGGAGTATACATGCGCGATAGTCTTCCGACAAGAGCAAATGTAAACGAGAGTGGTATAGTAAACTTGGATGAAAGCATCGGTCCCGGTACACATTGGGTCGCATACGTGAAACGCAATCATACCGTAAAATACTTTGATAGTTTTGGTAATCTACGACCACCTGTGGAACTTATTGCATATTTCGGATCCTCGGCAAAAATTACTTACAATCATAAACGTGTTCAAAATTTTAATCAAACCATATGCGGGCAACTGTGTGTAAAATTTCTTGAGGAAAACTCGTTATAAATGCACATTCTCGATACATAAAATTTCATTATGTGCTTTAACCCATTCGTATAAACATGACACCTTCATCGTTGACACTAACGTTAACGGGTAAGAGCAGTATGCTCGCAGTCCAGTACTTTCCCTCAATAGATTTGAACAGCCATGAATACGAATTGGGTCTCGTGGATTTTGAAACGTTTAACACGATACCGAACGTCGATGCTCGCAATAATAGATTTTATTTCGGTGAAAATGACGAAGAAATTGTAATTCCCGAAGGATCTTACGAACTGGATGCAATCAATAAATACTTGAAACGGGAAATGTTGCAACGATATCCAACTGAACGTGATTCAGGGAACGATGACCAATATCCGCTCATCATACGTGCTAACAATAATACGATGAAGAGTGAAATATACTGCTCCTATAAGATCAATTTTACGAAATCCAATAACATAGGATCGCTACTTGGATTTTCTCTAAACCGTATTCTCCCACCTAAAACGTGGCATGAGTCTGACGCTCCTGTGAAAATCATAAGCATCAACGTGATCAGAGTGGAATGTAGCATAACAGCTGGATCATACAGTAATGACAAACCCGTACACATTATTCACGAATTTTCACCTAGGGTTCCTCCAGGTTATAAGATCTCAGAAACTCCACCGCGAGTCATTTATCTTCCGATCGTCGTGCGACGAATAGATGATTTAGAAGTACGTCTAGTGGATCAAAACAATCGTTTGATTGATTTTCGTGGAGAAGAAATCACTGTTAGACTGCATGTAAGACGGCGGGACCCGCGCATCTACGAATAAGTGTTGTATTATGCTTGTCTATAACAAAACGGACGAACCTCCAATCGCTACAAAAAATACGTTCATCGACACAGTAATTCGATCTCGCGCCACACCATCGTCGAGGGAGAAGAACCTGAGCTTGCAGAACATACGTTTTCTACAATCGTTGGGATTTGTTGTAAAGCAATAATGTCTGACATTTTGGCCATTGGCAATGCGCCAACTTCTGATAACCGTATAACTAAGATAGAAGTGCACACATATAATCCCTATGCTAATACTACTCTCGGAAATAGTGATGAAATAAGGATACCGATACACCAGCAGGATCTGTATACGCTACCGTGTGAGAGTTTCTTGTACATTGAAGGAAAAGTCATTTCAGAAGAAACTCCACCTGACGGTACAAGCAACAATGTTACTCTCGATACCAATTGCGCTGCTTTCATGTTTGATGAAATTCGCTATGAACTGAACGGAGTTGAAATAGACCACTGTAGAAATCCTGGAATAACAACCTCGTTAAAAACATATGTATCCATCTCTCCTGGAAAAAGTAAAGCATTGGCCACCGCAGGCTGGTATCGAAAACTGGATGGCGAAGATTTCAATTTCTGCATACCATTCAATATGCTATTTGGTTTCGGTGAAGATTATAACAAGATTACCGTTAACGTGCGTCAAGAGTTGGTCTTAATTCGATCGCGAAACGATCTAAACGCGTTGAATGGTTCTAATACTTTAAAACCTAAAATCGAATTATTCAAAGTTCAGTGGCGTATGCCACACATAAGTCTGGAAGAAGTAACCAAATTGTCATTATTACACATTCTCGAGAGAGGGCAAATGATACCTATGAGTTTCCGCTCTTGGGATCTATATGAATATCCACATTTACAAACAACTACGAAGCATACGTGGGCGATAAAGACGGTAACACAATTGGAGAAACCTCGCTTCATCATATTCGCATTGCAGAATGATAGGAAGAATCAATTGCATAAGACTGCTAATCATTTCGATGATTGTAAACTGTCAAACATACGGTTGTACCTAAATTCCGAATCGTATCCATATGATGATCTAAACTTGAATTTTGAAAAGAATAAGTATGCGATACTTTACGACATGTATGCTAAATTTCAAAACTCATATTGTGGTGTACACAGTTATATATACAAATAAAGATGTGCCGCGCGGAGTGTGGATGGTGCAATGGTGGGGGGGCCCGAGGGCCCGCGGGCTGTGTTAGAGAGCCAGTGGAACACAGGGCGGAGAGGAGAACGCACCGTGCGGCCAGGTAGAAGAAAAGTATTTGTATTATTGTGAACTACCTAACCTTGCGTGCGACAACGGGACACCACAACTGGCGACGAGGATCAAAGTAAGTACGTAGACAGGATTGTTTCGTAATAGAAAATTGTTCCGCAAAAGAAAATTATACTTTCTCGTACAACTTACGGAAGTACACATAGGATAAACTGATGTGGTACAGAAAAGAGGTAATTTAGTTAACACTGAATGGTACCTAAACCAAGGTTATATCCTTGCAGATTGGTTAACCAAAGGAAAAGTCGACGATATTGTCAATTAACATAGAAAAGAGGTAATTTAGTTAACACTAAATGGTACCAAAACCAAGGTTGTATCCTTGCAGATTGGTTAACCAAAGGAAAAGTCGACGATATTGTCAATTGGCATAGAAAAGAGGTAATTTAGTTAACACTAAATGGTACCTAAACCAAGGTTACATTTTTGCAGATCGGTCAACCAAAGGATAAATTGACAATATTGCCAGTTAATACAAAGAAAATATGCTCAAGATGTCCCAGATCAGTCCACTAGATGCCTTTGACTGCGAAGGAGACCTAGCTTCCGTCGGTTTACGATGGGAAAAATGGAAGAGGGGATTTGGAAATTATATACTGGCAGCAGATATTGATAAGCCGGAACAAAAACGAGCAACCCTCCTACACATGGGCGGACTACAATTACAAGAAATCTATTACAATATTCCAGGCGCCCATGCAACAGAGGAAGGCAGTGACGTTTTTGAAATTGCTATCAAAAAACTCGACAATTACTTTTCCCCTAAACAGAGTCAAATATATGAGAGGCATCTATTTAGATTAATGAAGCAAGATCCAGGGGAGAGATTCGAAAAATTTTTGGTAAGATTACGACGCCAGAGTGCAAAATGCAAATTTACAAACGTTGAAGAGAACCTTATAGACCAGATAACGGAAAAGTGTGAGTCGAGTAAACTCAGGAAAAAATTACTCACACTAGGCGACGAGGTAACCCTCGACAAAATAATCACGGAAGCAAATGCATTAGAAGCAGTGCAAAGACAAATGGATAACTTTGATCCAACAAAAGTAGACCTGACTCCTCAAATAGTAAACCGTATAGAAACTAAAAGTAGCACTGCAATTTCAAAACCATGTACTCGATGCGGGAATGACAAACACTCGAGCGATTACATTAATTGCCCAGCTCGAACAAAGAAGTGTTTAAAGTGCGGTTATTTAGGACATTTCCGGGTACAATGCCGGACTAAAGCAAAAAAACGCAAAACAGCAATAGCTACGTTCAGTGGAAACAAAAAGCCTAGATTAAACCAAGACGAAAAGACTAACACGGAGATAGATTTTATATTTCACATAGATAATGACGAAAGCATAACGTGTCGAGTAGGGGGAGTGAACTTGGAAATGTTAATAGATTCTGGGAGTAAATGTAATATTATAAACGATACGACTTGGAATAACTTGAAACAATACAATGTTAGGGCTCACAATCTTGTGAAGAATCCAAACAAAACATTTATGGCTTACGGTAGTCGTAAGCCCTTGACAGTGCTAGGTTCTTTTAACGCGGAGATCGTTATCGGTAATGAAGCGAATATGGCGAGCTTTTATGTTGTAAAAAATGGGACTAGGAACTTACTAGGTAAGGAAACCGCCACAAAGTTGAAAGTATTGAAGGTAGGGATAGATATTAACGCGATGGGTAATGGGGTTTTCCCCAAATTTAAGGATGTGAAAGTTAACATCCCCATCGACAAATCAGTTAGACCTGTCTGCCAACCATATCGTAGAGTGCCAATACCGCTTGAGAATAAAATAAAAGAACAAATAGAATATTTATTGAGGAGCGATATCATTGAACCAGTAAATGGGCCGTCCAGTTGGATTTCACCTATGGTCCCTATCCTCAAGAGCGACGGAGAGGTAAGAATTTGCATTGACATGAGACGCGCAAATAAAGCTATTCTTAGAGAAAATCATCCTTTACCTACAATGGAGCAGCTTATTCCAAAATTCAGAAAAGCTAAATTTTTCTCAAAACTAGACATTAAAAGTGCATTTCACCAAGTAGAACTTAGCGAAGAATGTCGGTATATCACAACATTTATCACTAGTTCGGGGCTTTACAGGTATAAACGTCTCATGTTTGGTATTTCGTGTGCTCCAGAGCTTTTCCAAAAAATTCTAGAGAGGGTCTTATTACCATGCAGCGGAGTAGTTAATTTCATTGATGATATTGTGGTATTCGGATATAACGAAAGCGAACATAATGCCAGACTCGCCAAAGTTTTGGAAATCCTAAATGATTATAAGGTATTACTCAACGATAGAAAATGTATTTACAAGGTAAGAACTATACAATTCCTAGGTCACGAACTATCCGATAAAGGCATCAGACCGTTAGATAAATATACAAAGACAATCGAAACATGTAGAGAGCCCAAAACCATAGAAGAACTCCAGAGTTTTTTAGGCCTTGTCAATTTCGTTGGAAAGTGGGTTCCTAATTTAGCAACGTTAACGGACCCAATTCGAGAATTGTTACGGCTTAAGCTAAGCAAGACTGCTGACATTACGCGACACTGGACGGACAAACAGTCACAAGCCTTCAATAAATTAAAACAGTCATTGATTAACATACAAACGTTAGGATACTATGATCCAGACGATAGAACACAAGTATTCGCGGATGCCAGTCCGGTGGGGCTAGGTTCGGTTCTTATACAATACGACTCGAATGGACCACGTATCATTGCTTTCGGTAATAAAAGCCTCACAGAATGCGAAAAGCGCTACTGTCAAACTGAAAAAGAGGCTCTTGCCTTAGTTTGGGCAGTCGAACACTTTAAAATGTATTTATACGGAAAAAACTCATTTGAACTAATTAGCGACCATAAACCCCTCGAAGTTATATTCGGGCCTAATTCTAGACCGTGCGCCAGAATTGAACGATGGGTTTTACGACTCCAGTCTTATAATTATAAAGTAGTATACTGTCCTGGTAAAACTAACATTGCCGACCCTCTGTCGCGATTATGCGCAAATGCAGAACCTTGTCCATTCGATGACGACGATAATTACTTAAACCTTGTAATCGACCAGTCTTGCCCAATAGCTGTACCCTTAAAAGACATAAAAAACGCAAGTGAATTAGATGAGGAACTAAAAATGGTTAGAAGGGCCCTACACAATAGAAACTGGGGTCACGATATTAATAATTACAAGCTTTTCGAAAACGAACTTTGTAACCAAGATAGCATTATACTACGAGGAACTAAAATTGTGATACCTACAAAATTACGCGCCCGAGTACTGGCAGCTGCTCACGAAGGACACCCGGGAATAGTAGCTATGAAATCCAGACTACGCACAAAAGTATGGTGGCCTAAGATTGACAAAGATGCTGAAAATTATGTAAAGGCTTGCAAAGGTTGTACCCTTGTCTCAGCACCTAATCCACCAAACCCCATGAAAAGGCGCACCTTACCAATACAGGCATGGGTAGACATTGCGGTTGATTTTCTTGGACCGCTTCCTAGTGGGCATTATCTTTTTGTAATAATAGATTATTTTAGTAGGTATAAAGAAATAAAAATAACAAAGGCTATAGACGCAGAAAAAACTATTGACATGTTAAAAGAGATATTTTCGAGAATAGGTATACCGGTTAGCATAACAACGGATAACGGTAGACAATTTACAAGCGACGATTTCAAAAAGTTCTGTGTCGAATATGGTATAATCTTGCATCATACAATCCCTTACTGGCCGCAACAAAACGGGGAGGTCGAAAGACAAAATCGCGACATATTGAAAAGACTCAAAATTAGCCAGAGTCAAAAAATCAAACTGGAAAAATGACCTTCTCAATTATTTAATGATGTACAATAGTACACCTCATTCAATCACCGGGAAGACTCCATCCGAGTTGTTCTATAGGAGACAGTTTAAAGATAAACTACCTTCAATCATAGATATAGAGAACTCGGAAATCGATTTAGAGGTAAAGGAAAGAGATTTTGAAATGAAAGCAAAAGGAAAGGAACAGGAGGATCGGAAGAGAAGAGCTGAGGAAAGTAGCATAGCAGTTGGGGAAAAGGTCTATGTAAAAAATATGATTAAGGATAATAAACTTACAACGGAATTTAATGGGGTACCACACACGGTACTCAATAAGACGGGGAATGATGTCGACATAAGGAACGAAGAAACAGGACAGCAGTACAGAAGAAATATAATTCATCTGAAAAAGGTGGAAGGACAGTGGACAGTTCACGCAAATGACGAGAAGACGGAATCAGGGGGTAAGGACGGCGGCTAAGCAGCACAAACCAGCCATCCTGTCCGCACGGCATGCCGCCCTCTATCCATCACATAATTATTATGCTGTTTAGTTAAAGAGATATTGTATTGTTCAGGTAAACTGCGGATAACGTTAACATTCGATGAATAGCTAATAGATTTATGTTTATTATAAGAAAAAATATATATGTTTATTTTCTATCATTGTAACGAAAGAGAGATGTGGTGTACACAGTTATATATACAAATAAAGATGTGCCGCGCGGAGTGTGGATGGTGCAATGGTGGGGGGGCCCGAGGGCCCGCGGGCTGTGTTAGAGAGCCAGTGGAACACAGGGCGGAGAGGAGAACGCACCGTGCGGCCAGGTAGAAGAAAAGTATTTGTATTATTGTGAACTACCTAACCTTGCGTGCGACAACGGGACACCACACATATTATGGTAATCGATCCAGTGAGCCGCTACTGGATGAATTAGAGTTCTTATCACGAGGCCCATTTGTGGTCATAGACTGTTCTCGTCAAAACGAATCTGTTAAAAGTGCAACCATTGATGTGCGCATAGATTTCGAGTGCAGAGATAATGTGCCTGTGAATACAGCTGCATACTGCTTAATCATACACGATCGTATAGTCGAGTATAGTCCGTTGACCAACGTCGTACGCAGAATACTTTAACAAGCGGTGGGTGCATGATGTCCCGTGTATCGTTCGTTGATCTACAAGGTTTCAAGACAGGGTCAAACGATTTTATTGTAAAGGAAGCAGCCATTTTACAAGATGGAAATAAACTATTGCACTGGATATTCGAGCCACCATTTGAATTCCATCGATTGAATGCTACTGAAGCACGTCAGGTTCGATGGTTAACGCGCAAACATCATGGAATCGGTTGGGCAGACGGATATGTTTCGTACAAAACAGCTGGAAGTTGTTTGAAACTGGCTCTTGAAAATACGCAGCAAGTCATTGTCAGGGGATTGGAAAAGAAAAAATGGTTATGGAAGTTAACTGGAATAGAAGCTCTTGATGTGGATCTGGAGGATGTTCCAAGATTATCGTTGATGCCAAAGGGATTGCATAGATGTGCATTCCATACTGGTGTATGTGCCATGGAAAATGTATTTAAACTATGTAAATTGTATACTGAGCGACATGAACCATGATTTTTTAATAAATTGTATTATTTAACAAAAAAATTGCTTTACTAGACCTTCGCTTATGTCAGTTCTATAGCGCGAGTATATTTTGCAAAGTGAGCATATTTTGCAAACTTGGAAGATGATGCAAGAGAGGGAAGGGGGGTTTACCTGCATCCGGTATCATGTTTCAAGGACAGTTTCCCACGGGGACACACGTGCACGTTATAGTGCGAGCATATTTTGCAAAGTCAGCATATTTTTTGCAAACTTGGAATTTTGCAAAACTTGGAAGGTGATGCAGGCGAGGGAGGGGATATACATGCATCCGGTATCATGTTTCAAGGACAGTTTCCCACAAGAACGCCAAACGTGTTCGAACTTGCTATAGCGCGAGCATATTTTGCAAAGTCAGCATATTTTTTTTGCAAACTTGGAAGATGATGCAAGCAAGGGAAGGGGCTTTACCTGCATCCTGTATCATCTTTCAAAAAGTGTTAGCATGATACCCCCCCCCCCTCCCATCCTTCAGAAACTGGAGAGAATGGGGAGTAAGAGAGGCTATAAAACGCTATTGTTGGTTAGATCGACACAGTGTCAATTATGTGGTCCGCAAATGTCAATTCTCGAGCAGCGCGAGAGAATAATGAGTTCAATCCTCCGAAATTACACACACAGTAAGTATTCCAACAACTGCAAAAAAATACTGTTCATAATTGTTTCTTTGTATCTATTGAAAAAAAATTTCTCTCCTAATTGTTTCTTTTCTTATCAGGGTTGATAATACAGAACAGAGGATCACGCGTGCGGTGCGTATATTGGGTAGAAGATATCCATTGACGAATACATGCTACAAATATCTCGACATTGGAGTTCGAATTGGTGGTTGCTGTCACGTTGAGTTGGCTATAGGAGACAATCGTGGCAATGAAATTCAATTCTCTATGGCTACGTGGAAAGATTTTCTACGAAAGGGAGAAGATATTCTGCAGAACATTGTCAACTTAGGGAATGCTGTGAAAGTTGGTGATATAACCATGGATTTCTGTCGCATAAATGATTATGTGAAGGTTGCAAAATTATCGAATTCGACTAAGTGTATACAGATTACTGAGAAAACGATGAGAAAATTGTTTGACTTAGAATATTGTATTGATCACATGTACTCATGGCTATCTGAGAACCTATATTCTATACAGACAAAATATTGTAAGTTTATGCAAATAATATCTAATGTAACCGATGATTTTGCAAAAACAATTATTGAAAATGAAGATTTTGAACGCAATTCATTAATAGACGCCGAATTGTTGGCTTTAGGATTAGATGTAATGCTAATAAAATAAAATTGAAAGGTTATTTTATGTGTGATTTTTTTCATTTCCTGTCTCGAGATTCCTGTCCATTCCTAACGGGTATAATATTTCATAAAAAATATCAAGATCTATCAAATAGCGTCATAAACGAAAACATGCTGTTGTTGCAGTTTTTGTGTGCACGTGTTTATGGATGCGCGTGTCAAAAGCTGTGAGAGTTATGGAATTGGTGGGGATTCCTGCGGAGGTGGCGAGGGTAAGAGAGAGACTATGAAACACCCATTGTCGGTTAGATCGGCAAAGTGTCAACACGTGTGGTTCGCAACCATCTACCGCTAGAAGTGGTGGGGTTTCTGCGAAGGTGGTAAGGGAAGGATTTTACCACCACCACCATCACTTACAGGTGGAGAAGGCTATGAAACGCCATTGTCGGATAGATCGGCAAAGAGTCAACACGTGTGGTCTGCACCCATCTACCGCTTGTGACGTCACAGAAGTGGTGGGGTTTCTGCGAAGGTGGTAAGGGAAGGATCTTACCACCACCACTACCATCACTTACAGGTGGAGAAGGCTATGAAACGCCACACCAACTTCCGTGACGTCACATCCTGCGAACCACATAGTTGATACTTTATGAGATGACACTTCTTCATGATCCCCCCCCCTCCCATGGGGGGGGGGAGGGATTACCCTGGGTGGGTTAATGACCCAAGGGGTGGGGTGATTGGGTCAATGACCCTGGGGTGTGAGGGGGGGGGTAGATACCCCTTCCGAGGGAGTGGCAATGCCCCCCCCCTGGGGGGGGGTGCGGGAGAGGGGGTTTCCCCCTCTCCCCATGGGGGGAACCACCCTGGTCTAGAAAAGACATAGTATACCTACTGACGCGTGTCAGTAGCTTTTTGTTATTAGCCGTGGACACACGAATGTGAACATACTCTTTTCTTATTTGTAATCCTTATATAATATACTTTAATCCCGTTAATTGTGGTTCTATTTGAACAGATGCTCTTCCACTAGCGCGCGCGCGGTGCCGTGCCGTATCCCAACGAACGATCGTGTGTAGTACACATATTGATGTATACATTTGAAAATTACAATTCATTTACATTTTCAACTTCTGCAAAACACGTGATTTTTTAGAATGTTCCTGTATCCTCAGTTTTGCTTCGTGGTGGGGATATTTGGGGGTGTATGCAGCTTTTTAGGGAAACTGCAGTCAGTCCAAGTCTCTGCCACATAATGTTCACGTCGCAAGAGGACTTCTACATCTTTGTCGCGTACGTCCGCAGCGGGTTGAATGCTGCTGCCGCTGTAAGGCGAATCAAACGAGAGCGTCGACGTATCAAACTGCCGTCGGAGAACGACCCTTTTCAGGGCCCCAAATATTTAACGCAGGAATAACGTAGGAACTATCTGCTACGTGCTGAGTGACAGATGCGTTGACCTGGACGCACTTGCCGTGCTGCCCTCCTTTTGCAGCCCTTGGATTTGACTGCGATCGCGTATTTGACAGCTACCACCAGCGGTGCAATTACCGGCCTTACCACAAGAATTATTTATGGACAGCAAGCGGCAGGTCAATTTCGAAGGATTTTAGTGCCTCGACTGTGAAAGTGAAGAAAAAATTCGGGATGTTCTTCTTTTCGATAGTTTACGTTCGCTAGTGATCACGTTATCTGATTGTTGTGATTTGTGCTGTAGTACAAGTGATATTGCAATTGTTCTTAGTGCATCTGTGTGAAATAAACATATGATTTATTTATCGATTTGAAAGTGAAAGTGAAAAGTCCAGATCGTTGAGCGCGTATCCGTCAAAGTGTCGTATACCTGCTATCTACCCCAGCTGTGCAGTTCGTCGACCTGGCCGTACGCCCCACAGTGGTCGATTTACTCCAAAACGTGGCCAAAAATCAAATCTTTCTTTGATTTATACGAAACTAGGTAGCTCGGGGTTTTTGACGTCGCTGATTACGAATCTAAAATCAAAATCGTAAAAAAAGTAAAATGGCGGCTGTAAAATGGAGATTAAACCTATAAAAACTGCCAGAATGGGACAAAACTTGGTATTTTGGGGTTTCTGAAGTCATTAATTATGAATCTGACATTAAAATAAAAGAAAACAAAATGATGGAACCAATATGGCGGATGTACGTAGTAAGAAAGTATTAAATACAGCTAAAACATGGTACCTCAAGATTTTTTGTCTTGTGAAATATGAATCTAATATCAAATTATACATATAAAGAACACACAGTAGTCGGGTAATTATTAAATTGTAGTAGAAGAAATTCTTTTTTTTAAATATGTGTTTTGAAGAATCCCCTCCGTGCGAAGGAACAAACGTGATACCGGTATTTTAACACGATTTTTCAAATATGATTGATCTGACAAAAACATGTTTCCAATAAAAGTTGATCAGTATTCACTTTTCTACAAATTTCAATATAAAAAAATTGAGAAAAAAATCTTTTTTTATAAAAAAGTTACTTCAATTTTTTAAATATTAACATATATTTTTTACTTCATAATATTGTAACTGGTATCGAGACGAATTCAACGACCTATAATAATATTACTTTACACCTTGAAATAAGGCTACAACAGTTTAGATCACAAAAAGCGGGCTTCCAGCCCATGCAGTACATTACAAAAATTGCAATAACAACCACGGATGCACCTCGCTGCACCCAATGTCTGTTGATCCTACTAGGTGATAGTACAAACTAAAGGTGTGTACAAGTCACATGCTGAAAATCCCTGAAAATCATAACTATTTTCAATTGTATTATTTTTCGATCGCAATATTAGATAATAATAGTTTTTATTTTTCGCGGCGCCTTTCCTTTTTCCTCTACCATTTAGATAGCACACGTATGACAATGCCTACACACTTGCTACAAGTAGGGCTAATATAGAAAAAGTAATAATGATCGAACCTGGCGCCGCGAAAAATAAAAACTATTATAACTATTTTCCTAGGTTTCTAAAATTTTCATATGAAATTTTGTTATCTCTTATATTTTACATTGTCCATTTTTACTTGCATTTTATATAATGTATAAACATGATTTATTTACCTCCAGGAGTAGGTAATATAGGCGGGTTCTACGATCAGACTTATCATTGTAGGCAGATTCCTACCTTACCGACGCAGCTGAAAAAGTTGGTTCTGTTCCATACTAACTTACCGTATAGCGCGAGCATATTTTGCGGGGGGAAGGGGGTGGGGGGATTACCTTATAGCGCGAGCATATTTTTGAGGGGAAGGGGTGAAGGGGGAGGGGGGTATCTCTGCAAAACTGCAGCGTCAGCTTTTTGGATAACCTTGAACGTGTCCGAACCTGCTCCTAGGAGCATCTCACACGTGCAAAACTGCAGCGTCAGCTTTTTGAGTAAAGTTGAACGTGTGATGAGTCATGAGTGATGAGTCATCTGTAATATGATACTTCTTTTCAAGGACAGTTTCTCGTGTTCGTAGGGGAGGGGGAGGTGGAGGGGGTTTTGTAATATGATACCCCGTCGCACGTGCAAAACCGCAGCGTCAGCTTTTTTGAATAACCTTGAACGTCAGCTTTTTGAGTAAAGTTGAACGTGTGATGAGTCATGCGTGATGAGTCATCTGTAATATGATACCTATTTTCAAGGACAGTTTCTCGTGTTCGTAGGGTAGGGGGAGGTGGAGAGAGTTTTGTAATATGATACCCCGTCGCACGTGCAAAACTGCAGCGTCAGCTTTTTGAGTAATCTTGAACGTCAACTTTTTGAGTAAAGTTGAACGTGTGATGAGTCATGCGTGATGAGTCATCTGTAATATGATACCTATTTTCAAGGACAGTTTCCTTTTATATATAGGACGTGATGGAATGCAAATGCTATCATACGCGAACGTTCCATCGTTGTCGTGCTAAAGGTATTCTATACAGTGTGTTAACAAAGCAAGATGATCGAAACGTGTAAAAATATGTTGAAGTGTTTGACACGCATGTCAATGTTGGTGAAAACTATGGACGAGTATCGTGAATGGCATCGCTCGTACATCGAGTCTCTGCAGTGCTGCATAAATTATCTATCCCATGCAAAGGACGAATTGCCAGTAGGCAAGAAATTTAGTTTAACATCGACGATGTGTCGTATGAAAACTTTGAACGTTTCGCTGAATCATCGTATTTCCTCGTCGCGCGTCGGTAGAGGTTTATACGATCGCAGGGGTGCGAGAGCCTCGACGCTTCGTTGGGAAGATGTCGAGTCGGCTTTTAAAAATCGTATATCGACAGGCATTGTTATCAACGTTGAACATATCGATCCGAAACAATTTTTACAACATGCGAAACGAATGGTCACAGGGCGCGTTACGGAATTTTTAAACGCGCATTCGTCGCTGAAAGCTAGCGTAACGTTGGAGGCAGAATTCATGCAGCGCGCCAACGAGGTTTCCGTGAAAAGTTTCAGCACACGGAACGTTGCATTGTTTCGAACGAGCAATCTACGGCAGTGGTATTAGAAAGACGTTGTGTCCACGATTTTAACATCGATGGAGGAGTTTCAAGAGCGAGACAGCGGGTGGGCGCTGTCAAAGATACTGCATATGATCGTGAACATTAGCAAATACCAACCGTTGCAAGCCGGCTGCACCGTAGCAATCAATATGCCTCGAGCGATACAGTTGAAAAAAGCGGTCGTGAACGTGAACAACAACGACGACGCATGCTTTTATTGGGCAATCGTGGCGGGTCTCTATCCAGCCGAGGCAAATCTGTCACGTTTATCATCGTATCCACACTACAAAGACGTGCTTCCGAAAACCGAAGGTTTCCAACTGCCTATGTCGTTCAAAGACATCCGAAAATTTGAACGAGAAAACGACGTTTCCGTGAACGTGTTCGAGTGGGTGCGCAAGAAATGCGTAACGCTTCATTTGACAGAGAAGAAACGGGAGGGAAGGCACGTCAACTTGTTGTTTCTACAGAATGCTGCAAAGACGCATGGACATTTCATGTGTATACGAAATTTGTCACGATTGGTTTCGTCGCAGCTTAGCAAGAAGAAAAATTAGAAGTATATTTGCGATCGGTAAGTTGCACGTTTTTATTATTTAAATTGTTTGAAAGAAAAAACACATAATTTTATCACCCTTCCCACAGGTGTTTGCAATATTTTCCCACGCTGGAGAGATTAAACGTTCATACGGTCGACTGCGAACGGATGAACGATAGCGCTCTGGAGCTTCCAATATCGGAAGAAGATAAGTGGCTGAGGTTTAAGAACCACATGAACAAAGAACATGCGCCGTTCGTTATCTATGCTGACTTGGAGTGCCTGCTGCTGCCTGGGGAACAGGAAGGACAAGGCCGTGCGGCACGCGTACAGTATCAGCATCACCACGCGTTTAGCATAGGATACTATCTACATTGCCGCTACGACGAATCGTTGTGCGAGTATCAGGTTTACCGCGATAAAGAGGGATGCACCGCATGGTTCGCGAACAGGTTGTACGAACTCAGTCGTAAATTACAACCGATATTCGATAAAACGGTCCCGATGAATCCGCTAACTGAATTGGAAAAGTTAAATTTTCGTACGGCCACACATTGTCATGTCTGCGAGAAACCGTTCGACACTTCCGACGCGACGAGGGTGCGCGATCATTGTCATTTCACGGGCACGTATCGCGGTCCAGCTCATAACGGATGCAATTTAAGCTATCAATCTTCGTACGTGATACCAGTAGTTTTTCATAATTTATCAGGTTACGACGCACATTTTATTATTAAAGAATTAGCTAACTCGTTCGAGGGGCGGATAGACGTGTTGCCACTGACGAAAGAAAAGTATATCTCTTTCACGAAAAACGTTCATATCCAGACGGATAAAGAGCGAAAGTATGCAAAGTTTTTGAAATTTCGTTTCATCGACTCGTTCAAGTTCTTGAACTCGAGTCTGGACAAGCTGTCGTCGTACTTGGACGAAAGTAAATTACGAATCGTACGAGGTGAATTTGCACATCTTTCCCGCGACGATTTCAAATTATTGACCAGAAAAGGCGTTTTTCCGTACGATTATCTGACATCGTACGACAAATTGAACGATACGTGTTTGCCGCCGCGCGAGGCATTTTACAATCGGTTAAATGGTAGTGAGATACCGACATCGATTACCTTCACGCGAATACGGTTTGGTCGCGTTTCGCTGTACAAACGCTTAGACAGTACAGCGATTTGTACTTAAAATTGGATGTGCTGTTGTTGGCGGATGTTTTTGAAAATTTTCGCGATGATTGTCTCGAGAATTACAAGCTCGATCCGGCGCATTATTACACGCTCCCCGGTTTCGCGTGGGACGTGATGTTGAAAATGACAAAGATTGAATTGGAGTTGTTGACCGACGTTGACATGCTTTTGTTCGTGGAGCGAGGAATACGCGGCGGATTGAGCCAGTGTTCGCACAGATATGCGCACGCCAACAACAAATATTTGTCCACGCACGACTCGACCAAACCATCCACCTACTTAATGTATTTTGACGTGAATAATCTGTACGGTTGGGCTATGTCACAACCTCTGCCGTACAGAGACTTTCGATGGGTGGACGCGGACAATTTCGATGTCGAATCCATTCCGATCGATAGCCCTGTAGGATACATTTTGGAGGTGGATTTAGAGTATCCGCACGAAATTCACGATGCTCACGCGGATCTTCCGTTTTGTCCAAGTCACGACTCAGCGACTGACTCGAGTACGCAGAAAAAGTTGATGGCAACGCTTCGCGATAAGGAGCGATACGTTGTACATTATCGATACCTCCAACAAAGTTTAAAGCATAATTTGAAATTGCGAAAAATACATCGGATTCTAGAATTTCGACAGTCGCGATGGCTGTACAGCTATATCGACTTGAACACGAAATTACGCGCCAACGCCACCAATGATTTTTCCAAGAATTTGTTCAAATTAATGAACAATGCCGTGTTTGGAAAAACTATGGAGAACGTTCGAAATCATACGATCGTGAAATTACTTTCTCGATGGAGCGGTAGACACGGTGCCGAACGATTGATAGCTAGACCAAATTTTCACAGCTGTACGGTGTTTTCCGAGAACTTTGTCGCGATTCAGCTGAAAAAGCTGCTAGTTAAATTTTTCAAACCAATCTACGTGGGCATGTCCATATTGGATATTTCGAAATTTCATTTGTACAGCTTTCATTACGAGTACATGCAGCCAAAATTCCAGCAAAAATGTAAGATTTTGTACACGGACACGGACAGCTTGATATACGAGATCGCTTGCGATGACGCGTACGAGGCGCTGTTGAAACGCGATATCCATAGATACGACACCAGTAATTATGCCGCGAACAACGTTTACGGTGTTCCCATCGCAAACAATAAACAGCTTGGTTTGATAAAAGATGAGAACGGTGGTAAAGTTATGACTGAGTTCGTGGGACTTCGTTCGAAAATGTATGCGATTCGCGTGCACGGTGATCAGGACACTAACTAGAGGGGGGTTGTTGCTCGCTCGCTTCGCGAGCTTCGCAGGTGAGGGAGTTGTAGCTCGCATTGCGACCCCGCGAGAGGGTTAGTGGTACGGATGTTGTTTGGTGTGTGACTCTCCACGAGCCACACAAAGAACTTCCCGACTCGTTAGTTGTAGTATATTAGTATCATTATTTATTTAGTGCACGATTGAAGATGATTATATGTTTTCAGGGAATTTCAATAGTTTTCTACTTATCAAAATGTTTGCTATATGGCGTCGCATTAGTTGCATAATTGGAAAAAAGCAATTTAAAAAAAAAAAAAAAAAAAAATTTTTTTAATTAAAAAAAATTAAAAAAAAAATTTTTTTTAAGTATGTCTAAATATATATATAGTTACGTTTGCTTCTTCGGTGGATACGCCTTTCGTATAAATTGCAATGTTGAATCAACTCCTTTCGAAAAAAACGAAAAAACTAAAAAACTACTTGACCAAAATGGACCAAAATCTAATCAGCTCTAAGTTACAGCGGGGCACATCGATTGCATCATTCATCGTTCTGATCGCGTTGTTACTTTTTCAGAAAACGTTAACGAAAAATTTGATACCATAGAAACAGACATACGCACACACACACACACACACACACACACACACATATACTAACAATTTGATAAAAATAGTCTAAAATGACTCCAATGACCATGAAACGTGAAGATCTGCAAAAAATTCGATTTTCGATTTTCGGGGTAATTACAATAACTTCCCTATAAATCGGGAAGTTAAAAAGATCAAAGGTATCAGGACAAACGTTACCGCTCGGGATATAAGTTTCGATGACTATGTCGAATGTCTTCGCAATCATACGGAAAAGAGCGTTACCGGTAATCGCATAGTGTCCGTACGACATCAAGTGTATTCTATGTCGGAAAAGAAATTAGCGTTGAGTCCGCATGACGATAAGCGATATATTTGCAGTAATTTGATCAATACTCTTCCTTGGGGGCATTACAACATTGATTAAGAAAAACCGAGCCAACATTTTTTATCCCCGTAAGAGAAAAAAAAGGAAGTGGTAGGGGGGGATTACTGCAAGCTTTGAAGTCTGTAACTGTTGAGGAGGGGGGGATTGTTGATCTTATCTGTAAAAGAAGTGGTAGGGAGACATCATATAAAACGACCTATTCCGAGCATCAAGCTTCAGATCGACCGCTAAAAACGTTGCAAGATGCAGTACAATCACCATCCATCCACCAACTGTGAGCGTTCAAACGTCGGGGAGCCACACAAAAAGAGGAGACTAAATAATATGTAAGTATAAAAACATGAAAACAATTGTGAAAAAAGAAATTTAGAAAAACGTCTAATTTTTGTAATCTGTTGCAGGGTTTCTCAACAACAACAGCCCAGATCATCAATGATGCAACCACCGAGGAGTTTACGCAGTGCACGAGTCTTGAGTCGAAGATATTCCATAGCTGGCAATTATTTTAAATATCTCGAGATTGGCGTGCGCGTCGGTGATGACATTTGCGTGGAACTGGCTATAGGAGATAACCGCGGTAACGAGATCACACTTTTCCTAGACGCATGGATGGAGTTGTTGCGCACAAAGGAGTGTATTTCCGATTTACTGTCATCGTCTATGCAGAAACCGTGTCGAAAAATTAGTGATGATTTAACGTTGCAAATAGTTAATTGTAATGGTATGAATCTAGTCAAATTATCGAATCAGTTCGTGGCTCTATACATCACGGAAAAAACTATGTATAACTTGTATAACCTCGAATTCTGTGTGTACAACATGTATTCGTGGCTGATCGACAATGTTCCCGCGGTGACCACTAAAATGAATTTCGTCGGTATGGTGAAGGATAGCGATGCGAAGAATATCACGAAAGCAATCGTCGAGAACAAATCTTTCGACCAAAGTTCGCTGATCGATTGTGAACTGGCAGCTTCGTGCTCCGATATCATCGCGGCGTTCGCACACAGTTAAAAAAAAATATATAATGTGTGTAAAAATTATTGGAGGTCTTTTGTAATGATTTTAAAAAATAAAAAAAATTATTTGAGAATATCTCTTTGTATTTTATTTTATTGCAAATTACATTTTTCACAATTCCTATTGAATAAAATAATCCAATTAAAAGAAGAGAAAAATTAATTATCTTACATATAAAATATGAGTAGAAAATACAATTAAAGTATATTCGTTTTAGATATCCATGAATTATGCGATGCATCCATTCCCAACCATTTTACGTATACCTTATTTCCTTTTCTACGTAATATTTTTTCAACTAAGTATATGTCAGGATATTTTGCTGTGCGTATCTCGTGTTCATAAAATCCTCCGGCGATAGGTTTGCCCCTCGAGTCAGCCAAGAGATACGTGACGGGATTCGTTCGTTTTACCGCGGCAATCTTGAATATTTCAGTTGACCAGTTTGGTGTGTATCCTTTGTCAAATAGGGTTTTGAACTTGCTGACGCGTACATGATCATTAACCTTGAATTTGGCAGGACCAGCAATCTTCACGTTGTTGTACACGGTGGACAGAAGGTGCCTGGCATTTTTACGGTTCACGTCGACAGGTCGCATACGGATGGTACGATGTTTTCGATTATTGTAGTCCTCGGTCAACGTGGGAAGCACGTCGATCCAGCGATATTTTCCACTCAACGAGAAAAATTTCCACATGCTGTTCTTCAGCGTGCGATTGAAACGTTCCACGACGGATGCTTTCATAGGGCTAAACGTAGAATAAAGGTTGATGTTGCGACTCTTCAGATAGTCTTGGAATGTTTCATTGTAGAATTCTGTCCCCATGTCGGTCTGCAAGTTTTTCGGGGCCCTGCCATCCTTCTCCAACGCTGACGCGAAAGCTTTACATACATCGCTCGCATTTTTACTCTTCATAGGAACCGTCCATGCATATTTGCTAAATACATCGATTATCGTGAGAATATATCGATGTCCGCGATTGTTTCGCGAGTATTTTTGAACGTCGACTATATCGGCTTGCCAAAGATCATCGAATCCTCGCACGATCACACGTCTACGCGGGTAAAAACGTCTCGCCGGAGCATGCAGCTCTTCCACCACGTTTTCTTTACTCATCGTCGCTGTTGTCTCACTCTTTCTCTCCCTCTTTTAACTGGTTATTCACTTTTCAATCATGCCTTTCCAGTAATTGAAGCGTTCTCGCTTCTCGATAAATCGTATCTGCACATATACTTTATCGAGTTTCACATATATACTTTTTCTTAAAAAATCTTCAAAACTCAGTTATATTCCCATGCCTCGTTTTTTTTTCACCATACAGATACAGATACAGGTACAGATACAGGTACAGGTACAGGTACAGGTACAGGTACAGGTACAGGTACAGGTACAGGTACAGGTACAGGTACAGGTACAGGTATAGCGGTTGTGCGGTATGGCTGTTGTGCGGTATGGCTGTTGTGCGGTATGGCTGTTGCGCAGTATGGCTGTTGTGCAGTATGGCTGTTGTACAGTATGCAGTATGGCTGTTGTACAGTATGCAGTATGGCTGTTGTGCGGTATGGCTGTTGTACAGTATGCAGTATGGCTGTTGTACAGTATGTAGTATGGTTGTTGTACAATATGCAGTATGGCTGTTGCGCGGTATGGCTGTTGTACAGTATGCAGTATGATTTCTCAAGATATGTCGGTCGGTCGGTCGGTCGGTCATGAAGGCCTATTCCAAAGTTCTCCAGCCGATCGTCATCAGCGATATCGCTTTTTTACCTTCTCCTTCAAGACCTTGAGCGTTTGCGACTCATCTGAATGATCGTTTTTCACGTTAATCTCATTGATACGTGAATTGATTGATCTCATATTTTCGTCTGCATCGTATCGAATGCCTTGTATCGTAGTCAGTATTTCAGACTTTATCGTTTCTTTAGCGGTTTTCAGTTTTTCATCCTGTTTAGCTAATACTTCGGACATTATCGTCTGTTTAGCAGTTTTCAGTTCATTGACCAGTTTTTTCATGATCTCGAACTCGAGCTTCGCGTTAAGCGTGTCCACGTATAGTTTGGTTGCAGCGTGATCGTTTGCCTCAGGATTCGCCACGTGCCCGATCATCGTACCTTTCGCATCGTACAATTTAGCGTCATCGTTCAAACATATAGCGTTATCGCACACATAACTTTTCAAAACGTCGGGATAGAAAATCGAGGAAACATTCGACTCGTTTTTGGCCGCTTCACGAAGCACTCTACCAAATTTGTCGATAGACATGTTTTCGCTCGAGTTAATCTTCTTCTACTTCTTCTTCTTCTTCCTCGATTATCGGCAACTCGTATCGCTTGCACAACCGTTTTACCTGCTTTTCCATCCACAGTATTCGTTGAATTATCTCATCCAGTTTTATCCTTAGACTTTGAAATCTCAAGTTCCAGCTTTCACCGTTGTCGTCTTCACCCGAGGATATCGCTTGATTCGTTTCGCAACAATTAAGACGAATGCGCATTTTTATCGATCGACATTTCATTCATCACTGACACGACGAGCGCACGCGCTTTAATTTATAATTATACCGGCTTCGCGAAGTTCTTCAATTATCGACATTATTTCGTTGTCATGGTTGGAATGGCCGGCGTTCTTCGAAGCGGTTAACAATTTCAGACGATCGACGAGTTCGTTTGGATCGTCCCAATACACGTAATCGATCGGATGGTCGGTCACGCGCATAAAAGTTGGAAGTTCAATCCCTCTTCCACCTCGCGACGAAAATAACGGTCCTATAATTTTCCTATACTTGTAACCTTTGTGTCCCATTACCTGATTCCCGCGTCGATGCGCATGCGTAAGAGTGAGAATTCTTTTATATGTGTTCTTATCGTCCTCTGTGTACAGCTGCTCATCAGGTATTCTGCTGAATATCAATTCGTAAAGACCACGAGTCCCCTTGTACCGTACCCCCTTAACGATGATATCATCGTTGCTGTCCACCTCGAAGGTTGAATTTCCCAGCATCAGCTTATCGTCTTTCAAAAATACTCCATACACGTTGTCAGAATTTTTCGTCGGTCCGGTAAAAAATTTTTCTAAATATTCGCGCACCAAAGGTCCAAGACTCTCGGTTAGACGTTGATTTTCCTCGAGATGAGTTTCAGGATTTTCAAAAATATTACGCATTGAAGATTCCAAAGATGGCGTGCGCGGTGATTCGAAGGTATCCTGTTGCGGTACCGTAATCGTTGTTGCCGTCGCCGGCTCGATCTCATCATCGTCATCATCATCATCGTCATCGTCGTCATCATCGATGTTATATACTTGTTTTGAGGTGAACGTTACATTGGTTTCATCGTTCTTTTTCTTATTCTTCTTTATTCTTCTCCTTTTTTTCATAGAGGACGATGGCGTTCCCCTAACATCCGAGAATCTTCTTTTTTTTCGTAGGGGAGATGGTGGTGGTGGTGGTGGTGTTTCCTTAATATCTGAGAACATGTTGTCACCTTCCACGTTCGGTTCAACAGTAGCTGTATTTTGAACTATCTGTTTCAACGGTTCGACGATCGGTTGTAAAGTCGTTCGCAAATTCGTCTCAGCAGTCATTTTTCCAATTTTCAACGCTAAATACTTTTTACGTATGATATCGCTGGTCTTCGCTATTTCGTTCACGATCGAAGCCCGCAGCTTCTCATTCTTCTCATTTTGGACTGACATATTGGTTGCGTACGAGAGAGATATTTTACTGTCACGATACAGCACCGACAACCCTTACCGAGCAACTGTATTCACTACAGTATGACAAACTCGTTAAATCCACGTCTGTAACGACCACGATTCACAGGACTATCTTTATCGATTACGAGAAATCCATACTTCTGTCGCCAGCAATTCACGCATAACGTGCTAAACGTCTCGAACGACATATCGGTATTTACATGATCCCGATGAACGTGACGTAAATTCATGGTATCCTGTTTGAACAGAATCAACAGATTGGCATTGTCACGAATTAAATGTTTAGGTATTCTCGCGTACGACTGACCTAGGTAGAAGCAATCGACGTGCGAATGTCTACCCATCGCGAAATACTCTCTCATGATATCCTGCTCATCGCACGCCACGTCGTCGAAGATGAATATCGAATCGGCTCGTGCCTCTGTGGGATGGATTACGTCAGCGTTGTCTGCAAACGCGAAGTATCCTACATCCTTCCCCACGGATGAGAAGAGTTTGTTCAAGTATTGGTATTTTGGTTGACACAGAGATTTCGAATACACGTAGACATTGGCGAATCGTAGCCCGTTCGCGCTCTCCAGCAGGCTAATCATAACGTTCGTTTTACCACATCCTGACGGACCGCTTATGACGCATCGTACATTGCCTGGTAACAATGATCCATGTTTCCGCATCGTCTCGTCGCAATCGTCGAACGCGCGACTCGTTGGAACACAAATATCCAAAGATTGCCTTACAAACCGCATGATCTGATTGATTCGATGAGCGGGGTGGGTGAGTGGTATTTATACGACGGTTCGAACACCATTGATATCAGTCGCTCTAAAGAGTTCGTTTCTTTCCAAAGAGAGAGCGGAAAAAATAGCTTATGCGTGTGAATCATCGTTCACAACGGTGCCCCGGTTCGCATACGGGTAAGGGATTCTTAAACAGAGCTATAAATGCGTTACCGTTCGAATTACATATACCCGGTTATCAATTCTGCGGTCCTGGTACGAAACTGACCGCTCGATTAGCTCGTGGGGATCGAGGAATCAATCCGTTGGATGCAGCCTGTCGCGAACACGATGTAGCGTATTCACGGTACAAGGATCTTGGAAATCGTCACGCAGCCGACAGCGTTTTGGCAGATCGAGCGCTGCATCGAGTAACGTCTGGGGACGCAACGTTGGGAGAGAAGGTGTCCGCGGCCGCAGTGTTGGCAGCCATGAAAGCTAAAACGAAATTGGGCATGGGCCTGATAAAGAAAAAAGGTGAAAAGAGAAAAAAACAACGAATTCTCCCGATCGCCAAACGCGGTGGTTTTCTGCCCCTGCTGCTGCCTGCTTTGTCGGCTATAGGAGCATTGACGGGTGGTGCCGCAGGAGTAGTCAAAGCCATAAACGCTGCGAAAGCTGCGAAGAAACAATTGCAAGAAGCGGAGCGACACAATCGTGCCATGGAGGGTCGCGGCGTATATCTCGCACCGTATAAGCATGGAAAAGGTTTGAAGAGGGGAAAAAAAAAAACAACGAAGAAAGACAACTCAACGACAGATGTCGAATTGATAGTCATCTGTAGAGGATTACCATATTTTCGCGGAGTTTTTATGCGTGACGATTTGCCGCTGCATGCGTGGGTAAACGAGCGAGGTATAGTCAATCTAGATAATAGTCGTGGACCGGGAACGCACTGGGTCGCATACATAAAACGCGGCTCGCGCGTCAAATACTTTGATAGTTTTGGGAATCTTCGACCACCGATCGAGTTGATTCGCTATTTCGGCGCGAACGCGACGATCCTATATAACCACGAACGCTTTCAAAACTACGACGAAAGCGTGTGTGGACAATTGTGCGTGAAATTTCTCCGAGAAACTACGTTATAAATTCTCTCTGCACGATGCATGCGAAAAAGTCATTTACGCTCACGTTATCGGGGAGAAGCAGCATACTGTCGTCCAAGTACTTCCCGCCCATAGATCTGGCCAATGGCGAATACGAGCTGGGATTGCTCGATTTACAAACTTATTACACGATTCCGAACATCAGTGCCAACATCGGAAACAAACGATTCTACTTTTGCGAAAAAGTCGAGGAGATCGTCATCCCCGACGGCTCGTACGAATTGGAAGCGATCAACGCATACTTGAGGCGTGAAATACGCGCGCGATATCCCTCCAAAAATGTTGGCGATTCGTCCGCCACCTCCGATATCGAATATCCACTGGTCCTACGAGCGAACAACAACACCATGAAAAGTGAAATTATAAGCAAGTATCAAATAAACTTTACAAAGCCTCGCAACGTGGGATCTATTCTGGGATTTTCCTTGAATCGTGTTTTGTCACCGAACGCGTGGCACACGTCGAACGCACCTGTGAATATCATCAACGTGAACATCGTACGAGTGGAATGTAACATAACCACCGGATCGTACGACAATGGCAAACTCGTTCACACGATACATGAGTTCGCGCCCCAGGTACCGCCAGGGTATAAATTATCTGAAACGCCCGCACGAGTCATTTACCTTCCAATCGTTGCACGAGTAATTGACGATTTAACGATTCGCATAGTTGACCAATCCGGACGTTTGATTGATTTCCGGGGTGAAGAAATCACGGTGCGACTACACGTTCGCCGAAGCAATGCTAATTCATAACAATACGGCATTCCATACGTTGAACAACAGCAGCAGCAGCAGCAGCACATTAATTCACAAGAAACTAACCGTGGAAAAAAACGTAAAGTCGCAGATACGTAATAAATTAACCGTGGAAAACGCACAGTATCTACAATCTTTGGGATTTATTGTTAAAAAGTGAGAGGAAAAATCATGTTCGACGACATTTTGAACATCTCTGAAGCGCCGATCTCCGACAATCGCATAACGAAGATTGAGCTGCACACGTACAATCCGTACGCCAATACAACGTTCGAAAACAGCGATGAGATACGGATACCTATTCAACAACAAGACCTGTACACGCTCCCGTGTAAAAGCTTCCTATATGTTGAAGGAAAACTTAGTTTACCGGGAAAACTTGAATTATCTGCTGGAGCAGGAGAATCCCTCATCGATACGGCGGCTCTCGAGAACAATGCCGTTGCGTTTATGTTCGAGGAAATACGCTACGAATTGAACGGAGTGGAAATCGACCGGTCCAGAAATCCTGGTGCAACGACAACTCTGAAGAATTATGTGAGTCTATCCAGAACGAGAAGCGACGCGTTATCCAACGCTGGCTGGCTGTATGGCGATGATCGGCAGAAGCATACAGCAACGACCACGGCTGCGATAAATTTCAACTTTTGCGTGCCTATGAATGTTTTATTAGGCTTCTGTGAAGACTACAAACGAGTTGTGATAAATGCTCGACACGAATTGATTTTGATTCGCTCGCGTACCGACGCGAACGCGTTGTTCAGTCCTTCCGACAAGGCGAAACCTATTCTGAATCTGTACAAAATCCAATGGCGAATGCCACACGTTGCATTGGATGAAATACATAAGCTGTCCATGTTACGTATTTTGGACAGTGACAGACCGATTGGCATGAGTTTTCGATCGTGGGATCTGTTCGAATATCCTCTGCTACAGACTACTACGAAGCATACATGGGCGATAAAAACGACTCAGCAAATGGAAAAACCGCGATACGTGATATTCGCTTTGCAAACCAATCGAAAGAATAACTTAACGAAAACAGCTACGCGATTCGATCATTGCGCATTGTCAAATATTCGGCTTTACTTGAACTCGGAAATCTATCCGTACGATGATTTAAATATCGATTTCGAGAAAGGTAAATACGCGTTGCTCTACGACATGTATGCAAAATTCCAAGAATCGTACTATGGAAACGGCGAAGCGCTACTCGACGTCTCAGATTTCCTGCGATACGGCCCGCTCGTCGTTCTCGATTGTTCCCGGCAAAACGAAGCGTTAAAAAATGCTACGGTCGACGTGCGAATAGAATTTGAATGTCGAACCGATGTCCCCCCATCGACAACAGCCTACTGCTTAATGATACACGACCGCATCGTGGAGTACAGCCCATTGACAAACGTTGTTAGAAAAATTACTTAAACCGCTTATACCGATAAAAAATATACTTTATTATTTCTCTACTGTAATTTTATTCTATATGAATTGTAAGAAATGAATTTTGTAATAAAATAAAATACAAAAATATTTTCAAATAATTTTTATTTTTAAATTTAACCACTTATACTGATTAAAAACATTATCATTTACTCTACTTTAATCGCATTCTTATTCTATAGGGA
Source organism: Lasioglossum morio (assembly GCA_916610235.2). Classification (NCBI taxonomy): domain Eukaryota; kingdom Metazoa; phylum Arthropoda; class Insecta; order Hymenoptera; family Halictidae; genus Lasioglossum; species Lasioglossum morio. Next base: position 270,932 of record OU744334.1, read on the forward strand.
TCGAAAGAAAGGAATTGTAGGAAAGGAATTTGTAATAAAAATAAAATACAAAAATATTTTCAAATAATTTTTATTTTTAAAATGCCTTCTGAAAAATTATATGAATTGTAAGAAAGGAATTGTAAGAGAGGAATTTGTAATAAAATACAAAGAGATCTTTTGAATAATTTTTATTTTTAAAATACCTGAAATAATTTTTACATACATATATACACAATATCGCTAATAATATTATCCCCTCTCTCAATATAATGAGGGTGGGGGTACATGGTATAAATTATTCGCTACAAACGTTAACAATGACAGTCGTTATACTAAAGTTATATCGCGTGTATAATCATCCGAACGGTCACACATTCTTCAACGGTAAGTATAATAAAAAATTTCTAGCATGGCTTAACAATTATAAAAACCACGTAAAGTATCCGTTATAAAGAAAAGCGTCTTTGAATTTTCCCCGTCAAAATCACAAACCTCCTTTTACATTTGATTTTTACACAGAGTATCACTATGATCGCGAAATCCGAGGGAGCCGTCGCAACAACCGATCACGCAACACCACCACCCGATTATCGTCTCGAACGCGACAGACTTCACAGTTTTCGCGATTGGCGTTACTCACACGTCGTTCAACCTGAGAAACTCGCCGTCGCAGGATTTTTCCATCTGGGTGATGACGACTGTGTAGAATGTTTCGAATGTCGTGTTCGTCTATGCCGATGGGAAGATGATGACGATCCCATGGAGGAACATCGCGCCTGGTCCAGATTCTGTTGGCACGTCCGCGGGCTGGACTGCGGCAACGTTCCGATCGGTGTGGATCCGGATACAATCCCTCCAAATCCTCGTGGTGTGGATACCTGTAATATCGCGAAAGAGTTTTCGCTCGAACGATAATAAAAACTACTATATGAACGAAGCATACAAATTAGCGAATAGGTGCTCGGACGAATATAAAAAAAATCTAATATACTGATATATAAAAAGAATTTATTTAAAGTAAAAAAATTTATACAGAATAATAATGATAATTATGATAATAAAAATAATAATTTTTTAAAAAATTCTTGATTGTTGAGTCTGCAACAAATAAAATAAAAAATGGTATTAAGTTTTAATTTAAAAAAATAAATATATACAATTATTTTAATTTTACTTACCATGATTACATAAATAGCGTAACGATCCCCTCGCAGAATTCTCCCCCCCCATTCTTCCATTTCTATTCGATGCAGACGCATCGCCATCCTCCACGCTCGAATGAACGCAGCTCGGTCTTCCTCCGACAAGAAGTTCTGTTAAAACATATAAAATATGATTATAAATTATCCGCGATTGGATTACATAGTATATTTCTTTGTACTTACCAAAGAGTTTAACACCACATCTAGTGGCGTGTTTGGGTCCACCAAGAAATGTATTGTGCTGGCGATGTAAATAAACATTTTTTGAAACTTTGTATGTCAACTGTGCTTCACGTCGACGACACCCATGCTTATATACAATGTATCCCCACTAGAAAAGATGTAACAAAATCTCTTCGCTCACGAGAAAATCTCCGCTCGCGAGATTAGAAAAGATGCTCATTGCAGTAATTTAAAACTTGCAAAATGCATTTTTCAATTAGCGTCGCCCGAGAGAACCGATAACAATGGTCCAGATATCACGCGGGTTGGACAACTCGATACCCAAAGCATGAAGGGATACCGTTGCTACAACTCGCTCGATTAGATAAGTTCGATAGGAGGAAAGGACTGTGGCATGCGACGTGTGTCTCGGCTGAGCAACTCGACACCAGCCCGCGAAAGGATACTGTTACTACAGATTATGAAAAAAACGCACAACATACATCTTGAACGATATAAACAAATAAATAAAAGATAGTGCACGTACGATTCCACGACTCTATATTGCATCGTGAACGGTATCTGTCTCTTACATTTAAAACGGGGGGTGGGATGTGCAAATGCATCGTGGGCATGAGTCTGTCATCAAATTTTAACCTCATGCATACGTCTGCAGTACCACGCTGCCTCCGAGACTGTTTATCGTCAACGATAAACCAAATCATGCTGGGTGCATATTTGTGACGCATGCGTTCATAATATGGCCATGCTATAACGTGAGAAACTATCCTTGAAGAAGTACCCCATCCCACCCACTCTCCATAAGTACGAAATTTGAACACGTTTAAGTTTACTTAATACCTCCTGCCCCTTCCCCTTCCCTACAAACGGTTACCCAAAAAGCTAACATTTAAGGTTATCTAAAAAGAAACTGACGCTGCAGTTTTGCACGTGCTGGATACCCCCTCCCCCTTCCCCTTCCATACGAACGGTTACCCAAAAAGCTGACGTTCAAGGTTACCCAAAAAGCTGACGTTCAAGGTTATCCAAAAAGCTGACGCTGCAGTTTTGCAGAGATACCCCCCTCCCCCTTCACCCCTTCCCCTCAAAAATATGCTCGCGCTATAACGTAATCCCCCCACCCCCTTCCCCCCGCAAAATATGCTCGCGCTGTACGGTAAGTTAGTATGGAACAGAACCAACTTTTTCAGCTGCGTCGGTAAGGTAGGAATCTGCCTACAATGATAAGTCTGATCGTAGAACCCGCCTATATTACCTACTTCCAGGGACACCCTCCATATTGAAGAATAAAAATTAGTAGGATATAACACAAATATATGCACATCTAGACACTTTTCTTACTCACCAATTTACTGTGCGTAGCTGCTACCTTAACGATGGTCACTTTAAGACTAAATTTCTCGCTTAGGTAGAAAAGTCAGGCCCTTTTCCTATTAACCATCCAACAGCCCAATTATCACGGTAGCCAACCCACGTATACAAAACTCTCGATTTCAAAATTCATTTTTTGGATTTTTGGCCACGTTTCGGAGTAAATCGACCACTGCGCGCCCTTTGGATTTCGGTACTGTCGTATACCTGCAGACATCTGTGCAGTTCATCACCGACTGACCCATTGACACACATTTCGAAGCAGCAAATGGATTTATGACTAAATAAGTGAGTTTTTAAAACAATCAGTTTCTGCTTCTTCTCTCGTTCGGGTAAAGTTATTCGCGCGATTATCTCGTAAACTAAAGCCGACAGCCAAAAACTTTAAAGAGAAATGTTGTTCAGAATAATGGTCTTGACCACATATCCAAAGCTCGTTGAAATCGGAGAGAATTTACATCATCGAGAAACTCTTGTTCGTTGCGATGTCACGGCGTACCACCAACGCTCGGCTGCCGGTGCCGCTGTTTTTCGTTAATAACTCCTAAACAAAGCCGCGGACGCCATTTTTGCAAAGGAAAATGTCGCTTCAAATGACCCAAGGAACCTCCCATTTTCGGCTCCAAGGGTAGTTTTGGGACACCCAGTATACAGTTTTAAACCGTCTAACGATATCGCAGCGTCTCAGGTAGGGCCCGCTGGGTAGCTTTACCGATGAGTCCCATAGCGGGTCCACGACTGGTCAGTACCGACAAACTTTTTTATGCATTCCGTCGCGATCCAGGAAGCGGTCCTTGCAGCGACCCGTGCAGCGATCCAAAAGCTACACGGGTCGCTGCACGGGTCGCTGGAAGGATCCTCACCGCCGGGTCGCCAATCCGATGAATTCTGTGTTAAAATCAAAGAACTTTCGATAGAAAAGAGATAGAACGATGATTTTTTTTTTAAATTAAAGCTCAAACTTTGCAGAATATGGGAAAAGTAGGGAGATTATAGTACGAACGTTTTTTAACCTCGACAAAATTCGTTAAACCAGCACAATTTTAGTAAAACTATGATTTTCACAATACCACGAATGGAAAAGATTTTTTTGCAACATGCTGTACATCATTTCCCGTAGATTCTTCCACGCTTATTTCAAATCTCGTCTCAAAATTTGTCTACCACCTCAGTATTTTGCAAAAACTCGAAATTTTTGTCAACAAAACTAATGAAATCATTTTTTTGTTGAAATCCGATTGAGCTACACTTTTTTCGGTGGTTTTATTCGGAAAGGATTGGGCTATTGCAAAATTATTTTTTCAATCTCGACCATCAACTGTATGGAGCCGAAAAATTTAAGCTAATTCTTTTTTTACGTCTTTTTAGATGAGCCGTCAGAGTGATTTAAAGGGCCTAGCCGAATAAGATCATCAAAACTGCCCTTGGAGGTTTTTCAGAGGTTATTGAACCATTCGAAAGCTAACCAAGAAAAACCCCCCTGAGCAAAAATTCAACCCCCTAAATTACCCGTAAGGGTAGTTACCGGGTAAATTAGATTTTGCGCTCTTCTGCGCATTTTCCGGTCTCAATGCGTTTTAAAAATCTGAAAAAAATGTGACATTTTTTTTATCGTAAGACGCATTTTTGAGAATTTTTTCAGATTTTTTTATTGCAAACTGTGGTCGTGAAAAATGAAAAGCCCCCCCAAAACATACGGAAAAATATTTTTTTCTCCAAAATATGAAAACATGCCATTCTAGTGTTTGTTTCCCTGATAAATTACTATAACAGGCAGTTTTTTCAGAATTTTTTGTTGTGGTACATCATTGTCAAAAACATTAGCAGTCGGTAAATTGTGCCGTGATTGATAGTGATCCTTGACATTTTTATACTACTTGACGTCCTGTATTTTTTAAAATCGTTATGTTTGGTTGCTCTGCCGATCTTTTCGAATTGCGGAAACGCGAAGCCACGATCAGATCATTCAGCAATTGTTCGCGAAAACCATATTTCGATCGCGGTATTGTCTAACGATCGCTCACAATTCTGCTGTATTGCGTCCGAGACGCAATTTTCACTTGGAAATAATTTTTGTCACGTTACATAGTGGAAGGTTCACCGAAAAGATCCTTACTTGTTAGGAAGTGGAACCTTTTGAGACCTGTAAGATCGCGCAAATCAAAGATACAAATGTTTAACGATTATTTTCATTGTGTTCAGTATTTTTTTTAAATATGTTATGTATCATAATTGTCAATGAAAAGCATGATTTAATTAATTTTTTCGGCGCGACGGCTGTGGTAGGACTAGGGAAACCAACAACCTGATAGACTCGATTTCTGCCGTTCCCGAGGCTGGAGAGAGTGAGGGTACGCTCGGACACAGAATTTGGCTACGGCTAGGCTCCTGCAGCCAGATTCTGTGTCTGAAAGTCGTCTGGCCCGCACACCCCTAGCGGCCACACATACTACGTAGCGTGCACCATCGAAGTCAACACATTGAGACTACGGGCGCGCGGCTGTGGTAGGACTAGGGAGACCCACAACCCGATAGACCCGATTTCTGCCGTTCCCGGGGCTGGAGAGGGTGAGGGTACGCTCGGACACAGAATTTGGCTACGGCTAGGCTCCTGCAGCCAGATTCTGTGTCTGAAAGTCGTCCGGCCCGCACAACCCTAGCGGCCACACATACTACGTAGCGTGCACCATCGAAGTCAACACATTGAGACTACGGGCGCGCGGCTGTGGTAGGACTAGACAGACCCAACCCGATAGACACGATTTCTTTCAGTGACGTTCCCGGGGCTGTTCTATATGGATAGATTAATGACAGGTCATTACTATTGAGCTTGAAGTCGACACTTTCTCGACCAACACGTGTTGACTATAATTTTCAAATCACCAACTGCTCAAATCACTCGACGAAGTCGGGCCACTCTCGGACCGTCTGATGTGTCATGGATAGACTGCGGATCATTATGCATTTATAGCAAAATTGAGTAGATGAAATTGATAGTTGTTGGAAAATTCTTAAGATTGAAGATGTCAATATATGATTTCTCCTCTATTAAAATCATTAAGGGAAGAGATAACATTCAATTTAGTTTCGGACAGAAGCGGACAAGTTCGCGGGAACGTAGAGTTGAATCTCGGGTATCGCGATAACTTGCTCGCCCGAACTTGTCCGATTCTTTCCGAACCCTCCCGACGACGTCGAGTCACTCCCGGGCAGCACGAAACCACGTGGCAGCTCGAAGCACTCGGGCAGCCCGAAGCGCTTCAGCCGAAATATATAAAGTTTCTTTTCCCATCCACGACACTTTTTTTCTGCATGACGACGTTTCAATACTCTAAACCAACCGAGCCTTAAAAGTAACTGAGAAATGTTTCTTTGTGTAAAAATGATAAGATTGATTTTATTTAGACTTTGTGCAGATAAATTAATATTTATTTAAATTACATACTACATACTATTAGGTCGTTCGGAAAGTCATTTCGTTTTCTCCTTTACTGAAGAAATAATTAACATTCAATTTGGTTTCTATTTCTTGCAATCGATGTAGTGAATTTTTATTTTGCAGAAAGATTCGCAGTCTAGTAATAACAAATGGAAGCATTGTCATCCCTACACGAAAAATGTAGTTACTTTCCTAACAACCCAATAGTATCCAGTATGTAATTTAAATAAATATTAATTCTGTCAGTAAAAAAGTAGACGGCTGCTGCTGCTACTACACATTTGTACAATAGACATTTACTTTACCGACATCTACCACATTGGCGCAACCTGCTCTTGTACGGCATTTGACACATTAATGCGACCGTGTTGCCCTCTTACGGCTATGCCGAATCGAGGACCGTTTTCGATGCAGCTTCGCGGCAGAACGCATCCAAAACGCGACATAGCTGCCGCGCAGTACAGGAGCAGTATTGGAGCAGCTGATTATCTGGGTTTTTTACATATAAATCGATCACATTTACATTTTAAGGTAGTACTGCTATATTTACATAATTTACATTTACCTCGATTGTGATTAGTTATTATTAGACTGCGGATCTTTGTGCATTTATAAAAAAAATTGAGTAGATGAAATTCAAAATTGTTGAAAAATTTTTAAAATTGAAAATGTCAATATATGATTTCTGCTCTATTACAATCATTAAGGGAAGAAATAACATTCAATTTAGTTTCTATTTCTTGCAATCGGTGTAGACAATTTTTATTTTGAATAAACGTTACATAGAAAGGTGACACTGCCGTTTCAGCCATTTTGAAATTATCTTACGAACTATCTTGTGACGTCACATTTTACTGCATTTTACAACGATCTTTGCCACGCTCAACTCTCGGCTTTCCTATACACATACTATACCTATGCCGTGTCTATAAGTATATATGGTCTAAGGACACTTCCGTGTCAGCCATTTTGAAATTATCTTAAGAACTATCTTGTGACGTCACATTTTACTGCATTTTACAACGATCTTTGCCACGCTCAACTCTCGGCTTTCCTATACACATACTATACGAGAGGCCTTCGATTAGACACAGTACGATTGGAAACTTAGCTATTGGACACATATCTTTTAGAAACAACATCATTGGACACAAGTACGATTGGACACATCTCTATTGGGCACAAGTACGATTGGACACATCTCTATTGGGCACAAGTAGGATTGGACACATCTGTATTGGACACAAATAGAATTGCTCACAGTACTTTTGGACAGAAATGTACCGAGACCAAATAAAATGAATGGTTTTTGAAGTGTCATAAATTTTTGGTTATGTTTTTACTTGAAATATATTTTCGATAACTTCTATTAAATTATAAAGACGATAGAAGTGTACATTAATTAAATGTAAATATAATACGTGCAACGGAATGCGTAGATTATTTAATTTTTGAAATTAATCTTATTGTGAATTAAAATATGTAGTTACAGCGAAGAGTGAGGTACTCCAAAATTATACGACTGTGTAGAATTGTTTTCACAGCTCCTGAATAATTCGGTGTAAAGGAGATAAATTAGATAAGTATTTTCTACCTATAAAGTATTAGGATTTTTGTAAGGAATGAATACGATACTTCGTGTTTTTTAAATTTATCTTTTACAGGTTGTGTACGGAGCAGAATCAGTAGCTGAACTACTTCAATTTGAACACGGTCAGATCCTGATTATGGCAAGAAAACGTGTTACTGCAAATATTCCATCAACGAATATTTCTTTTAATTTCTTCAATCCTTCCAGCAAGACATTGGTTGTAATTATTACTGCGGTTTCATCTTTTACGGACTTCACAAAACATATTTTTAGATTTTTCAATGGTTGATAACTTTTCATCTGGTCATACAAAATTTCTAAGGATTGTGGAATCGAGGTTTTGGAATTAGCTCTCTGTCTGTGCAACATTGGCCTCAATTTCATAAATGAACAGTAAGCTGCAGGATCTGGATGTCTTTAAATAAACATGTGTATAATATTTCAGTGAATTTATCGATAGGTGACACTGTCAACAATTAATTTTTGTGATTTTTTAATATGTTTCAAAAATCCCCACACGCTCTAAGAATCTAACACAAGCTAACTCCGTATGGTTGTTTTTTCCTGTGTACACCTGCTATTCCTAATCGTTTTTGCAACATATTCAAAAATTATAGGAATTTTTTACGGCGCACAGGTTCGATCATTATTACTTTTATATTAGCCCTACTTGTAGCAATTTTGTAACAATTGTCATACGTATGCTATCTAAATAGTAGAGGAAAAAGGAAAGGTGGTGTTTCGTCCTAGACACGCTAGAGGACTCCTCAGTAAGGCTATCTAGCGGGCCCTGCCTTAGACACTGGGATGTTGTAAGGCGTTTGGGGAACGTTAATATACTGATAGGTGGTGGATCAGTAACTAGCGAGAAAGCCGTCACGACAATTTGTCCCTCCATCTTGGGGACGGAGTCGTAACTAAATTGGTCTTCTCGAACTTATACATTTTTCGCCATATGTTAAATAATTGATTTATTTTCTTGATCGACATATTAGATTATAGGAATTTTTTTGCGGCGCACAGGTTCGATCATTATTACTTTTATATTAGCCCTACTTGTAGCAATTTTGTAACAATTGTCATACGTATGCTATCTAAATAGTAGAGGAAAAAGGAAAGGTGGTGTTTCGTCCTAGACCCGCTAGAGGACTCCTCAGTAAGGCTATCTAGCGGGCCCTGCCTTAGACACTGGGATACAATGAACCGCGAGACCGAGAAATCCAATTGTTAACGTACTGACATCTAGCGTACATGCCGAGAATGGCAAGTTCCAGGGCCGCAGAACATACCCGGAAACGGAACCCCGACCTCCGAAATTCCCGGAGAAAGGATGCCGAACATACAGGAGGCGTACGACGAGAACCATGGCCAACGTTTGCGAAGCCCCGAGCTCGGGCAAAAGTATGGCGTCGAAGGCACCCGGTCATTCAGCCCGGAGGCGTTGAAGAGAAGGAACCCCACGAGATGCCGAGGCATCATTTCGCGTTCCCGACAGCGTCTCGTCCCGCAAAAGAATGGGGGTTCCAGCGAGGATGGTGCCAACGATAGTCCAAGAGGCAGTGGCCTCCCTCGACCCAGGAATGGTCGAGAAGTTTTCGCGATTACGGTCCGGGGCCCAAGGACCATCGTCGAGACGTCCCTGTTACATAAGTGTCGAGCGCGGTTGACGTTCGTCTTCGAGAAAATTCGGCAAGGTTCGGGTGGGGGGAACAAGAATCGATGCGACTAATTGTCGATAGCGGAAGATCACTGTCGCGTTAGAGCTCTCACGAAGAGCACCCAAAGTCTTGCGTAACCGTCAGCGGCCCTCGCGAATTGTTTGTGCGATCGACATCTTCGCGCCTCTCGTAAGAGAGAACCTCGGTCTCGCGGCCGTTCACGTATTTTTCGGGCGAGTGGAGGTTGGCGACTTCGCTCCGACCTGTCCGGCTGAGGAGCCCGATTAATGGAAGGGATGAATCGATAGAGAAAACCCCCTCGATTACGAACAACAACGGTGAGTCGCACAGTGATCTCCTTCGTATTGGTCGATAACGATTTGGCTCAATAGATTTCGCGCGAGGACGAACGGTCGCCGTTTCGCCCTCGAAATTTCGCGTGCGCCGAGACGTCCTGCGTCTCGTGCCGTCGGCTCGTGCTCTCGAGAGCACTTTGAGCATTTTCTTCGAGTCTAGAGAGTGTTCCATTGCGTCGGGTTAACGGAAGCTTCTTCGGAGGAATTCCGTGCCGCGAGAATAGTCGTCTTCCGATGTTTCGAAGTCCTCTTGAATCTGGTAGCGTAGATAACAACCTCGCGAGCGTTTAACGTGCGAAAGCTATCGCGACAGTCCTGTATCGCGCCGTCCACCTGCGCTTCGCGTGATCCCGTTCGTCGGGAAATCAAAGTGTATTTAGTACCGGTCATCCGTACGCTCACGCGCGATAGAAAAATTCGACAAACGCGCTGCGACACCACCTTGTTTCGATTATTTTACGTCGCTTTTTCAACTGCTATGGTTATTAAACGACGGTACCTACAGTTTAAGGTGGGTTCCGAACCACCTTGGGCACCACAGTTTTTTTTTAAAAAGCACATTGAATTAATTCAAGAGGTGCCCTGCGACACCACCAACTCTTGCAAACTTGTACAAAGAGCGCGGGCTCTCGGGTTACGGTCACGTGACCGTTCATTGTAACATCTGACATGGAAATAAACTTCCACTCGAGACCAAATTGTCGATATTATTCGAGTCCTGTGAGATCTGTCCTGCCGTAAGGGCAGTCCTCGTCCTTTCCGTGTGCGAACCTCCTGGACCCGTTGCGTTCGTTTTTCGAATCAAGTTTAGAAGATCCGATTCTCGTGCTCGGCTTGTCCGAGCACGAGAGGGTCATCGCGTTTCGCGTGGCATCCTCGCGGTGCCTGGATCCCGAACAAAATTCGTTATTCGGTCAGTAGGTTTTTCGTGGCCTTGATTAGTCCCGGGCGGACCCCGTGCATACGGCTGCACGTGGCCCGGTCTCAGAGCCATAAAAGCCCGGAGCCGTTCTTTTCGGGGGTTTTCTAGCCTCCGCCGAGACACGGCGTGACAATATATACTTAAACTTTAGTAGAATATATAGGCGGGTTCTAACTCACAGTTATCATTGTAGGTAGATTTCTACCTTACCGACACAGCTGAAAATGCCGGTTCTGTTCCATACTAACTTACCGTATAGCGCGTGCATATTTTTCGGGGGGCGGGGTGAGGGGAATTTTCATGGTGGTATTGCGTAAGCCACCGTTCGTTGGCGAGGGGGGTGGGGAAGGGGGGAGTTTTAGTTTCCCTGGTATTGCATTTAAGATCAGCTACCTGGTATTGCGTGAGCCTGGTATGTTTATAATAATATAAACATCCTTTTGACGGTGGGTATCGAGTCGCGATATCGGATCTCTGTTCTCATTCAGCTTATCATTTTTTAAATAAACATCCTTTGACCCAATTACATCTCTGTTACTGCACAGTCTTTCTTTATCATTTCTCTCCTCATCTTTATACCGTCTGAAAATAGGTTCTGTTTCATGCCAACTTACCATATAGCTCGACCATATTTTGCGGGGTGGTGGGGGAGGGGGACACCTTATAGCCCGACAATATTTTGTGGGGGGTGGGGGGAGGGGGGAATTTTTCAAGACCAGTTTCCTGGTATTGCATTTAAGATCAGTTTCCTGGTATTGTGTAAGCCCCGTTCGAGGGGAGGGGGAGGGGAGATTTTTCAAGGAAATTAATAAATAAACATCCTTTTGGCGGTGGGTATCGAGTCGCCAAGCCGTGATATCAGGTCACATCTGTTCTCACTAAGTCTTTCCTTATCTTTTTTTCAAATAAACATCCTTTGACTCGGATCACATCTCTGTTTTCGCTCTCCTTATCATTTCTCTCCTCGCCTTTACTGTATATTCCTAATAGCAACATCCTTTTCACGGCCGGTATCGAGTCGCGATATCTGACCACATCTGTTTTCACTCAGTCTTTTCATTATCATTTCTTTCCTCTTCTTTATAGAGGTAGTCATAGAATCGAAGAGTCGTAGAATCGCGTCCGAACGTGTTCGAACGTGTTTCTTACCTATGGGGGGGGGGGGAGGGGTTGACCTTGATTTTTTCAAAGACTGTTTCTTTCCGATCATGTCCGAACATCTTTTCTAATATCGCGAGCGGAGATTTCGTTCCCCTCTTTTTAAGGGAAGCTGCTATTGATTGTGATAATAAACAATAAGACTGTTAGAGAAATTTCGAAATATTACCAATGCTTTTTAAATAGTAATTTAATATATGCACAAGAAGCAGCCTATCGTGTTTTATCATTACCTTTATCAAAGCAAAGTAGAAAGGCAGTATACATGAATACCAATCCGATATCAGAACGTGTATTAATGTTAAAATCTGAGAATGCTTTAAAAAATTAAATGAAGACTCCACCGAAATTTATATGGATGATAGATATATTTGATAATTATAGTAGAAGAGATATTGATTTACATGATATGTGCCTCACTGAGTTTGCAACGAATTACCAAAAAAGATCATGAAAAAAGGAACAAGAGGAAGGTGATGCTGACAATAATGAGGAAAATGACGAAGTAAATGATTTCAGACTTCGACAGCAAACAGCTATTATTGGATACAGACGATATAAATAAAAAATTTTTTATAACTTTTTTATTTAATAAAAGTATATATTTAGATACTATGAGTAAAAAAAATTAATAATTTTATATATTTATTAATTACTTAAAATTATTACTTAATAACGTTTTTTCTTTCTGCAGACTCAATGAAGAAACATATATAATCAATACAATTATTTTTATAATTACAATTATTTTTTAATAAAAAATCTTATATTCATTACATTATTTTTTTCATTTTTTAAAATTTATTTTATCACGTTCGAGCGACGATTCTTTCGCGATTCCACAGACATCCATACCACGAGGGTTTGGCGGGATTGTATCCGGATCGACTCCGATCGGTACGTTGCCGCAGTTCACCCCGCAAACGTATCCGCAGGATCTTGACCAGGCGCGATGCTCCGTCATAGGATCATCATCCTCTTTCCATCGAGTCAGCTGTATGCCGCATTCGAAACATTCAACGAAATCCTCATCACCCAGATGGAAAAATCCTGCGGCGGCGAGTTTCTCCGATTGGACGATGTGTGAGTAACGCCAGTCGTGAAAACTTTGTAGTCTGTCGCGTTCGAGACGATAATCGGGGAGTGGTGTTGCGTTATCGGTTGTCATTGATATTGTTTCGACGGCTCCCTCGGATTTCGTAATCATTGTGATACTCTGTGTGAAAAAAATCAAAAAACGTAAAAGGAGGTGTCGTGTTTTACGGTTTGACTCGCGGGAAAAAATTCAAAGATGTAGACGCGTTTTTATAACTGATACTTTACGTGTTTTTATAATTGTTAACCCATGCTCGAAATGTTTGTACTTCGCGCAGACAGCAATGATACGGTTTCGTTTTGACGTTTTTTACCGGTTGCCAACAGTCAAGTCGACACGGTTCGCCGTCAGCAATTTCATACATAGGATCGTGAACTAGTACATCGTATTTCGGACAGTTGAAATCTTCCAAATTTATCGAGTTTATTTGCATTTGCCGAAGGATGTCTCTCTCGAAACATCCACCTTTGTATGCTACGACAGGATTCGCGTAATCGCGCACAAAATTTTGAATTACTTCGAATATATCGTGTTGTTGATAGTTTTCATAGCCAAAATCTTTAAATGGAATCCCATGCACGAAATTGCTGACATACCATGCAGACTTTTTGTCAGCGTCGGATAAGCAACGAAAGTTCCTTCCCAAGCGAAATTCAGAGAGTTCGAACGAGCCGTCGCGACAAACATCGATCATGGCTAATTCTTTGCATATAAATCTTTTTTCCACAATGAAACCGTCCATGTCGATGATTTGAGTGATTCGATCCATCTAAATTGTTACGAGCCAAGGCCGCGAGCAGCACGAGTGGCCGGCGAAGGGTTATGACCCTAGGAATAAGGAATAAGTTTGATAGATGAAGGTAAGCGGACGAACCCAATGCGAGATCGGGGAGCCGCTAGGATGATAGACGACGAGGACGAACCCGATCGGAAATCGGGGAGCCTCTAAGGATAGAGTCAAGCGCAGACGAACCTGATGCAAAATCAGGGAGCTGCTAGGAAGGTGGAGCAAGACACGGACGAACCCAATGCGAAATTGGGGAGCCGTTAGGAGGTTGGAAAGAATGCAGACGAACCTGATGCGAAATCGGGGAGCTGCAAGGATACAGACGAACCTGATGCGTGATCAGGGAGCCGCTAGGAGGGTGATGTTGCGTGGACGAACCCAATGCGAAATCGGGGAGCTACTAGGTAGAATGAATCTTGTTTGGGAAAGATAGAAAGGATGCAAACGAACCTGATGCGAAATCAGGGAGTCGCAAGGTGGTTAAGGCCTCGTAACTATTATAATCTAATTGATACAACCTGAGCGGTAAGGTTGTATCTTGTGGGAACGTTCAACTATTACATTAGGATATAGGACGATAATTAAGGGTATACACAAGATTATCGTGTAACACAAATATATTCTACTATAATAATCTGTAGTACAAATGTATTTGTCGCGATAGCGCATGTGTAAAAGAACAGAAATGAGAAAGAAAATTACCTATTTTAACGCAATGGCAATGCGGGGGCTTGGAAGTGACCTTAATAATGCCTAACAGATTTTATGCCGAACACGCGGAATCCGTATGGTTAACTTTGACTCGAAAGGGATCTTTAGCCCGATCTAACTGAAAGTCGACTTCTCGAAAGTACAGCAAAATGTGACGCGATTCGTGTCTACTGAAGTACTAGCCCCCGAGAGTAAGAATCAGAGGGTTTATATACCCTTATCATGAATGGGCTGCTTTGTCCATAATCTAGTCAGGCACTTAGGGCCAGACTAATAACTCTAGTTTTTGTGACTTTCAATTAAATCAGAGCCAGAGCTCAGTCCTAATGAAAGGGTTCAACCAAGATATCAAAGGTTATCTAGGACGCTTCCCTCCAGAGACGATCTGGAAGAGATTCCAGTGAGGAAATGAACGGAAGATTTTCTGTATCCGTAACAAAATAAAAGAATGTATTTTCACTAGATTTTTACATCTTTTTTAAAAACTTTTTATTGTACTTACCGTCAAAGAAAAGGGGGAATGCGCGAAGTTGACCGGTCGGATGATAAGATCATACACGCGATATAACGTCGTATAGCGACTGTGATTGTATACGTTTTTATGACGAGTGGCGAGCAATTTATAATGAATACCCCTACCACCATATCTCGCTCTATGGTGGAGGGAGGTGATATTATTACTATAATTTTTCTTTTTAATAAATACGAGTTTAATTGTATGAGGAGAAGGAGGAGGAGGAGGAGGAGGAGGAGGAGGATTGTTTTAAAATTTTTAAAAAATAAGATCATTCACATAATATTGCTTCATTTTGATAAAGTATATATTTTTTTGTCAACATAAGAGCGGTTTAAGTAATTTTTCGAACAATGTTCATTAATGGACGATGGACTCCACGATGCGGTCATGTATCATCAAGCAGTAGGCTGTTGTCGATGGGAGAACGTTGGTTCGACATTCGAATTCAATTCGCACGTCGATCGTAGCATTTCTTAACGCTTAGTTTTGTCGTGAACAATCGAGAACAACGAGCGGACCATATCGCAGGAAATCCATGTTCAAATACAGTGGACGAAATTTCTATAATAACTCTACTATTTTTGAACAAAATGTTCAAGTATTTTGATAATACGATTAAAGGAAGGCTAGAAAATAATTAAGGAATATAAGAAAGCAGAAATCAATACTCTGAATCCAAAAGAACTGCTTTATTTTTGTTATGAACAAAATATTACAACTGTAACGAAATTTTTATAAGAACAGTCTCATAAATTCGAACGAGAAATTAAGTTTATAATATCAGTATTTAGTACTTGCACCGTTACATTTAATCACTTCAAATATTATTATTTTCTCTTTAACTCTTTAATGTTGTTATACTGCTTCCCATTTTTATACATATATTGCTCGTGATAGGATTCCCCGTAAATTTTCTATTGGGTTTAGATCAGGCAACGTGACGGTCAGTTCATTAGTTGCAAATTCTTTTGTCTAAACCACTCCGGAGTCATCTTAGCATTGTGTATCACCGCGTTATCTTGTTGAAAAATAACGTCGTCATGATTTTTCTCTACAAAGCAAAGAGGTAAAAAATAAGGGAACGAAGAGAAAACAGATGTAACAATCACAAATCGAAAAATGAATCCTAAAAGTTTCACAATTTTGGATGAATGTATAATGATCACGGACCAGCATATCGAACAAAATAATTATGAATATGCATCGTCTGCAGAATGTTTCCTTAACGATGGGTATATCTATACTTTAGTAACAGCCGAATGTAAAGAAGTCATAAAACCTGATTGTTATTTTACAAGATAAACATATGAATTTATTTCACGAAATTATAAGCAAAAATCTAAACGAGCGTGGAGTATACAATTTTGCTGAAGATACAGGTAAAGTTCGAGCTTTTGAGTAATTTACAAGAGATCCCTGAACATGAGACGAATATTCAGATAATATACACTGGTGAACTTGGAGAAAAGGTAGTAGGACATTGGATTTGCACAAGATCTGATGGCAACGGCAATGTACACATTTGTGTTAGTTTTAATGCTAATCATTTGAACCATGATGTAATAGATTATTTGAATATCCTTTATAAATATAATAAGAAATATATATATTTCACGTCAGATACAGCTCCAGGTACAGATACAGGTACAGGTATAGCGCATGCACAGTACGGCGGTTGAACAGTACGCAGTATGGCTGTTGTACAGTACGCAGTATGGCTGTTGTACATCTATCCATGGATCTCTCAAGATCGGTCGACGCGTTTCTCGTTCAATGCAGAACGAGTTTAGAACGGGGGTTCGACATCAAACAGAGTATTGAACTACATTGAACATTGTTCAAAACGCCCTCAATTGATGCAACAAAAGAGATTGTCAATAAGAGTGAAGCTGAAAAACTAGAGGAAACGGCTGGTCACATGCAGTCGCATGTTACAGGTCAGCGTACGCGAACAGCTATTTTTTTACTCGATGAATGCTACTTAATATCGATAATACGTGGCGGCACAGTACAGGTACAGGTACAGGTACAGGTACAGGTACAGGTAAAGGTACAGGTACAGATACAGGTACAGATACAGGTACAGGTACAGGTACAACTACAGGTACAGGTACAGGTACAGGTACAGTATGGCGGTTGAACAGTACGCAGTATGACTGTTGTACAGTACGCAGTATAGCTGTTGTACATCTATCCATGGATCTCTCAAGATCGGGCGACGTATTTCTTTATACATGTTCACGATTAATATCTTAATATTGTTATGAATGCTTATTCCGTAGTTCTCCAGCCGATCGTCGTCAATGATGTTGTCCATATCGCCTTTTCACCTTCTCCTTCAAGACCTCGAACGTTTGCATTTGCGACTCATCCACAGCACAGGTACAGGCACAGGTAGAGGTACAGATACAGGTAAAGGTACAGGTACAGGTACAGTGCACGTACAGGTATAACACATGTACAGTACGAAGCACTGTCTGGAAACTGAAATGGAAACCGAGGTAGGGGAAACTTTCAGGATTCATTTTTCGATTTGTGATTGTTACATCTGTTTTCTCTTCGTTCCCTTATTTTTTACCTCTTTGCTTTGTAGAGAAAAATCATGACGACGTTATTTTTCAACAAGATAACGCGGTGATACACAATGCTAAGATGACTCCGGAGTGGTTTAGACAAAAGAATTTGCAACTAATGAACTGACCGTCACGTTGCCTGATCTAAACCCAATAGAAAATTTACGGGGAATCCTATCACGAGCAATATATGTATAAAAATGGGTAGCAGTATAACAACATTAAAGAGTTAGAAAACGCAGTAAGACACGAGCGGAATAAAATCCATAAAACAACGTTGGAAAAAATTAGTTTGTAGTATGGAAAATAATAATATTTGAAGTGATTAAATGTAACGGTGCAAGTACTAAATACTGATATTATAAACTTAATTTCTCGTTCGAATTTATGAGACTGTTCTTATAAAAATTTCGTTACAGTTGTAATATTTTGTTCATAACAAAAATAAAGCAGTTCTTTTGGATTCAGAGTATTGATTTCTGCTTTCTTATATTCCTTAATTATTTTCTAGCCTTCCTTTAATCGTATTATCAAAATACTTGAACATTTTGTTCAAAAATAGTAGAGTTATTATAGAAATTTCGTCCACTGTATTTGAACATGGATTTCCTGCGATATGGTCCGCTCGTTGTTCTCGATTGTTCACGACAAAACTAAGCGTTAAGAAATGCTACGATCGACGTGCGAATTGAATTCGAATGTCGAACCAACGTTCTCCCATCGACAACAGCCTACTGCTTGATGATACATGACCGCATCGTGGAGTCCATCGTCCATTAATGAACATTGTTCGAAAAATTACTTAAACCGCTCTTATGTTGACAAAAAAATATATACTTTATCAAAATGAAGCAATATTATGTGAATGATCTTATTTTTTAAAAATTTTAAAACAATCCTCCTCCTCCTCCTCCTCCTCCTCCTCCTTCTCCTCATACAATTAAACTCGTATTTATTAAAAAGAAAAATTATAGTAATAATATCACCTCCCTCCACCATAGAGCGAGATATGGTGGTAGGGGTATTCATTATAAATTGCTCGCCACTCGTCATAAAAACGTATACAATCACAGTCGCTATACGACGTTATATCGCGTGTATGATCTTATCATCCGACCGGTCAACTTCGCGCATTCCCCCTTTTCTTTGACGGTAAGTACAATAAAAAGTTTTTAAAAAAGATGTAAAAATCTAGTGAAAATACATTCTTTTATTTTGTTACGGATACAGAAAATCTTCCGTTCATTTCCTCACTGGAATCTCTTCCAGATCGTCTCTGGAGGGAAGCGTCCTAGATAACCTTTGATATCTTGGTTGAACCCTTTCATTAGGACTGAGCTCTGGCTCTGATTTAATTGAAAGTCACAAAAACTAGAGTTATTAGTCTGGCCCTAAGTGCCTGACTAGATTATGGACAAAGCAGCCCATTCATGATAAGGGTATATAAACCCTCTGATTCTTACTCTCGGGGGCTAGTACTTCAGTAGACACGAATCGCGTCACATTTTGCTGTACTTTCGAGAAGTCGACTTTCAGTTAGATCGGGCTAAAGATCCCTTTCGAGTCAAAGTTAACCATACGGATTCCGCGTGTTCGGCATAAAATCTGTTAGGCATTATTAAGGTCACTTCCAAGCCCCCGCATTGCCATTGCGTTAAAATAGGTAATTTTCTTTCTCATTTCTGTTCTTTTACACATGCGCTATCGCGACAAATACATTTGTACTACAGATTATTATAGTAGAATATATTTGTGTTACACGATAATCTTGTGTATACCCTTAATTATCGTCCTATATCCTAATGTAATAGTTGAACGTTCCCACAAGATACAACCTTACCGCTCAGGTTGTATCAATTAGATTATAATAGTTACGAGGCCTTAACCACCTTGCGACTCCCTGATTTCGCATCAGGTTCGTTTGCATCCTTTCTATCTTTCCCAAACAAGATTCATTCTACCTAGTAGCTCCCCGATTTCGCATTGGGTTCGTCCACGCAACATCACCCTCCTAGCGGCTCCCTGATCACGCATCAGGTTCGTCTGTATCCTTGCAGCTCCCCGATTTCGCATCAGGTTCGTCTGCATTCTTTCCAACCTCCTAACGGCTCCCCAATTTCGCATTGGGTTCGTCCGTGTCTTGCTCCACCTTCCTAGCAGCTCCCTGATTTTGCATCAGGTTCGTCTGCGCTTGACTCTATCCTTAGAGGCTCCCCGATTTCCGATCGGGTTCGTCCTCGTCGTCTATCATCCTAGCGGCTCCCCGATCTCGCATTGGGTTCGTCCGCTTACCTTCATCTATCAAACTTATTCCTTATTCCTAGGGTCATAACCCTTCGCCGGCCACTCGTGCTGCTCGCGGCCTTGGCTCGTAACAGAACTGGTGACAGCGGTGGGATGTTCAATTATTTTAGGATCACTTTAATTTTGGGTTTACTATATTAAATTACTCGTAGCTGAGTACAGACAATATACTAGTTTTCGCTAGTTACGTCTCGATATTATTAGCAATATACTAGTTTTCGCTAGTCACGCTTTTATATCAATAATATACTAGTTTTCCTAGTTAAAAGGTTACAATGTACTAGTTTTCGCTAGTTACGTCCCATAAATTAATTGACAATATACTAGTTAACTTCCCGATTTATAGGGAAGTTACTGTAATTACCCCGAAAATCGAAAATCGAATTTTTAGCAGATCTTCACGTTTCATGGTCATTGGAGTCGTTTGAGACTATTTTTATCAAAATGTCGGTATGTGTGTGTGTGTGTGTGTGTGTGTGTGTGTGTGTGCGTATGTCCGTTTCTATGGTATCAAATTTTTCGTTAACGTTTTCTGAAAAAGTAACAACGCGATCTGAATGATGATTGATGCAATCGATGTGCCCCGCTGTAACTTAGAGCTGATTAGATTTTGGTCCATTTTGGTCAACTAGTTTTTCAGTTTTTTTCGAAAGGAGTTGATTCAACATTGCAATTTATACAATAGGCGTATCCTCCGAAGAATCAAACGTAACTATATATATATATTTAGACATATTTAAAAAAAAAATTTTTTTTTTTTAAATTAAAAAAAAATTTTTTTTTCAATTATGCAACTACTGCTAATGTAACCGGTTACAATAATCGAAAAATATCCCGGATGCGCGCACATGAAAGTAGAAAGTAGAAAATAATGATACTAATATACTGCAACTAACGAATCGGGAAGTTCTTTGTGTGGCTCGTGGAGAGTCACACACCAAATAACATCCGTACCACTAACCCTCTCGCGAGCTCGTAAAGCGAGCTACAACACCCCCACCTGCGAAGCTCGCGAAGCGAGCGAGCAACAACCCCCCCTAGTTTTCCTAGTCACGTCTTGATATAATGAGCAATATACTAGTTTTCACTAGTTACGCTCTTATATCAATAATATACTAGTATTCCTAGTTACATTTTTTTTTCTCTTGAAAAACAAAAAAAGGAAAAAAATGCCGAATCCATCTCCAAATAGTTCTTCCGTTGATATGATGAACTTGACGATTTCACTTGCCAACTCTATGTCACTGTTGACACAAAAGACATGTCTACAAAATATTACCTCGACAATTCCGATCTTTGACGGGGAAGACCCATCCTTAATTCGTTTTGCGCAAACCTTAGAGGACGGGTTAACGTTGATTCCGGAAGGTACGGAAGCCGAGTATTTAGCAATTGTTCTTACTAAGCTTGTCGGGCCAGCACGTAGATGCACGTTAGAGCATAAGTTTACTAGCGTAAAGGCATTAGTTAAACACTTAAAGAAACGATTCGCTCCCGGTAAGAGCCTGTCGAACTATCAAGTGGAAATCGCGAGGTTACACATCCGCGATGGAGAGAGTCTACGACAATATATCGATAGGACAAGTCATTTGGTACATTGTACGCGCGGAGCCATTAGGGAAAAATATGAGGAAGAACGTGCCGAAGATTTCATCGAATCAATGAAAAAGGACGTTATCGAGAATTTTATCGACGGACTACCCGATCGAATTTCCCTGAAGGTGTCGGCATCTTTGAAGGATGTAAAAAATCTAGAAAATGCTTACGACGTCGTGCTACAAATAGACAAAAAACTTAGAAACCGACGACAGTCGCCGCGGAACGAATCACCATCGAGATGGTCGCGCCGAGATTCATATGAGGATTCTCGTTATCGCGAGCGTGAGGTGTCATACCCTTTATATCCGAGCAGATACGATAGACATAGGGATCGTCGCTCCAGGCCATTTGGCCTCGAGGAGGAAAAAGAAGGACGAGCGTCCGCTTGGACCTTACGTCATAGGAGCCCCTCGCACTCCCCGCCTATCGTTCGGATCCATCAATTGTAAAGGACGGGGAAAAGAGATATACAATTTTAAAGACACTGAATTTAAGATTCCCATACCAAAAGCAGTTGTCAACACAAGTTCAATAGGTCAACGTATCAAATAGCTACGTCGGGACCAAGAAAAACGACCGCAGTATCAGGATACAAGCAGTTCAGACGAAATGGGAGAGCCCACCCTGGATAGGGTACAGCATTCGCCGATAAGAATACGAGCCTGGCCGGAGATCTAATTTCATTTGAAGAACCGTTAAGAAATACGGTCATAGAAAATACAAATACTCCACAAGGGAATCCACCTAATGTGTCGCAAGTACCATTCCCTGAAACAGGTAAAATTTTGCAGCCTATCGTCATTAGACTTCCAAACAATATGGCAAGAGAGGCAAGAGTGCGTCAAATTTCTAACTACACAACTGAATCCTACCCATTCTTCGACGGCTCTACCGATAGCTCTTTTACCGAAACCGACCTGGAGGCGCCGCTAGAACCGAAAAAAGGGATTAGTATCTCTTCAGACACCCTCACCGCAGGGGATGATCATTATGTTCATTTTGTACCAGCTGATTGCAACCTAAGAACCCCGTGGGTAAACTGTTACTAGATACGGGAGTAATAAATAAGCAGGAAATTTTAGCTAAACGACCGAAAAAAGGACAGGTTATAACTTCAAACAATGGGGAACAGTCGGAGTTAAACACTGTCGAATCCCCGGTGACAGAAACACACCCCGAAATATGAAGCCTTCCGCTTCAATTTACTGAGGAGCAGGACTACTCCCACCCTTCAACAGGACCGCACATCTGCAGAGATAAGGAGGTCCGCAGCCCTTATAAGAGAGGAGCACTGGGTTTCCCAAACCACAGTCACAGCATCCATGCAGGACAGACATAGTATCGCTGTTCAGACGGAACGTATTGACTGCTCCGAGAAAGAGAATCTCAGAATGATCATCCCTCAACCCTACCAGCCTGCGAAGGAAGGAAGAGTCGTCAGGGGCAGGGCCACAAGTACCAGAAGGACGGCAAAGCGGCTACCGACCGGGCCTACGAAGCAGCCCCACCACCTTGAGTTCTTCGTGGTGACGGACACGAACATTCGTGACTGGACCCCAGGGGAACCTTGGGAGAAAAGGCCAAAACTACAATGAGGGCGATGGAAATCAGCACACCATTCCGCTGCATCGTGGGCGAGGTCGAAAGCCAGACGACGGCCTGGATCGCAGCCGAGCACCATCCGGAGGAGGTGATAACCTTCTTTCAACACTTTTATAGGCACATGGAGGACCGTCACCATCTGTGTGTCCCTCTGCTGACCGCCGTCAAGCCTGGCCTGCTTGTGGCCGTGCAGAAGGGGAGGTTCCGCTGGTTCCGGGGAAGGGTGACCGCAGTGACAGGAGTCACAGTCGCCGTCTTTTTGGGAGATTACGGCCTAACGGAGGAGCTAGAAGTCGGTCGGCTGCGGATCCTCCCGCCACGCTTCCGCGCTCTACCTTGGCGTGCGATCCGGTTGGACCTGGAGGGCGTTCGTCCTCGAAACACGCGCCCCATTGCAAACATCACAAACTTTGCAAAGCACGTGATGGACAGCAGGAGAGGCTGTGTCACCAGAATATCAAGGTCAGAGGACGGACGCATCGAGGGGCGCCTCCTCCTGGACAGGCTGCCGGGGCAACCACCGCACGATGTGATTGAGGGATGGCTCCAACAGGGATTCGTCGTCCCAACATAAACGTCACCATAGAATAAGTACACACACTACACCTACACTACACTACACCCGTCAATTTCTGTTTTTTCTCTTTTTCTTTTTCTTCCGCGAAGTACATGTATATATAGACATTTCTCTTATTTTGCGCGCTCTTCCCCCTCTTGTTTGCTTTTGTTTGTCATATCTATTCCGATCAAAATTTTTTTCTCAAGTCCATACTATCTAGGACGTTCCCTTCCTGTTGAGAAAGCATCACGCAAACCGCGATGTTTCTTCTTGGTGGGGAGATGTTACGGATACAGAAAATCTTCCGTTCATTTCCTCACTGGAATCTCTTCCAGATCGTCTCTGGAGGGAAGCGTCCTAGATAACCTTTGATATCTTGGTTGAACCCTTTCATTAGGACTGAGCTCTGGCTCTGATTTAATTGAAAGTCACAAAAACTAGAGTTATTAGTCTGGCCCTAAGTGCCTGACTAGATTATGGACAAAGCAGCCCATTCATGATAAGGGTATATAAACCCTCTGATTCTTACTCTCGGGGGCTAGTACTTCAGTAGACACGAATCGCGTCACATTTTGCTGTACTTTCGAGAAGTCGACTTTCAGTTAGATCGGGCTAAAGATCCCTTTCGAGTCAAAGTTAACCATACGGATTCCGCGTGTTCGGCATAAAATCTGTTAGGCATTATTAAGGTCACTTCCAAGCCCCCGCATTGCCATTGCGTTAAAATAGGTAATTTTCTTTCTCATTTCTGTTCTTTTACACATGCGCTATCGCGACAAATACATTTGTACTACAGATTATTATAGTAGAATATATTTGTGTTACACGATAATCTTGTGTATACCCTTAATTATCGTCCTATATCCTAATGTAATAGTTGAACGTTCCCACAAGATACAACCTTACCGCTCAGGTTGTATCAATTAGATTATAATAGTTACGAGGCCTTAACCACCTTGCGACTCCCTGATTTCGCATCAGGTTCGTTTGCATCCTTTCTATCTTTCCCAAACAAGATTCATTCTACCTAGTAGCTCCCCGATTTCGCATTGGGTTCGTCCACGCAACATCACCCTCCTAGCGGCTCCCTGATCACGCATCAGGTTCGTCTGTATCCTTGCAGCTCCCCGATTTCGCATCAGGTTCGTCTGCATTCTTTCCAACCTCCTAACGGCTCCCCAATTTCGCATTGGGTTCGTCCGTGTCTTGCTCCACCTTCCTAGCAGCTCCCTGATTTTGCATCAGGTTCGTCTGCGCTTGACTCTATCCTTAGAGGCTCCCCGATTTCCGATCGGGTTCGTCCTCGTCGTCTATCATCCTAGCGGCTCCCCGATCTCGCATTGGGTTCGTCCGCTTACCTTCATCTATCAAACTTATTCCTTATTCCTAGGGTCATAACCCTTCGCCGGCCACTCGTGCTGCTCGCGGCCTTGGCTCGTAACAATTTAGATGGATCGAATCACTCAAATCATCGACATGGACGGTTTCATTGTGGAAAAAAGATTTATATGCAAAGAATTAGCCATGATCGATGTTTGTCGCGACGGCTCGTTCGAACTCTCTGAATTTCGCTTGGGAAGGAACTTTCGTTGCTTATCCGACGCTGACAAAAAGTCTGCATGGTATGTCAGCAATTTCGTGCATGGGATTCCATTTAAAGATTTTGGCTATGAAAACTATCAACAACACGATATATTCGAAGTAATTCAAAATTTTGTGCGCGATTACGCGAATCCTGTCGTAGCATACAAAGGTGGATGTTTCGAGAGAGACATCCTTCGGCAAATGCAAATAAACTCGATAAATTTGGAAGATTTCAACTGTCCGAAATACGATGTACTAGTTCACGATCCTATGTATGAAATTGCTGACGGCGAACCGTGTCGACTTGACTGTTGGCAACCGGTAAAAAACGTCAAAACGAAACCGTATCATTGCTGTCTGCGCGAAGTACAAACATTTCGAGCATGGGTTAACAATTATAAAAACACGTAAAGTATCAGTTATAAAAACGCGTCTACATCTTTGAATTTTTTCCCGCGAGTCAAACCGTAAAACACGACACCTCCTTTTACGTTTTTTGATTTTTTTCACACAGAGTATCACAATGATTACGAAATCCGAGGGAGCCGTCGAAACAATATCAATGACAACCGATAACGCAACACCACTCCCCGATTATCGTCTCGAACGCGACAGACTACAAAGTTTTCACGACTGGCGTTACTCACACATCGTCCAATCGGAGAAACTCGCCGCCGCAGGATTTTTCCATCTGGGTGATGAGGATTTCGTTGAATGTTTCGAATGCGGCATACAGCTGACTCGATGGAAAGAGGATGATGATCCTATGACGGAGCATCGCGCCTGGTCAAGATCCTGCGGATACGTTTGCGGGGTGAACTGCGGCAACGTACCGATCGGAGTCGATCCGGATACAATCCCGCCAAACCCTCGTGGTATGGATGTCTGTGGAATCGCGAAAGAATCGTCGCTCGAACGTGATAAAATAAATTTTAAAAAATGAAAAAAATAATGTAATGAATATAAGATTTTTTATTAAAAAATAATTGTAATTATAAAAATAATTGTATTGATTATATATGTTTCTTCATTGAGTCTGCAGAAAGAAAAAACGTTATTAAGTAATAATTTTAAGTAATTAATAAATATATAAAATTATTAATTTTTTTTACTCATAGTATCTAAATATATACTTTTATTAAATAAAAAAGTTATAAAAAATTTTTTATTTATATCGTCTGTATCCAATAATAACTGTTTGCTGTCGAAGTCTGAAATCATTTACTTCGTCATTTTCCTCATTATTGTCAGCATCACCTTCCTCTTGTTCCTTTTTTCATGATCTTTTTTGGTAATTCGTTGCAAACTCAGTGAGGCACATATCATGTAAATCAATATCTCTTCTACTATAATTATCAAATATATCTATCATCCATATAAATTTCGGTGGAGTCTTCATTTAATTTTTTAAAGCATTCTCAGATTTTAACATTAATACACGTTCTGATATCGGATTGGTATTCATGTATACTGCCTTTCTACTTTGCTTTGATAAAGGTAATGATAAAACACGATAGGCTGCTTCTTGTGCATATATTAAATTACTATTTAAAAAGCATTGGTAATATTTCGAAATTTCTCTAACAGTCTTATTGTTTATTATCACAATCAATAGCAGCTTCCCTTAAAAAGAGGGGAACGAAATCTCCGCTCGCGATATTAGAAAAGATGTTCGGACATGATCGGAAAGAAACAGTCTTTGAAAAAATCAAGGTCAACCCCTCCCCCCCCCCCCATAGGTAAGAAACACGTTCGAACACGTTCGGACGCGATTCTACGACTCTTCGATTCTATGACTACCTCTATAAAGAAGAGGAAAGAAATGATAATGAAAAGACTGAGTGAAAACAGATGTGGTCAGATATCGCGACTCGATACCGGCCGTCAAAAGGATGTTGCTATTAGGAATATACAGTAAAGGCGAGGAGAGAAATGATAAGGAGAGCGAAAACAGAGATGTGATCCGAGTCAAAGGATGTTTATTTGAAAAAAAGATAAGGAAAGACTTAGTGAGAACAGATGTGACCTGATATCACGGCTTGGCGACTCGATACCCACCGCCAAAAGGATGTTTATTTATTAATTTCCTTGAAAAATCTCCCCTCCCCCTCCCCTCGAACGGGGCTTACACAATACCAGGAAACTGATCTTAAATGCAATACCAGGAAACTGGTCTTGAAAAATTCCCCCCTCCCCCCACCCCCCACAAAATATTGTCGGGCTATAAGGTGTCCCCCTCCCCCACCACCCCGCAAAATATGGTCGAGCTATATGGTAAGTTGGCATGAAACAGAACCTATTTTCAGACGGTATAAAGATGAGGAGAGAAATGATAAAGAAAGACTGTGCAGTAACAGAGATGTAATTGGGTCAAAGGATGTTTATTTAAAAAATGATAAGCTGAATGAGAACAGAGATCCGATATCGCGACTCGATACCCACCGTCAAAAGGATGTTTATATTATTATAAACATACCAGGCTCACGCAATACCAGGTAGCTGATCTTAAATGCAATACCAGGAAAACTAAAACTCCCCCCTTCCCCACCCCCCTCGCCAACGAACGGTGGCTTACGCAATACCACCATGAAAATTCCCCTCACCCCGCCCCCCGAAAAATATGCACGCGCTATACGGTAAGTTAGTATGGAACAGAACCGGCATTTTCAGCTGTGTCGGTAAGGTAGAAATCTACCTACAATGATAACTGTGAGTTAGAACCCGCCTATATATCCTACTAAAGTTTAAGTATATATTGTCACGCCGTGTCTCGGCGGAGTCTAGAAAACCCCCGAAAAAAACGGCTCCGGGCTTTTATGGCTCTGAGACCGGGCCACGTGCAGCCGTATGCACGGGGTCCGCCCGGGACTAATCAAGGCCACGAAAAACCTACTGACCGAATAACGAATTTTGTTCGGGCGCCAGGCACCGCGAGGATGCCACGCACGATGGACAAGCCGAGCACGAGAATCGGATCTTCTAAACGTGATTCGTGACGAGGACTGCCCTTACGGCAGGACAGATCTCACAGGACTCGAATAATATCGACAATTTGGTCTCGAGTGGAAGTTTATTTCCTTGTCAGATGTTACAATGAACGGTCACGTGACCGTAACCCGAGAGCCCGCGCTCTTTGTACAAGTTTGCGAGAGTTGGTGGTGTCGCAGGGCACCTCTTGAATTAATTCAATGTGCTTTTTAAAAAAAAAACTGTGGTGCCCAAGGTGGTTCGGAACCCACCTTAAACTGTAGGTCCCGTCGTTTAATAACCATAGCAGTTGAAAAAGCGACGTAAAATAATCGAAACAAGGTGGTGTCGCAGCGCGTTTGTCGAATTTTTCTATCGCGCGTGAGCGTACGGATGACCGGTACTAAATGTACTTTGATTTCCCGACGAACGGGATCGCGCGAAGCGCAGGTGGACGGCGCGATACAGGACTGTCGCGATAGCTTTCGCACGTTAAACGCTCGCGAGGTTGTTATCTACGCTACCAGATTCAAGAGGACTTCGAAACATCGGAAGACGACTATTCTCGCGGCACGCGATTCCTCCGAAGAAGATTCCGTTATTTTTTATTTATATTTATTCACACTCTCTTCTCTCACTCTCGCCAACACATTCACTCTCTCACTCTCTCACCCTCCCTTTCCCTCTCGTCACTGCTTCCTCCTTCCAGGTCTGCTCTTTTCTTCCTTTACTCTTCATTTCTACCTTCCTGGGTTTCTCTTCTTTCCTTATCCAGCCTCTTCATCCATTCCTCTCCTCTCCTGTCCTCAGCTAATATCTCCTTCACTTTCTCTTGTATCCCTGCATCCTTTCTTTCTTCTTCTCTGCACCTCTCCAGCACGTGCTCCCATGTCTCCTCTTCATAGCCGCATCTCCTACACCATCTTTCCTCTTCCTCTTCCCAGTATTTCCCGCCCCTCATTTCATTACCCAATCTATATCTTGCAATTCTCCTCCATTTCTCTTCCTTCTTTCCATTCTCTAGGTACTCAGGCAGGCCCTTCACTCTAATTTCTTTGTACCATTTATTGTACCTTGAATCTCTTACCATTCTCCAGTTCTCCTCTTCCTCAATCCTCCTCTCTGGCTTCTATCCTTTCCCACTCTTCCTGTCTCTTTTCCTTATCTTCCTTCTCCAACTCTTTTCTATTCCCTCTCTCCTCTATGTATTTCTTTCTTCCTTCTTCCCATTTAGACAATTTTTTTCTTTCTCTGACTCTCTCTTCCATCTCCTTTAGGCATTGTCTTGCCCATTCGCTTCCTCTTCCTCCCCTTAGTCTCTCTTCGAACTTCCATGTCCTTCGCGCCGCTTTCGCTCTCAATTTCTCTCTCTGTGTTTCCCTCTTACCGTATATCCTGGCGTCCTCCAATCTACTCCTAGTACCCATCTTGCATATCTTTCTTGCATCGCCTCTATTCTCTTCCATTACTCCCATCCCCATACCTCTACTCCATAAGCAATTACTGGCCACACCAGCGTATCGAAGAACCACATCCTTCTCTTGTACATGTCTCTGAAGTACCTTTTCCCTATTCCCCATACACTCCTCATTACTCCTCCTCCCTTTCTCGTTCTTTCATCTATTTGCCTATCTTGTCCTCCGTTTTTTTAGTATATCCACTTCTCCGTCTCCCCATTTCCACGTCCTTTTTCTCTGCTTTCTTCTCTCAAATCTCACCACCTTTGTCTTTTCCTTATTTACCTCTAACCCTTTCTCCCTTATATAGCGCCTGAATTCCTCTATCATTAACCTCATTCCGCCCTCTTCTTGTGCCAACAGTACCAGATCGTCTGCATATTGTAACGTGTATATCTTTTTTCCCCTTATCTCCACCCCCCCCTTTTCCTCTCTTCTTCATCCTCTCTTCTAGGTCTGCCATGAATAAAATAAAAAGTTTTGCGCTTAGAGGACATCCTTGCCTTACTCCTCTCCCTACCCAGAATTTCTCTCCCGTCTCTCCTCCTACTCTCACCCTTACTGTTGTTTCTCTATACACCTCCTCTACTCTTTCACTCAGGTCTTCACTTACTCCTCTTTCCTTTAGTGCTTCCCATAACTATGCTCTATTTACGCTGTCAAACGCTGCTTTTAGATCTATAAAGCACCCTATCATTTTTCCTTTTTTTTTGATATCGCCCTGTTTATTAAGTAATTTAGCACAACGAATCTTAGCAAGTGTTTTGCGAATTCCAAAGTGTCCTCCCCATGGGGCGTTATGACACTCGCGTAACACTTCTTCGGTTTTGCATCTAGGGACGATTAATAACAGAACTGCTTCTTTCCCGTCTGTGGATTCCCACCTCCGGAAAAGTAAACCTTTTCTCACTTCGAGAGAATCCCAAATCTTCCAATAAAACTTTGTCACTGGGGAAAATGAAGAAACTTCCTGCCAGTCTGGCTTATTTTGTTCAATTATTCTTTGTAATATGAAATTTATTTCTCCGTCGTCCTCTTGCGCTCTCTTCCATTCTTCTGAACCGGCGTCCTCACAGATCGTCCTGTATACGTGTTCTTCCTTGTTACATATTTCTTCTCGCGACTCTCTCTCCTCAAGGCGATGACAATATTTACACTGCGAAACTTCGCATGGTCTTCTTGACAGACTATCTGCGTTTATATGCAACTTTCCTTCACGATGTTTAATTTCGAAATCATACTGTTGCAGCCTTTCTATCCAACGAGCCGTTTGTCCCTCTGGATTTCTGAACGACAGTAACCATCTTAGCGCAGCATGGCCAGTCCTCACTAAAAATTTTCGTCGATACAGATAGTGGTGAAAATGTTCAATGGACTTAATTATTGCCAAAAGTTCTCTTCTAGTCACGCAGTAGTTCCTCTCAGCTTTTCCCAGCATTTTCGAGAAATACGCAATAACTTTCTCCTCTTGACCTTGAACCTGCGAAAGAACAGCTCCGATGGCAAAGTTCGACGCATCAGTATCTAAAATAAAATCTGCATCTTCCAAAGGGTAAGCCAGTATCGGAGATTCGGAGAGTCGTTGCTTCAGCCATTCGAACACCTCCTGGCATTCTTCTGACCATCCAAAGGTAACTTTCTCTTCTGTCAGGCGATGTAGTGGCCTAGCGATGGCAGAAAAATCCCTGACGAACTTCCTATAGTACGTACAGAGCCCAAGAAAGCTTCTTAGTTCCGTTTTGTTTCTCGGAACTGGCCATTCTTGGATTGCCTTTATCTTCTCCGGATCCGTTTTTATTCCGCGTTCGGAAACGATGTGTCCAAGGTAACGCACCTCCTTACAGAAGAAATTGCATTTCTTCGGGTTCACTAATAGTTTGGCTTGACGCAGGCGTACGAAAACAGTCTTCAGATTTTCTACGTTCTCATCGAAACTTCGCCCGTAAACGATTATATCGTCCAAATACACCAGGCATATTTTTCCGCAAAGGCCTTTCAGTACCGTGTCCATAAGACGTTCAAACGTGGCAGGGGCATTGCAAAGTCCGAAGGGCATCACTTTGAATTGCCAGAGTCCTTCCCCCACGCAGAACGCGGTCTTCTCCCGGTCCTTTTCATGCATCATAATCTGCCAATATCCACTTTGTAAATCTATCGTCGAGAACCAGGATGATTCAGCTAAAGCATCTAATGTATCCTCAATTCTCGGCAACGGATATGAATCCTTTTTTGTAACATTGTTCAACCGTCGATAGTCCACACAAAATCTCGTGCTGCCATCCTTCTTCTTCACGAGAACGATAGGAGAGGACCATGGACTTTTTGATTCTGCAATTACTCCCTGTCTTCTCATTTTCGCGAGCAATTCTTCAACTTCCGTTCGTCGATGAAACGGGAGACGTCGCGGTGCTTGTTTGATTGGTGTACAATCTCCCGTATCAATCCTATGTTGGACAACATCACAGTTTCCAACATGTTCAGGATTTTCCGCGAACACATCCTGAAACTCGCATGTTATTTCTGCAAATGCTACTTTCCGTGGCGGGGATAAGGCCGCGCCGCATCGCTGGAAAAGATCTTCTAAATGCTTTGGCACAGGTGAGACTGTAACCTCTTGCTGATCTTCCGCTTCCGAGGTCTCCTTTTCCTCTACCGGAGTCTCCTCTTCCGCTACCGAAGTTTCCTCGTCCCTTTTTGCAAATAAGGCCGTATCCACCTTATTTCGCTTCTCCTGGCCAATAAAGCTGACCTCTTTTTCGGCTATTTGTAGGTTTCTTGTCGATTAGTCGAGCCTACACGCGTGTTTCTGAAGGAATCCATTCCCCAAAATACACTCTTCCGCCATGTCAATTAGGAAGAAATCTTCCTCCGATTCAAAACCGTTGATGTTGACGAGGCATCTGTACCTGTCTTGAATTGGTAAATTCTCCCCGGAAATGGATACAATTTTCATTTCCTGAAGTCCCGCCGCCGCGCCAAGCTCACTTCTGGGACTGAATTTATTTATCCCCAAAAGATTCACACTCGAACCCGTATCGAGTATTATCGTAGCTTTTTCTCCATCGATGAATCCCTCGATGGCCGTACAATCTTTCTTCGAGTAAGTCTTCAGCACGACGGGGGTAAAAGAAAAAGAAGTCACAGTCTCCCCCTCTACTATGACTTCTTTGCGTTTCCCATCTTCTGTGTCTGCTTCTTCGGACAGTCCTTCTGAAGGTGTCCAGGCTGCCGACAACTCCAACACACCCTAGGTCGATCTTCCCGTTTAGTGTCGGTCCTCGTTTTCTGGTTCACGAAACTGGTCCTCTGCACATAGCTCCTGTTCGGTCTGTCGGTTTCCTCCGGTCTTCTCTCGTAGCCTCGGTCATCGTAACTCCGTCCGTGAAAGTTTTGTTTTGGAAAATAATAAGGTTTGTAGCGATTATTTTTGCCTGTATATTGATTCTCAGCGACAGACTCGACAGCTTCAATCTCTAGGGCTCTAATAACCGTTGCCCTCAGGGATGTAAAACCACCGAGTCTCAATAATCGCTTTGTCTCCTCGTTGGCCAATGCTGTTACGAACTGAGAGGCTGCAAGTTTATCTCTACTTTCAAAAGGGCATTCGCCAAATGCAGCTTGAGCAAGCCTCTCAATTTCCGCTGCCAACTTAGAAATCGACTCCCCTTTTCGTTGTCTGTAGTTTTGAAATTTTACGTAGCTTAAATTTTGAAAATTTTTTATTCCATAACGGAATTCCAATGCCGAAACGATCGCCTGAAAATCATTCTGCTTATCAACAGAAAGAGAAGTTAACACCCCTCGAGCAGGGCCCTCCAAAGATGCAACCAAGGCCAAAGCTTTCCTTGGTTCATCCCATCCATTCGCGCGAGCTATCGTATCGAACTGAATTCGATATTCTTCCCATGAAGCTTTCCCATCGAATCTGGGTGGCTTCACGGCGTACCCCAACTCTGAAACACTTCGAAACACACCAACCGTATCGCGCATAGGTACCTGCTGCAAGGGTGGCAGGACCGGAACCGTGGACCCGTTAGGAACGGACATATTTACATTTTGAGGTTCACGGTTCTCGGTAGAGTTAATTAACCGCGGCTGTACAAGCGCGTGCAGATTTTGTGAGAGCACCTGACACTGGGCTTCCAGGATCCCGAAGCGTCCTTCCAGGGCAGCTTCCCTCGCAGCTTGAGCGGCCCTGTTTGCTGCTTCCCTCTCTTCAAACCGGGTCCACTCCTGTTCCCATCTCCGTTCCGAGATCTTCTGTTGCTCTTGAAACTGCCCCGAAATGTTCCTTTGGAGGCCTTCGAACAGCGTCTGCAACATCATCGCATCCGTTCCCGAAGTGGATGTCGTTGCGGTGGTATCTTCCGTTATCCCACTTCTGACACCAATGTTGCGTAGGCTTCGGCGCGGTCTTGCCGGTGAACACATTCTTTTACACAGTAGCAAATATTTATTAAATATATAACAGTTAACAGTTAACAACAGATAATCCAGATAATCGTGTTCTCGTTTCAATGGCTCGAGAGGATCTGTCTTCTTTCTTTTTCTTGTCAACAATCTCGTTGTTCGGATACCGCAATATCGATCTGACACTCGATCTCTGCGATATGTTCAGGATATCACAGGGGAAGGCAACTTCATCTCGTGTCGTCGTAACAATATTGTTCACTGTCCCCTTCTCTTTCCTAAAACCTGTTTGATTCTCCGGCACCATTTTCTTAATTTCTACCTCTCTTTCCAATCTATTCTCTAGTACTATCGTGTAGACCTTGTACAACGTGTTTAGTAGAGTCACCCCTCTGTAACATTCCACGTTCTTTCCGTCTCCTTTCTTCTTTATGGGAATTATTATTCCTGTTTTCCATTCTTCTGGCCATCCTCCTCCCTTCCATACCTCATTGCAAATCTTCCATGCCTCTTTCCTCACATTCTGTCCTCCATATTTCCATACCTCGTTCTCCATCCCATCCTCTCCTGCTGCTTTCCCCTCTTTCATCTTTTTTATTACTGTACAGTGTGAAGGTAGTTCCGTCCGTTTACGGTGAGCGCTGGTTTGAGAATGAATTCGTGGGGGCCGTTTGGGCATTATGATGAGGCTCCCCTTCCCTGGTGCTTCTAATAATTGCGATACCAACTCCGTCGCTTTTGCTTAGTGGTCTAGGGGATGACCTTATGCCTTCCCTCGCACTATGCGATTCATTATTCTCAGATACCTAGCTCTGAGGTGCCTAGTGGTCTAGGGGATGACCTTGTGCCTTCCCTCGCACTATGCAATTTATTCTCAGGTGGCTACCCCTGAGGTGCCTAGTGGTCTAGGGGTTGACCTTGTGCCTTCCCTCGCACTATGCAATTTATTCTCAGGTAGCTAGGCCTGAGTTCTCTGGAGGCCTAGGGAGACCTTTTGTCTTCCCTTTCACGCGGGTAACCCAGCGATCATAACCACCACTCAGCCACCCACCCGCCTAGCCTAACATCGTTAAGGGTTGGCTCGTGTCATTATTTCGATAACAATAGCATTCTCTCTCGAACCAGCCCTGCCGTTTTACATATGTTAGATAGAAAATTACCATATCTCTATAGTATACAGCATTTCTTACAATGATCTCGCAAACTCCAAATATCGCCACCTTCTTGCTACAATAGTGAAACGCTCTTAATTCTATCCGCAACAATTACTCTCTCTATCTCTTCCATCTTTATTCCTTCCTCGTCTCCTTCTGTCTTCCTTCTCCTGCCTCCTCCTACCACCTTTGATTCTACTCCCCCTAACAATGCCATAAAGTACTCCTTCCATTCTTCTTTCCTTATTTTACTCTCTATTCCTTTTCCTTTTCCTCCTCTCATTTTTCTTAGAAAATCCCATACTCTTCCTTCCGTGTTTGCTCTTCCTGCTTCTTGCAATATTCTCTCTTTTTCTTGTTCTTTTTTCTCTTCACATGTCTTATTGTATTCCCTTTTCATTCTTCTGTATACCTCTTCCTCTTCCTTCTCCCTTTTCCACCTCCTTAACACCTTTCTTAGTTCCTTCTTTCACTCCATGCACTCTCTGTCCCACCATCCGCTTCCTTTCCTCTCCTTTCTATTTTCCGTTCCTCTTATTTCTTCCTTTATTTCCGCGATCTTCTTTTTTAATTCTTCTAGTCTTTTTCCTATGCTTTCTCTTGATAGTTCTATTTCTTCTGTAATGGCTCTAAATTTTTCTTTTATCTCTCCTTTCCACTCCACTTTCCCCGCTCCCTTCTTTTTTTCCTTTCTTTCTTCACCCTCCTCCCCTCTCCATCTTTTCTTTATTGTTACCACTATCGGTAGATGGTCCGAATCTACCCTCTCTTCTATCACCATACTTTCAATCCCCTCCCTCGTCCTCTCATCCCCTATCACGTAGTCAATCACTGACCTTCCCCTCTGCCCTATATACGTGAATTCCCCTCTCTCGTCACCTTCTAAAGTTGCCCCCACGAGAGAACCGTAGCGTTTCGCGCAGCTTGAGTGACCGCGGACAGCGCTGCGCTGCGAATAGGAAATCGTGAATATTTTCATGCGTAATAAATTATATAGTTAATTTAATTATATATTTATACATTTTATTCAATAAATTATCACATATAACTATTTACAACTATTTACAAAATATCTTACGACTTCCTTTTCCGGTTGTTTGAGAGGCAGTTGCGAGTAGTGAGTTCGGGAGAGTAAAAGTGTGAGAAAGTGGAGAGAGAAAGGTGTGAGTGGTGTGTGAGTGGAGGATAAAGGGCTTGGGAGGCGTTGGCTTAGGTAGGAGCAAAAGCGATAGGGCAAGTAAGGAGGAGTGGTGAAAAAGAGAAGGGAGAAGTGGGACGAGGAGATAGGTTAGGACGGCGCTGAGAGCGAGTGAATAGGCGGGAAGTTGAGGAAGTGTAGCAGGTGGCGCGGTCTGGAGGGGAGCTGTGGAAAGTAGTCAGACGGGAATATTCGAAAGGGAAAGAGGGACAGCTAGAGAGTCGTACATCAGAAAATGATGGAGAATGTAAGTGAGGGCAAGGGAGCGGGGAGAGAAGATGGGAAAGTAGGAAAGGGAAGAGTAGGGAAGCTATGGAGGGAAGAAAGAATAGAGCGCTGGTTCAGCGCGGAGAATGTAGAAAGCCTGGGGAAGAAAAGAGGGATAGAGGAGGTAGAAGAAGGAGGGGAGGAGGCTAGCACGACTTTCAAAAGGAGCGATATTACCAGAAGGTCTCCAAAGGAAGATAAGAAGGAAGAAGAAGGAGCCAGCATGGAAATGGTGGCTATGGTTAAAGGATTAATGAGTAAGATGAAGTTAATGAGGGAAGAGATGAGGAGGGAAAGAGAGGAGGGGAGAAGGTGGTTTGAGGAGTGGAGAGAGGAAAGAGAGAAGTGGAGGGAGGAGAGGAGGGAGGAAGAACTAAAAAGGGAAAAACTAGAGAATTGGCTGGAGATAATAGAAGGAAAGGTAAGGAAGGCAGAGGGGAAGATAGAAGAACTAGCGAGAGTTAGGAAAGAGACAGAGAAAGAAGGAGGGGATGGAAGGTTAGGAGGACAAATGTTGGAGGAAAACAGGAGAAGGTTAAGAAAACTAGAAATTAAGCAAGATAGGAGAGAAAGAGAGGAGAAAAGGAACAATATTATAATAAGAAGGATTCAGGTGGAGGGAAGAGATTTAAGAGCGGAGGTACGGAAGATTTGGGAGATCATGGGGGTGAAGGAAGAGGGGATAAAAGAGGTTGGAAAGATAGGGAAGGTAGGAACGGACGGGAGGGGGATGGTCTTGGTTAAAATGTGTGATAGAGAAGAGAAAAGGAAGGTGATGGAGAGGAGAAGATATCTGGTGGGAAGGAAGGAAAGATTGGACGATGATTTGACGGAGGAGGAAAGGAGGGCGAGGTGGAAAATCGAAAGAGAAGCGGAGAAAGAGAGAGGGGAAGGGAAGAATGTTCAGGTAGGGTACTTAAATATGTGGGTGAACGGAAAGATGAAGAGATGGGACGAGATTGAGGAGGACTGGAGCAAGGTGCAGGGAAACGAGGAAAGGAGAAGGGGAGAGGGGACGGTGAGAGAGGGGAAAGGGGGGGAACTCAGGGCACAAAATAATGTGATGGTTCTAGTAGAGACTTGGGTAGAACAGAAGGGATGGTACAGGATAAGGGAAAGACTGCCGAGGGGGTTCATATGGGAGACGCAATGGGCGAGGAGGGAGGGGAAGAAAGGTAGGGCGGTAGGAGGGATGATCATAGGAGTGAGGAAAGAGATAGAGATTAAGAAGGAAGGTAGAGGAGCAGGGGGGAAAGAAGGTATAATGAGCGTAAAGGTAAAGTTAGGGAGAGGGTGGTGGAGGGTGGTAGGAGTTTACGTAAACAGGGATTGGGAGAAGAAATTGGAAGAGCTGGGGGAATGGATAGAGGAAAATGAGGTAGGAACAAAGGTGATTATAGGGGGGGATTTTAATGTAAGAACGGGAAGGGAGGGGGGAGAGGTGGTGGAGGAGGAAGCGGAGGGAGGGGGAAACGGGAGCAGGAATTCAAAAGATGGGAAAGTCAATGGGGAAGGGAGGAAGTTATGCAAGTTCATAGGCGAGAGGGGTTGGGGCATATTGAATGGAAATATTAAAGGGGATGAAGAAGGAGAGTGGACTTATGTGGGGGGTGGTGGGATTTCGGTTATAGACTATGTTCTAGGAAATGAGGAGACAAGAGAAGGAGTAGAGAAAATGATAATAGGGGAGAAAATTGATTCTGATCACGCGCCACTATTGGTGTGGCTAAAGGGGACAAGGGAAGAAAGAAGTAAAAAGAAGGACAGAAGCAAGGGGATGGTGGTTAGTAATTGGACGGAGGCAGAGATAAAGGAATTTAGAGAGGGGTTTGGGAGGAGGAGAGAAGGGGAGGAGGGAGAAGAGGAAGACTGGAGAGGGCTGAAGGACAGGATAAGGGAGACCCTAGGGGGGAGGAGGAAAAGGACAGAAGTGTAGGAAAATTGTACGAGAATGTTCCAGAACGTTCTATAACGTTTAGTTGTCAATTGTCTGAAATATTCGACGGCCCGCCGTGTTTACACGTCGTCAAGACACGTTGTGAAGTAATTGCCGATGCATTACCAAATATGGTAATATCACCGAGCCGCGGAAAAATAATGAAGAAGCGCGAAATAGAGGAGAGGACTCCAGATATAAAGGGAGCGCCAATGTACCGCGGGCAGTCTTCTCTTTGCGCGGAGCTTGTAACCTGTTTTATTTTTTTCAAATAAATTACTCATTTTTTCTGGATACTACAATTTCAGAAGTGGGATCAGATTCCGCGAGTTACGTGTTAGTTTACGGTTGAAAAAAAAAGGAGAAATTTTTTTTTACCTGCAATTTAAGTGACTTTATGTGAATCCGGTGACACAAAGTGGGAGCGGACTCTGGGATTACGTGATTTTATGTGATTTACGTTACGATTAGTGATCCGAAAATGAGTGCAAAAATATCGGTTGCAAGTTTGAAAGAAAAACTCCGCGGTATGAATTTATCAACGTCTGGCACGAAGGCCGAATTGATAAATCGATTAATAGAAGCGGGTGCGCCTCCAGAATCATACCTAAATACCGGCGCCCAGCCGGAAGAAGAAGAGGAAGAAGTTATCGAGCAGGTGTACCACCCAGCCACCACGACCGATAATGCCGTTTCTCAACAAGCACCAATGTTTAACGAAATGGAATTCTTACGTCGAGAACGCGATCTGGCCGAACGAGAAGTGCGATTGCTGCGAAGAGAATTAGAGTTGTCACGAGTCACCCCGCGTGAAGCCAGCCGATTGCCAATGTCCACAATGTCCACGAAATGGAGAGACATAAAAGATATGGTAGCAAATTACGACGGCATTTCCTACGATTACCACGTTTGGGAAAAACAAATAAAACAACTAATACAAAATTACGCCTTACCCGACGGTACCGCCAAAGCTTTGGTGTGCAACAAATTAGCGGGAAAAGTGCTCAAGTGGTATCATACGAGAAGTGATTGTATAGAAATGAGCTGCGAGAATTTATTAGCTGAAATCAAAAAGATGTTCGGACAACGAAAAAGCGCATTGAGCCTGCGTAAAGATTTCGAAGCTAGAAAATGGGCACCGGACGAGGTATTCGCCGACTATGTGCATGACAAGATTACGATGGCAAACCGAGTACCTGTTGCTGACAACGAGCTCGTCGATTATGTGATCGATGGCATCCCGAACGAGAGCTACCGGACTCAGGCACGCATACAGTGTTTCGAGTCCACCGACGCGTTGCTGATAGCGTTTGAAAAGGTGACTCTACCACGAGAAACAACGAGGCGAGAAGGGATGTATCGAGGAGAAAACGGGACGATGACGAAGAAAAGTCAAAAGACACCGAGGGAACAGAAGGACGGCGCGACGACACGGTGCTACAATTGCAACGGTACGGGGCACTACGCGAAGGATTGTCCGAAACCGAAGAGGGACAGAGGTTCCTGTTATTCGTGCGGAAAATTTGGACATTGAGCAGCGGATTGCGGAAAGCAGGCATCAACATCAGCGCAGGTTAACTACGTAACGACGCAACGTGAGGACGACGACGAATTTCTTCGCTCCGTGGATCTACAATTGGGTGAAACAAACAAATTTTCTATAACAGCATTATTAGATTCGGGTAGCCCGGTAAGCTTTGTTAAAGAAAATTTTGTACCGAAAGAAATACCTAGAATTACGGATCCGACGATTGATTTATGCGGCATAAATAATAGTCAATTACGCGTCTTAGGAAATGTAAATGCGACGGTTATTATGAATGAGCAAAAATGTAGAGTTCGGTTATATATCGTTCCAAACAATACGATGCAGAAAAACTTAGTTCTCGGGCGCGACTTTATGAAAAATGCAAACCTTATGTTAGTGTGTCGCGAGGCGCGAGAAATTATGAATATTGAAATAAATTCCGCAGCAGAATTGTCCACGCGCGACTTAATCGCACCGCGCGACTTACACCGCGAAGACTATCACATACCGAAAAAAGTCAATTAAAAGAAATATTAGATTCATTGTTGGAGAGAGGCATAATTCGCGAGAGTACATCAGAATACGCATCTCCGATAGTTTTGTTAAGAAAGAAAACGGGCGAAATACGAATGTGCGTAGATTTTCGTATTCTGAACAAAGTAACTGCTCGCGATAACTTTCCAATACCGTTAATCGAAGATCAACTAAATGTTTTAGCCGGAAAACGATATTTTACGACGCTCGATCTGAAAGATGGGTTTTTTCATATTAGCATGCACGAGGATTCAGTTAGGTATACTTCGTTTGTAACCCCGTTGGGACAATTTGAATACCTTAAGATGCCTTTTGGTTTGAAGGGAGCACCCCTCAAATTTCAAAGATTCGTCACAACGATATTTAAAGATTTAATTA
This sequence comes from Lasioglossum morio, assembly GCA_916610235.2. NCBI lineage: Eukaryota > Metazoa > Arthropoda > Insecta > Hymenoptera > Halictidae > Lasioglossum > Lasioglossum morio. The sequence continues at coordinate 311,955 of OU744334.1, forward strand.
ACACGGGCGATGTATCTGTTTACTTAGATGATTTTTTAATTGCAACCACAACAATCGAACACCATTTTCAGGTACTCAAATTAGTGTTTGGGTTACTAGTAGATAATAGGCTCGAATTACGATTAGACAAGTGTAAATTTTTACAAACGAAACTTGATTATCTGGGTTACACAATTACGAGTGAAGGTATTAGTCCAACAGAACGTGGTATAGAAGCGGTCAAAAGGTTTCCGATTCCAAGAAACGTCCGGGACGTGCAAAGTTTTTTAGGTTTGTGTTCCTATTTTAGAAAATTTGTTGAGAACTTCTCAGTTATAGCCAAACCATTATATGACCTTACGCGAAAAGATGCAAAGTTTATGTTCGCGTACGAGGAAATGCAAACATTTAAAAAACTCAAAGCTGCATTAACAAACGCGCCTATTTTGAGCATCTATTCGCCACAGGACGAAACAGAATTGCATTGCGATGCTAGTGCAGTTGGTTTTGGAGCCATTTTAATGCAACGAAAAGCGGATCACAAATTTCATCCGGTTTTTTATTTCTCCAAAAGAACTACACCTGCTGAATCAAAATATCATTCGTTCGAACTTGAAACTTTAGCCATCATTTACGCTTTACGACGATTTCGAGTTTACTTGGTTGGCATAGTGTTTAAAATTGTTACGGACTGTCAAGCGTTAAGTATGACACTTAATAAAAAGGATACAAATCCTCGAATTTCGAGATGGGTACTTGAAATGCAGTCATTCGATTATTCGCTCGAACATAGAATAGGTACTCGAATGGCTCATGTCGATGCGTTAAGCAGACAAATACTTGTGATAGAAGATAACACATTTGATAAAAATCTTGCTTTATGCCAGAACGAAGACGACATTATTGCAAAATTACAAAATTCCTTAGAACAGTCGGAACAAAAACATTAAGAACTACGTAATGGTTTAGTATACCGGAAATATCATGACCAACTTTTATTTTATGTGCCATCCTCCATGGAATCTAGCGTTATGCACCGGTATCACAACGAATTTGGCCACGTGGGAGTTGATAAAACACTCCAAAATATTATGAGCAGTTACTGGTTTCCGAATATGAGAAACAAAATTAACAATCACATCAAAGCCTGTTTAAAATGTATTGCGTTTTCACCAAATTCCGGAAAGCCCAAAGGTGAATTACATTAGTAGGATATATACGCGGGTTCTGGCACACCACTTATCATTGTAGGTAGATTCCTACCTTACCGACGCAGCTGAACCAGCAGGTTCTGTTCCATACTAACTTACCGTATAGCGCGAGCATATTTTTGCGGGGGGTGGGGTGAGGGGAATTTTCATGGTGGTATTGCGTAAGCCACCGTTCGTAGGCGAGGGGGGAGGGGGAGGGGGGATTTTTGGTTTTCCAGGTATTCCATTTAAGATCAGCTTCCTGGTATTGCGTGAGCCTGGTATGTTTATAATAATATAAACATCCTGTCGACGGCGGGAGTCATGATATCGGATCTCTGTTCTCATTCGGCTTATCATTTTTAAATAAACATCCTTTGATCCAATTACATCTCTCTCTCTCATTATCATTTCTCTCCTCGTCTTTATTGTATATTCGTAATATCAACATCCTTTCGACGACCGACATCGAGTCGCCAAGCCGCGATATCTGACCACAGCATCTGTTTTCGCTCTCCTTATCATTTCTTTCCTCTTCTGTATTGTACGGAGTGGGGGGGGGGGAGGGGGTGGAAGGTATCAAAATGAATCAGTAGGGCACGATAGGCTGCGAATGCAGTCATACGCGAACGTTCCATCGTTTGCTGCGTTAAAGTTATTCCAAGTATATCGTGCGTGAGGTAGCAAGATGATTGAAACGTGTAAAAATATGTTAAAGTGTTTGACACGCATGTCAATGCTAGTGAAAACCATGGACGAGTATCGCGAATGGCATCGCTCGTACATCGAGTCTCTACAGTGTTGTGTAAATTATCTATCGTGTGCAAAGGAACAATTGTCGATAGGCGAGAAATTTAGTTTAACATCGACTATGTGCCGTATGAAAACTTTAAATGTTTCGCTGAATCATCGCGTTTCCTCGTCGCGCGTCGGTAGAGGTTTATACGATCGCAGGGGTGCGAGAGCATCGACGCTTCGTTGGGAAAATATCGAGTCGGCGTTTAAAAGTCGCATATCGAGCGGCATCGTTATCAACGTCGAACACATCGACCCGAAACAATTTCTGCAGCACGCAAAACGAATAATTACAGGACGCGTTACGGAATTTTTAAACACGCATTTGTGAAGCATATTCAATCGGCCATTTAATAATCGGTGTCCGTACACGACACCTGCGATAAGCAGCATGCGACCCATCACCATCAAAGATACTTGACACTCCCTTTGTTCAGAGGCCACCCGGTAACAGAAAACATGTATAAGAAACGCAGAGCTCAGTAATAAAACAGTCAGTCTTGGGTTTGAAACAATTGAAGCACGTCTCTTTTATACCTTCCGACTCCTTATCCCGTTACGATTTCGCGATACGTATAGTGGCATTGCTACGGCCTTGCCTACATTTTTGATACCGGTCAGTGAAACTCAGGTTTAATTACAAACAGTCAGTGTTTTGTTTACGTCACGAATAAATCCCGTGACATTTTTGGCGATCCTGCCAGGATCCAAGGGTTACTTCGCTGGAGACAAATTGGGATTCTAGAGTGATCTACGGAGCTTGACGACCCAAGGACTACGTGTGCCACGTCATTCAGCAGAAACCACGGATCGAACATTTTCAGGTAAAAAGAGACAAATAAATATATATACAAAGAACAATGAGCAATCCGACAGTTGCGACCCCGTCAAACTCTGACATCCTGTCACGACTCGATGCCATATTTGACCATTTACGGAGACAAGACGACCAAATTGACCGATTAACCAACGCTATAAAAACAATAAACAGTGAAAGAAAAGAGCAAGCAACTGAACTAAAAAAGCTGGGCGCTCGACTGGGAGTGTTAACTGTCACCGAAGAAGAACGGTCTCATAAAAGCACTGAAGAAGAAGATTACATGACAAATGACAACGACGACACCACACCTGACACATCCCGACGTCCACCACTGACAAACAACAATGGAAATTCACTTAACAACACTACGAAAGCCAGCAAAGTACTTCGAGTAGTCGAGACCCTACACGGTAAAGACGATATCGGAGTAGAAGAATTTATCAAAACATGTAAATTCGCACGAAGCAAATGCTCTGAACCGGATATGCTGTTACGCATGATAATTACTGAAAAGATTACGGATCAGGCAAAAAGGAGCATACGCTTCTGCCGAATAAATACTTTTGAGGAACTCTACGATGCCTTAAGAAACCAAATTTCTGTTCCTACCACCGTAAGCGGTAGTCGAAACCGATTACATAACATTAAACAAGGTATGACCGAAAGTGTGCAATCCTACAGTTCACGATTCCGACAAGCTCTTAGCGAGCTGGAATACGCAATTCAAGCTAAACATCGCAATCCAACAGCCCGTAACATTGCACTCGACCAAGAAAACGCCGAAGCACTGCGTATGTATTCAATCAACCTGCGACGCGACATAGGACAAATAATTATTCCTATGCGACCAAAAACCATCTCTGAAGCACAGAGCGAAGCTATAAATATGGAACTCGTGTTACGTGACTCCAGACCAGTCCAACAGGCGCGGTCTATGAACATTACGCCAAGGCCACAGCCAATTCGAGGGTACTTTGCACGGCCAAACTCAGCCAACAACAGCACTGCCGTTAGACCATCGGATAGCTGCGTTATCACCAAGGCACCTATCATCTGTGAACATTGCGGAAAATCGGGACACACAAAAGCGAGTTGCTACCAACTCAAGCCGAAAAATTTTTACTCAACTCAGAACGGGAAACTACCACCCCGCCGCATCCACAGACTCGAGACCATCGACAATCATCTTTCAGAAGCTACAGAATTAACTACACCCCAGGAGAGCTGCAGTCAGTATTCTGCCTATTCCATGGAATGTCCAAACGAGGAAGACTCCTACTGGACACAGGAGCAGGAGCCAACATCATCAAACGAGGATTTGTAAAAAACTATACGCATTTATCACAACCCCGACACATACGACTCGGTAATGACGAACACGAAATAACTGATACAACTGAACTATTTTCTCTTGGACAAACACACGAATTCCTCATTGTCCCTGACGATTTCCCATTAATTGAAGACGGAATTCTTGGACTTCCCTATCTTAAAAAATACGAATATTCCATACACAACGATTACCTACAGCTTAACGAATTTAGTTATTCATTACAGACAACGCCAACTGAAGTAGAGATACAACCAAACAAGGTCGCCTCACGGTTTTGTAAAATCAACAATGACATTACGAGGGTTTGCTTCATCAATACTGGTAAGCAGAACACGCACATTACAAATTTAATTGAATATGAAAATAACATTGATAGAATCCACGAACTTACATCTAAATTACGACTTGATCATGTTGAATCCTGCATGCGAGAACCCATCCTAAAAATTGTTAGTTCTTACAACGACATTTTTGCATTAGATACCGATCCACTACCTTGTACTTCACTGACGCAACATACAATTGTATTAAAGAACCAAAAACCCATTAATATAAAATCATACAGACCACCGGAATGCCATAAAGCAGAAATCCACCGACAAATGAATGAAATGTTAGACAAAGGGGTTATAGAACCATCGGACTCTCCTTTTAACGCCCCGATATGGGTAGTACCCAAGAAACGCGACGCCTCGGGAAAACAAAAATGGCGAATCGTAATTGATTTTCGTAAACTCAACGAGCAAACTGACCAGGACGCATACCCACTACCAAACTCCGACGAAATATTACAACACTTAGGCAACGCAAAATTCTTCTCAGCACTCGACCTTTCATCAGGTTTCCACCAGATCCCCATGCATCCAGATTGCAAAAAATATACTGCTTTCTCAACATCCGACGGACACTTTCATTATAATAGGATGCCTTTTGGGCTTAAAAACGCTCCTGCCACATTTCAACGAATGATGGACACGGCCCTACGCGGATTAATTGATAAATATTGTTTTGTATACCTTGATGATATAATTATTTTTGGTAACACCCTTGAAGAACACAATAGAAATCTCGCAATCGTTTTTCAAAGACTTAGAGAAACAGGACTTAAATTACAGAGTGATAAATGTGAATTTTTAAAACCCGAACTCGAATATCTAGGACATGTAGTAACAAAAGACGGAGTAAAACCCAACCCGAAAAAATTAGACGCAATTAAAAACTTTAAGATCCCTACTACCGTGACCCAAGTAAAGTCATTCTTAGGACTCACGGGATACTATCGCAAATTTATTAGAAACTTTGCCAAATTTTCGAAGCCACTCACTGACTTAACGCAGAAAAACGTTCCTTTCCATTGGACTCAGAAACAACAAGATTCTTTTGATTATTTAAAGACGAAACTTTGTGAAACACCCATCCTATGTTACCCAGATTTCACACAGACTTTCACTTTAACCACAGATGCCAGCAATGAAGGAATTGGAGGTGTACTCTCCCAAAATGACCATCCCTGCTGCTATATATCTCGAACCTTAAATTCGGCCGAAAAAAATTATACTACCACCGAGAAAGAATTGCTCGCAATCGTGTGGGCTGTTAAACGCCTACGACAGTATTTGCTCGGAAGAAAATTTATCATTCAAACCGATCACCAAGCTCTCAAATGGCTACACAATGTACGCGATCCCTCTTCCAGGCTCATGCGGTGGCGCCTGAGACTCGAGGAGTACGAATACACAATTGAATATAAAAAGGGGAAAGAGAACACAGTAGCGGACGCCCTTTCCCGACTTCATCCTTTAAAAATCACCAGCAATGTCCCTTTCCACAAAACCGTTAAAATTGTACTACCTCCCGACAGACGAAAAGCTGAAGACAATTCATCCAATACGGAAGAACCATGCAATCCCCAAGAAATCTTATGGTTAGAATACGACAATTGGAAATCCCAGCCTACGGCTGCCCCCATACAAATAACTGCTAACAGACCACATTGGACACAATTAACCACTGATTTGCTAGGGCTATACGATGAAGAACAATGGTTACTCAAAATTCACGATCTAATGGCACTTCAAAAGGACAAGACCACCATTTGTTTCGGAATAAGTCCCGGTTTTCAACCAATTCAAATAACTGAAATTCAACTCATGCTAAGATTCCTTATGAAATATTATCCTGATAAAAAATTACGTTTTGCACAAGAACCGCCTAGAGAATACACTAATGACGAGAAAAAGCAAATTCTTTTTGAAAATCATGATAACGCACAACATTTAGGCGAAAATAAAACTATAGAACGCGTAAAAGAACGACATTACTGGACTAACATTGACCGAGACATATGTGAGTACATAAAGAAATGTGACATTTGCCAAAGAAACAAATTGACGCGTATACGACCCCGCGAGGAAAGTATTATACCCGACACACCTCAGAATCCTAATGATAAAATAGCACTCGACATTATTGGCCCACTAGTTACAACCACTAAAGGAAATCAATTTATCCTCTCAATCCAAGATTGTTTAACTAAATATCTGCTTCTCATACCTCTAGACAATCAAAGAGCAGACTCCATTATAAATGCCTTAATTGAACATTACGTATACGTCTTTTCCTCACCTAAACATATCCTTACCGATCAAGGGCAAAATTTTGTATGTAAGTTAATGGAATCCTTCGAAAAGGCTTTCAAAATCAAACACATTAAGACCACAAGCTTCCATCCTCAGAGTAATGGAGCTCTGGAAAGAACCCACGGTACTGTTAAAGATTTACTTAGAACTTGTATAGATGAAAAGAAATCCGAATGGGACGAACATCTAAATCTTATTTGCATGGCATATAATACGTCAGTTCACTCAGGCACAGGGTACACGCCCTTCGAACTAACTTTCGGACATAAAGCCAATTTACCTTCAGCTATTGCGACAACGCCTAGCTTAACTAAAAACGAATTATTTCAATTATGGAAACATAGACACCAAGAGTACTTATCAAACGCTAAAGTTATTATAGAGGCTAACAAAAAACGTTATAAAATCGAGCAAGACCGTAAAATACGTATAAAGAGCCTTTACAATGTAGGAGACCTTGTTTTGTTGCATAACGAGCATAAAACACATAAACTTGATTCAGAATGGACAGGACCTTACGAGGTTCTCGAAGTTCATACTCCGAATTACTTATTAAAAATTAATAACAAAAAGACACGATTAACGCACGGAAACAGAATTAAATTATATAATTCTAATTTCAGCTCCTAACACTATTTACGACTCAGGAACACGCGCTACAAATTCAATATTTAAATAATACTCAAATAATTGAAGAAAGAATAGGGACTAGTTTTGTATACCATAACGAAGTAAAGATATCTATTATATTCGATGTAAACGAAATCAACATAAGCATGTCCAAAGTAATGCAGGTATACAAACCCACATTCATGCTCTGTAAGACACGAAATTGTACATCTTCCGGACTCGACATAATTTCGATAAAAGTAACAAAACTCAACGAAGCGTATTTGAAACTCAACACAATTTTACACAAACGACTCCGACGCGGACTTCTTAACGTAATAGGTTCCGTTTCTAAATCTCTGTTTGGCACTTTAGATGAAGACGACTTAAAACTAATAAATGATAATATGGACAAATTATTCGACCAACAAAACGAAATCACACACATTGTACAAAACCAGACTGCTATGATAAAATCCATAATTGGCAGCAATGACTTCAGGCATTTCACACAAATATTAGACAATAATGCGAATGAACTGGCCAATGCATATAGTGATCAACTACTAGGAAAATATCTCATAATATTAGAAGCCATGATATCCGACCTAACAGCTAAAATAAATGACTTCTATCTTACCCTTATACTTGGAAAACGCGGAATTATTGACACTACTTTAATAAACATAGACGATTTTTTGAAAGCATACAACAACATTATTCAGAAAAACTTAATACTACATCATATAGATGGAAAACCGGAGAATTTCCAAATTCTAATCGATATCAGTAAACTCAAAACACAGATCTCAAATGGAAAAATAATATATCAAATAATCATGCCGATTCTAGAGGAACAAGAGTGGGAAATTATCCGATATTACGCTATACCGCATAAAATTAATAATGTATTTTTTGCACCCATATTAGATCACGACACTGTGCTACAGTTACACAATTCCAAAATAATAATTGACAAACAATACATACACGACTATTGCAGAGACAGTTCAATAGGGCTCATTTGTGAACGAACACAACCTACACGAAACGATTACACTACAGGATGCCAAACAGCTCAAAAGGATTATACTGCCTGCGGTACAGCCATATTCCAAATCGACGACATTACTTTCATACCAATGCATACACCAAACAAATACATAGCGATCCCTAAAGATAGTATAGCCATCCAGACATTTTGCAATAACAATAAGAAAATAGAAATTTCGAAACCCGTAATACTATATAGTTCAACCGATTGTCTACTAACCTATAACAATAATGTAATGAAGATTGGAGGAAAGACACTGGAGACCAAAATAATTACCACTAACTACACATTGGCTATTAATTTTACAAACGACGAAATTGAACTATTAGGCGACTATATTCCAAGGGCTCCAAAAATCACTCCAAACTTCAATAACTTCAGGAACTCTTTAGATTTAATGTACTCACGATTGGAAAGGCTTAAAAATCAACGCAGAATTCTCTCCGCTACAGACATAGCTTACAACATACTCAAAATTGCCGGTTGGATCTCATTAGGGCTCATTACATTGTATACCTTTCGCAAAATAGGACTATTTAAATGTATATCAAATCTAATTCCCAGAAACTTCTGTCTCAAAATTTGTTGCAACGAAATTAAAATGGAAAATGTAAATACAACCAGAAGTCAACCAATAGCACCACCTAACATACATGCATCCTCTGAATGCATACCAATGGACACCTACGCAACCATAGAAGAGTTCCCAACACCTGTGCGGAAGGTCGTGCGATTTGGAGACCAAATCAAATCTAAGAAGGGGGGTGTGAAGCATATTCAATCGGCCATTTAATAATCGGTGTCCGTACACGACACCTGCGATAAGCAGCATGCGACCCATCACCATCAAAGATACTTGACACTCCCTTTGTTCAGAGGCCACCCGGTAACAGAAAACATGTATAAGAAACGCAGAGCTCAGTAATAAAACAGTCAGTCTTGGGTTTGAAACAATTGAAGCACGTCTCTTTTATACCTTCCGACTCCTTATCCCGTTACGATTTCGCGATACGTATAGTGGCATTGCTACGGCCTTGCCTACATTTTTGATACCGGTCAGTGAAACTCAGGTTTAATTACAAACAGTCAGTGTTTTGTTTACGTCACGAATAAATCCCGTGACATTTTTGGCGATCCTGCCAGGATCCAAGGGTTACTTCGCTGGAGACAAATTGGGATTCTAGAGTGATCTACGGAGCTTGACGACCCAAGGACTACGTGTGCCACGTCATTCAGCAGAAACCACGGATCGAACATTTTCAGGTAAAAAGAGACAAATAAATATATATACAAAGAACAATGAGCAATCCGACAGTTGCGACCCCGTCAAACTCTGACATCCTGTCACGACTCGATGCCATATTTGACCATTTACGGAGACAAGACGACCAAATTGACCGATTAACCAACGCTATAAAAACAATAAACAGTGAAAGAAAAGAGCAAGCAACTGAACTAAAAAAGCTGGGCGCTCGACTGGGAGTGTTAACTGTCACCGAAGAAGAACGGTCTCATAAAAGCACTGAAGAAGAAGATTACATGACAAATGACAACGACGACACCACACCTGACACATCCCGACGTCCACCACTGACAAACAACAATGGAAATTCACTTAACAACACTACGAAAGCCAGCAAAGTACTTCGAGTAGTCGAGACCCTACACGGTAAAGACGATATCGGAGTAGAAGAATTTATCAAAACATGTAAATTCGCACGAAGCAAATGCTCTGAACCGGATATGCTGTTACGCATGATAATTACTGAAAAGATTACGGATCAGGCAAAAAGGAGCATACGCTTCTGCCGAATAAATACTTTTGAGGAACTCTACGATGCCTTAAGAAACCAAATTTCTGTTCCTACCACCGTAAGCGGTAGTCGAAACCGATTACATAACATTAAACAAGGTATGACCGAAAGTGTGCAATCCTACAGTTCACGATTCCGACAAGCTCTTAGCGAGCTGGAATACGCAATTCAAGCTAAACATCGCAATCCAACAGCCCGTAACATTGCACTCGACCAAGAAAACGCCGAAGCACTGCGTATGTATTCAATCAACCTGCGACGCGACATAGGACAAATAATTATTCCTATGCGACCAAAAACCATCTCTGAAGCACAGAGCGAAGCTATAAATATGGAACTCGTGTTACGTGACTCCAGACCAGTCCAACAGGCGCGGTCTATGAACATTACGCCAAGGCCACAGCCAATTCGAGGGTACTTTGCACGGCCAAACTCAGCCAACAACAGCACTGCCGTTAGACCATCGGATAGCTGCGTTATCACCAAGGCACCTATCATCTGTGAACATTGCGGAAAATCGGGACACACAAAAGCGAGTTGCTACCAACTCAAGCCGAAAAATTTTTACTCAACTCAGAACGGGAAACTACCACCCCGCCGCATCCACAGACTCGAGACCATCGACAATCATCTTTCAGAAGCTACAGAATTAACTACACCCCAGGAGAGCTGCAGTCAGTATTCTGCCTATTCCATGGAATGTCCAAACGAGGAAGACTCCTACTGGACACAGGAGCAGGAGCCAACATCATCAAACGAGGATTTGTAAAAAACTATACGCATTTATCACAACCCCGACACATACGACTCGGTAATGACGAACACGAAATAACTGATACAACTGAACTATTTTCTCTTGGACAAACACACGAATTCCTCATTGTCCCTGACGATTTCCCATTAATTGAAGACGGAATTCTTGGACTTCCCTATCTTAAAAAATACGAATATTCCATACACAACGATTACCTACAGCTTAACGAATTTAGTTATTCATTACAGACAACGCCAACTGAAGTAGAGATACAACCAAACAAGGTCGCCTCACGGTTTTGTAAAATCAACAATGACATTACGAGGGTTTGCTTCATCAATACTGGTAAGCAGAACACGCACATTACAAATTTAATTGAATATGAAAATAACATTGATAGAATCCACGAACTTACATCTAAATTACGACTTGATCATGTTGAATCCTGCATGCGAGAACCCATCCTAAAAATTGTTAGTTCTTACAACGACATTTTTGCATTAGATACCGATCCACTACCTTGTACTTCACTGACGCAACATACAATTGTATTAAAGAACCAAAAACCCATTAATATAAAATCATACAGACCACCGGAATGCCATAAAGCAGAAATCCACCGACAAATGAATGAAATGTTAGACAAAGGGGTTATAGAACCATCGGACTCTCCTTTTAACGCCCCGATATGGGTAGTACCCAAGAAACGCGACGCCTCGGGAAAACAAAAATGGCGAATCGTAATTGATTTTCGTAAACTCAACGAGCAAACTGACCAGGACGCATACCCACTACCAAACTCCGACGAAATATTACAACACTTAGGCAACGCAAAATTCTTCTCAGCACTCGACCTTTCATCAGGTTTCCACCAGATCCCCATGCATCCAGATTGCAAAAAATATACTGCTTTCTCAACATCCGACGGACACTTTCATTATAATAGGATGCCTTTTGGGCTTAAAAACGCTCCTGCCACATTTCAACGAATGATGGACACGGCCCTACGCGGATTAATTGATAAATATTGTTTTGTATACCTTGATGATATAATTATTTTTGGTAACACCCTTGAAGAACACAATAGAAATCTCGCAATCGTTTTTCAAAGACTTAGAGAAACAGGACTTAAATTACAGAGTGATAAATGTGAATTTTTAAAACCCGAACTCGAATATCTAGGACATGTAGTAACAAAAGACGGAGTAAAACCCAACCCGAAAAAATTAGACGCAATTAAAAACTTTAAGATCCCTACTACCGTGACCCAAGTAAAGTCATTCTTAGGACTCACGGGATACTATCGCAAATTTATTAGAAACTTTGCCAAATTTTCGAAGCCACTCACTGACTTAACGCAGAAAAACGTTCCTTTCCATTGGACTCAGAAACAACAAGATTCTTTTGATTATTTAAAGACGAAACTTTGTGAAACACCCATCCTATGTTACCCAGATTTCACACAGACTTTCACTTTAACCACAGATGCCAGCAATGAAGGAATTGGAGGTGTACTCTCCCAAAATGACCATCCCTGCTGCTATATATCTCGAACCTTAAATTCGGCCGAAAAAAATTATACTACCACCGAGAAAGAATTGCTCGCAATCGTGTGGGCTGTTAAACGCCTACGACAGTATTTGCTCGGAAGAAAATTTATCATTCAAACCGATCACCAAGCTCTCAAATGGCTACACAATGTACGCGATCCCTCTTCCAGGCTCATGCGGTGGCGCCTGAGACTCGAGGAGTACGAATACACAATTGAATATAAAAAGGGGAAAGAGAACACAGTAGCGGACGCCCTTTCCCGACTTCATCCTTTAAAAATCACCAGCAATGTCCCTTTCCACAAAACCGTTAAAATTGTACTACCTCCCGACAGACGAAAAGCTGAAGACAATTCATCCAATACGGAAGAACCATGCAATCCCCAAGAAATCTTATGGTTAGAATACGACAATTGGAAATCCCAGCCTACGGCTGCCCCCATACAAATAACTGCTAACAGACCACATTGGACACAATTAACCACTGATTTGCTAGGGCTATACGATGAAGAACAATGGTTACTCAAAATTCACGATCTAATGGCACTTCAAAAGGACAAGACCACCATTTGTTTCGGAATAAGTCCCGGTTTTCAACCAATTCAAATAACTGAAATTCAACTCATGCTAAGATTCCTTATGAAATATTATCCTGATAAAAAATTACGTTTTGCACAAGAACCGCCTAGAGAATACACTAATGACGAGAAAAAGCAAATTCTTTTTGAAAATCATGATAACGCACAACATTTAGGCGAAAATAAAACTATAGAACGCGTAAAAGAACGACATTACTGGACTAACATTGACCGAGACATATGTGAGTACATAAAGAAATGTGACATTTGCCAAAGAAACAAATTGACGCGTATACGACCCCGCGAGGAAAGTATTATACCCGACACACCTCAGAATCCTAATGATAAAATAGCACTCGACATTATTGGCCCACTAGTTACAACCACTAAAGGAAATCAATTTATCCTCTCAATCCAAGATTGTTTAACTAAATATCTGCTTCTCATACCTCTAGACAATCAAAGAGCAGACTCCATTATAAATGCCTTAATTGAACATTACGTATACGTCTTTTCCTCACCTAAACATATCCTTACCGATCAAGGGCAAAATTTTGTATGTAAGTTAATGGAATCCTTCGAAAAGGCTTTCAAAATCAAACACATTAAGACCACAAGCTTCCATCCTCAGAGTAATGGAGCTCTGGAAAGAACCCACGGTACTGTTAAAGATTTACTTAGAACTTGTATAGATGAAAAGAAATCCGAATGGGACGAACATCTAAATCTTATTTGCATGGCATATAATACGTCAGTTCACTCAGGCACAGGGTACACGCCCTTCGAACTAACTTTCGGACATAAAGCCAATTTACCTTCAGCTATTGCGACAACGCCTAGCTTAACTAAAAACGAATTATTTCAATTATGGAAACATAGACACCAAGAGTACTTATCAAACGCTAAAGTTATTATAGAGGCTAACAAAAAACGTTATAAAATCGAGCAAGACCGTAAAATACGTATAAAGAGCCTTTACAATGTAGGAGACCTTGTTTTGTTGCATAACGAGCATAAAACACATAAACTTGATTCAGAATGGACAGGACCTTACGAGGTTCTCGAAGTTCATACTCCGAATTACTTATTAAAAATTAATAACAAAAAGACACGATTAACGCACGGAAACAGAATTAAATTATATAATTCTAATTTCAGCTCCTAACACTATTTACGACTCAGGAACACGCGCTACAAATTCAATATTTAAATAATACTCAAATAATTGAAGAAAGAATAGGGACTAGTTTTGTATACCATAACGAAGTAAAGATATCTATTATATTCGATGTAAACGAAATCAACATAAGCATGTCCAAAGTAATGCAGGTATACAAACCCACATTCATGCTCTGTAAGACACGAAATTGTACATCTTCCGGACTCGACATAATTTCGATAAAAGTAACAAAACTCAACGAAGCGTATTTGAAACTCAACACAATTTTACACAAACGACTCCGACGCGGACTTCTTAACGTAATAGGTTCCGTTTCTAAATCTCTGTTTGGCACTTTAGATGAAGACGACTTAAAACTAATAAATGATAATATGGACAAATTATTCGACCAACAAAACGAAATCACACACATTGTACAAAACCAGACTGCTATGATAAAATCCATAATTGGCAGCAATGACTTCAGGCATTTCACACAAATATTAGACAATAATGCGAATGAACTGGCCAATGCATATAGTGATCAACTACTAGGAAAATATCTCATAATATTAGAAGCCATGATATCCGACCTAACAGCTAAAATAAATGACTTCTATCTTACCCTTATACTTGGAAAACGCGGAATTATTGACACTACTTTAATAAACATAGACGATTTTTTGAAAGCATACAACAACATTATTCAGAAAAACTTAATACTACATCATATAGATGGAAAACCGGAGAATTTCCAAATTCTAATCGATATCAGTAAACTCAAAACACAGATCTCAAATGGAAAAATAATATATCAAATAATCATGCCGATTCTAGAGGAACAAGAGTGGGAAATTATCCGATATTACGCTATACCGCATAAAATTAATAATGTATTTTTTGCACCCATATTAGATCACGACACTGTGCTACAGTTACACAATTCCAAAATAATAATTGACAAACAATACATACACGACTATTGCAGAGACAGTTCAATAGGGCTCATTTGTGAACGAACACAACCTACACGAAACGATTACACTACAGGATGCCAAACAGCTCAAAAGGATTATACTGCCTGCGGTACAGCCATATTCCAAATCGACGACATTACTTTCATACCAATGCATACACCAAACAAATACATAGCGATCCCTAAAGATAGTATAGCCATCCAGACATTTTGCAATAACAATAAGAAAATAGAAATTTCGAAACCCGTAATACTATATAGTTCAACCGATTGTCTACTAACCTATAACAATAATGTAATGAAGATTGGAGGAAAGACACTGGAGACCAAAATAATTACCACTAACTACACATTGGCTATTAATTTTACAAACGACGAAATTGAACTATTAGGCGACTATATTCCAAGGGCTCCAAAAATCACTCCAAACTTCAATAACTTCAGGAACTCTTTAGATTTAATGTACTCACGATTGGAAAGGCTTAAAAATCAACGCAGAATTCTCTCCGCTACAGACATAGCTTACAACATACTCAAAATTGCCGGTTGGATCTCATTAGGGCTCATTACATTGTATACCTTTCGCAAAATAGGACTATTTAAATGTATATCAAATCTAATTCCCAGAAACTTCTGTCTCAAAATTTGTTGCAACGAAATTAAAATGGAAAATGTAAATACAACCAGAAGTCAACCAATAGCACCACCTAACATACATGCATCCTCTGAATGCATACCAATGGACACCTACGCAACCATAGAAGAGTTCCCAACACCTGTGCGGAAGGTCGTGCGATTTGGAGACCAAATCAAATCTAAGAAGGGGGGTGTGAAGCATATTCAATCGGCCATTTAATAATCGGTGTCCGTACACGACACCTGCGATAAGCAGCATGCGACCCATCACCATCAAAGATACTTGACACTCCCTTTGTTCAGAGGCCACCCGGTAACAGAAAACATGTATAAGAAACGCAGAGCTCAGTAATAAAACAGTCAGTCTTGGGTTTGAAACAATTGAAGCACGTCTCTTTTATACCTTCCGACTCCTTATCCCGTTACGATTTCGCGATACGTATAGTGGCATTGCTACGGCCTTGCCTACATTTTTGATACCGGTCAGTGAAACTCAGGTTTAATTACAAACAGTCAGTGTTTTGTTTACGTCACGAATAAATCCCGTGACACATTCATCGTTGAAAGCTAACGTAACGTTGGAGGCGGAATTCATGCAGCGCGCCAACGAGGTTTCCGTGAAAAGTTTCGGCACGCGGAACGTTGCATTGTTTCGGACGAGCAATCTACGACAGTGGTATCAGAAAGACGTTGTGCCTACGATTTTGACATCGTTGGAGGAGTTTCAAGAGCGAGACAGCGGGTGGGCGCTGTCGAAGATACTGCATTTGATCGTGAACTTTAGCAAATATCAACCGTTGCAAGCCGGCTGCACCGTCGCATGCAGCGTGCCTCGAGCGATACAGTTGAAAAAAGCGATCGTGAACGTGAAGAGCAACGACGACGCATGCTTTTTTTGGGCGATCGTGGCAGGTCCGTATCCGGTCGAGAGAAATCCGTCGCGTGTGTCGGCGTATCCGCACTATAAAGACGTGCTTCCGAAAACCGAAGGTTTTCAACTACCTATATCGTTCAAAGACATCCGGAAATTTGAACGAGAAAATGACGTTTCCGTGAACGTGTTCGAATGGGTGCGCAAGAAATGCGTAACACTGCATTTGACCGAGAAGAAACGGGAGGGAAGACACGTCAACTTGCTGTTTCTACAGAATGCTGCAAAGACGCACGGACATTTCATGTGTATACGAAATTTATCACGATTAGTTTCACCGCAGCTTAGCAAGAAGAAAAATCAGAAGTATATTTGCGATCGGTAAGTTGTATTTTTTTTTTGTTTTTAAAAATTGTTTGAAGGAAAAAAGACAATTTTATCCCATTCCCACAGATGCTTACAATATTTTCCCACGCCGGAGAGATTAAACGTTCATACGACCGACTGCGAACGGATGAACGATTGCGCTCTGGAGCTTCCAATATCGGAAGAAGATAAGTGGTTACGGTTTAAGAACTACACGAACAAAGAGCAGGTGCCGTTCGTAATCTATGCCGACTTGGAGTGTCTGCTGCTGCCCGAGGGACGGGAAGGACAAGACCGTGCGGCACGCGTACAATATCAACACCACCACGCGTTTAGCATAGGATACTACATGCATTGCCGCTACGACGAATCTTTGTGCGAGTATCAGGTTTATCGCGATAAAGAGGGATGCACCGCATGGTTCGCGAACAGGTTGTACGAACTGAGTCATAAATTACAGCCGATATTCGACCGAACGGTACCGATGAATCCGCTAACCGAAACAGAAAAGTTAAATTTTCGTACGGCTACGCATTGTCATGTCTGCGAGAAACCGTTCGACACTTCCGACGCGACGAGGGTGCGCGATCATTGCCATTTCACGGGCGCGTATCGCGGTCCGGCTCATAGCGACTGTAATTTAAGCTATCAATCTTCGTACGTGATACCCGTGGTTTTCCATAATTTATCGGGATACGACACCCATTTCATTATCAAAGAATTAGCTAACTCGTTCGAGGGGCGGATAGACGTGTCGCCATTGACGAAAGAGAAGTATATCTCTTTCACGAAGAACGTTCCTATCGAGAGACAGCCGGGTGAAGCGCGAAAGTATGCAAAGTTTTTGAAATTCCGCTTCATCGACTCGTTCAAGTTCTTGAACTCGAATCTGGACAAGCTGTCGTCGTACTTGGACGAAAGTAAATTACGCATCGTGCGAGGAGAATTTACACATCTTTCCCGCGACGATTTCAAACTATTGACCAGAAAAAAAGCGTTTTTCCGTACGACTATCTGACATCATACGACAAATTAAGCGATACGTGTTTGCCGCCGCGTGAAGCATTTTATAATCGGTTGTACGGCAGCGAGATATCAGACGTCGATTACCTTCACGCGAATACGGTTTGGTCGCGTTTCGCTGTACAAACGCTTGGGCAGTACAGCGATTTATATTTAAAATTGGACGTGCTGTTGTTGGCGGATGTTTTTGAAAATTTTCGCGATGACTGTCTCGAGAATTACAAGCTCGATCCTGCGCATTATTACACGCTCCCCGGTTTCGCGTGGGACGTGATGTTAAAATGACAAAGATCGAATTGGAGTTGTTGACCGACGTCGACATGCTTTTGTTCGTGGAGCGGGGAATACGCGGCGGATTGAGCCAGTGTTCTCACAGATATGCACACGCCAACAATAAATATTTGTCTACGCACGACTCGACCAAACCGTCCACCTACTTAATGTATTTCGACGTAAATAATTTGTACGGTTGGGCAATGTCGCAACCTCTGCCGCACAGAGACTTTCGATGGGTGAACGCGGATAATTTCGACGTCGAATCCATTCCGGCAGATAGTCCCGTAGGATACATTTTGGAGGTGGATTTAGAGTATCCGCGCGAAATTCACGATGCTCACGCGGATCTTCCGTTTTGTCCAAGTCACGACACGGCTACCGACTCGAGTACACAGAAAAAGTTGATGGCAACGCTTCGCGATAAGGAACGATACGTTGTACATTACCGATACCTCCAGCAATGTTTAAAACATAATCTGAAATTGGGGAAAATACATCGAATTCTGGAGTTTCAGCAGTCACGATGGTTGTACAACTACATCGATTTGAACACGAAATTACGCGCTAACGCCACCAATGATTTTTCAAAAAATTTGTTTAAATTAATGAACAATGCCGTGTTTGGAAAAACTATGGAGAATGTTCGAAATCATAAGATCGTGAAATTACTTTCTCGATAGAGCGGTAGACAGGGCGTCGAACGATTGTTAGCCAGGCCAAATTTTCATAGCTGCACGGTGTTCTCCGAGGACTTTGTCGCAATTCAGCTGAAAAAGCTGCTAGTTAAATTTTTCAAACCAATCTACGTAGGCATGTCAATATTAGATATTTCAAAATTTCATTTGTACAGCTTTCATTACGAATACATGCACCCAAAGTTCCAGCAAAATTGTAAGATTTTGTACACTGACACGGATAGCTTGATATACCAGATCGCTTGCGATGACGCGTACGAGGAGCTGTTGAAACGCGATATCCATAGATACGACACAAGCAATTATGCCGCGAACAACGTTTACGGTGTTCCGCTCGCGAACAATAAACAGCTCGGTTTGATGAAAGATGAAAACGGCGGTAAAATTATGACTGAGTTCGTAGGGCTTCGTTCGAAAATGTATGCGATTCGCGTGCACGGTGATCAGGATACTAAAAAGATCAAAGGTATCAGGACAAACGTTACCGCTCGGGATATAAGTTTCGAAGACTATGTCGAATGTCTTCGCAATCATACGGAAAAGAGTGTTACCGGTAATCGCATAGTGTCCGTACGACATGAGGTGTATTCGATGTCTGAAAAGAAATTAGCGTTGAGCCCGCATGACGATAAGCGGTATATTTGCAGTAATTTGATCGATACTCTTCCTTGGGGACATTACAATATCGATTAAGAAATCATTTTTCATCATCGTAAAAGAAAAGGAAGTGGTAGGGAGATTATGTGTATATAACTGTCGGGGAGGGGATTGTTCATCTTATCTGTAAAAAAAAGAAGTGGTAGGGAGACATCATATAAAACGACGTATTCCGAGCGTCAAGCTTCAGATCGAGACAACCATCGCTAAAAACGTAGACGACGCAAGATGCAGTACAACCGCCATCCGTCCACAGAATGTGAACGTTCGCACGCCGAGGAGCCGCACAAAAAGAGGAGACTAAATAATATGTAAGTAGAAAGATGAAAAAATTGTGAAAAAAAAAAGAAATTTAGAAAAACGTCTAATTTTTTATTTGTAATCTGTTGCAGGGTTTCTCAACAGCAGCCCATATCGCGATCATCGATGATGCAATCGTCGAGGAGTTTGCGCAGCGCACGGGTCTTGAGTCGACGATATTCCATAGCCGGCAATTATTTTAAATACCTTGAAATTGGTGTGCGCGTCGGCGATGACATTTGCGTGGAACTGGCTATAGGAGATAACCGTGATAACGAGATCACATTTTTCCTGGACGCATGGACAGAGCTGTTGCGCACGAAGGAGTATATTTCCGATTTACTTTCATCGTCTACGCAGAAACAGTGTCGAAAAATGAGCGATGATGTAACGTTAGAAATAGTTAATCGTAATGGTATGAATCTAGTCAAATTGTCGAATCAGTTCGTAGCTCTGTACGTCACAGAAAAAACTATGCATAACTTGTACAATCTTGAATTCTGCGTACACAACATGTATTCATGGCTGATCGACAATGTTCCCGCGGTGACTGCTAAATTTATGAATTTCGTCGGTACGGTGAAGTATAGCAACGCGAAGAATGTTACGAAAGCGATCGTCGAGAGCGAATCCTTCGATCAAAGTTCATTGATCGATTGCGAACTAGCGGCTTCGTGCGCCGACATCATCGCGGCGTTCGCGAAAAATAGATAGGTTAAAAATATATATAATGTGTGTGTGTGTGTGTGTGTGTGTGTGTGTGTGTAAAAATTATTTGAGAAGGTCTTTTGTAACGATACATTATTTTAACAATAAAATTATTCGAGAATATCTCTTTTATATTTTTATTTTATTGTAAATGTTCGTACACCTTTTGAGATAGAAACTACCTGATTTTTTATAATCAATTAGAAGCATTGGTTTATGAAATGATATGCAGAAAAGATTTTCCAAAAGATTATATTTTACAAAGGTTACACGCAAAAATAAAAAAGGTATTTTTTAAAACTTTTCTATTTGGACCCTTAATGAAAATTTAAAATATATGTTTTGTAGATCTATGTTGGTTATACACATGCTGAAAATTTCTTCTGACGACAACGGCAATGTACACATTTATGATAGTTTTAATGCTGATCATTTGAACCATGATGTAATAGATTATTCGAATATCCGTTATAAATATAATAAGAAATATATATATATATATATATATATATATATATATATATATATTTCACGTCAGATACAGGTACAGGTACAGATACAGATACAGGTACAGATACAGGTACAGGTATAGTGCATGCACAGTATGGCGGTTGAACAGTACGCAGTATGGCTGTTGTACAGTACGCAGTATGACTGTTGTACATCTATCCATGGATCTCTCAAGATCGGTCGACGCGTTTCTCGTTCAATGCAGAACGGGTTTAGAACGCGTTCGACATCAAACAGTGTATTGAACTACATTGAACATTGTTCAAAACGCCCCCCAATTGATGCAACAAAAGAGATTGTCAATAGGAGTGAAGCTGAAAAATAGAGGAAACGGCTGGTCACATGCAGCCGCATGTTACTGGTCAGCGTACGTCAACAGCTATTATTTTTTACTCGATGAATGCTACTTAATATCGATAATGCGTGGCGGCACGGTACAGGTACAGGTACAGGTACAGGTACAGGTACAGGTACAGGTACAGGTACAGGTACAGGTACAGGTACAGGTACAGGTACAGGTACAGCTACAGCTACAGCTACAGCTACAGCTACAGGTACAGGTACAGGTACAGGTACAGGTACAGGTACAGGTACAGATACAGGTACAGGTACAGGTACAGATACAGGTACAGATACAGGTACAGATACAGCTACAGCTACAGGTACAGTATGGCGGTTGAACAGTACGCAGTATGACTGTTGCACAGTACGCAGTATGGCTGTTGTACATCTATCCATGAATCTCTCAAGATCGGGCGACGTATTTCTTTATACATGTTCACGATTAATATCTTAATATTGTCTGATAGCTTATTCCGAAGTTCTCCAGCCGATCGCCGTCAATGATGTTGTCCATATCGTCTTTTCACCTTCTCCTTCAAGACCTCGAACGTTTGCATTTGCGACTCATTCACAGCACAGGTACAGGCACAGGTAGAGGTACAGATACAGGTAAAGGTACAGGTACAGGTACAGTGCACGTACAGGTATAACACATGTACAGTACGAAGCACTGTCTGGAAACTGAAATGGAAACCGAGGGAGGGGAAGCTTGGTGGTTGGTGTTAGGATTGCATTAGGATAGGTCTAGGATAGGGTTAGGATAGGCGAGGTAGATGTCGAAAAATATAGATGAAACGACTGGTCACATGCAATTGCATGTGACTGGTCAACGCACGTGAAGAGCTAGCTCATCACGTATGATGACCAGTCCTTTCGTCTATATTTTTCGACCTCGCCTATCCTAACCCTATCCTAGCCCTATCCTAATGCTATCCTAACCTCAACCACCAAGCCTCGCCTTCCTCCGTTTCCATTTCAGTTTCCAGACAGTGCTTCGTACTGTACATGTGTTATACCTGTACATTAGGGTGGACCTTAGTTATACTTGGTGAAAATTATTTTGTCGAATTTTTTTCGGGACACCCCCTAGAATTGTGACACTTGACGCAAAAATAATTTGTGGAAACTTTGAAATCGATCGGATAACGGGAAGTGATGCCGCATCGACTTTGAAATTTTTTAAATTTTCTAACTCGATTTTCTCCACTGTAGTATATCACTAGTATATATTTTTATATATCGTTGAATTTGTCTTTTTACGCACTATAATAATGTAGAAACAAAATGTAGCATTAATTTAAAAAAAAAATTCGTGACCTTGAAATCTCAAAAATTGGCTTCTCAAAAAAAAATTTTTTTGGCATTATATTTAATTTAATAAACAATACAACTTTTGTCTAAGAAATTTTTTCACATTTTTATAAATAGCGAAAATATTTATACGTCCTTCTATCGTATAGAAAAAATGCAGATTTCATTACTTTAATGAAATAATTTGTACTCTCATGAAGGTTACAGTTTTTTAATTATATAATATTATTACTGCTATTTCTTATGAGCAGAATGTATGTTCACATGTTAAAAAATACAGCTACATCCGCATAATCTCAGGATCCGTTAGGTTCGACCTACTGTTCGAAAGACCCCGAACCAAAGTTCAGGGGTGTTCCGTCGCAAGGAACAGTATTTTCGTCGCGGAAAACCATTGCATCGACACGGTCTTTCCAACCCTTGTTTACGACTGGTCCGCGACAGGGAGGCCTTTCCGACGAGCTCGCAACAAAGGACCTTTTCAAAGATTAAAAAACCTTCCGCTTGGTGACCATCCCAGATGCACCCAAAACATTTAACTTATTTTCTTATAATCCCTCATAAACTCATAACGTTTTCTACATCTCGGTCTCCCCTTTACGACTATTCTGGACCATTAAAAATACAGACCCACGCTTTTTAAGTACGGTTTCAAACCATATACCCGCGGTCATTGAATTTTGAGGTACCAAGACGTTTTATTGCTCGAGTCAGGTATCGCACTCGGGTCTCTCCTTCCGAACTATTGGAAGGGGAATTAAACAATTAAGGATGTCGTGATTGGAAAAGCCTAAGATTAACTAACCAATCAAGGCTTCGTCGGGGCTCATGACAATTGGTGGTACACACCTCTCAACACAACAGGCTTTACTTCTCATCCATGAGAGGAACCTTCCTTGCGTTGTTACGGATACAGAAAATCTTCCGTTCATTTCCTCACTGGAATCTCTTCCAGATCGTCTCTGGAGGGAAGCGTCCTAGATAACCTTTGATATCTTGGTTGAACCCTTTCATTAGGACTGAGCGCTGGCTCTGATTTAACTGAAAGTCACAAAAACTAGAGTTATTAGTCTGGCCCTAAGTGCCTGACTAGATTATGGACAAAGCAGCCCATTCATGATAAGGGTATATAAGTAGTATATATAGGCGGGTTCTAACTCACAGTTATCATTGTAGGTAGATTCCTACCTTACCGACGCAGCTGAAAAAGTCGGTTCTGTTCCATACTAACTTAGCTTATAACACAACCAAATTTTGCGGGGGAAGGGGGTGGGGGGATTACCTTATTGCCCGACCATATTTGCGGGTGAGGGGGAGGGGGGTATCTCGCACGTGCAAAACTGCAGCGTCAGCTTTTTGGGCAACTTTGAACGTCAGTTTTTTGGGTAACCTTGAACGTCAGCTTTTTGGGTAACCGTTTGTAGGGGAGGGGGTATCTCGCACGTGCAAAAGTGCAGCGTCAGCTTTTTGGATAACCTTGAACGTGTCCGAACCTGCTCCTAGGAGGTATCTCGCACATGCAAAAATGCAGCGTCAGCTTTTTGGGTAACCTTGAACGTGTTCATAGGGGGAGGTGGAAGGGGGAGGGGTGGTGGTTTTGTAATATGATACCCCATAGCAACAGGAATTTTGCACGTGCAAAACTGCAGCGTCAGCTTTGTGAGTATCAGCGTTTTGACCATCACCGCAGTATGTGTTCATAGGGGAGGGGTTTTGTAATATGATACCCCATAGCAACAGGAATTTCGCACGTGCAAAACTGCAGCGTCAGCTTTTTTGGATAACCTTTCGCGATATCTGACCACCGCCTCTGTTTTCACTCAGTCTTTTCATTATCATTTCTTTCCTCTTCTTCATAGAGGTTGTTACGGATACAGAAAATCTTCCGTTCATTTCCTCACTGGAATCTCTTCCAGATCGTCTCTGGAGGGAAGCGTCCTAGATAACCTTTGATATCTTGGTTGAACCCTTTCATTGGGACTGAGCTCTGGCTCTGATTTAATTGAAAGTCACAAAAACTAGAGTTATTAGTCTGGCCCTAAGTGCCTGATTAGATTATGGACAAAGCAGCCCATTCATGATAAGGGTATATAAACCCTCTGATTCTTACTCTCGGGGGTTAGTACTTCAGTAGACACGAATCGCGTCACATCTTGCTGTACTTTTCGAGAAGTCGACTTTCAGTTAGATCGGGCTAAAGTTCCCTTTCGAATCAAAGTTAACCATACGGGTTCCGCGTGTTCGGCATAAAATCTGTTAGGCATTTATAAAGTAGCTTCCGAGCCCCCGCATTACCATTGCGTTAACAGAGGTAATTTTCTTTCATTTACTGTTCTTTTACACATCCGCTATCGCGACAAATACATTTGTACCACAAATCTTTATAGTAGAATATATTTGTGTTACACGATAATCTTGTGTATACCCTTAATTATCGTCCTGTATCCTAATTTAATAGTTGAACGTTCCCACAAGATACAACCTTACCGCTCAGGTTGTATCAATTAGATTATAATAGTTACGAGGCCTTAACCACCTTGCGACTCCCTGATTTCGCATCAGGTTCGTTCGCATCCTTTCTATCTTTCCCAAACAAGATTCACACTACCTAGTGGCTCCCCAATTCCGATTGGGTTCGTCCACGCAACTTCACCCTCCTAGCGGCGACCTGATTACACATCAGGTTCGTCCGTATCCTTGCAGCTCCCCGATTTCGCATCAGGTTCGTCTGCATTCTTTCCAACCTCCTAACGGCTCCCCAATTTCGCATTGGGTTCGTCCGTGTCTTGCTACAACTTCCTAGCAGCTCCCCGATTTCGCATCGGGTTCGTCTGTGGGTCTCTCTCACCTAGTGACTCCCCAATTTCTCATTGGGTTCGTTCACGAAGTTCCACCTTCCTAGCAGCTCCCTGATTTCGCATCAGGTTCGTCTGCGTTTGACTCTATCCTTAGAGGCTCCCCGATTTCCGATCGGGTTCGTCCTCGTCGTCTATCATCCTAGCGGCTCCCCAATTTCGCATTGGGTTCGTCCGCTTACCTTCTTCTATCAAAATTCATTCCTTATTCCTAGGGTCATAACCCTTCGCCGGCCACTCGTGCTGCTCGCGGCCTTGGCTCGTAACAAGGTAGTCATAGAATCGAAGAGTCGTAGAATCGCGTCCGAACGTGTTCGAACGTGTTCGAACGTGCTTCTTACCTATGGGGGAGGGGTTGACCTTGATTTTTTTCAAAGACTGTTTCCCACGAAAACACGTGCACTTTCGTTTAAGACGATTGTCCTGAACGATGTAAGAGTGAGAGAGACCGTTCATGATGTAAGAGAGAGAGAGAGAGAGAGAGAGAGAGAGACCGTTCACGATGTAAGAGAGAGAGAGAGAGTTTTTAATTAAAAGAACGGTATAGAGTTTCTCCTTATCTTTTCGACGCGACTACCGCGAAATAGCGCGAGCCCGTTTCAGAGCAGTATAGAGTTTCTTTTTCGATGTAAGATCATGTCCGAACATCTTTTCTAATATCGCAAGCGGAGATTTCGTTCCCCTCTTTTTTAAAAATTAATACGAATAAGAATTTGATTGAATTTGCTGACGGATTCAAGTTACTTAAAAATATTCCTTCATCGCCAAGCATATTGGGAACAAAAAAAGAAAGAGTTACTAGCACTTTCTTTATGACAGTGTCGGCTGCAGAAAGTTACTGGCCTGAGTTATTACAAACCTTTATGAAATATCGCGATGGTGGTAAAACATTATCTGTACAAGACGCATTCAATTTGGATTACAATACCAAAACTGATCTAATTAGAAATGATCCCGTTACATGCGCTCGATATTTCGATCATAGAGGCACATAAGCTTATGTGGTAATTAAGACAAAAACAAAGTAATTTCGGAGAATATGAGGTTGTGAATAGTTATGAACGAGTGGAAATTCAGCAACGTGGAAGTCCACATGAACATATGTTTCTGTGGTTGAAATGAGCACCTATGTACAATAGTGGTAACAAAGAATTGATTGATTTAATTGCCCGATTTATCACATATAGATATGACGATAATATTGCATATATTAAATTTCAAATGTACAAAACATAATCATAGTTGTTACAAAGGACAAAGAAATTAGCTACGTCGATTTTATATGCCTTATCCAGTAATGAGAAGAACGATGATTCTTGAACCATTAAATAAAAAAAAAATGAAATGGCGCCTAAATCCTATAAACTTATTGATGAATTAATAAATGAATTTTATAAGAAAAAATAGTTATGAGCTATGATGAAGTAGTTTAAAAAAAAAACGGATATTTTTAAAAACGATCCCAGCCTTGAAGTAAATATTAATGGTTATAATGCAGATATTTTACAATTATTCGAATCGAATATGGAATTACAGTTTGTACTTGACAAATATTCGGCGGTGAGTTATGTAACCAATTACATTAGTAAAATTGAAGGAGGTTTATCAAAAATTATTAAGGGAAGCTGCTATTGATTGTGATAATAAACAATAAGAATGTTAGAGAAAAAATTTCGAAATATTACCAATGCTTTTTAAATAGTAATTTAATGTCTGCACAAGAAGCAGCCAATCGTGTTTTATCGTTACCTTTACAAAGCAAAGTAGAAAGGCAGTATACATGAATACCAATCCGATATCAGAACGTGTATTAATGTTAAAATCTGAGAACGCTTTAAAAAATTAAATGAAGACTCCACCGAAATTTATATGGATGATATATTTGATAATTATAGTAGAAGAGATATTGATTTACATGATATGTGCCTCGCTGAGTTTGCAACGAATTATCAAAAAAGATCATGAAAAAGGAACAAGAGGAAGGTGATGCTGACAATAATGAGGAAAATGACAAAGTAAGTGATTTCAGACTTCGACAGCAAACAGCTATTATTGGATACAGACGATATAAATAAAAAAAAATTTTTATACCTTTTTTTATTTAATAAAAGTATATATTTAGATACTGTGAGTAAAAAAAAATTAATAATTTTATATATTTATTAATTACTTAAAATTAATACTTAATAACGTTTTTTCTTTTTGCAGACTCAATGAAGAAACATATATAATCAATACAATTATTTTTTAATAAAAAATCTTATATTCATTATATTAGTTTTGTTTGGGATTGGCTGAGCGAGTCGGCAGAGTGTACGCGCCGATTTACTGCGCCGCCTCGCTATTGGCGGATTCACGCGTAACCGCGAGATCGAGAGTCGATAAGCAGCTCGCAGTAGCTTAGACCAGCACCGTCGGACATCGATTACGATCGATTATCGACCCCGAAATTGGGATTACTATTGGCGGATCGCTCTATCGATCCGCCAATCACTAGTTCGACGGTGACGGTAGACTGCCAGCTGTTCCACTCCGATCTCAACGTGCAGTTCGTTATCGAATGTCTCTTGCGACTCATTAATTAAAATCTCGGTTCTAATTCATCTATCGCGCGTCTACTGACCGGTACGTGAATTAGAAGTATCTCCGGCTTCCCGCGACTATTCGGGAAATATCTAAACAATAAATACAAGCTCTACTACGAGAGTGGTTTATTGTTAATTCATACATTTCTGTTTAACACACGGTGTTATTTTCAATTACTGTAACAGACGAAGCCCCATAGGGGAATAAAGAAGTGACTAGTTTTGTGAATGAGTGTTTTGCTTTCCTGGTACTCTAACATTTTGGTCCTCCGAGCCGGATCCAGCGCTGCAGTCATCTAAAAAATTCAATCAGCGTTTTATTCACAACGACTAGTGCTTCTACCACATAGCAACAATATCTGACCTTATCGAAGATCAACGGCTTCGAGCCCAACGAATCTCCCGCGTTCTGGTCAACCTGAAAAAGAAAGGGAAGGCTAATATCACCTTACAGCTACTTCAGGAGCATCTTAAAAGCACCAGACGGCACTGGGAGGAATATCACGCGAACGATTCCGGACTGAGGGCCGCGGCCAGACGGGAACCCAAGCTCCTTGAGAGCCGTTATTTTAAGGAGGACGAATACAGCAACGTCCACGACAATTATCTCGAAATTGCTGCTGGCCTACGAGCTTGGATCAGGGAATATGAGGCGACATCGGCTAGCAAGTCGAGTCAAATTTCAAATACAACGGCCGTCGAGACTCGCTCTCAGAGGTCACGCGCCTTGTTGCCAACCTTGTCTCTTCCCACGTTCGAGGGCAATGACAAGGACTGGCCGTCCTTTCGGGACTTGTTTACTGACCTCGTCGTCAACGACCCATCTTTATCATCACGGGAACGCCTTCATTACTTGAAGGATTGTTTGAAAGGCGAGGCCGTCAACCTCTTCAAGCACGTGGAAACAAATGCAATCGACTTCCAAGGTGCTTGGGAGAAACTGGGCGACATCTACGCCAACCTTCGGCTTTCTTCGGAGCAAGCCCAATCCAACACACTGACCGACAGGATGCACCAGCCGATACTCGGCCACCCTGATGGTCAAAACAGGCATCAAATCAGATGGAGACCTGAACAGGAAGAAAAGTTACTGGATTACGAGCTGAGCACCGTCACTCGCGGTGTATCTGGTGCACCTTACCTCGCACGCAGATGTCACCTCGACAAGGTGGAGGCTCCCCTCTTCCCAGTGAACTCTCGAATCAGGAGAGTCAGCTACTTAGCTGACCAGCTTCTCGAAGCGGACTCACATCCTGAGGCTGGACCTAGGCCACAGGAACTCCATGACCTCCTCATGGCGGGCGGCTTTCCACGTGACACGTGGACACTCAACACCCGGAATCTTCGCTGCGTCTTCGACAACTGGGTTTCTTTCTCTGACCGCTGTCAGACCACATCGGCATCCTCTCAACGGATCTCTGGGTTCTCCGAGCTCATTGTGCTCGGCGGAGCATATCTACTGTATGTATACTCTCTGGCTACGTTGTGGGTCGAAGCTGCCCACAACCGATGCCTGCACGGGGGAACACAACTTCTCTTGGCAGTGCTACGCCATAATTGCTGGATCCTCAGCGGTCTTCAGTCGGTAAAATCTTGTACTGACGGTAGCACCGTCTATCTAATCTGGGAAGGGCAAACTGGCCAAACTAAAATTGAAAAATATCCAGTTAGCTCTAATCACGGCTCATATTACAGATCTGGGGGCTACTATCATGCACCTACGCACCTTCGATCCAGGCAGGATCGTGGTCAGCGGAACTCCAAGGAAGGCAACTCTTGGAAATTTAATCTACCTTCCTCTCTACACTTGAAAGAAATCTGGGAAGCTGCTTTGGACTCTTCTAAGCAGCACCTACGCAGGATCTTCAGAGAGCAGCTACGGCCCTTCGAGGAGCTGATCACGCTCCTGACTGGTATCGAAGCCTGCCTTCTCTCTAAAATTATACATACTTTGACAGACGACCCTGAGGATCCTGCAGCCCTGACGCAGAGGCACATCTTAATCGGAGAATCTCGCTCCACTGTTTCCGAACCCAACCACGAGGAACCACCAGTATCCAGGGTCTCTCAATGGCATCGGGTTCTCGTCGCAACTTTGCGCATCTTGTCGTCGCCATTTCTTCGATCAGTGGTCAAATCTATCGCTCGGTTGTCGCCTGAAGACGAGGAGAAGGATACTGGTGGAACTCCTGATTCTGGATTCACATGCGGTTCTCCTGATCCGTACCTAAAAGCGTAATTTAGGTTAATCTATTCTTGTCGGATCACCTACATGGCTCACAATTTTGAATTCATCTAACGAAGTGTTCATTCACTCACCTCGGCATCACTTCATTCATCTAAACTGTAATCTTGACGATCATCTCTTCATTTCACCATCACTGCGTTCACTCTACCACTATCACTTATAGTTTTCTTTCAGGTACTACGCAGCACGTTGTCGACTCATTCAGCAATTCCTCACATCACGTACGTTATCGCCCCCTGATTGGCTAATCATTTCGTACAATTTCGTCAATGACTGACGAGGCGGGCGGAATGTTTGGGATTGGCTGAGCGAGTCGGCAGCGTGTACGCGCCGATTTACTGCGCCGCCTCGCTATTGGCGGATTCACGCGTAACCGCGAGATCGAGAGTCGATAAGCAGCTCGCAGTAGCTTAGACCAGCACCGTCGGACATCGATTACGATCGATTATCGACCCCGAAATTGGGATTACTATTGGCGGATCGCTCTATCGTGTAACCAGACTATTTAATCCCTTTTTCTTTTCTATTTAACCCGTTGGATGAAGGGATAAATGTAGACAATACAGCGTCTCGATCGGTATTGCTGGATGATTCCAGGAATGGCAATCGATCCCGTATGTCAGTAAACGTTCACAGTTGCACGCAGACTTACTCACTCAGAATCGGCAGAGCACGATAACGTGGTTGTGGCGATTCTGCGGTAATCTGGATGCCCCTGCTAATTGTATAGTAGAACTTCTTGGATAGTGACAATATAGATCTAACACCGGGTTGGTTACGAGACCCGATGTCCCTGTTGAAAAGGATTCGTGCCTCCAGGCACTGGATGGCGGAAAGGTGATAACAAAACTAAATAATTGTTGGAGATTTAAATCGGGTAGAACCAAAAATATATTCTATTAACTAGAAGTGTACAAATGAGATCCACTGGAACCCTTTTACAATGGATTGTACTGTTATAATAACGCGGTTGTTGTCATTCGCTACGACAACACGCGAGAATATAGCGACGTCAACACACAAAAGAAAGGCGACGACCGCGCGACGGATACCCAAGATTCCTCGAATTGGAATTGTTATAAGAAACCGAACTCGCATGTACCAGCGTACGAGGTTCTCATTCGTTTTCATAAGATTTGCACACGATTATTCACGACGATGCACACATTCTAAGGATGCGTTATTCAAATACACATTACAGATCAAATTAATGAACATAGACAACCGATCGGTCTTGCCGGACAATTCCGGGAAGGGCAATCAGCTTCTACTCACTAAATGATTGTACTTTCGAATGAAAACAGACAGAGAGTCTAGGCAGAGCACAAAATCGTGGTCATGGCGACTCTCCCTGTCCAAACGAGTATGCTCTTAGCAGGATCAATTGAAATAAACCTCGTTAAGAACCAGGCTAGCAAACTCAGGCAAACGATCGGTCTTGCCGGATATTTCCGGGAAGGGCAATCGGCTCCTTCTCTACTAGGCGATCACAAAACGTGGCGGAATAAATTACAAATATCTAGGCAGAGCACGCAAGCGTGGTCATGGCGATATGTGAATTTTTCCAACTGTCCATTCCGAGCAGAATTCACTATGTGAATTCAGCAGTGTATCTTTCGATATTTACTTGATTATAAATATCAAATAACACGAACCCACTCTGGATTCAATGCTGATGTACCGAATCGCAGTAACGCACTGCGTCGTTAATCTCACCAACAATAATCCGTGCCTATGCCTCCTTCCGACAAATGAAACCTCTGAGCGACTCTATTCGCAATTCTACTTGCCCTCGAAATAGCAAGAAAAACCATTCAACAATATAATTCGGGTGCACCAATAATTAACATAATAAACTTTTCATGACATGCATGTAACACAATCACGGCAAACTGCCTTTCTCTCAATAATGTGCAAACCGCAAAATAAATAGAGCTATGTTGCTCTATAGAACAATCTCGAATTTTAAATTAAATCGCAATATCACACAAGATAATACTCGTTAAATCTTTCAATAATACCACACAACAGAACTCAAGTTGCCCTTCACATGGGCTTACACTGTAATCTTAATGTATTGTATTCACACAACGTAGAATACAATTTCTTCGATTTTCAATCTCGAATGAAATCTTCAATGTAACGCAAAACTATCTGCTCTCACGTTAATTCGCGATTTATAAATGTAGAAACTATTATAATTTATTTATGATAATTTCTTTGCAAAATTATTGCAATTACAATAACTTCCCTATTAATTTGGAAGTTAATAGACTGAGAAATTCTTTCGTTATACGAACTTTTGGAATAGCCTTTGAAAGGCTTCAATTTCAACTTTAACCGATTGCCTACTTGGCAATGTACAACGATTTAATATGGAAACTACGCGACTATGCGAGAGCGCTCTGACTAGAGCGTGTTATCTGGATCGTATCCAGTCGCAGAGTGATTATTCTGCTGCTCGCATCGACCTCCTTTGATCGTGATCGAGAGGGGATCGATGCGTGCGCATCTTATTAAATGTATATCACATCTGCTATCCTTATCTATAACAAGGATGGTGTACGACGTCACAGCCATCGCGGTGGGGATCGATATTGAATCGTACGATCTCTTGGTGTGTAACCAAGACGGTTACAATCGATCCGCCAATCACTAGTTCGACGGTGACGGTAGACTGCCAGCTGTTCCACTCCGATCTCAACGTGCAGTTCGTTATCGAATGTCTCTTGCGACTCATTACTTAAAATCTCGGTTCTAATTCATCTATCGCGCATCTACTGACCGGTACGTGAATTAGAAGTATCTCCGGCTTCCCGCGACTATTCGGGAAATATCTAAACAATAAATACAAGCTCTACTACGAGAGTGGTTTATTGTTAAATCATACATTTCTGTTTAACACACGGTGTTATTTTCAATTACTGTAACAGACGAAGCCCCATAGGGGAATAAAGAAGTGACTAGTTTTGTGAATGAGTGTTTTGCTTTCCTGGTACTCTAACAAGTTTTTTCATTTTTTAAAATTTATTTTATCACGTTCGAGCGACGATTCTTTCGCGATTCCACAGACATCCATACCACGGGGGTTTGGCGGGATTGTATCCGGATCGACTCCGATCGGTACGTTGCCGCAGTTCACCCCGCAAACGTATCCGCAGGATCTTGACCAGGCGCGATGCTCCGTCATAGGATCATCATCCTCTTCCCATCGAGTCAGCTGTATGCCGCATTCGAAACATTCAACGAAATCGTCATCACCCAGATAGAAAAATCCAGCGGCGGCGAGTTTCTCCGATTGGACGATGTGTGAGTAACGCCAGTCGTGAAAACTTTGTAGTCTGTCGCGTTCGAGACGATAATCGGGTAGTGGTGTTGCGTGATCGGTTGTTGCGACGGCTCCCTCGGATTTCGTAATCATTGTGATACTCTGTGTGAAAAAAATCAAAAACGTAAAAGGAGGTGTCGTGTTTTACGGTTTTGACTCGCGGGAAAAATTCAAAGATGTAGACGGGTTTTTATAACTGATACTTTACGTGTTTTTATAATTGTTAACCCATGCTCGAAATGTTTGTACTTCGCGCAGACAGCAATGATACGGTTTCGTTTTGACGTTTTTTACCGGTTGCCAACAGTGAAGTCGACACGGTTCGCCGTCGGCAATTTTATACATAGGATCGTGAACTAGTACATCGTATTTCGGACAGTTGAAATCTTCTAAATTTATCGAGTTTATTTGCATTTGCCGAAGGATGTCTCTCTCGAAACATCCACCTTTGTATGCTACGACAGGATTCGCGTAATCGCACACAAAATTTCGTATAACTTCAAATATATCGTGTTGTTGATAGTTTTCATAGCCGAAATCTTTAAATGGAATCCCATGCACGAAATTGCTGACATACCATGCAGACTTTTTGTCAGCGTCGGATAAACAACGAAAGTTCCTTCCCAAGCGAAATTCAGAGAGTTCGAACGAGCCGTCGCGACAAACATCGATCATGGCTAATTCTTTGCATATTTTTTTTTTCTTTTTTTCTTTTTTTCACAATGAATCCGTCCATGTCAATGATGTGAGTAATTTGATCCATCTAAATAAAAGAATGTTTTTTCACTAGATTTTTACATCGTTTTTTAAAAACTTTTTTATTGTACTTACCGTCAAAGAAAAGGGGGAATGCGCGAAGTTGACCGGTCGGATGATAAGATCATACACGCGATGTAACGTCATATAGCGACTGTGATTGTATACGTTTTTTTATGACGAGTAGCGAGCAATTTATAATGAATACCCCTACCACCATATCTCGCTCTATGGTGGAGGGAGGTGATATTATTACTATAATTTTTCTTTTTAATAAATACGAGTTTAATTGTATGAGGAGGAGGAGGAGGAGAATTGTTTTTAAATTTAAAAAAATAAGATCATTCACATAATATTATTTCATTTGATAAAGTATATATTTTTTGTCAACATAACAGCGGTTTAAGTAATTTTTCGAACAATGTTCATTAATGGACTGTCCTCCACGATGCAGTCATGTATCATCAAGCAGTAGGCTGTTGTCGATCGGGGAACGTTGGTCCGACATTAAACTTCAATTCGCACGTCAATCGTAGCATTTCTTAACGCTTAGTTTTGTCGGGAACAATCGAGAACAACGAGCGGACCATATCGCAGGAAATCCATGTTCAAATACAGTGGACGAAATTTCTATAAGAACTCTACTATTTTTGAACAAAATGTTCAAGTATTTTGATAATACGATTAAAGGAAGGCTAGAAAATAATTAAGGAATATAAGAAAGCAGAAATCAATATTCTGAATCCAAAAGAACTGCTTTATTTTATTGGGTTTAGATCAGACAATGTGACGGTCAGTTCATTAGTTGCAAATTCTTTTGTCTAAACCACTCCGGAGTCTTCTTAGCATTGTGTATCACCGCGTTATCTTGTTGAAAAATAACGGTGTAGTCATGATTTTTCTCTACAAAACAAAGAGGTAAAAAATAAGGGAATGAAGAGAAAACAGATGTAACAATCACAAATCGAAAAAATGAATCCTGAAAGTTTCACAATTTTTGATGAATGTATAATGATCACGGACCAGCATATCGAACAAAATAATTATGAATATGCAGCGTCTGCAGAATGTTTCCTCAATGATGGTTATATCTATACTTTAGTAACAGCCGAATGTAAAGAAGTCATAAAACCCGATTGTTATTTTACAAGATAAACATATTAATTTATTTCATGAAATTATGAGCAAAAATCTAAACGAGCGTGGAGTATACAATTTTGCTGAAGATACAGGTAAAGTTCGAGCTTTTGAGTAATTTACAAGAGATCCCTGAACATGAGACGAATATTCAGATAATATACACTGGTGAACTTGGAGAAAAGGTAGGAAGACATTGGATTTGCACAAGATCTGAAGGCAACGGCAATGTACAAATTTGTGACAGTTTTAATGCTAATGATTTGAACCATGATGTAATAGATTATTTGAATATGCTTTATAAATATAATAAGAAATATATATATTTCACGTCAGATACAGGTACAGGTACAGATACAGGTACAGGTATAGCGCATGCACAGTATGGCGGTTGAACAGTACACAGTATGGCTGCTGTACAGTACGCAGTATGGCTGTTGTACATCTATGCATGGATCTCTCAAGATCGGTCGACGCGTTTCTCGTTCAATGCAGAACGGGTTTAGAACGGGTTCGACATCAAACAGAGTATTGAACTACATTGAACATAGTTCAAAACGCCCCCAATTGATGCAACAAAAGAGATTGTCAATAGGAGTGAAGTTGAAAAAATAGAGGAAACGGCTGGTCACATGCAGTCGCATGTTACTGGTCAGCGTACGTGAACAGCTTTTTTTTTTTACTCGATGAATGCTACTTAATATCGATGATACGTGGCGGCACAGTACAGGTACAGGTACAGGTATAGGTACAGGTACAGGTACAGGTACAGATACAGCTACAGGTACAGGTACAGTATGGCGGTTGAACAGTACGCAGTATGCCTCTTGTAGAGTACGCAGTATGCCTGTTGTACAGTACGCAGTATGGCTGTTGTACATCTATCCATGAATCTCTCAAGATCGGTCGATGTATTTCTTTTTACATGTTCACGATTAATATCTTAATATTGTCATGAAAGCTTATTCCAAAGTTCTCCAGCCGATCGTCGTCAATGATGTTGTCCATATCGTCTTTTCCCCTTCTACTTCAAGGCTTCGAACGTTTGCATTTGCGACTCATCCACAGCACAGGTACAGGTGCAGGTAAAGGCACAGGTACAGGTACAGGTACAGGTACAGGTACAGGTACAGTACACGTGCAGGTATAACACATGTACAGTACGTAGCACTGTCTAGGAACTGAAATGGAAACCGAGGGAGGGGAGGCTTGGTGGTTGGGGTTAGGATAGCATTAGGATAGGGCTAGGATAGAGTTAGGATAGGCGAGGTCGAAAAATATAGACGAAAGGACTGGTCATCATACGTAATGAGCTAGCACTTCACGTGCGTTGACCAGTCACATGCGACTGCATGTGACCAGTCGTTTCGTGTATTTTTTCGACATCCCCCTCGCCTATCCTAACCCTATCCTAGCCCTATCCTAATGCTATCCTAACCCTATCCTAATGCTATCCTAACCCTATCCTCGCCCTATCCTAATGCTATCCTAACCCCAACCACCAAGCCTCCCGTCCCTCGGTTTCCATTTCAGTTCCTAGACAGTGCTACGTACTGTACATGTGTTATACCTGCACGTGTACTGTACCTGTACCTGTACCTGTACCTGTACCTGTGCCTTTACCTGCACCTGTACCTGTGCTGTGGATGAGTCGCAAATGCAAACGTTCGAGGCCTTGAAGTAGAAGGCGAAAAGACGATATGGACAACATCATTGACGACGATCGGCTGGAGAACTTTGGAATAACCTTTCATGACAATATTAAGATATTAATCGTGAACATGTAAAAAGAAATACATCGACCGATCTTGAGAGATTCATGGATAGATGTACAACAGCCATACTGCGTACTGTACAACAGGCATACTGCGTACTCTACAAGAGGCATACTGCGTACTGTTCAACCGCCATACTGTACCTGTACCTGTAGCTGTATCTGTACCTGTACCTGTACCTGTACCTATACCTGTACCTGTACCTGTACTGTGCCGCCACGTATCATCGATATTAAGTAGCATTCATCGAGTAAAAAAAAAAAGCTGTTCACGTACGCTGACCAGTAACATGCGACTGCATGTGACCAGCCGTTTCCTCTATTTTTTCAACTTCACTCCTATTGACAATCTCTTTTGTTGCATCAATTGGGGGCGTTTTGAACTATGTTCAATGTAGTTCAATACTCTGTTTGATGTCGAACCCGTTCTAAACCCGTTCTGCATTGAACGAGAAACGCGTCGACCGATCTTGAGAGATCCATGCATAGATGTACAACAGCCATACTGCGTACTGTACAGCAGCCATACTGTGTACTGTTCAACCGCCATACTGTGCATGCGCTATACCTGTACCTGTATCTGTACCTGTACCTGTATCTGACGTGAAATATATATATTTCTTATTATATTTATAAAGCATATTCAAATAATCTATTACATCATGGTTCAAATCATTAGCATTAAAACTGTCACAAATTTGTACATTGCCGTTGCCTTCAGATCTTGTGCAAATCCAATGTCTTCCTACCTTTTCTCCAAGTTCACCAGTGTATATTATCTGAATATTCGTCTCATGTTCAGGGATCTCTTGTAAATTACTCAAAAGCTCGAACTTTACCTGTATCTTCAGCAAAATTGTATACTCCACGCTCGTTTAGATTTTTGCTCATAATTTCATGAAATAAATTAATATGTTTATCTTGTAAAATAACAATCGGGTTTTATGACTTCTTTACATTCGGCTGTTACTAAAGTATAGATATAACCATCATTGAGGAAACATTCTGCAGACGCTGCATATTCATAATTATTTTGTTCGATATGCTGGTCCGTGATCATTATACATTCATCAAAAATTGTGAAACTTTCAGGATTCATTTTTTCGATTTGTGATTGTTACATCTGTTTTCTCTTCATTCCCTTATTTTTTACCTCTTTGTTTTGTAGAGAAAAATCATGACTACACCGTTATTTTTCAACAAGATAACGCGGTGATACACAATGCTAAGAAGACTCCGGAGTGGTTTAGACAAAAGAATTTGCAACTAATGAACTGACCGTCACATTGTCTGATCTAAACCCAATAAAATAAAGCAGTTCTTTTGGATTCAGAATATTGATTTCTGCTTTCTTATATTCCTTAATTATTTTCTAGCCTTCCTTTAATCGTATTATCAAAATACTTGAACATTTTGTTCAAAAATAGTAGAGTTCTTATAGAAATTTCGTCCACTGTATTTGAACATGGATTTCCTGCGATATGGTCCGCTCGTTGTTCTCGATTGTTCCCGACAAAACTAAGCGTTAAGAAATGCTACGATTGACGTGCGAATTGAAGTTTAATGTCGGACCAACGTTCCCCGATCGACAACAGCCTACTGCTTGATGATACATGACCGCATCGTGGAGGACAGTCCATTAATGAACATTGTTCGAAAAATTACTTAAACCGCTGTTATGTTGACAAAAAATATATACTTTATCAAATGAAATAATATTATGTGAATGATCTTATTTTTTTATATTTAAAAACAATTCTCCTCCTCCTCCTCCTCATACAATTAAACTCGTATTTATTAAAAAGAAAAAATTATAGTAATAATATCACCTCCCTCCACCATAGAGCGAGATATGGTGGTAGGGGTATTCATTATAAATTGCTCGCTACTCGTCATAAAAAAACGTATACAATCACAGTCGCTATACGACGTTACATCGCGTGTATGATCTTATCATCCGACCGGTCAACTTCGCGCATTCCCCCTTTTCTTTGACGGTAAGTACAATAAAAAAGTTTTTAAAAAACGATGTAAAAATCTAGTGAAAAAACATTCTTTTATTTAGATGGATCAAATTACTCACATCATTGACATGGACGGATTCATTGTGAAAAAAAGATTTATATGCAAAGAATTAGCCATGATCGATGTTTGTCGCGACGGCTCGTTCGAACTCTCTGAATTTCGCTTGGGAAGGAACTTTCGTTGTTTATCCGACGCTGACAAAAAGTCTGCATGGTATGTCAGCAATTTCGTGCATGGGATTCCATTTAAAGATTTCGGCTATGAAAACTATCAACAACACAATATATTTGAAGTTACACGAAATTTTGTGTGCGATTACGCGAATCCTGTCGTAGCATACAAAGGTGGATGTTTCGAGAGAGACATCCTTCGGCAAATGCAAATAAACTCGATAAATTTAGAAGATTTCAACTGTCCGAAATACGATGTACTAGTTCACGATCCTATGTATAAAATTGCCGACGGCGAACCGTGTCGACTTCACTGTTGGCAACCGGTAAAAAACGTCAAAACGAAACCGTATCATTGCTGTCTGCGCGAAGTACAAACATTTCGAGCATGGGTTAACAATTATAAAAACACGTAAAGTATCAGTTATAAAAACCCGTCTACATCTTTGAATTTTTCCCGCGAGTCAAAACCGTAAAACACGACACCTCCTTTTACGTTTTTGATTTTTTTCACACAGAGTATCACAATGATTACGAAATCCGAGGGAGCCGTCGCAATAACCGATCACGCAACACCACTACCCGATTATCGTCTCGAACGCGACAGACTACAAAGTTTTCACGACTGGCGTTACTCACACATCGTCCAATCGGAGAAACTCGCCGCCGCTGGATTTTTCTATCTGGGTGATGACGATTTCGTTGAATGTTTCGAATGCGGCATACAGCTGACTCGATGGGAAGAGGATGATGATCCTATGACGGAGCATCGCGCCTGGTCAAGATCCTGCGGATACGTTTGCGGGGTGAACTGCGGCAACGTACCGATCGGAGTCGATCCGGATACAATCCCGCCAAACCCTCGTGGTATGGATGTCTGTGGAATCGCGAAAGAATCGTCGCTCGAACGTGATAAAATAAATTTTAAAAAATGAAAAAACTAATATAATGAATAAAAGATTTTTTATTAAAAAATAATTGTATTGATTATATATGTTTCTTCATTGAGTCTGCAAAAAGAAAAAACGTTATTAAGTATTAATTTTAAGTAATTAATAAATATATAAAATTATTAATTTTTTTTTACTCACAGTATCTAAATATATACTTTTATTAAATAAAAAAAGGTATAAAAATTTTTTATTTATATCGTCTGTATCCAATAATAGCTGTTTGCTGTCGAAGTCTGAAATCACTTACTTTGTCATTTTCCTCATTATTGTCAGCATCACCTTCCTCTTGTTCCTTTTTCATGATCTTTTTTGATAATTCGTTGCAAACTCAGCGAGGCACATATCATGTAAATCAATATCTCTTCTACTATAATTATCAAATATATCATCCATATAAATTTCGGTGGAGTCTTCATTTAATTTTTTAAAGCGTTCTCAGATTTTAACATTAATACACGTTCTGATATCGGATTGGTATTCATGTATACTGCCTTTCTACTTTGCTTTGTAAAGGTAATGATAAAACACGATTGGCTGCTTCTTGTGCAGACATTAAATTACTATTTAAAAAGCATTGGTAATATTTCGAAATTTTTTCTCTAACATTCTTATTGTTTATTATCACAATCAATAGCAGCTTCC
Organism: Lasioglossum morio; assembly: GCA_916610235.2. NCBI lineage: Eukaryota > Metazoa > Arthropoda > Insecta > Hymenoptera > Halictidae > Lasioglossum > Lasioglossum morio. The sequence goes on from OU744334.1 coordinate 353,373, forward strand.
CTTAATAATTTTTGATAAACCTCCTTCAATTTTACTAATGTAATTGGTTACATAACTCACCGCCGAATATTTGTCAAGTACAAACTGTAATTCCATATTCGATTCGAATAATTGTAAAATATCTGCATTATAACCATTAATATTTACTTCAAGGCTGGGATCGTTTTTAAAAATATCCGTTTTTTTTTTAAACTACTTCATCATAGCTCATAACTATTTTTTCTTATAAAATTCATTTATTAATTCATCAATAAGTTTATAGGATTTAGGCGCCATTTCATTTTTTTTTTATTTAATGGTTCAAGAATCATCGTTCTTCTCATTACTGGATAAGGCATATAAAATCGACGTAGCTAATTTCTTTGTCCTTTGTAACAACTATGATTATGTTTTGTACATTTGAAATTTAATATATGCAATATTATCGTCATATCTATATGTGATAAATCGGGCAATTAAATCAATCAATTCTTTGTTACCACTATTGTACATAGGTGCTCATTTCAACCACAGAAACATATGTTCATGTGGACTTCCACGTTGCTGAATTTCCACTCGTTCATAACTATTCACAACCTCATATTCTCCGAAATTACTTTGTTTTTGTCTTAATTACCACATAAGCTTATGTGCCTCTATGATCGAAATATCGAGCGCATGTAACGGGATCATTTCTAATTAGATCAGTTTTGGTATTGTAATCCAAATTGAATGCGTCTTGTACAGATAATGTTTTACCACCATCGCGATATTTCATAAAGGTTTGTAATAACTCAGGCCAGTAACTTTCTGCAGCCGACACTGTCATAAAGAAAGTGCTAGTAACTCTTTCTTTTTTTGTTCCCAATATGCTTGGCGATGAAGGAATATTTTTAAGTAACTTGAATCCGTCAGCAAATTCAATCAAATTCTTATTCGTATTAATTTTTAAAAAAGAGGGGAACGAAATCTCCGCTTGCGATATTAGAAAAGATGTTCGGACATGATCTTACATCGAAAAAGAAACTCTATACTGCTCTGAAACGGGCTCGCGCTATTTCGCGGTAGTCGCGTCGAAAAGATAAGGAGAAACTCTATACCGTTCTTTTAATTAAAAACTCTCTCTCTCTCTCTTACATCGTGAACGGTCTCTCTCTCTCTCTCTCTCTCTCTCTCTCTTACATCATGAACGGTCTCTCTCACTCTTACATCGTTCAGGACAATCGTCTTAAACGAAAGTGCACGTGTTTTCGTGGGAAACAGTCTTTGAAAAAAATCAAGGTCAACCCCTCCCCCATAGGTAAGAAGCACGTTCGAACACGTTCGAACACGTTCGGACGCGATTCTACGACTCTTCGATTCTATGACTACCTTGTTACGAGCCAAGGCCGCGAGCAGCACGAGTGGCCGGCGAAGGGTTATGACCCTAGGAATAAGGAATGAATTTTGATAGAAGAAGGTAAGCGGACGAACCCAATGCGAAATTGGGGAGCCGCTAGGATGATAGACGACGAGGACGAACCCGATCGGAAATCGGGGAGCCTCTAAGGATAGAGTCAAACGCAGACGAACCTGATGCGAAATCAGGGAGCTGCTAGGAAGGTGGAACTTCGTGAACGAACCCAATGAGAAATTGGGGAGTCACTAGGTGAGAGAGACCCACAGACGAACCCGATGCGAAATCGGGGAGCTGCTAGGAAGTTGTAGCAAGACACGGACGAACCCAATGCGAAATTGGGGAGCCGTTAGGAGGTTGGAAAGAATGCAGACGAACCTGATGCGAAATCGGGGAGCTGCAAGGATACGGACGAACCTGATGTGTAATCAGGTCGCCGCTAGGAGGGTGAAGTTGCGTGGACGAACCCAATCGGAATTGGGGAGCCACTAGGTAGTGTGAATCTTGTTTGGGAAAGATAGAAAGGATGCGAACGAACCTGATGCGAAATCAGGGAGTCGCAAGGTGGTTAAGGCCTCGTAACTATTATAATCTAATTGATACAACCTGAGCGGTAAGGTTGTATCTTGTGGGAACGTTCAACTATTAAATTAGGATACAGGACGATAATTAAGGGTATACACAAGATTATCGTGTAACACAAATATATTCTACTATAAAGATTTGTGGTACAAATGTATTTGTCGCGATAGCGGATGTGTAAAAGAACAGTAAATGAAAGAAAATTACCTCTGTTAACGCAATGGTAATGCGGGGGCTCGGAAGCTACTTTATAAATGCCTAACAGATTTTATGCCGAACACGCGGAACCCGTATGGTTAACTTTGATTCGAAAGGGAACTTTAGCCCGATCTAACTGAAAGTCGACTTCTCGAAAAGTACAGCAAGATGTGACGCGATTCGTGTCTACTGAAGTACTAACCCCCGAGAGTAAGAATCAGAGGGTTTATATACCCTTATCATGAATGGGCTGCTTTGTCCATAATCTAATCAGGCACTTAGGGCCAGACTAATAACTCTAGTTTTTTTGACTTTCAATTAAATCAGAGCCAGAGCTCAGTCCCAATGAAAGGGTTCAACCAAGATATCAAAGGTTATCTAGGACGCTTCCCTCCAGAGACGATCTGGAAGAGATTCCAGTGAGGAAATGAACGGAAGATTTTCTGTATCCGTAACATCTCCCCACCAAGAAGAAACATCGCGGTTTGCGTGATGCTTTCTCAATAGGAAGGGAACGTCCTAGATAATATGGACTTGAGAAAAAAAAAATTTTGATCGGAATAGATATGAAAACAAAAGCAAACAAAAAGGGGAAAAAGCGCGCAAAATAAGAGAAATGTCTATATATATACATGTACTTCGCGGAAGAAAAAGAAAAAGAGAGAGAGAGAAAGAAAAAAAATTGACGGGTGTAGTGTAGTGTGGGTGTAGTGTGTGTACTTATTCTATGGTGACGTTTAGATTGAGACGACGAATCCCTGTTGGAGCCATCCCTCAATCACATCGTGCGGTGGTTGCCCCGGCAGCCTGTCCAGGAGAAGGCGCCCCTCGATGCGTCCGTCCTCTGCCCTTGAAATACTAGTGACACAGCCTCTCCTGCTGCCCATCACGTGCTTTGCAAGTTTATGATATTTGCAATGGGGCGCGTGTTTCGAGGACGAACGCCCTCCAGGTCCAACCGGATCGCACGCCAAGGTAGAGTGCGGAAGCGTGGCGGGAGGATCCGCAGCCGACCGACTTCTAGCTCCTCCGTCAGGCCGTAATCTCCCAGAAAGACGGCGACTGTGACTCCTGTCACTGCGGTCTCCCTTCCCCGGAACCAGCGGAACCTCCCCTTCTGCACGGCCACGAGCAGGCCAGGCTTGACGGCGGTCAGCAGAGGCACACACAGGTGGTGACGGTCCTCCATGTGCCTATAAAAGTGCCGAAAGAAGGTTATCACCTCCTCCGGATGGTGCTCGGCTGCGATCCAGGCCGTCGTCTGGCTTTCGACCTCGCCCACGATGCAGCGGAATGGTGTGTTGATTTCCATCGCCCTCATTATAGTTTTTGCCTTTTCTCCCAAGGTTCCCCTGGGGTCCAGTCACGAATGTTCGTGTCGGTCACCACGAAGAACTCAAGGTGGTGGGGCTGCTTCGTAGGCCCGGTCGGTAGCCGCTTTGCCGTCCTTTTGGTACTTGTGGCCCTGCCCCTGACGACTCTTCCTTCCTTCGCAGGCTGGTAGGGTTGAGGGATGATCACTCTGAGATTCTCTTTCTCGGAGCAGTCAATACGTTCCGTCTGAACAGCGATACTATGTCTGTCCTGCATGGATGCTGTGACTGTGGTTTGGGAAACCCAGTGCTCCTCTCTTATAAGGGCTGTGAACCTTCTTATCTCTGCAGATGTGCGGTCCTGTTGAAGGGTGGGAGTAGTCCTGCTCCTCAGTAAATTGAAGCGGAAGGCTTCATATTTCGGGGTTGTGTTACCTCCTCCGGAGATTCGATGATGTTTATCCCCGTTTGTTCTACATTTTCGCGGCGCATGCTATATTTCTTGAAAACGTTAAATTTCAAGATGAAGATGACGACAAAAATTAGGAATAACACTGTTATCCCCGAAGAGGAAAAGATTGCGACTTGTTGGTGCTTGACCAATTCCTGATGAGTGGTAATACCTTTTACCTGTTTTTCTATTTCACCAAGAGAGATAGCTGCCGGAAGCTGATCCCAGTGATTGGTGAGCTGTTCTTTACTTGGTGTGTTTAATTCTATTGCCTTGAAGTGATGTTCCGATATTTCTGGCAATAAAAACGACAGATTGTATGAAACAGCAGGGCTGTATACTATTTCTTCCGAGGTTTCTATTATATCCAGAGCCTTCAACTGTACTGAATTTATCATAGTCTGGCATCCTGCTTCCAGTTTGAGGATCCCTGTTTTATAAAAGGTCTTTACTGTCGCCTTCTTGTCCTTGCAATAAATTTGCGCCTTCTTTTCCTCGGGCATAAAGAACAGCCACGCGGCGGGTGCGTTTAACGGTCGCCAGTAGGGCTTCAAGTTGCCGGTCACCCTTATATTGCAGGTACTCCAATCCACAGTGGTGGGGTTCAGCAGCAGTGTGGTTTCGCAGGTGGCATGTTGATTCGTCTGATACACAGGTAGTGTGACTGGCCCTAATAGCTGCTTATGATGATGATGGCAGGTTCTTAAATAATCCTCAGTAGGCAGGAAATATCGCTGTTCATCCGAAGACATTGCAATGTACGTGAACTGTGGTTGAATGTATGACGTTACCGTTTTGGACCCAAGTGATTGAATGGATGGACAGGGGTAAATTTTGTAGAGATTGAATATCTGGTGATCTAATAATGGTACAGTGAGCTCAAAAACTATTCTGCCTTTTGAGAAAATTATATTCAACTTAGTAATTCTTTCGAGCTGTTCTGTTAACAGCTCTTCAGGTGAGAAGGGGAATTCGTACGAAGAAGTTTGCCTAATTTTTAGAGCAGAATTTAGTAATTGTTGAGGTGAGAAAATCGCTGGATGGAGAATGCCCTGCTTTGCCAGGAGTATTGCGTCTATTAATAACAGTAAATTCGTACTATAGTCGTCTAAACCTTTTTCGATTTCAAATAGTGCCTCCCTTATAACGTTCTCGAAACGCAGCCTGTCCAATTCTGACTGAGTTTCTTGTAATTGGTGAGAATGTTCGAAAACGGCCTTCATGAGTTCGGACATTCCTTTAGTTAGATTCAACAATCTCGTATGAACCGTCGAAAACTCACCCTTGATGATATGAGTTTGTCTCGCTATTACCTCCGTGATCTCTTGTTGATTCTTGTATATTTTTTTCAACTCTTGATTGTAGAATTCTGCGTCCTCTTGAGTCAAAGTCCCAAATAAGATGTTGCTGATTGTACCCATGAATCCAAACGGCGCACTACGTCGGGGTGACTTTACCTTCAAGTACGGGTGGTCACCTATGGCGGATCTTATCAAATTTCGATAATAGCGCGTGTTTTCCTCCTTCTTAACCAAGCGAGGTCCAAGACCTTCATTGAGGCATTTTGCTGCCTCATGCCTTTTGCAAAGTTGATTAAGCATGGAAATGAGTTGTTGAACCGGAGGTGCGTGTTGTAAATATTTTTCAACGTCAAGCGAAGTTACCAGACGCCATTGCGTTTGATAGATTCTCAGGTCCGGCAGTCTCTCAAAGAATAACCCGACCTCTCCTTGTACTTGCTCTATTGTCGAATTACTCTCCCTTTGAAGTTGGTTCGTCGTCAGCGGCATCAAGAGCAGACAAAAGAGTAGTATGTTCATCTTCGTCTCTGTGTAAAATAAGCATGTTTTAATTTATCCTGATGCTTAGTGATTATTTTATTATGAGTCTGTAATACTACGTTATTCAAATCTGTCACGTCTATTATCTTATACGGCCCGACATAATGGGGGTCAAATTTACTAGTACGGGGTTCTAGAAGAACGTAAACAAATTCGCCCACATTGAATGTGACGGATTTTGTTCGGGAGTCGTAATAACCCTTCGAACGCATCTTTGCTTTATTCAAATTATCTGCTGCTAAATTGCGGATTTGGACTACGTTCGTTATCAGTTCTGATAGATAATCTCCATACGTCTTCAAATCTGTACCCGTTGGAAATGAAGTTGGTTCTCGAGCTTGTTTGCCAAAGACCAGTTCATATGGTGTGAAGTTGGTAGCTTCATGAACTGACGTAGTATAAGAAAACATTGCAAAAGGAATTAATAAATCCCAATCTTCGTAATTCTCCATATAATGTTTGAGATACTCTGCAAGGACAATATGGCTTCGCTCCAATGATCCATTAGTTTGCGGTCGGTACCCGGACGTAGTAATTTGTTTAATTTTAAATATGTTTGCTAGATTTGTCATAAGAGTACCAATGAAGCTGGTTCCCTTATCCGTAAGTATTGCTCGTGGCGTCCCATATATTGCAATGAAATGTCGCGCAAAGGCATCTGCAATGGTAGCGGCCCGTATATTCGGTATCGCTACCGCTATACATTACTTAGTCAAATTATCCTGCATGGTGAGAATGTAACGATTCCCTCCTGGTGTAATAGGCAATGGCCCTACGGTATCTAAGGAAATCTTATCAAATGCGTCTAGCGGCGTGTCAGTAATTAGCATAGGTTGACGGGTTTTCGTTCTGACTAATTTCTGTTCTTGACAACTCTTGCATTTGCGAATATACTCCTGAATTTCATTGCGCATTTGTGGCCAATGGAATCTAGATCGAACACGATTGTATGTCTTTGTGACTCCCTTGTGTCCTCCTATTAGGCTATCGTGCGCTTCGTGTATGATCTCCTGCCTATCTTCTATGGAAGGTGTAGTAATAACGCAGTTACATATTGTAATTTGATAAACTGAATCTATGAAGACCTCCTTCAATGTTTTGAGAAGTTCATTAGGTGATAATTTATGATGATCTCCGGTAGCGGATATTCGAAAAGATTTGCTTCCATCTTTCTCTAAAACGAATTGAAGAGTTTTCAAACCATTAACCACGTCTATTCTCTTCGGTTTATCATGGAAGTTATCAGAAATTACTATGCCGAAAGTCTTGAATAACCCGTTGTTTGAAATTACAATCTGTCCCTTTTTTGGTCGTTTAGCTAAAATTTCCTGCTTATTTATTACTCCCGTATCTAATAGCAGTTTATCCACAGGGGTTATTAGGTTGCAGTCGGCTGGTACAAAATGAACATAGTGATCATCCCCTGTGGTGAGGGTGTCTGAAGAAATACTGATCCGCTTTTTCGGTTCTGGTGGCGCCTCCAGGTCGCTTTCGGTAAAAGAGCTATCGGTGGGACCGTCGAAGAATGGGTAGGGTTCAGTCGTGCGGTCAGAAATTTGACGCACCCTTGCCTCTTGTGTCACATTGTTTGGAGGTCTGACAACGGTAGGCTGCAGAGTTTTACTTGTTTCAGAAGATGATACTCGCGATACATTAGGTGTATTCTCTATGACCGTATTCCCCAGCGGTTCTTGAAATGAAATTAAATCACCGTCCAGGCTCGTATTCTTATCTGTAGGGTAGATTTCAGTGGAGTTCCCCGTGGGTAAAAAATGGTGAATGGTGTCCTGGTTTTCGTCAGACATAATCACCTCTCGCGACAGACTTGGAAGAGATCTGTTTCTGTTTATTATCGGCGAATGCTGCACCTTACCCAGGGTGGGCTCTCCCATTTCGTCTGAACTGCTTGTATCTTGATACTGTGGTCGTTTTTCTCGGTCCCGACGTAGCTGTTTGATACGTTGACCTATTGAGCTTGTGTCGACAACTGCTTTCGGTATGGGAATCTTAAATTCAGTGTCTTTGAGTTCCCTCGGGATAAGCGGTAAACAAATTGAAGTGGGATTACGTGATAATGCGTCCGCATTTTTATTCGTCTTTCCAGACTTATGAATAACCTGATACTCATATTCCAGGAGTCGAAGTTTCCATTTCATGAGCCTCGAAGTCGGATCTTTTACCGAATGCAGCCAGACTAATGGTCGATGGTCTGTAACTAGTGTAAATTTCGTTCCATACACATACGGTCGGAAGTATATAACGGCGTATACCATTGCTAAACATTCCTTTTCCGTAGCTGAATAATTCTTTTCTGCTTTGTTGAGGCTGCGCGATGCGTAGGCAATCGGCAGGTCGCTTCCTATTTCCCCTTGACTGAGTACTGCTCCGATAGCATATTCGGAGGCATCTGTAGTAATGATGAAAGGTTTACTGAAATCCGGATATTGTAAGATGGGTTCTCGACAGAGTTCGTCGCGTAACTGCCTGAAACTATTCTCTTGTTCTTCAGTCCATTTGAATTTCTTGCCTTTTCCTAAAAGGTCAATTAAAGACTTTGCCTTTGAAGTGAAATCTTGTACGAACCTTCTGTAATATCCTACTAAACCCAAAAACTGTTGGATATTCTTTTGTGATTTTGGCGTTGGAAAATCTTTTACTGCCTTTAACTTTCGGGGGTCAGGTCTTACTCCCTGCCTTGAGATAATATGTCCGAGGTATGCGACTTCCTTTCGTAAGAATTCGCATTTATTAGTCTGAAGAGTTAGACCATGTTCTTGTAAGCGATTCAACAATTTCTTGACTTTAAGATTGTGTTCGTGCAACGACGAGGCATAGACCACGATATCATCCAGGTAAACGAAAACGTCCGTCCCCTGAAGCCCAGTTAATACCTGGTCCATGAGACGTTGGAAGGTAGGTGGAGCATTTTTCAAACCAAACGGCATTCGCGAGAATTCGTAATGTCCGTTAGGAGTTGTGAAAGCTGTCTTCTGTCTATCCTTTGGGTCCATCTCTATCTGATGGAAACCGCTGGCAAGGTCAAAAACGGAGAAATATTTGGCTCCACCAAGACGATCCAATATTTCGCTTATTTGAGGCAATGGATATTTATCAGAAATAGTTTTCTCGTTGAGCGCACGAAAATCTATCACCATACGCCAACGTTTGTTACCTTGCGCATCTGGCTTCTTGGATACGATCCACAAGGGTGAGTTATATGGAGATTTCGATGGGGTAATAATACCTTCAGATAATAAACCATTGATTTGCTTTTTGATTTCCTCTTGGTGAACAGGAGGATAACGATACTGTCTCGTGTTGACTGGAATCTCGTCAGTGGTGTGTAAAGAATGCCAGAAAGCGGAGGCCTTCCCTAATTTGTCTCCAGGGAGATAGAACCGATCGGGAAATTCCCCTATTAATGCAATGACGCTGGCCCGTTCTTCCTTATTCAAATGACTTAACTGTAGCGATTCAACTATTCCCTGAATCCTGTCTTCTCTGGTCTCGAATTTGCAGTGACGTTGTATCTCTGAATAACAATCCTCATCCGAAGTCTCTAAAATGTCGTAGGGTTCCAAGATTTGTGGCTCTATTTCTACGTCTAGTGGTTCCTCGCTAGTGTTTGTTGCCATAACATGACACTTTCCCTTATTGTTAAGGACGGCGGCCTCTCCTATATAAAGTTTCTCGTGCGTTTTTATACGCGGCAAATAACCTTCCTTAATCTTTGGATTAGCTATTCTTATGGCAATCTGCTGAGAAGATCGAACATCGATGCGATGTTTAGTCGGCATCTCTGATTCCTGCTGATAATTTGAAAAACGAATAGGCCTAGTGGGCTTATCTTTTAATACAACTGTCCCATGGTAATAAGAAATTTCTGCTTCCTCTTGTTTTAAAAACGGACTTCCTATAAGACCGTCTGCTTCTATGGCAAGCCGCTTAACTACGTAGAAGAACGCGGGGGCTTCGTGTACGTGAAGTATAGTAGTTCCCAGAGTACGAATTGGATTTGCAGTAAGACCGGTTATTTCAATTTCATCCCGTGAAATAATTTCTGCTCCCCTTCCTAAAACGTCAAGGACTACTAAATTTACAGATGCTCCACCGTCAATTAGAAATTCTCCCGTTCCTGATTCCAGTTCTGGGATTTTGACTTTGATTCGTGGTGCTGGAGCTTCCTTGATGAGGGGTTTTCTTTGAAATGGACCGGCCTTTGGCGAACTTCTCTGTTCTCGCGCATCGTGTCGCCTGTACGGTGAGCGCGATCGAAGTTTAAAGACTTGTTCGATTCTACTGATGACTCTCGCGAATCTCGACGGAAACGCGGACTACGTGGTCGATTTTTACAGAATTTTCCGTCATGCCCAGATGTTCCACAATGCCAACAATATGATTTTGGCATGCGATCCTTATCAGCGTTCTTTAAAATTGTAAATTTCTTTTCCCCGTTTTTTACAATTGACGAATCCGAACGATAGGCGGGGGAGTGCGAAGGGCTCCTATGGCGCAAGGTCCAAGCGGACGCTCTTCCATCTCTTTCCTCCTCGAAGCCGGATGGCCTGGAGTGTCGATCTCTATGCCTATCGGATCTACTCGGAGATAAAGGGTATGACACCTCGCGCTCGCGATAACGAGAATCCTGCTCATATGAATCTCGACGCGACCATCTCGATGGTGATTCATTCCGCGGCGACTGTCGTTGGTTTCTAAGTTTTTTGTCTATTTGTAGCACGGCGTCGTAAGCATCCTCTAGATTTTTTATATCCTTCAACGATGCAGACACCTTCAGGGAAATTCGATCGGGTAGTCCGTCGATAAAATTCTCTATAACGTCCTTTTCCATCGATTCGATGAAATCTTCGGCACGTTCTTCTTCGTATTTTTCCCTAATTGCTCCGCGCGTACAATGTACCAAATGACTTGTCCTATCGATATATTGTCGTAGACTCTCTCCATCGCGGATGTGTAACCTCGCGATTTCCACTTGATAGTTCGACAGGCTCTTACCGGGAGCGAACCGTTTCTTTAAGTGTTTAATTAATGCCTTTACGTTAGTAAACTTGTGCTCTAACGTGCATCTACGTGCTGGCCCGACAAGTTTAGTAAGAACAATTGCTAGATACTCGGCTTCCGTACCTTCCGGAATCAACGTTAACCCGTCCTCTAAGGTTTGCGCAAAACGAATTAAGGATGGGTCTTCCCCGTCAAAGATCGGAATTGTCGAGGTAATATTTTGTAGACATGTCTTTTGTGTCAACAGTGACATAGAGTTTGCAAGTGAAACCGTTAAATTCATTATGTCAACGGAAGAGGTATTTGCAGTTGAATTCGGCATTTTTTCCTTTTTTCTTTTTCCTAAGAAAATGTAACTAGAGAAAACTAGTATATTGTCAATTAATATATGGAACGTAACTAGCGAAAACTAGTATATTGTATCCTTTTAACTAGGAAAACTAGTATATTATTGATATAAAAGCGTGACTAGCGAAAACTAGTATATTGCTAATAATATCGAGACGTAACTAGCGAAAACTAGTATATTGTCTGTACTCAGCTACGAGTAATTTAATATAGTAAACCCAAAATTAAAGTGATCCTAAAATAATTGAACATCCCACCGCTGTCACCAGTTCTGTTACGAGCCAAGGCCGCGAGCAGCACGAGTGGCCGGCGAAGGGTTATGACCCTAGGAATAAGGAATGAATTTTGATAGAAGAAGGTAAGCGGACGAACCCAATGCGAAATTGGGGAGCCGCTAGGATGATAGACGACGAGGACGAACCCGATCGGAAATCGGGGAGCCTCTAAGGATAGAGTCAAACGCAGACGAACCTGATGCGAAATCAGGGAGCTGCTAGGAAGGTGGAACTTCGTGAACGAACCCAATGAGAAATTGGGGAGTCACTAGGTGAGAGAGACCCACAGACGAACCCGATGCGAAATCGGGGAGCTGCTAGGAAGTTGTAGCAAGACACGGACGAACCCAATGCGAAATTGGGGAGCCGTTAGGAGGTTGGAAAGAATGCAGACGAACCTGATGCGAAATCGGGGAGCTGCAAGGATACGGACGAACCTGATGTGTAATCAGGTCGCCGCTAGGAGGGTGAAGTTGCGTGGACGAACCCAATCGGAATTGGGGAGCCACTAGGTAGTGTGAATCTTGTTTGGGAAAGATAGAAAGGATGCGAACGAACCTGATGCGAAATCAGGGAGTCGCAAGGTGGTTAAGGCCTCGTAACTATTATAATCTAATTGATACAACCTGAGCGGTAAGGTTGTATCTTGTGGGAACGTTCAACTATTAAATTAGGATACAGGACGATAATTAAGGGTATACACAAGATTATCGTGTAACACAAATATATTCTACTATAAAGATTTGTGGTACAAATGTATTTGTCGCGATAGCGCATGTGTAAAAGAACAGTAAATGAAAGAAAATTACCTCTGTTAACGCAATGGTAATGCGGGGGCTCGGAAGCTACTTTATAAATGCCTAACAGATTTTATGCCGAACACGCGGAACCCGTATGGTTAACTTTGATTCGAAAGGGAACTTTAGCCCGATCTAACTGAAAGTCGACTTCTCGAAAAGTACAGCAAGATGTGACGCGATTCGTGTCTACTGAAGTACTAACCCCCGAGAGTAAGAATCAGAGGGTTTATATACCCTTATCATGAATGGGCTGCTTTGTCCATAATCTAATCAGGCACTTAGGGCCAGACTAATAACTCTAGTTTTTGTGACTTTCAATTAAATCAGAGCCAGAGCTCAGTCCCAATGAAAGGGTTCAACCAAGATATCAAAGGTTATCTAGGACGCTTCCCTCCAGAGACGATCTGGAAGAGATTCCAGTGAGGAAATGAACGGAAGATTTTCTGTATCCGTAACAACCTCTATGAAGAAGAGGAAAGAAATGATAATGAAAAGACTGAGTGAAAACAGAGGCGGTGGTCAGATATCGCGAAAGGTTATCCAAAAAAGCTGACGCTGCAGTTTTGCACGTGCGAAATTCCTGTTGCTATGGGGTATCATATTACAAAACCCCTCCCCTATGAACACATACTGCGGTGATGGTCAAAACGCTGATACTCAAAAAGCTGACGCTGCAGTTTTGCACGTGCAAAATTCCTGTTGCTATGGGGTATCATATTACAAAACCACCACCCCTCCCCCTTCCACCTCCCCCTATGAACACGTTCAAGGTTACCCAAAAAGCTGACGCTGCATTTTTGCATGTGCGAGATACCTCCTAGGAGCAGGTTCGGACACGTTCAAGGTTATCCAAAAAGCTGACGCTGCACTTTTGCACGTGCGAGATACCCCCTCCCCTACAAACGGTTACCCAAAAAGCTGACGTTCAAGGTTACCCAAAAAACTGACGTTCAAAGTTGCCCAAAAAGCTGACGCTGCAGTTTTGCACGTGCGAGATACCCCCTCCCCTCCCCCTTGCCCCTACCCTACGAACACGAGAAACTGTTCTTGGAAATAGGTATCATATTACAGATGACTCATCACGCATGACTCATCACACGTTCAACTTTACTCAAAAAGCTGACGTTCAAGGTTATCCAAAAAGCTGACGCTGCAGTTTTGCACGTGCGAGATACCCCCCCCCTCCCCCTCACCCGCAAATATGGTCGGGCAATAAGGTAATCCCCCCACCCCCTTCCCCCGCAAAATTTGGTTGTGTTATAAGCTAAGTTAGTATGGAACAGAACCGACTTTTTCAGCTGCGTCGGTAAGGTAGGAATCTACCTACAATGATAACTGTGAGTTAGAACCCGCCTATACATACTACTTATATAAACCCTCTGATTTTTACTCTCGTGGGCTAGTACTTCAGTAGACACGAATCGCGTCACATCTTGCACACATAGCGTTACAAAATTAAACTCGCTGCATGCTGAATGGAGGGCATTACAAAAAAGTTCCACACGCCGAAGTCGACTCCAAGAAAAGCGAGAACAAGATTTTCGTGATAAATTTGATGATCTATTCGATATTGCACACGCTGATGCATTACAATTGATCACCACAGAAGAAGATAAATTATTTCTACAAAATCAAAGAAAGAAGGGACGACCTGGCTCAATGATTGGAGGGGATCGCGTACTACATCAAAGAGAAAAAAATATAGCATTTCGAAAGGAGCAAGAAGAATCAAGACGAATGCAATACGAAATAAGTCTTTCCAGAGGTACATTCTTTTTATATATTTAATTTTTTATCAGCAAAATATTGTTAATTATGTTATTTTTGTATAACTTTCATTATTTTTTTACTATTTCCATTAACATATTTATATTTTTCAAACAAGACGAAATAGTAGAATTTGAACCATCATCATCATCATCACCCTCCAGTAAAGATGAAACGCAGATCAGTGATGATGAAAATATTGGATTGCTAGATCTAGCGGATGTACCTGGTCCAAGTAATCCAAAAAGAAGACGCGCTCAAAAACAATTTATAACACCAAAACTGGTTGCAGCATTGGACAGATGCAAAGTAAGTGACCGCCATAGCGTCTGCATAATAGCAGCTGTTGCAGAAGCTCTAGGTCATAATATTGACGACTTAATAATAAATCGATCCTCAATTCGCATCCAACGAACTAAATTGCGCGCAGAAATTGTAAAAAAATTGCGTGAGTCATTTAATGACTGCGAGCTCGATGCAGTTACAGTGCACTGGGACGGAAAACTATTACCATCTTTACAATACACAGGAAAAATAGAGAGATTAGCAGTATTAATTACTTCCAGAGGTGTTGAGAGGTTATTGGGAATTCCAATAATTCCATCTAACAGTGGAGCCGATCAAGCTTCTGCGGTTTACGATTTATTAGAAGAATGGGGATTATCCGAGAAAGTACAAGCACTTTGTTTCGATACCACGTCCATAAATACTGGACGATACCGAGGAGCCTGTGTTCTCCTTGAACAAAAATTAGAAAGGGACATTTTATATTTGCCTTGCAGACACCATATATATGAAATCATTTTAAATAGTATATTTCACGAAAAACTGTTAAAATGTTCCACTCTTTAAAAAATTTCAGGATGCTTGGAGAACAATAAACAAATTGAATTTCGTACCCGGAATCGAAACCGAATATGTTCGCGAAACTATTACACATAACGTGATTCAAGAAATCCTTAAATTTTCTATCGATGTATTGCAAAAAGAACAGCAGCCAAGAGAAGATTACAAAGAATTTTTGGAGCTAATAATTATTTTCCTGGGTTGGACTCCACCAAGAAATATAAGATTTCGGGCCCCAGGAGCTTTCCATCATGCTCGTTGGATGGCGAAAGCTTTATATTGCTTAAAAATATATTTATTTAAAAATCAGTTTACATTAAGCACCGAAGAAGAAAATGGAATTCGCGACATTTGCGTCTTTCTCGCAAATATTTACATAAAAGCGTGGATTCGAGCTCCAATGGCAGCGGAAGCTCCACGTCAAGATTTGGAATTTTTACAGAAACTGTATTTATACCGTTCTACTGACGAAAAAATAAGTTCCATGGCATTAAAAAAATTTTGTAACCATTTATGGTATCTATCAACAGAAGCGGTAGCCTTAGCATTTTTTGATAAAACCGTGGAGAAAAATACAAAATTACGAATGGTAGAGGCACTTACCACTGAAGTCGACGAATCTGATAATATTGAATCCGACGAATCTGATAACATTGAATCCGACGAATCATGTAAGAAATATGAAATAATTCTTGAAGACTTAAAAAACTATGCTGGTAAAGGAATTGAACATTTTATTTCCCACAAATCACTACGATTTTTTGAAAGGTTTTCAATTCCTATAAAATTTTTAGAAAAAGATCCCGATTCATGGGAAGATGACGAGGATTTCAAATTTGGACTAAACATTGTAGAAAACTTAAAAGTTGTTAATGACACTGCTGAGCGTGGTATTAAGCTTATTCAAGACTATAATCAGTTATTATCAAAAAATGAAGAGGAGAAACAATATATTTTACAAATTATTTCCGAAAATAGGAAACAATATCCAGATGTATCAAAAAAGTCATTACGAGATAAATAAATTATTTCAACAAAATTTTCTAAAATAATTTTAGTTTTTTTGTATAATGTACTGTATTCTATGTATAATGTATATTGTATATATATTAATAATGTATTATGTATAAGCATATGTATAATGTCTAAATATTTTCGCTATTTATAAAAATGTGAAAAAATTTCTTAGACAAAAGTTGTATTGTTTATTAAATTAAATATAATGCCAAAAAAATTTTTTTTTTTGAGAAGCCAATTTTTGAGATTTGAAGGTCACGAATTTTTTTTTAAATTAATGCTACATTTTGTTTCTACATTATTATAGTGCGTAAAAAGACAAATTCAACGACATATAAAAATATATACTAGTGATATACTACAGTGGAGAAAATCGAGTTAGAAAATTTAAAAAATTTCAAAGTCGATGCGGCATCACTTCCCGTTATCCGATCGATTTCAAAGTTTCCACAAATTATTTTTGCGTCAAGTGTCACAATTCTAGGGGGTGTCCCGAAAAAAATTCGACAAAATAATTTTCACCAAGTATAACTAAGGTCCACCCTAATGTACAGGTATAACACATGTACAGTACGAAGCACTGTCTGGAAACTGAAATGGAAACGGAGGAAGGCGAGGCTTGGTGGTTGAGGTTAAGATAGCATTAGGATAGGGCTAGGATAGGGTTAGGATAGGCGAGGTCGAAAAATATAGACGAAAGGACTGGTCATCATACGTGATGAGCTAGCTCTTCACGTGCGTTGACCAGTCACATGCAATTGCATGTGACCAGTCGTTTCATCTATATTTTTCGACATCTACCTCGCCTATCCTAACCCTATCCTAGACCTATCCTAATGCAATCCTAACACCAACCACCAAGCTTCCCCTCCCTCGGTTTCCATTTCAGTTTCCAGACAGTGCTTCGTACTGTACATGTGTTATACCTGTACGTGCACTGTACCTGTACCTGTACCTGTACCTTTACCTGTATCTGTACCTCTACCTGTGCCTGTACCTGTGCTGTGGATGAGTCGCAAATGCAAACGTTCGAGGTCTTGAAGGAGAATGTGAAAAGACGATATGGACAACATCATTGACGGCGATCGGCTGGAGAACTTCGGAATAAGCTATCAGACAATATTAAGATATTAATCGTGAACATGTATAAAGAAATACGTCGCCCGATCTTGAGAGATTCATGGATAGATGTACAACAGCCATACTGCGTACTGTGCAACAGTCATACTGCGTACTGTTCAACCGCCATACTGTACCTGTAGCTGTAGCTGTATCTGTACCTGTATCTGTACCTGTACCTGTAGCTGTAGCTGTAGCTGTAGCTGTACCTGTACCTGTACCTGTACCTGTACCTGTACCTGTACCTGTACCTGTACCTGTACCTGTACCTGTACCTGTACCTGTACCTGTACCTGTACCTGTACCTGTACCTGTACCGTGCCGCCACGCATTATCGATATTAAGTAGCATTCATCGAGTAAAAAATAATAGCTGTTGACGTACGCTGACCAGTAACATGCGGCTGCATGTGACCAGCCGTTTCCTCTATTTTTCAGCTTCACTCCTATTGACAATCTCTTTTGTTGCATCAATTGGGGGGCGTTTTGAACAATGTTCAATGTAGTTCAATACACTGTTTGATGTCGAACGCGTTCTAAACCCGTTCTGCATTGAACGAGAAACGCGTCGACCGATCTTGAGAGATCCATGGATAGATGTACAACAGTCATACTGCGTACTGTACAACAGCCATACTGCGTACTGTTCAACCGCCATACTGTGCATGCACTATACCTGTACCTGTATCTGTACCTGTATCTGTATCTGTACCTGTACCTGTATCTGACGTGAAATATATATATATATATATATATATATATATATATATATATATATTTCTTATTATATTTATAACGGATATTCGAATAATCTATTACATCATGGTTCAAATGATCAGCATTAAAACTATCATAAATGTGTACATTGCCGTTGTCATCAGAAGAAATTTTCAGCATGTGTATAACCAACATAGATCTACAAAACATATATTTTAAATTTTCATTAAGGGTCCAAATAGAAAAGTTTTAAAAAATACCTTTTTTATTTTTGCGTGTAACCTTTGTGGGATCCTTGACTCGCGGGTCCTACGAACTGTAGATCCTAAGAAGTGCGTGTCTATGTTATCGGTATGAATGAGTGTGTGTGTGTGTGGCGAGACCTTTTTCGGGGACTGAGATGCAGCGCAGAGCGTTGTGAGTCTTGAGAGCGTGAGGAGTCGTGCGAGAGGTCGAGTGACGAGTTTAGAGAGAGAGAGAAAGAGATAGTTAAGAGTGAGAAAGCGGTCGAGCGAGTCTATATATATGTTGTGTGACTTTATTTTCTTAATTTTCTATTTTATTTTATTAAATATTATTGCTTTCATTTTTGTTTTTGAGAGAAAACTCCCTATACACCCAAGATCCCTACAAACTTGGGGGCTCGTCCGTGCCTACGAAAATCAATGAGTTTGGATATTCGTTCGTGTGAAAAGTGACAATTATTAGGGATCATAGTGCTCAATAGGGATTGAAAGCAAGAGTGACCGTCGTAATTGTGACGATAAGTGTTATAAGACTGAGATAATTGATTAGCGCGATTTATTGTGGATTATTTTTGTTTGTACAATGAGTTTACCGACGAGATCTGTCAGTGACTTTTCCGTATCAGAGTTGAAAGAAAAACTGCGGGCTTTGGGACTGGCCACAACGGGTGTAAAAGCCGAATTAATACACCGACTAATGGAAGCTGATCCATCGGGTGCCTGGGCGAAGGACAGTGAAACCGAATCGTCAAGCCGCGAGGAAGACCAGCAGTTAGGGAAAGGAGATACCTTTCGTGTGAGTGAGATGGAATGGGCTGACATGCAGCGGGAAATTGAACTTTGCCAAAGGGAGAAGAAATTGAAGGAAGACGAACTTAACCTGGCACGTAGAGAGATTGAATTTCTGAAAAGTATGCAACAGCTAAGAATCAACGGCGATGGACCGACAACTAATATATCTCGTCCGATAATACAAAACGAGATAACACCGCGTGTGACTACATCAATGGTGGCGGAGATGCTGAACTACTTCGATGGCAGCGTGGAAACATATGAAATGTGGGAAAGGCAGGTGCAGTTACTGAAGGCAACTTATCGAGTGACAGATGAAATAATGAGGCTAGTTATTTCTTCACGTTTGAGAGGAAAAGCGTTCGAGTGGTTTCACTCAAAACCTGAATGCATCGCGATGACAGTCGACGAACTATTGAAAGGGTTACGAGAAATGTTTTACCGCGAACCAAACAGAATCCGTTTGCGGCAGGAGTTTGAGCGACGTATTTGGAGACGAGACGAAGCGTTTAGTCAATACATGCATGAGAAAGTGATCATGGCGAATCGTCTTGACATGAGTGACAGAGACATTGTGGACTACGTTATCGAGGGAATCCCAGATTTCACACTAAGAAACATTGCCCGCACCCAAAAGCTGGCGACGAAGACAGCATTGTTGGAGGCGTTCGAGGGGGTGTCCTCGTATGGGAAGTTTTTGCCGACGACGTATGCATCATATACGAGGACTAAGGAAAATTCGTTTCAACCATGGAGGACAGAGGAGAAGACATTTCGACCATGGAGGACGGAGGAGAGGATGTTTCAACCACCGAGGGAAGAAGAAAGGATACACCACCAACCGAGACCCGATGAACGAACGTATGGGCCGATGCGAGTGGGAGAGAGACCACTACGACCAACGAGGGAGAACGAGAGATTGGCGTCACCGAGAGTCGAGAGAAGGGAAGTACCCAGAAATGCTAATCGTTGCTTTAATTGCGGTATGGGAAATCATTATAGCATGAACTGTCCTTCGAAAAATCGCGGCGCGAAGTGTTTTAAATGTCAGATGTTTGGCCACGTGGCAACAAATTGTCCGAAGAAAGATGACGTGAATGCCATTTGTAATATTTCACAGTATACGCGCGAAAAATACTACAAGAATGTAAGGATGAATGGAGAGAGATTAGCGGCGTTAATTGATACCGGCAGCGATTTGTCGGTAATGCGTGCAGAACAGTACGTGAGAATAGGGTCGCCAGCATTAGTACGACGAGAAATAAAATTTTGCGGAATTGGATCCCAAGCTAACAAAACGATAGGCCAGTTTAACGCTCGAATAGAGATCGATGGTAGCGAGTATCCAATTAATATCTGGGTAATATCTGATACATTAATGCAGCATGATCTGATAATTGGCACAGACTTTTTGAGCACTGTAGAGATAAATATTAAGGGGGGCGTAATTTCTATCCGTAGCGTTGAAAAAGAACACCAATCCGAAAGTAATATACCCGAAATTTACAAGATTGATTGTATAGACGAAGCAAACAAGATTGATTTGTCAGAAATACCGAATACCAAGCATAGAAGCATCATAAACGATCTCATTAGAGATTATAAACCGGTTAAAACACGGGAAACGGACGTGAAAATGACCATAATACTTAAAGATGACGAACCAATTTATCAGAGGGCTAGACGTTTATCCCCTCTTGAGAAAAGAGAAGTAGATGAACATATAAAGCATTGGCTTTCTGACGGTATAGTGCAGCCTTCTCTTTCTGATTACGCTAGCCCAGTAGTACTCGTTAAGAAGAAGGATGGTACAACCAGGCTTTGTATAGATTATAGAAAACTGAATACGAAAATTATTAAAGATCGATACCCATTGCCGTTAATTGATGATCAACTAGACGCATTGCAAGGTTCACGAATTTTTAGCACGTTAGATTTGAAGAATGGATTCTTTCACGTGCCCGTAGATAAAGATAGCAAGAAGTATACTGCCTTTATAGTACCGAATGGCCAGTATGAATTTTCTTATGTTCCATTTGGTTTATGTAACTCACCCGCAGTATTTCAGAAATTTATAAATGCTGTTTTTAAAGATTTAATTAATGAGAAAAAGGTTTTGACTTATATGGACGACCTAATTGTTCCCTCAACAAATTACGAAACTGGTGTAGAAAATCTAAAGATGGTATTACGTGTTGCGGAGGGATTTGGTCTAAAAATTAACTGGAAGAAATGCAGCTTCTTGCAGACTAAAATAGAGTTCTTGGGGCACATAATTGAAGACGGAAGTGTTCGTCCATCAGAGAGAAAAACAGAGGCGGTTATGAAATTTCCACAGCCACAAAATTTCAAGCAAAATCAAAGTTTTTTAGGTTTGACTGGTTACTTTCGAAAATTTATTGCAAACTATTCTGTCATCGCACGACCGTTAACAAACCTATTGAAATCTAACGTCAATTTTCACTTTGGGGAGGAAGAAAAATTTGCATTTACGAGGTTAAAAACTATATTGAGCAACAGTCCAGTTTTAAAATTATATAGGTTAGAAGCGGAGACTGAATTACATACGGATGCTTCGATGCATGGTTATGGTGCAATTCTTTTGCAGCGTAACAGTGTTGATCGTAAATTTTATCCAGTATATTTTGCAAGTGGAAAAACGACATCAGCAGAATCGAAATATATTAGTTACGAGCTGGAAGTTTTGGCAATAGTTAAAGCCTTACGAAAATTTAGAATATACTTATTAGGTATACCATTTAAGATAATTACAGATTGTCGAGCGTTTACATTAACCATGCGTAAGAGAGATTTATGTGTTCGAGTTGCGAGGTGGGCCCTTTTATTAGAGGAATTTAATTATGAAATAGAACATCGTTCGGGAAATAGTTTAAGACACGTAGATGCGTTAAGCCGAAATCCGTTACCGGAATGTATGTTGATAAACGAATGCGAGAATAGCATAATTGTGAGAATTCGTAAAGCGCAATGTGAGGATGAGAGTTTGAAACCGATTTTCGAAGCAGTGAATAAAAAGCAACTAAGTGGGTTCGTAGTGCGAAAGGGACTTTTATATAAAGAAATTGAGAGTGACGTGAAATTGATAGTGCCGCGGCCAATGCAATCGCAAATTATCCGACGCGTACACGAGAACGGTCATTTCGGGAGTGCAAAAACAGAGACTATAATTAGAAAAGACTATTGGTTCACAGACTTAAAATCAAAAGTTGAGAAAGTGGTGCGCAATTGTATTCCGTGCATTCTAGCCGATAGAAAACATGGGAAACAAGAAGGATTTTTACATTCCATTGACAAAGGAAACATTCCGTTAGATGTGTATCACATTGACCATCTAGGGCCACTTCCATCTACGCGAAAGAGTTACAAGCATATTTTCGTGGTCGTAGATGCATTTTCCAAGTTTACGTGGCTGTATGCTACAAAAACTACAGCTACCTCCGAAGTGGTAGAGCGTTTAAAGAAACAATCAGCGATTTTTGGAAATCCTCGGAGGATTATCTCTGACCGTGGTTCTGCTTTCACTTCAAATGACTTTCGAGAATATTGCAAATCAGAAGCAATAGAACACAGTCTGATAACGACGGGAATGCCAAGAGCAAATGGACAGGTAGAGCGTGTGAATAGGACACTTATTCCAATAGTGACAAAGTTGTCTGCACCCAAACCAGATGAGTGGCATCGCTATTTGGATATTGCTCAGAAATTTTTAAATGCAACACCTCATAGAAGCATCGGTACAACGCCATTTAAATTATTGTTTGGGACACACCCAAGAATGAAGAATAATGCAGATATTCGTGAGTTGATAGAGAGGGAATGGATTGATATGTTCCAAAGCAACAGGGAAGAGTTGCGGAATCAAGCTAAGGAATGCATCCTAAAAGTTCAGCGTGAGAATCGTCGTGGCTACGATAAACATAGGAAGAAGGCTCGGCAATACAAAGAAGGCGAATTGGTGGCCATAAAGAGAACCCAACATGGCCCGGGCTTAAAGTTTGCGTCTAAATATTTAGGCCCGTATCGAGTGGCAAAAATTCTAAGGAACGAACGTTTCATTGTAGACAAAGTAGGTGAGCACGAGGGTCCGAAGCAAACGTCGACTTCGGCAGAACATATGAAACCGTGGATTGATGAAGGTAGCGATATCTCATCAGCTGAAGAGTAAACACAGATATCTGGGGACAGATATCGTGCAGGATGGCCGAGTGTGGGATCCTTGACTCGCGGGTCCTACGAACTGTAGATCCTAAGAAGTGCGTGTCTATGTTATCGGTATGAATGAGTGTGTGTGTGTGTGGCGAGACCTTTTTCGGGGACTGAGATGCAGCGCAGAGCGTTGTGAGTCTTGAGAGCGTGAGGAGTCGTGCGAGAGGTCGAGTGACGAGTTTAGAGAGAGAGAGAAAGAGATAGTTAAGAGTGAGAAAGCGGTCGAGCGAGTCTATATATATGTTGTGTGACTTTATTTTCTTAATTTTCTATTTTATTTTATTAAATATTATTGCTTTCATTTTTGTTTTTGAGAGAAAACTCCCTATACACCCAAGATCCCTACACCTTTGTAAAATATAATCTTTTGGAAAATCTTTTCTGCATATCATTTCATAAACCAATGCTTCTAATTGATTATAAAAAATCAGGTAGTTTGTATCTCAAAAGGTGTACGAACATACACATTAAAATAAAAATATAAAAGAGATATTCTCGAATAATTTTATTGTTAAAATAATGTATCGTTACAAAAGACCTTCTCAAATAATTTTTACACACACACACACACATACACGCATTATATATATATTTTTTTTAACCTATCTATTTTACGTGAACGCCACGATGATGTCGGCGCACGAAGCCACCAGCTCGCAATCGATCAGCGAACTTTGATCGAAAGATTCGCTCTCGACGATCGTTTTCACGATATTCTTCGCGTTGCTATACTTCACCGTACCGACGAAATTCATGAATTTAGCAGTCACCGCGGGAACATTGTCGATCAACCATGAATACATGTTGTGTACACAGAATTCAAGATTGTACAAGTTATGCATAGTTTTTTCTGTGACGTACAGAGCTTCGAACTGATTCGACAATTTGACTAGATTCATACCATTGAGATTAACTATTTCTAACGTTACATCATCGCTCATTTTTCGACACTGATTCTGCGTAGACGATGAAAGTAAATCGGAAATATACTCCTTCGTGCGCAACAGCTCTGTCCATGCGTCCAGGAAAAATGTAATCTCGTTATCGCGGTTATCTCCTATAGCCAGTTCCACGCAAATGTCATCGCCGACGCGCACACCAATTTCAAGGTATTTAAAATAATTGCCGGCTATGGAATATCGTCGACTCAAGACCCGTGCGCTGCGCAAACTCCTCGACGATTGCATCATCGATGATCGCGATATGGGCTGCTGTTGAGAAACCCTGCAACAGATTACAAATAAAAAATTAGACGTTTTTCTAAATTTCTTTTTTTTTTCACAATTTTTTCATCTTTCTACTTACATATTATTTAGTCTCCTCTTTTTGTGCGGCTCCTCGGCGTTCGAACGTTCACATTCAGCGGACGGATGGCGGTTGTACTGCATCTTGCGTCGTCTACGTTTTTAGCGATGGTTGTCTCGATCTGAAGCTTGACGCTCGGAATACGTCGTTTTATATGATGTCTCCCTACCACTTCTTTTTTTACAGATAAGATCAACAATCCCCTCCCCGACAGTTATATACACATAATCTCCCTACCACTTCCTTTTCTTTTACGATGATGAAAAAATGATTTCTTAATCGATGTTGTAATGTCCCCAAGGAAGAGTATCGATCAAATTACTGCAAATATACCGCTTATCGTCATGCGGGCTCAACGCTAATTTCTTTTCAAACATCGAATACACCTGATGTCGTACGGACACTATGCGATTACCAGTAACGCTCTTTTCCGTATGATTGCGAAGACATTCGACATAGTCTTCGATACTTATATCTCGAGCGGTAACGTTTGTCCTGATACCTTTGATCTTTTTAGTATCCTGATCACCGTGCACGCGAATCGCATACATTTTCGAACGAAGCCCTACGAACTCAGTCATAATTTTACCGCCGTTTTCATCTTTCATCAAACCGAGCTGTTTATTGTTCGCGAGCGGAACACCGTAAACGTTGTTCGCGGCATAATTGCTTGTGTCGTATCTATGGATATCGCGTTTCAACAGCTCCTCGTACGCGTCATCGCAAGCGATCTGGTATATCAAGCTATCCGTGTCAGTGTACAAAATCTTACAATTTTGCTGGAACTTTGGGTGCATGTATTCGTAATGAAAGCTGTACAAATGAAATTTTGAAATATCTAATATTGACATGCCTACGTAGATTGGTTTGAAAAATTTAACTAGCAGCTTTTTCAGCTGAATCGCGACAAAGTCCTCGGAGAACACCGTGCAGCTATGAAAATTTGGCCTGGCTATCAATCGTTCGACGCCGTGTCTACCGCTCCATCGAGAAAGTAATTTCACGATCTTATGATTTCGAACATTCTCCATAGTTTTTCCAAACACGGCATTGTTCATTAATTTAAACAAATTTTTTGAAAAATCGTTAGTGGCGTTAGCGCGTAATTTCGTGTTCAAATCGATGTAGTTGTACAGCCATCGTGACTGCCGAAACTCCAGAATTCGATGTATTTTCCGCAATTTCAGATTATGTTTTAAACATTGCTGGAGGTATCGGTAATGTACAACGTATCGTTTCTTATCGCGAAGCGTTGCCATCAACTTTTTCTGTGTACTCGAGTCGGTAGCCGTGTCGTGACTTGGACAAAACGGAAGATCCGCGTGAGCATCGTGAATTTCGCGCGGATACTCTAAATCCACCTCCAAAATGTATCCTACGGGACTATTTGCCGGAATGGATTCGACGTCGAAATTATCCACGTTCACCCATCGAAAGTCTCTGTGCGGCAGAGGTTGCGACATTGCCCAACCGTACAAATTATTCACGTCGAAATACATTAAGTAGGTGTACGGTTTGGTCGAGTCGTGCGTAGATAAATATTTATTGTTGGCGTGTGCATATCTGTGAGAATACTGGCTCAATCCGCCGCGTATTCCCCGCTCCACGAACAAAAGCATGTCGACGTCGGTCAACAACTCCAATTCGATCTTTGTCATTTTTAACATCACGTCCCACGCGAAACCGGGGAGCGTGTAATAATGCGCAGGATCGAGCTTGTAATTCTCGAGACAGTCATCGCGAAAATTTTCAAAAACATCCGCCAACAACAGCACGTCCAATTTTAAATATAAATCGCTGTACTGCCCAAGCGTTTGTACAGCGAAACGCGACCAAACCGTATTCGCGTGAAGGTAATCGACGTCGGATATCTCGCTGCCATACAACCGATTATAAAATGCTTCACGCGGCGGCAAACACGTATCGTTCAATTTGTCGTACGATGTCAGATAATCGTACGGGAAAACGCCTTTTCTGGTCAATAGTTTGAAATCGTCGCGGGAAAGATGTGCAAATTCTCCTCGCACGATGCGTAATTTACTTTCGTCCAAGTACGACGACAGCTTGTCCAGACTCGAGTTCAAGAACTTGAATGAGTCGATGAAGCGGAATTTCAAAAACTTTGCATACTTTTGCGCTTCACCCTGCTGTCTCTCGATAGGAACGTTCTTCGTGAAAGAGATATACTTCTCTTTCGTCAATGGCAACACGTCTATCCGCCCCTCGAACGAGTTAGCTAATTCTTTGATAATGAAATGGGTGTCGTATCCCGATAAATTATGGAAAACCACGGGTATCACGTACGAAGATTGATAGCTTGTATGAGATAATTTGATTGATAGCTGATAACGCGCTAAACGTCTCGAACGACATATCGGTATTTACATGATCCTGATGAATGTGACGCAAGTTCATGGTATCCTGTTTGAATAGAATCAACATATTGGCATTGTCACGAATTAAATGTTTAGGTATTCTCGCGTACGACTGACCCAGGTAGAAGCAATCGACGTGCGAATGTCTACCCATCGCGAAATATTCTCTCATGATATCCTGCTCGTCGCACGCCACGTCGTCGAAGATGAATATCGAATCGGGCCTTGCCTCTGCTGGGGGGATTACGTCAGCGTTGTCTGCGAACGCAAAGTAGCCTACATCCTCCCCCACGGATGAGAACAGTTTGCTCAAGTATTCATATTTTGGTTGATTCAGCGATTTCGAGTACACGTAAACGTTTGCAAATCGTAGTCCGTTCACGCTTTCCAACAGACTAATCATAACGTTCGTTTTACCACATCCTGACGGACCGCTTATGACGCATCGTACAGTGCATGGTAACAATGATCCGTGTTTTCGGATCGTCTCGTCGCAATCGTCGAACGCGCGACACATTGGAACACGAATATCCAAAGATTGTCTTACAAAACGCATGATCCGATTGATTCGATGAGGGGGATGGGCGGGTAGTATTTATACGAGAGCTCAAACACCGTCGGTATCAGTCACTCTTCGTACCCCCCACCCCTCCGAACGTGTTCTTTTCTTTAAAAAAAAGAGAGAGCAGAAAAATAGCTTATGCGCGCGAATCATCGTTCACGACAACGACGACGACGTTTCGGTCCGCATACGGGTAAGGGGTTTTTAAACAGAGCTATAAACGCGTTACCGTTTGAATTGCATATACCTGGTTATCAATTCTGCGGACCCGGTACGAAACTGCCCGCGCGATTAGCTCGTGGAGATCGAGGAATCAATCCGTTGGATGCGGCTTGTCGCGAGCACGATATAGCGTATTCGCAGTACAAGGATCTTGGAAATCGTCACGCGGCCGCTCGCGTTTTGGCGGATCGAGCGCTGCATCGGCTAACGTCTGGAGACGCTGCATTGGGAGAGAAGGTGTCCGCAGCTGCAGTGTTGGCAGCCATGAAAGTTAAAACGAAATTGGGCATGGGCTTGATAAAGAAAAAAGGTGAAAAGAGAAAAAAAGAAAACGGAGAAAAGAATTCTCCCGATCGCTAAACGCGGTGGTTTTCTGCCGTTGTTGTTGCCTGCTTTGTCGGCCATAGGAGCATTGACGGGTGGTGCCGCGGGAGTAGTCAAAGTCATAAACTATGCAAAAGCTGCGAAGAAACAATTGCGAGAAGCGGAGCGACACAATCGAGCCATGGAGGGTCGTGGGTTACGTCTCGCACCGTATAAGCATAGAAAAGGTTTCAAGGGGGGAGAGAAGAAAAAAAAAACGAAGAAAGACAACTCGACGACAGACGTTGAATTGATGGTCATCTGTAAAGAATTACCGTACTTTCGCGGAGTTTTTATGCGTGACGGTTTGCCGCCGCGCGCGTGGGTAAACGAGCGAGGTATAGTCAATCTAGATAATAGTCGTGGGCCGGGGACGCACTGGGTCGCCTATATAAAACACGGCTCGCGTATCAAATATTTTGATAGTTTTGGAAATCTTCGACCGCCGATCGAGTTGATTCGCTATTTCGGCGCGAACGCGATCATCTTATATAATCACGAACGTTTTCAAAACTACGACGAAAGCGTGTGTGGACAATTGTGTGTAAAGTTTCTCCGAGAAACTGTGTTATAAATTCTCTGGAAAGAGTCTCTCTCTCTGCACGATGCATTCGAAAAATTCATTTACGTTCACGTTGTCGGGGAGAAGCAGCGTACTGTCGTCCAAGCACTTTCCACCCATAGATCTGAGCAATGGCGAATACGAGCTGGGGTTGCTCGATTTGCAAACTTATTACACGATACCGAACATCAGCGCCAACATTGGAAACAATCGAATCTACTTTGGCGAAAAAGACGAGGAGATCGTCATACCTGACGGTTCGTACGAATTGGAGGCGATAAACGCGTACTTGAGACGTGAAATATGCGCACGATATCCACCAAAAAATGTTGACGAATCGTCAATCACCTCAGATATCGAATATCCGCTAATCTTACGAGCGAACACCAACACCATGAAAAGTGAAATTATAAGCAAATATCAAATAAACATTGCAAAGCCTTGCAACGTGGGGTCTATCCTAGGATTTTCCATGGGTCGTGTTTTACCACCG
Organism: Lasioglossum morio; assembly: GCA_916610235.2. Classification (NCBI taxonomy): domain Eukaryota; kingdom Metazoa; phylum Arthropoda; class Insecta; order Hymenoptera; family Halictidae; genus Lasioglossum; species Lasioglossum morio. The sequence continues at coordinate 382,186 of OU744334.1, forward strand.
AACGCGTGGCATACGTCGAACGCGCCTGTGAATATCATTAGCGTGAATATCATACGAGTGGAATGCAACATAACCACCGAATCGTACGACAATGGTAAACTCGTTCACACGATACATGAATTCGCGCCTCAGGTACCGCCAGGGTATAAATTGTCGGAAACACCCGCGCGAGTCATTTACCTTCCGATCGTTCCACGAGTAATTGACGATTTAACGATTCGCATAGTCGATCAATCCGGAGGTTTGATTGATTTTCGAGGTGAAGAAATCACGGTGCGACTGCATGCGCGACGAAGCAATGCTAATTCATAACAATACGGCATTCCATACGTTGAACAACAGCACCTGTAGCAACAACAACAACAATAATAGCAACACATTGATTCGCAAGAAACTACCCGCTGAGAAAAACGTAAAGTCACCGATTCGTAAGAAATTAACCGTGGAAAACGTCAAGTATCTACGATCTTTGCGATTTATTGTTAAAAAGTAAGAGGTAAAATCATGTTCGACGATATTTTGAACATCTCCGAAGCACCGATCTTCGACAATCGCATAACGAAGATTGAGCTGCATACGTACAATCCGTATGCCAACACAACGTTCGAAAACAGCGACGAGATAAGAATACCCATTCAACAACAAGACCTTTACACGCTCCCGTGTAAAAGCTTCCTATACATTGAGGGAAAACTTAGTTTACCGGGAAAACTTCAATTAGCGGCTGCAGGAGAACTCTCCATCGATACGGTAATTCTCGAGAACAATGCCGTTGCGTTTATGTTCGAGGAAATACGCTACGAATTGAATGGCGTGGAAATCGATCGGTCCAGAAATCCTGGTGCGACGACAACTCTCAAGAATTATGTGAGTCTGTCCAGAACGAGAAGCAGAGCATTGTCCAACGCTGGCTGGATGTATGGCGATGATCGGCGGAAACTGACTGCAACGGACACGGCTGCGATACATTTCAACTTTTGCGTGCCTATGAGCGTTTTATTAGGCTTCTGCGAAGACTACAAACGCGTTGTGATAAATGCTCGACACGAATTGATTTTGATTCGCTCGCGTACCGACGTGAACGCGTTGTACAGTCCTTCCGAGAACGCGAAACCTATTCTGAATCTGTACAAAATTCAATGGCGAATGCCGCACGTTGCATTGCAATGGCGAATGCCGCACAGAAATACATAAGCTGTCCATGTTACATATTTTAGACAACGATAGACCGATCGGCATGAGTTTTCGATCATGGGATCTGTACGAATATCCTCTGCTACAGACGACTACGAAGCATACATGGGCGATAAAAACGGCTCAGCAAATGGAAAAACCGAGATACGTGATATTCGCTTTGCAAACCGATCGAAAGAATAACTTAACGAAAACGGCTACGCGATTCGATCATTGCACATTGACAAATATTCGGCTTTACTTGAACTCTGAAACCTATCCGTACGATGATTTAAATATCGACTTCGAGAAAGGTAAATACACGTTGCTCTACGACATGTATGCAAAATTCCAAGAATCGTACTATGGCAACGGTGAAGCGCTACTCAACATCACGGATTTCCTGCGATACGGCCCGTTCGTCGTTCTCCCCAGATAGCACCGTACGTCCGAAGGACATTCGTTTCATGTTCACTTTATGTCCATATGTCCCACATCCGTTACGGACGTCCCTTGGACATCCATTGGACCTAAATTTCGGTTGTCCTAGGCACATCCGTTTTTTAGGTCCTAAGGACATCCGTTGGACTTCAATTTCGAACATCCGTGGGACATCCGTTATTTACGTTCCTCGGATATCTGTGGAACCTAAATTTCGGATGTTCCAGGGACATTCGTTTTTCAGGTGCTAAGGATATCCGTGGGACTTCAATTTCGGACATCCGTGGGACATCTGTTTATTACGTCCCGTCGGACATCCGTGGGACCTAAGCTTCGAATGTCCAAGTACGTTTATTTTTTAAGTCTTATAATAATCTTATGTGACAGGTGAGCAGAGTGACATAGTCAGAGTCAAAGCGTCGCACAGTGAGGTATTTGGCCGAAAATAAATAATGTATTTTAACATTTAAAAAATCAAAATGATTTTTGCTTTTTGTCGAAAAAAATTTTTTTTCGAAATTTTAAATACAGAATTTTTAATTACTGTTCTTAATTACTAACTACTGTTCTAAGTACATATTTAAGTACTGTTCAACTTTTATTCGAAACATTTTATCCTCAGATTATCCAAACTCTTGAAAAGTAGTGATAATTGAATGCTTTGAGTGCGATATACAGAGCACTCAGATTTCATTCAGTTATCATTTAAATTAGTATTGTTATTAATATTTATATATATATATATATATATAATATTATAATAATAAGAATATTACTAATCACTTTGTAAGTTTTTTTTCGATTTCAAGACTTTATATACGATTTTCCCGTTTCTCAGCCAAATACCTTACAGTAGCGTCGCTTCTCATCACCGTGCGTTTACGTGAAGTGAGGTTAGGTTAGTTTAGCACGTGTTCCCTGTGCACAAGTTCGTAATATTCCAATTAATAAAAAACTTCTTGCAGTCTAGTAATGTTTAGAAGCATATTAAGATTGGAAATGTTAAAAAAAAAACAAGGTCAGGAACAACCAATACAAAAAAAACAAGATCAGGAACAACTAATACAAAAAACAAGATCAGGAACAACTAATACAAAAAAAATCATAGAAAAAGTTTCACTTCAAACATAATGAACGATCAAAATTTGCTTCGCAAAGAAGGAGAGCGTATGAGAAAGAAAGAAACGTAGTTCATAGCATTTCCCATACGCTCTCCTTCTTTGCGAAGCAAATTTTGATCGTTCATTATGTTTGAAGTGAAACTTTTTCTATGATTTTTTTTGTATTAGTTGTTCCTGATCTTGTTTTTTGTATTAGTCGTTCCTGATCTTGTTTTTTTTTTTGTATTGGTTGTTCCTGATCTTGTTTTTTTTTTAACATTTCCAATCTTAATATGCTTCTAAACATTACTAGACTGCAAGAAGTTTCACTTCCACCGCGCGTGGTTTTCCACACGTATATTTTTTTTTCTTTACACTTTTCTGTACACTTTCGGCTCCTGTTTGTAAGAAATAAGTTTTCATGAAAGTTACGTTAGCACAACCCTGTATATGTATTCAGTTTGATTGAAAATGTGGGATTCTACTTAGATTTTGGTAAACACACATTAGTATAATAATACTTTGTAAACACCGCACTGAGCTTCTTCTGCGCGACTAATTTTGTTTTTAAATGAAAATATATTTATTCATTTTGATTGAAAACGTGGATTCTACTGAGATTTTGGTAAACACACATCAGTATAATATAATAATAATATAATAGAACTGCGATCCATATTCTACGATACAGAGCTCCGCTCTTTATACAAGAGTTTTTGTTGTCGCCATAAGTAGGGTGTCTCGGTTTATGTTTACCACTGTCGCTTCCCATATTATGTTTATATTTATCACGTACACTTCAGAATCATACGTTCAGGAACGTATAATCCAATTCGTTAGCCACTGTGTTCTCCGGATCTGTCTCCGTTGGATTTTTACCTTTGGAGATATGTTCAATCGGTTGTACACGACAGAACAATGAATAATGTTCAATAACTTTGGAATCACATAACAAATGCATGTAATAGCATAAAAAGAGATGCTGTAATGATGGCAACAATGAGAAATGTAATACAAAGAGCGGTGCTCTGTATCGTAGAAAAATGAATCGCAGTTCCAACATCTGATGTAACTTGATTTTTTTTTGTAAGAAATAAGTTTTTATGAAAGTTACGTTTGTATAACCCTGTATATGTATTCAGTTTAATTGAAAACGTGGGATTCTACTTAGATTTTGGTAAACACACATCAGTATAATAATACTTTGTAAACACTACACTGAGCTTCTTCTGCGCGACTAATTTTGTTTTTAAATGAAAATATATTTATTCATTTTGATTGAAAACGGGGATTCTACTTAGATTTTGGTAAACACACATTAGTATTTTTATTTTATTTTTGATTTTACTTCAACTCGCCCGTAAGACAGCGCAGTCTAAATATCTCTATATGTCTGCAGTCGTAACATAACCATGAATTTGTAACCTTTTCGATTGATCCTACTACCGAGCATTTTATTCGTTTCGATATATTCCAAAATGTTCGCTATTATTCTAAAGATCATTGGTTGTCCCCAATCGGTGGACCGGGGTTCGAATCCCGTCGGGGTAAGAAATTATTCTTCTCCGTTTATTCTCAGTTTAAATTTTCGCGCCCCACTTTCCACTTCCGTGACATCGAAACGTCACATATCCGTTATATCGAAACGTCACATCCGTTATTTTAGAAAATTGTTACCCTCAGCAAAGAAGTTTCACTTCAAAAAGCGTGTGCGAGTGATTCGATGCCTTCACCCACTTCTCAGGATTGTGTTGGTGACTCTCGTCACTGCGATTTCAGGTAAGCTTTTATTTTATATTTATTTTACCACGTTTTTTTCAGTCATTGAAACATTATTGATAATACGAACATACAAAAATATTATTAGGTTGGAGGGAAAATTCTATCGTATTTTAAAGAGAATATTTGAATCAATTTATGAATATACATGTTTAATATTATTCAATGATATAATTTCCATTATTTGTAACACTATGTTACCATTTTTCATGTAACCTGTCAATTTCTGTTTTCCAATCACTCACTAACTAAGTAACTTTTTTTTACATTACAGGTAAAATTACCTGCTTATTTAAAATACCACTTAGTTTTCCCTCTAACCTAATATATTCATGTTGAAATCTTCCCGTTTATTGGACAATGTTTCTCACCAAGAAATTTTAATTTTCAGATGCAGCGAAGATATCCAATTACATGTATTGCGACGTTGTCCCCGAACGAGCGGTCTTTACCGCGCTCGGACAAGGGCAACTCCCGGAATTTTACAAGCTCTGAGGCTGGGCCGTACGCGGCCGTGCAAATACGGTCCTCCCGGGGCAAAACAGCTATTCGGAGGGCTCGACTTGAACGCAAAAAAAAAACTTTGTTCGGGCGCCAGGTACTCGGAAGTACCAATCGAAACGTGAAGTGCAGCCCGAGCTCGGGGAAGCCGAGTCCGGGACGAGCCCCCCGCAAACCGCGAGACGGAAATCGCGACACGAATGGCCAGGCGTTCGGACACAGGGAATAACGGGGACTACCCTCACGGCAGGGCGGATCGCGCAGGTGTACAGTAACGAGACGAAATTGGGCTCTACGTTATTTTATTGAGGATCTCAATACGTCGGTGGTACATGAAAGCGACCACGTGGTCGCGACCCGGGAGCCCGCGCTCCTAGTACACTTTTGCGGAAGATGGTCGCCCGCGGAACGCGTTTTGTCAAACGGAATTGTCTCGCAACGGTACGATGGACGGTACAGTATAAATCTCGCACGAACGAGAATTCGCAAGCGCGGTTGATCGGCGCGCGGAATTCCGGACTGTCGCGTTTATCTCTCGAAGATGTTACAGAACGAGAATCGATTCGCTACGCGCGTTTAATACGTCGTAACCGGATTTCGCGAGCTAGATGGTACCTCGCGACGCTATTCTTTTCCGACGCGACTCCTGAGGAAGACTTCTTTCGCACGCGGAGGGAACGATCTAAACGAAATTGCTCAAAGCGTCTCTACACGAGACGCGAGCTCACGGCCTGAGGTATTACACCTCGACCAAACGAAACTTCGAGGACGAGACGGCACCGCGTCGTCCTCGGACAAAACGAAAAGAACCAACGCGAAAACGGAATCGAGGAAATCACTGGTCGACTTACCCTTGGTCGGGAATAAACGATCCGCCGGATTTCTGTTGAACGGCCGCTGCGTTCCTCGCCTTGCTCGATTCAGGGCACGAAATTTCACCCGCGACTTCGGAACTTCGGAACTACGGGATTCTGCTCTTAGACCTTTGACAACGCGACTCTTTACTCGGGAGACCAGTGCGACAGTGATTCCGCGATCCGCATCGACCAGGATCGGCGATCCTCGTTTCCCCCCACTACGCGCTCGTTGCCGAATTTTCCCGAGTGGCTTCGCCCGCTCGCGACTAGTAGATCGCAGGATCGTCGGACAGGTCCTAGGGCCCCAGACCTGAGTCCTTTTGGACATCGATACATGGATCTCCTACGCCACCCCGATCCGGATTTCCAGCCACGGCGGGTTGAGACGTCGGTCGGAACGACAATTCACGGTGGTTTGCTGGAGCTTTCTGTCCGAGCTCGACCTCTCTGTGGGGTTTCGGATCCAACCAAACGCTACTCATGGCCATTTCTTCCTCCGGCTGATCCTTTGAGGGGCGCCTTCTCGGGTTTTCGGCTTCCGTGCCCCTTGGCACGGCCCTGAAACTTCGCCGTACTCGGCACGCGCAAGAGATGGCGTTAATTACCCATCTTTAGATTTTTGTCATTCCTTCAGGAGCGCTCTAGTGTCGGCGGGTGATTTTCGTGACCGCTAGAGGTCGGCCCGGTCCACTCCGTACACGGTCAAAAGACCGTTTACGCGAAATAAAGTGACGGAGCAAATTGCAACGTCACAACTCCCCCCCCCTTAAAATGGACCGGACTGACCGATGGTTGTCGACCCCGTGATTCCTGATTCGCCAAAAATAGAGCGTTCCCTCTGGAAGTCGACCTTTACAAAGAGAGCCTTCACCGCTGTACGAACACGCCTTCGCTGCAACCCCTTCCTAAGTTTCTACTGCTACCTGAAAATACCTTATAATACCTGAAAATACTCAACGCTACTCGCGATTACCTGAAATTACCTGAAATTCGGACGAGACCAATTCACACTAACTACGGGTGGGAAGGTTACAAAATTAATAACGAATTACGCAGTTGATTCTTTTACAAAAATACGGTATTTATTTAATCTATCTTATTATTTAGAATTGGCGAATATTTACGTTATAATAATACTGAAATACTATCGAAATTCGGTAATTTGGATGACATGAATAAAAAAAAAACGAAGAAGAGTGAGAGAAAGAGAGAAAAAAAAATGGAAAGAAAAAAAAAGAAAAATAAGAAGAAAAAAAATGACGCTTGACTGCGATCCGGATTTTTCCTGATTTCTTTGGCGGTACTAGGGCCTAGCAATAACGAAACTGAACGGAATTTAGGTTCTTTTTGGACGGCGACCGAACGGAATCTTTATTTTCGTGTGGTTTCCCCGAGCCGGATTCTTCACTCCCTCGGGAGTTTCGGGAGTCCCAACTTCTCTCGGTGTGCGTCGTTCATTTTCTGCCATTCGCCTTTACACGATGGGCACGTTCTTATCGAGACGTCTGGCCTGCCGCATTTAAAACAGATTTTCTTCTGTTCTTTTGGGCACTTGCTTCTATTATGCCCGTGTTCCCCGCAATTCCAGCAGGCATCCGGATCTTGCGCTTTCCTCGTGGCCTTCCCTTCCGTCCATTTCTCGAATTGGTGCCAATTCGGTATTTGGCGCTTTGGTCGGTGGTATTCCGGTATTTGTTGTCGCCTTCCCTGGCTTCCGGATTCTTTTTTTTCTTTTGCCTCACCGGGAGTTGCTGGAGTTTCTTGTCGCGGTCCGGGAGCATCTGCTTTCGTTGTTTCCGGACTTGGTGTTGTCGTAGCCTCCTTTTGCTCATTCGCCGTGCGGCGTATGTAATGCCTTAAGGCGTCGATATTTGCTATTATGTAATCGAAATTTTGTTCGATTACCCTACAGCGCTCGTCCATATCCGTGATTACTAAAGCCTCCTCCGTACGCTCCTCTTTCGGTTGGGGTTCGGGATTTTCTGCCACCTTTATCGGTACCATTGGTGGTTCCAGATTTCTTCCTTCCTCTTCGGTAATTCCGAGGAGGTCTTGTATCGGTACTTCCGGTTGCTTCTTCGGTATTGGACGGAAGTAAATCCGCAACGCTTCCACTTCCGTTCGGACCAGTCCTAGGGCTAGGTCTATGTTTTCGTACCCCTCCCGTATTCTGCGGTCGCCTCAGGAGTTCTTCATCTGCAATATTTAATATTGTAGTGGTGGGCTGCTCCGCTGGTTCGTCGTGAGGTGGAGTGTACGATTTCAGGTCCGACACATGGACTTTTCCAGCTTTCTTGCCCTCTAACGTGGCTAGATTGACTACCACTTCCGAAGCCTTTGACTCGATACGGAAAGGTCCTACAAATTTCGGACTCAGTTTCGACGCGATATTCTGCGCGGTCGACGACAATACGTGATTTCGTCGCATTACCAATTCCCCTATTTCGAAACGTTTATCCCGATGGCGCGAATCATAATATTTCGATTGCGTTTCGTACGCCCTATCAAGGTTTTCGCCTACCCAATGACGTAACGACGCGAGATGCGTAATTCGTTCCTTCCACTCCCCGGAGGGTACGGTCTCTAATTCTACCGGCGGTTCTTCGGCCGCTCGTTTACATATGAACGGTCTCGGATCTCGTCCGAAATTTAAAAATGCCGGAGACGCTTGTAGTACTGTGTGGTGTGCGGTATTATACGCGAAACGGAATTTTGGGATGTTCACATCCCAATCGCGATGATCATTTCCAATGTACGATATTATCATTGTTTTCAATACTCTGTTCACCCGCTCTACAGGATTTGCCTGCGGGTGATACGGAGGCGTCGTTGAGACTGCAATTCCGTAATCTTTTGCGAGTTGGTGAATATCTTTGTTCACGAATTCGGTACCGTTGTCTGTTATCAATACCTCGGGCGTTCCCCAACGCGAAAATATTTGATTCTCGAGCGCTTCCGCAATTTTTGCCCCGGTGGCTTTCCGGAGGGGACAGCACTCGATCCATTTAGTAAAAAGATCTTGCATAACCAACAGATAGGCGAATCCAGCACGACTACGAGGGAGCGGACCCATTATATCTGTCGCTACCACCATCCATGGTGTTCCGATACGACGCCTTCCCATGAGCCCGGAGGGGAGGGATTGTTCCACCTTCGATTTTTGGCATATGAGACAGCGCCGCACGTATTCTACCGTGGTACGAAACATTCCCGGCCAAAAATATTTGCTCGCTAATCGGTGGTAGGTCTTTTCCACCCCTAAATGTGCCGCTTGTACCTCGTCGTGCGATTCTTTTAGAACTTCTGTTCTTCCTTCTGTCGGAATTACTAATTTCCATTCGTCTAAATCTCTACCGAGAATTTCCGCGATTAATGGATCGGTACGTCGATGGTAAAGTTTCCCCTCGCGAATGGACCAGTCGGGAAATCGCTTTGGATTCGCTTCAACCGCACGAAATTTTTCTTCGAACCAGCCTATTCGCGTTGCTGCTACCATTGGCAACCCTTTCCCTTCCTCTTCGGTCCCCTCAAACATTCGCGAAAGCGCGTCAGGCACCTGATTTAGCGAGCCTTTTCGATATTTTATTTCAAAATCGTATTCTAGCAGCTGTAATGCCCATCTCGCGAGTCTCCCCGATGGATTCGTGAGCTGCCGTAACCAACGAAGACTACTATGATCCGTAAAGATCGTGAATCGATAACCCTCCAAATACGGTCTAAATTTCTGTACGGCCCACACGACAGCTAAGCATTCAAGTTCCGTCGCGGAATATTTTCGTTCTGCGTTGTTAAGTGAACGACTAGCGAACGCGATCACCCTTTCCTCCCCCTCGATCTCTTGTCCTAATACCGCCCCCAGCCCCACCGTACTTGCGTCGGTCTGCAGGACAAACGGGATTTCAAAATGTGGACACGCGAGGGTCGGCGCGGTCGCAATTAACGCTCTTAATTTTTCGAAGGCGGATTGTTGTCCGTCCTCCCATTTCCAAGTCTGTGCTTTTCGTAACAAGATGTTCAATGGTTCCGCGACCGTTGCAAAGTCCGGAATGAATCTTCGATACCAAGAAGCCATTCCGAGAAATCTTCGCAATTGCTTCAAATTTTTCGGAGCCGGAAAAGACTGAATTGGTGCGATTTTCTCTGCGTCGACTTTTAAACCCTCGCGACTGACCACGAATCCTAGATATTTAACTTCTTCCCTGCAGAACTCGCATTTTTCGGGATTTACAATTAACCCGGCCGATTTTATTTTATTTAACACCCGTTGAAGCCACTGCATGTGTTCTTCAAACGTTGTTGTCGCGATGATTATATCATCAAGATACGCGAAAGCATGGGGTTCCATTTCCGGACCAATTAAACGATCTAATAAACGTTGAAACGTTGCCGGAGCTCCTGTGAGTCCGTATGGCATTCTTCGGAAATGAAACAACCCTTTACCGGGGACCGTAAACGCGGTAATTTCTTTACTATTTTCCTCGAGTGGAATTTGAAAATAAGCTTGACTGAGATCGAGCGTGGAAATGTATCGCGCGGCGCGTAATTTATCGAGAATGCTTGTCATAACCGGTAACGGGTACGCGTCTTTTTTCGAAACTGCATTGACTTTGCGGAAATCTAAACAAAATCGATATTTGCCATTGGCCTTTTTAACCATAACTATCGGGCTTGACCACTCGCTTTCCGATGGTTCAATTATTCCATTTTCTAATAACGAATCTACCTCTTTGTAAATCGCTTGTTGCACGATCGGTGAGACCGGATAGGACCTTTGTTTAATAGGCCTATTGTCTCCGACGTCAATTCTATGAGTGGTCAAGGTTGTCATTCCCGGTATTTTTGCAAAGTCTGCCATTTCCTTCTCCAAAAATACGCGTAGCCGTTCCTTTTCGATTTCCGATAATGTTCGTAGGCCGCAACAGAGTGGCTCGTTCGATTTGGGACCGAAGGGAAATTCGAGGCGTGGTCTCGACGCAAAATGCCATTTTGCCCTATGATACTCGACAACGATACCAAATTTTGCTATCGCATCAATTCCTAACAATAACGGATTAACCAAATTATCGAGAACGCGTACGAGAATGTCTCGAGATTCTTTCTTTATCGTTATTCGTAAGCGCGCTTGTTCCGTTGCTCTATCTATCGCTCCTGTCGCTAGTAAAAAATAGCACGGTTTGTCCGCGAGCGATATTTCCGCGTGGTTTTCTACCGACCGAATTACCGCTCGACTTGCGAACGATATTGAAGAACCGGAATCAATTAAAGCTGGCGCTCGATATTTACCAATCTGCGCATCGATAATTAATAACGACGGTCGTGAATCTAAATCTTTTATTCCATTTATTTCCGAAATGCGGGCCGATATTATTGTTCGCGGGACCGTTCTGGCCCTTGCGAGCGGCTCCGTACGAAGTTTTCCGATTTTCTTTCGCAGCGACGACACTCGCGAATGGTCACCCCCTGCTCCCCGCACCCGTAACAGTGCTTAGTAGGCCTTTCCCTGCACTCTTTAGACCAATGTCCTGAGCGTTGACAGTTCCAGCATGTGGTTCTGTTCACCGGTTTGTTGTCCGATGAACCGACAGCACAGCTGGTATCTGTCACTCTCGACTGGCCGCGATTCGGCTGTGGTCGGGAATCTTCGCGTCTCTCCGAGTATTCGTTCGGGCGACGCGACTGCGGTGCGTGGAGACGGGGTGACGTCGTACGGCGCTCGAAGGTATGGGGTTCGCGGGGACGAGAGGGTCCCGCTCGGTACCCCTCGTCGTCGCTCTCCCTCTTCTCCCTCTCGCGGACTGCGTTGACGGACTCGTATTGTCGGAACTGATACGATTTCTCGCGACTCAAACTTTTCGATAGCTTTTTGTATCGGCTCGGATCATAGGCGAATGATTTATTCGCTAGACACGGAGACCGATACAAATCCGCGTTACCGGTCGAAGCGTTACTTTCCGCGTCCCGTAATCTTTCCTCGAGCTCATCGATGGATTTCACGCTGTCTAATCCTATTCCGCTACGTAATTCTTCTCGCGCGTTCCAATATATTCTTCGAATACTTTTCCCCAACGGCCACGGATTCTCTAACCGGTCTATCATCGTCCGCATGTACGTTAGATAATCGCGTACAGGTTCCTCCGGACCCTGTTTCCGAATTCGCAAATCATGTTCTAAAAGTTCTTGATAGTCCGGATCAAAGAAATTTTTCCGCCATTCCTCAACGAATTTTTCCCACGTCGTGATTTTACCGCGGGACGCGTACCACAAGGCAGCTATGCCGGAAAAGCAAATCGGCAAGCAACGCAATAGATCTTCGTCTTTTAAATTTGAGCAGTCTCGCAAATCGCGAAGTCGAATGAGGAACATTTCTGCATCCTCTTCCGGTTTTCCCGCAAAATGCAGACGCCATTTCCGAACTACGTCAAACGCGGAAGATGGTACGCGGCGTTCCGTCGGGATTTCGTCGGTTCGCGCTTTTGAGCTGAATACGGTCGTGGGCCGCTTCAATATCGGTGGTCTCATTTTCCCGGGTGTATGGGTTTCCGGTACTTGAAGAGTCACGGTCGATACTTGTGGACTGGATGGAGGGGCATCCGGGTCCCATTTTAAAGAAGAAACGTATTCTTCCTCGGGGTCGGTTTCGTACGCGCTGTAATACGACGCGTCGTCTCCGGCGGTCGACATTTTTCGTCACCCGGTACGTTACGAGAATTCGTTATTTATTTCTCGTCTTCGAAACGTTCGAAACGCGCTTCTATTACGAGGCTTCTCGGCCGCGCGCGATGTTTACGTTACGCGTCCGGACTCTACCCCCCTTCACCCGTCCTTCGCTCGCTTCGTATTGTCCGTCGTCGTCGCGCGATCGGAAATTTCGGCCAGGCTTATCGCAAACGAAAATAAAACTCGAGGACGCGTTGACTTTAACCGAATTCGTAGCCTTGATTGGCTATTGTTACGAATCGCGTTCAAATTCTTCGTCTTTGTTCTCGATACTTCGGAACGATTTCGAAACCACACAGTACTATTCGCGAACAATATTTGTCTCTCCGGACAACGCGAACGCAAACACAACGGCAGTGTTGCGAGGAAAAAAAAATTCTACTTCCACGCGAACAATTTCTAACAATTATGAATTTTACACCGGGAAAGGTCTCAATATCACACCTTCCTTCCTTCTCTTTACCGCGCTCGGACAAGGGCAACTCCCGGAATTTTACAAGCTCTGAGGCTGGGCCGTACGCGGCCGTGCAAATACGGTCCTCCCGGGGCAAAACAGCTATTCGGAGGGCTCGACTTGAACGCAAAAAAAAAACTTTGTTCGGGCGCCAGGTACTCGGAAGTACCAATCGAAACGTGAAGTGCAGCCCGAGCTCGGGGAAGCCGAGTCCGGGACGAGCCCCCCGCAAACCGCGAGACGGAAATCGCGACACGAATGGCCAGGCGTTCGGACACAGGGAATAACGGGGACTACCCTCACGGCAGGGCGGATCGCGCAGGTGTACAGTAACGAGACGAAATTGGGCTCTACGTTATTACCACGTTTTTATTAGCTCGGTTTCTTGTTTGTGTGTTTGTGAGTTTGTTTGTTTGTTTGTTTGTTCGGTGGCAAATTTTGCAATTGATTTTAGACTAACTTCCTGATGAGCTAGAGACTTGAAATCGGGCATATGGCTCAGAACTGGATGACAATGCATTATTAAAAAAAAAAAATTTTAAAAAGTCTATCCGTTTAGGAGAAATGCCAATTAAAAATATTTCCCTTTCACTTCCCCGCGAAACCTACGTCATCGCGTTCAGCGATCGCCACGCCGCGCGACTTGTCCCCACTCCACGGACCCACTTTGCCCCGACGAAGCCCGACTCAGTATATGAAAAGCGAGCTAGTAGTAGTAGCCGTGCGACGATCGGTAGTACATCATTGCTTTGTTTACCAAGTGAAAGAACATTACGTTACGTTACGAAAGAACGTTACACTTTTCTGCTATAATTTCATCAAAATGTTTAAAATCAATTGAAATATACGTGCAAGAAGAAGGAGAGGAAGCCATTTGACGGTGGGGAGCATGTATGATATAGGTAATATTAATATCGAGTACGAGATTAAATTTAAAGAGTCTGTGTTTGAAACTGTTAGAAATAATGTCTACAAAAAAAGGAGCAGTTCGTTAATGATGATTTTCACAGGGAAGCCACCAAATCACCAGGTATGTCATTGAATATTTTGCGTTAAATATTTCCTTGAAAATGTTACAAAATTTGTTGAAAGTATTATATTATCAACGCAGCCATCCATTTGAATATGTTTAAAAATTGAACTGTATCAGTTTTAGTCAACTGAAACTTCGAGAATATTAGTAAAACGTTAGACTAAATTTTTGTAGTAGTAGTTACATATTTATTAGAAACTAAGTGAAGTTATTGCGTACAAAATAAATATGTATATTATTTTTTTCAGTGAATTCTACTATTCCGAGTAAATCGTCGCGCTGCTCACCGATGACGTCACAGTGAAGCTGTTTAGCTTTGTTCTATAGGTAGTGTTGTGTTTATAAAGTATTATACTAGTATTTGTTTACCAAGCGAAAGAATCGTTACTCCGAGATTCTCCGTCGAACCATTATATAGACATTTGGGGTACAATATTTTTTTGAGCCAAAAATTCCTTCTTTTCATATAGGTGTCCTGATTACCCTATTTAATATTTAACGCAGTCAGTTGAGGATGTTTGCTCGCAATGTATTAAATAATTAATAAATAATGAAATCAATAAAATCTATATACTTTTTCACAAGTTGCAAGGTATATCTTTTATTTAACACTATTCCTACCGATACTTCACGTGTACCTATTCCTACTGCGACCGGTCAAATCACCGGTCTTTAGCACAACTTATATTTTTACAACGTTTTTATTAGCTCACTTTCTTGTTTGTTTGTGTGTTTTTTAATATAGAATGAAGATAATAGACAATTTCATAGTATAAAATTAAAAAGCAGAAAATAATTATTTAAATAAAAATAAATTTTTAAAAATACCACGTTTTTAAAACGGTCTAAAAAGTATAAAATAATTTGAAAAAAAATAAAATGGACTAAAAAGTATAAAATAATTGAAAATAAAAATAATTTGAAAAAAAATAAAAATAAAATGGACTAAAAAGTATAAAATAATTTTTAACAAATGGACTAAAAAGTATAAAATAATTTTAGAAAACGGGCTAAAAGGTATAAAATAATTTGAAAAAGAAAATAAAAATTTGAAATTGTAAATTTTGAATAACTGTGAAAATACTTGTAAGATTTAAAACGAAAAACGTGGGGCGCATGCAATAGATAATTGATGCATGAATAGTTCACCTAAATCACTAAATATTTTATTGCTTCGCAAATGATATGAACTGTTGTGTGAGATTTCTCAACGGCTGCTACTCTCTACATTCCTTATTATTATCTTGCGCCCCTCGTTTTTCGTTTTAAATCTTACAAGTATTTTCACAGTTATTCAAAATTTACAATTTCAAATTTTTATTTTCTTTTTCAAATTATTTTATACCTTTTAGCCCGTTTTTTAAAATTATTTTATACTTTTTAGTCCATTTGTTAAAAATTATTTTATACTTTTTAGTCCATTTTATTTTTATTTTTTTTCAAATTATTTTTATTTTCAATTATTTTATACTTTTTAGTCCATTTTATTTTTTTTCAAATTATTTTATACTTTTTAGACCGTTTTAAAAACGTGGTATTTTTAAAAATTTATTTTTATTTTATTGAGGATCTCAATACGTCGGTGGTACATGAAAGCGACCACGTGGTCGCGACCCGGGAGCCTGCGCTCCTAGTACACTTTTGCGGAAGATGGTCGCCCGCGGAACGCGTTTTGTCAAACGGAATTGTCTCGCAACGGTACGATGGACGGTACAGTATAAATCTCGCACGAACGAGAATTCGCAAGCGCGGTTGATCGGCGCGCGGAATTCCGGACTGTCGCGTTTATCTCTCGAAGATGTTACAGAACGAGAATCGATTCGCTACGCGCGTTTAATACGTCGTAACCGGATTTCGCGAGCTAGATGGTACCTCGCGACGCTATTCTTTTCCGACGCGACTCCTGAGGAAGACTTCTTTCGCACGCGGAGGGAACGATCTAAACGAAATTGCTCAAAGCGTCTCTACACGAGACGCGAGCTCACGGCCTGAGGTATTACACCTCGACCAAACGAAACTTCGAGGACGAGACGGCACCGCGTCGTCCTCGGACAAAACGAAAAGAACCAACGCGAAAACGGAATCGAGGAAATCACTGGTCGACTTACCCTTGGTCGGGAATAAACGATCCGCCGGATTTCTGTTGAACGGCCGCTGCGTTCCTCGCCTTGCTCGATTCAGGGCACGAAATTTCACCCGCGACTTCGGAACTTCGGAACTACGGGATTCTGCTCTTAGACCTTTGACAACGCGACTCTTTACTCGGGAGACCAGTGCGACAGTGATTCCGCGATCCGCATCGACCAGGATCGGCGATCCTCGTTTCCCCCCACTACGCGCTCGTTGCCGAATTTTCCCGAGTGGCTTCGCCCGCTCGCGACTAGTAGATCGCAGGATCGTCGGACAGGTCCTAGGGCCCCAGACCTGAGTCCTTTTGGACATCGATACATGGATCTCCTACGCCACCCCGATCCGGATTTCCAGCCACGGCGGGTTGAGACGTCGGTCGGAACGACAATTCACGGTGGTTTGCTGGAGCTTTCTGTCCGAGCTCGACCTCTCTGTGGGGTTTCGGATCCAACCAAACGCTACTCATGGCCATTTCTTCCTCCGGCTGATCCTTTGAGGGGCGCCTTCTCGGGTTTTCGGCTTCCGTGCCCCTTGGCACGGCCCTGAAACTTCGCCGTACTCGGCACGCGCAAGAGATGGCGTTAATTACCCATCTTTAGATTTTTGTCATTCCTTCAGGAGCGCTCTAGTGTCGGCGGGTGATTTTCGTGACCGCTAGAGGTCGGCCCGGTCCACTCCGTACACGGTCAAAAGACCGTTTACGCGAAATAAAGTGACGGAGCAAATTGCAACGTCACAGTATACACAGAAAGAAACAAGTGTTTCCATAAAGATGTGGCGTACATTAGCGGAGAACCGTGGAAAGTAACAAACAGTTTTAAAAGATATTTAATAATAAAATTAAAAATTAATATTTTACAATTGTTATAAATATATATATATATTTATTATGTTATGAATTACTGTATATGTTAGTGTTGTATGTGCTATTGTATTGTACTATGTGCCAAATCTATGTGTTTGTAATATATGTAATTTTGATTAAAGTAAAATTAAAATGCAGAACCCGTTTACTATGTAGTTCCTGTAAACGTCCTGTAAGGAACGTCCAAATAACGTCCTTATGTTCCTGGTACGTACCAGGGATGTACAAATAAAGTCCGTATGTCCCCAGATACGTCCCACATACATCCCAGATTGGTCCGAACGGGACATCCTATGTACATCACACTTTGTAAATCGTACCTCATTCGGACATTCCTGGGACGTATATCGGACATGTTTCGGACATACGGACATGATTCGGACATCCCTGGGACATACGAAGGTCCAATACCGACGTACTTTGGACATCCTTCGGACTTCCGAGTGCTATCTGGGTCGATTGTTCTCGACAAAATGAAGCGTTAAAAAATGCTACGGTCGACGTACGAATTGAATTCGAATGCCGAACCGACGTCCACCCATCGACAACAGCCTACTGCTTGATGATACACGACCGCATCGTGGAGTACAGTCCATTGACGAATATTGTTAGAAAAATTAGTTAAACCGCTTATACCGATAAAAATGCATTGTTCAAAAAAAATTACTTTAAACCGTTTATACCGATAAAAATATATACTTTATCATTTACTCGCATTACTCTATAGCAGGGCTCGGAAATTTTTACTCGCGACGGCCGACAATCGAAAGCTACGCCTCCTCGACCCGGCCGCGCGTCTCGCTCCCCGTAGCGATCTAAGTGCTCGGAGCTGCTCAGGCGCGTGCCATAACAGAGGCGCTATTCGTGACGCATCAGGGCGATACTCGTGTCAATAGGTTTCCACATTACCATTGAGGTACTATTGCTAATGCGTTTTTTTTGTTAGTGGTATCCCCTGTAGGCCTATTCCACTATGTCGCACGATAATTTCGGACAAAAGTTGTAGAAAATTAATTACAAAAATAAATTCGTAAGATAAATTTTGAAAATAATTATTAATACTATTGTGCGACATAGTGCAATAGGCCTACAGGGGATACCACTAACAAAAAAAACGCATTAGCAATAGTACCTCAATGGTAATGTGGAAACCTATTGACACGAGTATCGCCCTGATGCGTCACGAATAGCGCCTATGTTATGGCACGCGCCTGAGCAGCTCCGAGCACTTAGATCGCTACGGGGAGCGAGACGCGCGACCGGGTCGAGGAGGCGTAGCTTTCGATTGTCGGCCGTCGCGAGTAAAAATTTCCGAGCCCTGCTCTATAGGAATTGTAAAGGAATTGTAAAAAGGAATTTGCAATAAATATGAGAGAAATATTCATGAAATAATGTTATTTTTAAAAAACACCTTCTCAAAATAATTTTCACATACATATATACATACTATTAATAAGAATTGTAAGGAATTTGTAATAAATATGAGACATATATTCATGAAATAATTTTTATTTTTAAAAACATCTTCTCAAAATAATTTTCACACACATACATACTAAACGAATAATAATAATAATAATATTACCCCCTTTCTCAATAGAACGAGATATGATGGTGGGGGGTATTCATTATAAATAGCGCGTCACAAACGATAACAATCATAGTCGCTATACGAAGTTATATATATCGCGATCTTAATCATCCGCTCGGTCAACTTCAACGGTAAGTATAATAAAAATTTTTTAAATTATGTAAAATACTAGTGAAAAAACTTTTCTCTCTCTATTTAGATGGATCGAATCACTCAAATAATCGACATGGACGGCTTCATTGTAGAAAATAAAAATAATTTGAAAAAAAATAAAAATAAAATGGACTAAAAAGTATAAAATAATTTTTAACAAACGGACTAAAAAGTATAAAATAATTTTAGAAAACCGGCTAAAAGGTATAAAATAATTTGGAAAAGAAAATAAAAATTTGAAATTGTGAATTTTGAATAACTGTGAAAATACTTGTAAGATTTAAAACGAAAAACGAGGGGCGCAAGATAATAATAAGGAATGTAGAGAGTAGCAGCCGTTGAGAAATCTCACACAACAGTTCATATCATTTGCGAAGCAATCAAATTTTTAGTGATTTAGGTGAACTATTCATGCATCAATTATCTATTGCATGCGCCCCACGTTTTTCGTTTTAAATCTTACAAGTATTTTCACAGTTATTCAAAATTCACAATTTCAAATTTTTATTTTCTTTTTCAAATTATTTTATACCTTTTAGCCAGTTTTCTAAAATTATTTTATACTTTTTAGTCCGTTTGTTAAAAATTTGTAACGAGTCCGTTTTACCGGCGGCTCGTTGCAACGGTTCCTCGCGGCCGAATATTGCTCGCCGGACCAGGGTTCGCGGTAGGAAACGCGAGGAAAGATCGGGAGGTGTTCGGGATGAAATAAACAGCACACTGTCGGCTAATTTTCACTCCCACGCACTCGCTCACTCACGGTCCGCGGGTTGCTTCCGGGTTCGCGGGGAACGCGTCACGTTATCGTACGCGAATCCGTTATACCGGTCGGTGTTCACACTCCCACTCGTCGTCGTCGGTTCGTCGTCTCGACGATTATCGTTACGACAATTGAACCTTTCCAGGTCGGGCGTCGTTTCGACGGCTCTCACGTGTACCGGTCGGGAGAGGGAATCGGGTTGTCTCGAAGTCGTCTCGACTAGAGCGTTCCGTAGTGATTCGCGGTCTCCGCCTTCCAAAACCAAGGAAATTTCTCCTTAGGCCGATGGTCCTCGACCATCGACACCGGAAATCGTCGTGACGACGCTAGCCGTGGTCAGGCGGACCGCTTCACTCTCGGATCAGGAAAACGTGGCCGTTGTTACAACGCGGCACGTGGACGGGGTCGGTCGCGAGCGCGTGCCCCCATCGAACGTTGTCGCAACGTACCCCGAGGGGTTCGCGAAGGATTCGGAAAGTGAATGCTACGTGATCGGATACTTACAATCCTGTCCGTGTCCCTGCGACTCGTTACGAGTGAAGGTACCCGGGCGATGATTGCAAGCGATGTTACCGTAAAGATTCACTTATCGATCTGTACTCTTTCGAGGATCGGATACGTAAGAGAGCGCGTTCTGTGTCTCACGGGTTTTTATTTCCTCCGCGGCGCGGCGCGGGGGTGACGTCGAAGTTTCTCGGCGTTTCGAGAATCGGTACGGTTCGGTCGGCTTCGGTCGTATTCGGTGCGGTTCGGGAGTTTCGGCGATCGTATCGCTTAGTAACAGGCCTGGTACCTGCAGGTCTGTTACAAATTATTTTATACTTTTTAGTCCATTTTATTTTTTTTCAAATTATTTTTATTTTCAATTATTTTATACTTTTTAGTCCATTTTATTTTTTTTCAAATTATTTTATACTTTTTAGACCGTTTTAAAAACGTGGTATTTTTAAAAATTTATTTTTATTTAAATAATTATTTTCTGCTTTTTAATTTTATACTGTCAAATTGTCTATTATCTTCATTCTATATTAAAAAACACACAAACAAACAAGAAAGTGAGCTTGTTGAGGGTTCCAATGTCTCCCCTCCTGATCTCTATACATACGGCACTGTATATCGCCGGACTATCCCAGGGTGGGGATACAACAACAAAGCGCGTGATACTGACGCGCGCTCGTAGCGTCGTCCAGGCAAAGGCATCGAGTAAACATGTAACCACGTTTTCTACCCTAACGGGTTCTTTTGTATAATCATACGTATAAATATAATATTCCTACTTGTTTTACATTTAAATATATAGTGTGACCAGTTATTTAATCCCTAACTCTAACAGGTTATGGGCCCAGGAATTACGAAAGTTTTGATATAGCAGTTAGTGATTTCAAGTGTGAAATATTTTTGAGGTTAGAATATCCACGTGCACGTTGTGAATTGGCGGAATGGCTTCCAATGAATATAGAATTGAACGTTTAGCGAGAGATAACTATGAATCGTGGGTAATACACATGAGAGCTATTCTCAGAAAGAAAAAGCTATGGAAATACGTAGATGGATCTATAGTTAAACCAGAACCAGGTGCAGAAAATAATGCTATTCAGGAATGGATAGAGAAAGATGAGGATGCGAGGGCAGAGATAGAATTGGCCATTGCTTCTTCGCATGTAAATCTAGTGAAGAATTGTGAAACGTCACGCCAAACGTGGGAAAGGATTAAGGAAATTTATCAGTCAAGAGGGCCTGCCAAGAAGGCCATGCTGTTAAAGCAGTTAATAACGACAAAAATGAACGAAAACGGTGATGTGAGGCTGCATTTGCGACAATTCTTCGATATAGTCGACAAGCTAGATGACTTGGATACCCATATTAACGATGATTTACTGGCTATAATATTGCTGTACAGCCTACCAAAAATTTATGATAACTTTAGATGTGCGATTGAATCAAGAGACCAGCTTCCAGCACCAGACATGTTAAGGATTAAAATAATCGAAGAGGGTGATGCACGTAAGGAAGGTCCTTCAGGTTCTGAAATACCTAATGCGAATGCAATAACTAGTAAGATAGTAAGAGATCATCATGCAGGGTATCAAGGTAAGCCAAAACCATTGTATCAAAATAATCAAAATCCCCTGAGTCATTACAGTCAAAATAAACCTAAGTGCTACAAGTGCAATAAGATGGGTCACAAGTCGTTTGAATGCAGAACGAGAGATAAATTTATGCGAAACAGATACAATAATGACATAGCTATGTTAACTATGGCTAATAATGTAAGTTGCGGAAGAGACTCGTGGTGGTGTCTAGACAGTGGAAGTACAAGCCATTTGTGCAATAATCCAGATAAGTTAACAAATATACATAGTTGCAAATCAGAAAATCTAAAGTTAGCTAACGGAGATTCAATTGGTGTAACAGCCAAAGGAAAGGCTCAGATAAAGATAACGCATAGACACGGTGATATTAATAATGCTAATCTTGATGATGTTTTATGTGCACCGCAGTTAAGTATGAATCTACTATCAGTAGGAAAGATTACAAATAAAAATTTAGAGGTACGGTTTCAAAAAGACAAGGCATTAATCCTAAATGAAAATGGACAAGTGGTGCTGGAGGCGCAGCGGATTGGTGATCTATACTATGTAATAAGCAATAATAAGGAGGAGGTACATCAGATCCGCAACCAATGCAGCGACATGGAAATATGGCATCGAAAACTGGGGCACTTAAATTTAAAGGATGTATTAGAATTAGAAAGACGAGGAATAATACCGAACCTGAAGAACAAGAATTCTAACATAAACTGTGATGTATGCCTGAAAGGTAAGCTAACCAATTTACCCTTTCCTAAGAAATCTAATAGATCAACCAAATTATTGGAAATTATCCACTCTGACGTGTGTGGTCCAATGAGAGTTGAGTCACTGGGAAGATCAAAGTACTTCTTGACGTTCACTGATGATTATTCAAGATACACAGAGGTTTTCTTCATTAGACATAAAAGTGAAGTCTTTGAAAAATTTAAGGATTTCAAGGCAAAAGCCGAAAAATTAACAGGCAAAAGTATTAAGTATTTACAAAGTGATAACGGAAAGGAATATATCAATAATGAATTTAACGAATATTTAAGAAGGAATGGTATACAGCGAAGAATCACGACGCCATATTGCCCGCAGCAGAACGGCGTAAGTGAAAGAAAAAATAGAACATTGGTAGAGATGGGCAGATGCCTACTAATGCAATCCAACCAACCTCCAACATTTTGGGCGGAAACGATTGCTACAGCAAACTATATTAGAAACCGATGCCCGACCGCAAGTTTAAATGGAAAAATACCATTCGAATTATGGTATAATAAGCTACCATATACGATGCATTTCAAGGAGTTTGGTCTAGTCGGATATGCCATGAGATCTGGTACAAATAGTGGCAAATTTGATCCGAGATCTGATAAATGTATATTTGTTGGATATAGCGACGAAACCGAGGGGTACAAGGTATGGCTAATTAATAAAAGAAGATTCGAGATAGTTAGAAATGTCAAATTCATAAATGCAATGATGGATAATGGAAACAAATACGAAGATTTTTACTCTGAGAAAGACTCAAATTTGCAAGGAAGCTTAGAGGAGCATCGCATTGTCGAAGACTCGAATCCGCAAGGAACACCTCAAGAATATCATATTGTCAATGAAAAAGAAACGGATAATGAAACAAATGAAGAAGGTGATGACAATCCTACAAATGAAAATAATGAACCCGATGATACAACACTAAGAGAAAACGCAAGAACTCAAAGAGGTCCTGGCCGCCCAAGATTCGAACGGACAGGGCTAAGGGGGAGACCTCGAAAGTTATACAACGAAATCATTGTCAGAGAGAATGATGAGACAAATCTCATCGAAGATGGATTTGTATGCGCAACCGAACTAAGGATTGATGATATAATGAAGGATTCAAATGTAAACGGATGGTTAGAGGCTATGAGTTCAGAAATCAAATCTATAATAAAGAACAACGCTTGGGAAATAGTTGACCGACCAACCAATCAAAATATCATAGGCAGTCGGTTTGTACTTACCCTAAAAAGAAACTCGGAGGGTATAGCTGAGAAGAAAAAGGCAAGAATAGTTGCCAAAGGTTTTGCTCAAAGATATGGCGTGGACTTCAACGAAACTTCTTCACCGGTAAGTCGTATGAGCTCGATTAGGTTGATAATGTCTTTAGCTGCTAGGTTCAATATGAAGGTAAACCAAATCGACATAACAACAGCTTATTTAAATGGATCTTTAAATGAGGATATTTTTATGGAAGCTCCTAAACACCTTAAGGCTGGGCTTAAGTATCTTATTGAAGACGAAGCAGAAAATAGTAAAATTAAAATGAGAGCTAAGAATATGTTGGCCGAATTGGAAAAGGGAAATCGAGTGTGTCATTTAAGAAAAGCCTTATACGGTCTTAGACAAGCTGGTCGACAATGGTTCCAGGAGCTGAGCGAAAAATTGTTGAATTACGGTCTGGAGCAATCCAGACATGATCCCTGTGTATTTTTCTGTAATAGGTCACAGAATCTAATGATTGTTTGCATCTACGTCGACGATATTTTAATTTGTTGTCAAGATGATGACAGAATTAGTAAATTGAGAGAGCACCTGCAAAAGTACTTTGAAGTTAAAAACCTTGGGGAAATCTCAAATTGACTAGGTGCTGAATTTCAACGACGGGGCAACACGATCACCATGAAGCAGTCGAATCATGTTCAAAACCTGCTGGAAAAATTTAATATGAGCGACGCAAATGCGTGCAAGACGCCGATGGTGACCGGTTTAAGATTGGAAAGGGCAACTGAATGTGATAACAAGCCCTACAGAGAGTTAATCGGTGGTTTGATGTACCTAGCCACCACAACAAGGCCGGACATTGCTCATGCGGCCAGTGTGTTGAGTCAGTTCAATGACTTTCATAATGAGGAGCACTGGACTGCTGCAAAACATGTCCTACGCTATCTAAAAGGCACGAAGGATACTGGCCTGGTATTTGGAGCCAACAAGGATTTGCTGACGGGTTATGCAGATGCGGATTATGCCAATGACATAACGGATCGCAAATCTTATACTGGCTATATTTTCTCTTTAGGAGGAAGTGCCATATCATGGGAGTCGCGGAAACAAAGATCCGTCGCCACGTCCTCCGCGGAGGCAGAATATGTCGCAATATCAGAAGCTGCCAAAGAATTATTATATTTAAATGATTTTCTATTAGAATTAGGCTTCAAAAATTTGTCGAGTAAGGTAATTTATAACGATAACCAGAGTGCTAAATTGATAGCAGAAGGCGGTGGAAGTTACAGCAGAACCAAACACATTGATGTCAAATATCATTTCTTGAGGAGCTTGGTACAGGACGGGTCCATTATTATACGATATTTGCCGACAAATAACATGATTGCAGATATCCTGACAAAAGGCTTACCACGAATAAAACACGAGGAGTTTACGACCGCTATGGGTTTGTCAACATTGAGGGGGAGTGTTGAGGGTTCCAATGTCTCCCCTCCTGATCTCTATACATACGGCACTGTATATCGCCGGACTATCCTAGGGTGGGGATACAACAACAAAGCGCGTGATACTGACGCGCGCTCGTGGCGTCGTCCAGGCAAAGGCATCGAGTAAACATGTAACCACGTTTTCTACCCTAACGGGTTCTTTTGTATAATCATACGTATAAATATAATATTCCTACTTGTTTTACATTTAAATATATAGTGTGACCATTTATTTAATCCCTAACTCTAACAGAGCTAATAAAAACGTTGTAAAAATATAAGTTGTGCTAAAGACCGGTGATTTGATCGGTCGCAGTAGGAATAGGTACACGTGAAGTATCGGTAGGAATAGTGTTAAATAAAAGATATACCTTGCAACTTGTGAAAAAGTATATAGATTTTATTGATTTCATTATTTATTAATTATTTAATACATTGCGAGCAAACATCCTCAACTGACTGCGTTAAATATTAAATAGGATAATCAGGACACCTATATGAAAAGAAGGAATTTTTGGCTCAAAAAAATATTGTACCCCAAATGTCTATATAATGGTTCGACGGAGAATCTCGGAGTAACGATTCTTTCGCTTGGTAAACAAATACTAGTATAATACTTTATAAACACAACACTACCTATAGAACAAAGCTAAACAGCTTCGCTGTGACGTCATCGGTGACCAGCGCGACGATTTACTCGGAATAGTAGAATTCACTGAAAAAAATAATATACATATTTATTTTGTACGCAATAACTTCACTTAGTTTCTAATAAATATGTAACTACTACTACAAAAATTTAGTCTAACGTTTTACTAATATTCTCGAAGTTTCAGTTGACTAAAACTGATACAGTTCAATTTTTAAACATATTCAAATGGATGGCTGCGTTGATAATATAATACTTTCAACAAATTTTGTAACATTTTCAAGGAAATATTTAACGCAAAATATTCAATGACATATCTGGTGATTTGGTGGCTTCCCTGTGAAAATCATCATTAACGAACTGCTCCTTTTTTTGTAGACATTATTTCTAACACTTTCAAACACAGACTCTTTAAATTTAATCTCGTACTCGGTATTATTATTACCTATATCATACATGCTCCCCACCGTCAAATGGCTTCCTCTCCTTCTTCTTGCACGTATATTTCAATTGATTTTAAACATTTTGATGAAATTATAGCAGAAAGGTGTAACGGTTCTTTCACTTGGTAAACAAAGCAATGATGTACTACCGATCGTCGCACGGCTACTACTACTAGCTCGCTTTTCATATACTGAGTCGGGCTTCGTCGGGGCAAAGTGGGTCCGTGGAGTGGGGATAAGTCGCGCGGCGTGGCGATCGCTGAACGCGATGACGTAGGTTTCGCGGGGAAGTGAAAGGGAAATATTTTTAATTGGCATTTCTCCTAAACGGATAGACTTTAAAAAATTTTTTTTTGAATAATGCATTGTCATCCTGTTCTGAGCCATATGACCGATTTCAAGTCTCTAGCTCATCAGGAAGTTAGTTTAAAATCAATTGCAAAATTTGCCACCGAACAAACAAACAAACAAACTCACAAACACACAAACAAGAAAGCGAGCTAATAAAAACGTGGTAAAATAGATTTATATGTAAAGAATTAGCTATGATCGATGATTCGAACTCTCCGAATTTCGCTTGGAGAAGCACTTTCGTTATTTATCCGACGCCGACAAAAAGTCTGCATGGTATGTCAGCAATTTCATACATGGAATTCCATTTAAAGATTTTGGCTATTGTTCGAGATTGGCGCGCTCGGGCGCCATACTGCCGAAAAGATCGCCGCGTGGCTCTGGTGCCGTACCGCCAAACAGCCATCGATAACCGCCTGTCATCGAGGCTCGCGCGGGCGCGATCCCGCAATCATGATTGGCTGGTTCCATTCTCGATCCTTCTGGAAGGTTCTCGAACGCGAAACCGGAATCACCGGCGCGTGACGAACTTCCAGAAGGATCGAGATAATAAAAGGAACAGAGAAAACCGTTTTCTCGTGACTCTCTGTCTAACCACGCGATCAGCTGTTTTCTCTCAATTACCATCGAATTCTAAGTATCTTTATTTCACTTGTAAATTACACAATTTTGTACATCGAGTCCCTAGTGACTAAGTTTGTTAATTAAGTGACAAAAATACAGTTTAATTTATTGTAAATCCACATTCTCACTCAATTTCATTTCCTTTCACGCTCCATTCAAATTCATCCGTTACAGTCTCTCACTCAATCATTCCTCAATTCCTTTCTCTACCTTTCCTCAATCATCCTTCAAGCATTCTTCGATTTCGTCATTCACGCCTTTACAGCTATGAAAACTATCGGCAGCGCGATATATTCGACGTTATACAAAATTTTGTGCGCGATTACGCGAATCCTGTTGTGGCTTACAAAGGCGGATGTTTCGAGAGAAACACCCTCCGACAAATGCAAATAAAATCGATAAATTTAGAAGATTTTAACTGCCCGAAATACGACGTGCTAGTTCACGATCCCATGTATGAAATTACCAATGACGTACCATGCAGACTTCACTGTTGGCGACCGAAAAAAAACGTTAAAACGAAACCGTACCATTGTTGTCTTCGCGAAGTGCAAACATTTCGAGCATGGATTAGAAATTATAAAAATACGTAAAGTATCTCTCTCTATCAGTTATAAAAACGCGCGCCTACATCTTTTGAATTTTTCCCCTCTGCGAGTCAAAAAACACTCTTTTCACGTTCGATTTTTCCCCACAGTGCTTTACAATGATTACGAAATCCGAGGCAGCCGTCGCAACAACAATCGATCACACAACACCACCACCACCACGCGATTACCGTCTCGAACGCGACAGGTTACAAAGTTTTCACGATTGGCATTACTCACATATCATCAAACCGGAGAAACTCGCCGCCGCAGGATTTTTCCATCTGGGTGATGAAGACAGCGTTGAATGCTTTGAATGCCGTGTACGTCTGTGCCGATGGGAAAATGACGATGATCCCATGAAGGAGCATCGTATCTAGTCCAGATTCTGCAGTTATGTCCGTGTGCTGGACTGTGGCAACGTGCCGCTTGGAGTTGATCCGGATACCATTCCGCCAAATCCTCGCGGTGTGGATACCTGTGGAATCGCGAAAGAACCGGCGCTCGAACGAAAATAAATTTTCAAAGAAAAATACGCTAAATTATACGTTATATGTTTGATTATAGGAAGCAAATAAATGCAGAAAAATTATTTTATAAAATATGTGTTTTATTCAATAAAAATTTTATAAATTTAAAAAAAAAATTTTAATTTTTAATTTTCAACTGCTTCATTCTGAAAGAAAAAAATAGTTTCAATTAAGAGACGTCGGTTTCAACGAGTTGGATAGCTGAATCACTCATCGTTTCAATTATTGTAGAGAGAGACACGATTGAAAAGCGAATAATCAGTTAAGAGAAAGAGATATTCATTTTTTACTCACAGTATCTATGAATAGTGATTTGATTGCCTCCGCATATTCTTCATCCCATTCTTCAATTTCAATTTGATAGCGCCGCATAGCATAACGCCATCCGCATATGAATGCCACTCTTTCCTCCGATGAATTGAAAACCTGTTGATAATATAAAATTATAATAAAAAATATTCATCAATAATGTAAAAAATAATATAGCTTATAACAATTTGATGTACTTACCATCTTTTTCAATGTGTCGCTCAGCGACACATTCGGATCAGCTTCAATGTAACGTACTGTCTCAATCATTACGAACATTTTGAAAATTGTGCGGAGCGCCGTCTTGATCTGTAAGTTCGTTCAATTTTCTAAAATCTATTACTATTCTCCATTTTCTCTTTCCTGAGGCATCTGCTTTTTTGGGTACTGCCCATACTGGTGCGTTGTAAGGGGAATCTGAATGCGTTATTATGTCTTTATCCAACATTTCTGAAATCTGTCTTTTAATTTCTTCGCGATGGCACTCTGGAGGTCTATAAGATTTTATATTGATCGGTTTTTCTGTTTTTAATTCTATTTTATGTGACGTGAGTTGAGTGCATGGGAGCGGATCGATTTCTAATGTAAAAGCGTCGGCGTATGAAAGGATTATTTTTTCTACGGAGTCTCTATATGAAGGATCAATGTGCTTGGTTCTTAAATTCTGCATTAACAATTGCATTCTGTCTAATTTAGGAGATTCGTCTAATTCGATTTGGCTCGATTCGATTTCTCTCTCACCTGTGTTGATGAAGCAAACCTGGGTTCTCTGGTGGTCAATGAATGTTTCCTTGATAGTACTTTCGCCTGGTTGCAGTTTGATGTCGGATCTCAGAGGTATGCGTGTCTCACCTAAAAATAGATAATCATTAGTAATCTTGTATTTGTATTTTTGTAGGAAGGGTAAACCTATTACAGTATTTTATCGATATAAGTCCCTAGCTCGGTTCTGCCGAGGGACATTTATGTGCCAGGGACACTATTCTTTGAGTTTTGCCGAAGGTAGAGAAGGACAGCCAAGCTCGAGGGGCCTCGGTCGCCGAGAAATGTAAACATAGCTAATCCAAATTTCCAAATTCTTTATTTTTGTGTATTTTTTTATGGAACTTTCACCATCATATTCGTGGCCTTTTTCTGATAAAAATCATACCAAATATGATATAATTCCGATAATATTTACTTGTGTAATGGACAATTAAAGTTTCGAACGCAAGGAAGGATAGCGTATGGGAAAGAAAGAGACGCGGAATCGGCGGCACAGTTCAAAGGCTCGCTCGTCCTCACAATGCAATACCAAGGGATAACTTTATTTATTATTACGTATTTTTTTATATGACTTTTTTAAATAGATTTGTGACATTTTTTCTGATTAAAATGATACCAAACACGATATAATTCGGATCATATACAGGTGTATGGACATATGGACAGGTGTATGGACATGGTCAGGTACATAGGTACATCGGTGAGGTAACAGTAATGCAATGATGACACTTTTTTATTTTTAATTAATCTTTTATGAGACTTCTACCGTCATATTTAAAATATTTCTCTGATGAAAATTTTTCTGATTATGCATAGGTACATACTATTTTTTAAATTGACAATAGAGTAAGTTTTGGTGACACACAAAGAGAGTAAATGATAAAGACATTAAAGAGACACACTCTCTTGACTGGGACATTTCGCGACTCAGATAATGAGCAGAAACTCAGGTACAGTATAATTAAGTAACCAATTTTATTTCAAAAAATATTATTTTTTAAATTCTTATTACATTTATTTATAATTTTTATTTATGCCGCCATAAATTTAATCCCTCCAAGGGACTACGAGCGGCCGTTTAGTACGGTCCCAAATACCGAGACTTTTCTTGTCTGTCACGAAAACTTACTTATCGTCAATTTAAAAAATAGTATGTACCTATGCACAAGGACTTCCGTTTCCGGTCGTATGAGAGGTTGTGGATAGAATTAGCGGTGCCTGTTTTTGGTGTGTAAGAGAGGTTTTGAAAGAAGTGTGAGTGCTGAAAGCTGTTGAGACGGGTTAGTGGGGTGTAGGAATAGGAGGGAGAGAATAGGACAAGGGTGAGGGAGTGAGAGAAGGAGCAGTAGAGAAGGGCTAAGTGAGAGGAGAGTATAGGTTAGGATAGCGGGGCAGTAGACAGGTGGGCGCGGGACAGGAGAATAGGAGGAAAGTGGCGCAATCTGGTGGGAGAAAAGTGGAATTAGGAAACAGATAGGCTGAGAAGCGGGAAATTTTGATTAGGAAGAAGAGGGATTAAATCTAAAGTGTAGGAAAAATGGAAGAGAGAAGAGAGATAGTTAATGTCCTTTTTTAGTGTCTTCGGTTGTGATGGGATGACTAGAGTTCCTAATTCTCGCTTTAAGTTGGTCATATAAGTATCGATGGCTGCGTCTTCTTCTTCATCGATGGCAATCTTCCTTGCCATTGGGTTGCTATGTTTATTTTGAATGGCGTATTTCACTTCAGTCAGGGATTGTCTGAATCTCAGATTGAAACTCATTACGCTTTCCATTTGTCCCTGTCGCGTGTTTTGCAGTTTATTCCTGCTTGCATTGATGGAGCTGGGTGAGGTGATGTAGGTCCTCAGGGCCTCGTAGAGTTGTTCGTAAGTATCTATACGTATATACCGGATGGCTCGCTCTGCTTGATCCGTAATTTTCTCGGCCATTATGAGTTTGAGGAGCATATGTTTTTCTCGACATAAGGATCTGGCGTACCTGACATCACTTATGAAGTCTTCTACTCCTAGATCGTCTCTTCCTTTCAGCGTTCGAACAATGCGAATGGCTTTTGTTGCCGTTTGTTCAATTGTTGCGTTGGAAGTTACCGTTCTTTCAGGTTCATCATCTTCCGAGTTGCTCTCTGATGGATGTCCCTCGCGTCTTCTTGAAGCGTTTCTTTGATTTTCATTTTGAGATGCGCTATCATCGGTCATAGTAGCAGTAACGTTCATTAACTTCGAAAATTCCATCAACTCTTTCTGTCGGTTTTCGTTCTCTTTAGCACAATTTTTACTTAAAATGGCTACCACAGATTGCAATTCTTTTATTGAATTGAGTAGTCCGTTGAACATCTCTTCAGTTACAATTACATTTTCTTTAGCCATTTTAATCTTGATAATTTAAAATGTCTTACTGACCTTGGTTCTTTAATATCGATGTGTTGCTTCGGAAGGGCTCTCGTAGTCCGTCTTCGTGGTCACTCAGCCGTGGTTGATTGCCGTTGAAGATTTTCTTCCAGCAGATGAAACGATATCCTGGCAGGATCGCCAAAATGTTACGGTGAAATAGGAGACTTCGTGAAGATCGACGTATTTCACCTTCGCGAATCACTATTTAGACGTTTCAAGAACACAACTTTATTTAAA
The DNA here is from genome assembly GCA_916610235.2 of Lasioglossum morio. Taxonomy (NCBI): domain Eukaryota; kingdom Metazoa; phylum Arthropoda; class Insecta; order Hymenoptera; family Halictidae; genus Lasioglossum; species Lasioglossum morio. The sequence goes on from OU744334.1 coordinate 414,172, forward strand.
GATTGAATCGGCGTAACGTGCCGTAGCAGAGGTAACAATCGACTAACTCGATACAGGGTTTCTTGGGGTCTTATATACTAACTGACAATCTTCTTTTGGGGTGCAAAGGTTTTGGGACTATTGGGTGATTCAGGGTTGAACGGTGATTCAGAGTTGAACGTTAAGTCAGTAGTGGACTTGGGCCTGGTGATGTTGTGAGGGTCGGCATCCTGTCTTATCGGACCGTGACATTGCCGCGGAGCGTGTAGGAATACGAAAAATTCAAATATCTCAAAAACTAAAAGCGACCCCCCTATATTGGAACAGGAAAAAGTAGTTCAGAATGTGTTGCTGCATAACATATTAAAATTTCATCAAAATCGGAGTACGCAGACCTTTTGTATATAATTACCCTCAATTTTTTAAAAATTCCTGATAGTGGTGCGTCATAATTAAAAAAAATAAAAACCACTTTTTTCAGCGTTTTCCCTACTTTATACTTATCTTTTGCGAATGTTAAAAATATATTATGTAATTTTAAACGTTCCTACGCTCAGAGGAACACTTTCCAGACTTTAAAACTTTCGTAGTGCAAAAACGAAAATAACACTATGTGTGGTATATTTGAATATTTCGAATTCAATTCTAACGGCACACAGTGTGCCAAATGAGCGTTTTAGCTGGACAAAAGTCTAAATCGCCTATTTTTCTATATTTATCAATTAATATGTTTACAGATGCATAAAATATGAATGATTATTAAATTCTTATAACAGTTAGTTGATTTTTGTTAATTAAACAATATATTTTTAGTTATTTATAATTAAATATAAATTACAACAAAGTTGGTAATGGACCTATATAGCACAGAATGATATAAATGATGTAATTTTTAATTATGGAGAAACAGAATGTAAATATAATTTATTTATTTATTTGTTTTTTGCAGATTCAGACATATTCTAACGGGAAAAATTTATTCTTTGCTTTAGTATAAGGTTTCAATTTACAAATAACAAATCTGGTTCATATTATAGTTTATTATGTTGTTTATTCCTTAAATATACAATGTACGAGACCAATCCATAGGTATCGAGTAGACTAAAGAAACCGCTAAGTGGCGACGGCATCGGCTGCGTCGGAACGTAAAACGCCGCAACTTCATTGTAACAATTCGTATAGTTTTGCAGCGTTTTGCAAGTCGAGTTTGGTATCAAAATAAAGTAGAGGATCTCTACTTTATAATATGTAAAAATCATCACGTTTGGCGACGTTTGGTAGATACTAATTCATTAACGAAGTCGAGTTACATATACGTTTCTGTGGAAAATTAAGTGTCATCTTTGACACTTTATTTACACAAATAGAGAAAAGTTATCGATAATTTGGAATCACTAAAGTTAAAATACATGGTTTGAGATGCTATATACGTCATATAAAGGAATTTTGATACTCCTTAGTAAGTTTTTAGCTCTTTCTAGCGCGCATGGAAATATGGCTATAAATTTATAGGTTAACCGTCCGTCTTTTAGGTGAAGTTTACACGCTCTGTAAACATATAACGAAACAATTTTAAGTTTTAATATTCAAGGGTTTTAATACAGGGTTATTTTAGAATATATTGGCCCAGTTAGTTTTTGTTGATTTGAAAGTGACTTTTGTCCAACTAAAATGCTCATTTGGCACACTGTGCGGCACCGGTTGGTGCAGCGGCTATGGTCTCCGACTGCGGAACTGCTGAAGACTTTTTGGATCAAGTATGAATCCTCGGTCAAGTCAATTTTTTTTTCTTCATTGATCAGATGTTTTTTCGCTTACTAACCATATGGTTATTGATAAACCACTGTAAAAACATTCTTTGACTGTTTAGATTATTTTAAAATAATTTTTCGGAAAAATATTCTTGGAATACTTTCGGCCTCTAGTCATTTACGAACTGTATTCAGGGCCGTTCCTAGGTGTACAGCCGCCTGCGTGCTGAGCAATTTTTCGCCGCCCCCCACCCTCACCTTGATAATGGGAAAAAATATTTAAACCATACATAAGTGCTTTATCCAAATTTATAATGAGAAATTCAGAATACAATGAATTTGTTGTAATAACGCATTTTGTAAACATATATCGCATTCGCAATTTCTTATATGAAATTTTAGAGTGACGCTTTACGAGCTTCTTTCGCAGCAAACTCGTCTATGACTTTGGCATAATCAATTTTCTCACATATGTCGTGCTCTATTGATAAAAGAGCTAAATCAGATAAGCGCTCCTGTGTCATAGGTGACCTTAAATAATTTTTTACAATTTTTAGTTTTGAAAATGATCTTTCTCTACTTGCAACTGTTACTGGCAACGTCAAATACAATCGAATTGTTATTTCCAAATTAGGAAACAAGTGAACCAAATCGCTGTTTTCGACCGCAGTCGGCCGCCCCCTAAAATCGGCCGCCTGCGTGCGAGCACGCACTACACGCCTGGTAGGAACGGCCCTGACTGTATTACAGCTCTACTTAACATTTTTTTACATACGCAGTCGAAATATTCAAATATACCATACATAGTGTAATTTTTGCTACAGTAATCTCAGAATCACGATTACGATGATTGAAAAACAACCAAAATGAACGCCTAGTGTCAGCAGGATATTTAGGATAGGTTCTTTTACTATTGACCTTTCGTCGCAATGTAATAAATAGATAATCTGTTTTAGTACTGTCTGAACTTTTGGTACGTTTTCTGCAACACAACATAGTTTATGATTTCATTCTATTCAAACCGATGAGGGTTTTAGGATATTTTTAACTTCTCATTAAAAAATTTGTTAAACTTGTACAATTTTAAGAAAATTGTGGTTTTTCCAATACCGTGCGCGAAAAAATTTTTGTTGACATGCTTTTTTCAGGCAACTGTCTTGAACGAAGAACATTGGCCTACCATGACAGAACATTGTCACAGCTAAGAGCCGCGGTATATTCCTCAGAGGAATTTACATTCTCAGCAATTCATTTCCGAAGGATTTGAAAATGTGTTTTTCCTTGGTAGGGTAGGAGTCGTACCTGCTTTCAATGAAAAACACATTACACGGTAAACTCCGTTGACGCTGACGACTCTTTAAAGTTTCAATGTTTTTTTTTTTAATTATTTATTTATAAAGGTCGCTTCGACATCTGGGTCATTAGCGACCACAATAGTTACAATATTTAGTTACAAGAGTACGTAATTATACTTAGGGTTAATAGATATTGACAATTTGGTATAGTGTTCATTATAAAGAACTTATATATACGCTATACATATAATGGTTTACAAAGAGTTGTATATATTTATAGTTTTTAAGAATGATATGGTTTGGACAATGTTCTTGTGAATGTTTAGACATTCACTTAAATTATTAGCAATATTCAATCTACGTCTATGGAAGGAAAAAAGTGGGCAGTGAAGGATGACATGTTCAACAGAAAGTATAACATTGCATCTAGAGCATACAGGAAGAGAATTTTTTAGTATTTTATGGATATGAGTTAGGTTAGTGTGACCTATGCGGAGTCGGGTGACAACTACCTGATCTCTTCTGTTATAAATTAAGGGGCAATCGCTATTAAAGGTGTCTTGCCTTACCAAAAATAGTTTAGAGGGAGGGTAAACAGTCCATCTTACATTCCATTCAGCTCTGATGTCTTTTTTTATTAGATTAATTAAATCTCTGTGGGAAGATAAACAATTATCAAGAATTCCTTTACAAGCTTCCTTTGCCGCAGAATCTGCAATCTCATTTCCCGATATCCCTACATGGGAAGGTATCCATGAAAAGATTATTTCTTTATTATTTTTCTTTGCTTTGATTAGAGCGTTATATATATGAGTAATTATGGGATCTTGATTTTCCGGTATAGATAAGCAGTCTAAGATACTTGCAGAATTGGTGAAAATAATAAATTTATCTTCTTGAGAGGAGATAATGTTTTGAACAGCTTGTAAAATAGCATAAGCTTCACAGAAGAAAATAGAACAAAAATCATTAAGTTTGAAAAGTTTCTGATGATTAGGGAAAATAATAGAGCATCCACATCCCTCTGTAGATTTGGAGCCATCAGTGAAAATATGAATGTGATGAGGGTATTTTAGTGTTAACTCGTGAAATAAATTTTGAAATATAATAGGATTAGTCAGATCCTTAGGAAATACACGTAAGGTAGAGTCTATTTTTGGAGGAAGGAGCATCCAGGGAGGATCAGTTAGAAGAACAGTACGGAATAAATTTGGAAAAGATTTAATAGAATCCCTGACATATAGTTTGATACGCTGAGAAAGATGTTTGGGGAAACTAAGTGAAGAAGAAATATATAAATAATCAAGATGGTTAGAGAATACGAAAGAATATGTGGGATTGGTAGGTGTAGAAATCAGTTTAGAAGCATAACTTAGACATAGCTGTTTTCTCCTAAATTCTAAGGGTAAAATGTTACTTTCAGCTAAGATACTATTGATAGGACTAGTTTTGAAGGCTCCCAACGCTAGTCTTAGTCGTGTGTTCTGAATAGAGTTAAGAGAACAAAGAAGCGGTTCCCTTGCAGAATTATATATTATCGACCCATAATCTAATTTGGAGCGGATAAAGGATTTGTATGTAAGAATTATCATATTTTTATCAGCCCCCAATTTTTTTGAAGAGATCATTTTTATGAGATTTAGTCTATGTAAAGTTTCACTCTTTAAATATTTTATGTGAGCAGACCAAGAAAGTTTGCCATCAAAAATTAAACCTAATATTTTGATTTGATGTGCCTCCCTGATTTCATGGTTATCTAAGGAGAGTTTTATACGAGATGATGTAGTATTTTTTCTAGAGAAAAGAATATATTTGGATTTGCTACTAGAGAATCTAAAGCCCGTACCAGACGACCATTCTTGGATTTTAGTAAGAGTGTCTTGAAGAATAGTTTGTGTAGTGTGGGGATTTTTTCCACAGGCAAGTATAGTGACATCATCAGCATAAATGCAAAATTTAATCGGATGGGGAATAATGGAGGAGATTTCATTAATCGCTATGAGAAAGAGAGTGACGCTCAAAACCGATCCCTGAGGGACACCATTTTGAACGAGCACCCTCTGTGATATACTGTTGAGCACTTTTACGGATATTGCTCTATTTTTAAGGAAGTTAGCAATAAAATTTAGAATTTTTCCATCAATACCTATGTTACGAAGTATATCAACGCGCGCGGCAGCGCGCGACCAAGTTCCCCCTCCCGTGACCTCTAAGCTGCCGAGTAGTTAGTCTCGTACGATAGTTAAGCGGTTTTTAGCCATATTGCCACCGGCACTGCCGCTCTCCCCGGTAACCGAGGTCAACCAAAATTTTTATTTGAGCTAGATATAATATCAACTAACTCTCATGTAAAAAGCAACTTTCTACCTAGCCTGGAATCTGAGATAAAAATACGCTAAAAACGCATAATTCTTGGAATATATATATATAGGAGGATGATGATGATGATGATGAGGATCATGTTAATTCTAACCCACTTCCAGACAAGCTGGAAACTTGAAATTTTGGAATCAAGTGTGTTTTATATCCAAACCGACAGGAAAAATCGAAAAACCCGAAAAATATTTTTTTGTTTTTTTTTAAAATCAAAAGACTATATACGTCATGTGGTCATGTGGTTCCCACTTCCAGACAAGCTAGAAACTTGAAATTTTGGAATCAGGTGTCTTTTATATCCAAACCAACTGGAAAAATCAAAAAACCCGAAAAATATGTTTTTTTAAAAAATCATTTTTCTTTTCTTTTTTAAATCAAAAGACTACATACGTCATGTGGTTGGGCATTCCCCGTAAGCCTTACGTAAGGTCTTTTGAAAATTTCGTTATTTTTGCGGTAGGACGCACCGTTCCCGAGATACAGCCATTATTATCATTTTTTTTTTTTTTTTGAAAAATTCAAAAGACTACATACGTCATGTGGTTGGGCATACCCTATATGCTTTGGGTTAAAGCCTTTTGAAAATTTCGTTATTTTTGCGGTAGGACGCACCGTTCCCGAGATACAGCCGTTTAAAAAAAATTTTTTTTTTATTTTTTTTTGAAAATTCAGAAAACTACATACGTCATGTGGTTGGGCATTCCACGTAAGCCTTACGTAAGGTCTTTTGAAAATTTCGTTATTTTTGCGGTAGGACGCACCGTTCCCGAGATACAGCCGTTTAAAAAAAATTTTTTTTTCTTTTTTTTTGAAAATTCAGAAAACTACATACGTCATGTGGTTGGGCATTCCACGTAAGCCTTACGTAAGGTCTTTTGAAAATTTCGTTATTTCTGCGGTAGGACGCACCGTTCCCGAGATACAGCCATTATTATCATTTTTTTTTTTTTTTTGAAAAATTCAAAAGACTACATACGTCATGTGAAACACTTAAATTATAAAGTGATTCAGCGGGAATTCTAACTTTGCCATTTTAAGAGGCAGTAAGTTCAAACTCGACATTTCATTTCAAGGCTGCCCGGATTACGCTAATCAACGGACACCACACAAATAAGTCAGTCACTTGTGTGTAATATTATTGCAATATACTGGGCGTGTGTTTTAAGTGAGACGCATTATGCTATTTTCTGCAAATTATCTTCCGCCTATGAATCCGAATATCTGGCCATTTCTTACAAAAATGACATGATATCCAAACCAAAACACTTCGTGTAAAGGTTGACCAAGTTCCCCGGCCCATCCACTTCAGTGATATGAAGGATGGACCAAGTTCCTCTCGCCTATCAAAGTTGTGATATGATGGATGGACCAAGTTCCTCTTGCCTATAAGGGCTGTGATACGGGGAAAGACCAATTCCCAGAGGCCAATGATTGTTGCACTTACCTAATTCAAACTTTACAACCTAGGGAACTTGGCGTCGGCGCTGGCACTAGTATTTTGACGTGCATGAGGAAAATTTATATCCGTATTCCCAAGTGCTCAAGCGAAAATGTTATGAATTTTTTTAAATTAAGTAAGACAAAACACAATCAGGACATAACTCAAACAGAAACTGTAAAACTAAATAAAATGTGACATTGCCATTGACAGCCATGGCCATTGAGTGCCAGCGCCGACGCCAAGTTCCCTAGGTTGTAAAGTTTGAATTAGGTAAGTGCAACAATCATTGGCCTCTGGGAATTGGTCTTTCCCCGTATCACAGCCCTTATAGGCAAGAGGAACTTGGTCCATCCATCATATCACATGTCACGTCGTTTTCGGGTCGGTTCCGAACCGAAGACGAGCACGGGAAATTACGGCTTGAAGACCGGGCCACGCTCGGTCGCGCGACACGTGGTCCTCCCGGGACAAACAACCCTTCGCGGATCTGGATCACGATATCGAAGTTGTTTCGATATTCTTTCGGGCGCCAGACACGTAAAGTGTCCCGCGAAGCTATTCTTTTACGCGAATCCCGCAAAATAATTCCGCTTCCGCGAGGGCTGCGCGATAACCTGAAATAGCCGCGAAAATGGTCAGGGTTCCACGTGGAGAGAAGGAACGGGGCATTCCCCGCGACGGGAACGTTTCTCGTGGGTAGAATAATTCAAATAAGATTCGGCAACGACAATCGTTTATTAACGAGATGACAATGAATAGCCCGTCGGTGGTCACCGACGGCAGCGAGAATTTGCCGACGCGAGAACAAAGAGTTCGACGGTTGTTCGGTCGCTCGCGCTTATTTATTCTATCGCGTTGAACTCGGCGGTCACAGGACTTCGCGTGTTATACAAGCCTTTACGGCACGAATTCCGCCGAGCTCGGGTGACGGACGCGGATTTAGACTGGACTGGACGAGGATACGGCAAAGTCGCGAAAACGAAACGAACCGTCACGTCGTCCCACCGAGGAACGTCTCGAGTAGAACTCTTAGAATTTTCGTCGAATATCGCACGTCCCGAATATTCCGTCCCGCGGACAATCGGCAACGATACGACCCACGGCCTCGTGTCCCTCTCGAGGGAGCTACCCTCGGTCGTCGGCAACACTGGCGGACACGTGGTGCACGGCACGAAGTTAAACAAGAACACGCAAATACGCCCCGAGCCAACGCGAATGGTAAATCACGAATAAATGTGTCGGAATAAAGCCTGATCGGCACTTACCAAGCGATGAACACGGTCGTCTCGATCGGCACTACGGTACTTAATTCAAATACGCGGCAAAATGGCGGCACGACTTAGCGCTTCGCAGTCCTTCGACCCAGTGACCTACTTCGCAATGGCTCGGGAACGCGGAAGCGAGGCGTCCCCCTACTCCCTCATCTATCTCCTCCTAGGCGACGCTCGGGCCTATCGCGTGGTTCCTCGCGGCAGGGACGAATTCCATCTTTTCGGTCCCGGTTCCCCGGTAATTTACTGATTTCCCGGAGTCGGGCGATACAGCTGCAAATTATATCGGTAGGCATTCGAGCCGCCCCAGGATTGTTCTCGGCGCAATTCCTGGGCGAAAGACGGTGAGGTTGGGTTGCTGTACGTCCCGTATTCCGATTTCCCTCATCGGTCTCCCCGGTTGGTAAATCCGGGCTCGATCCTGGCTCGACCGTCTGGTTCGGCAATGACGTTCTGCGATAGGTCCTCCGAGCGCCTCTTCCCGAGACGTTGCGCCAATCACGGCAGGAGATAGGTACCGGGTTCCTTTCGTACTCCGATCGTTCCTGAAACTTCGTGTCGCGCCCAGCGGCGCGACATTTAAACGCGATAAATCTGTTCCGCTGGATTTCGGACGTTCCTGGGAGAGCGATCGCGACTAACGGTACGTTATTTTATTGGCCGTCGTTGGCCCGGTCCTTCGCCTAGGGTTCGGATTGACGCTGGCAGAATCTGCCACGTCACAACTCCTCCCCCCCCGGAAGAGACCGGGACACCGGTGGCAGTTACCAATCAGGCTATTCACGGGCTCGGTGGCGATCGCTCTTCCTCGGACGCTCCCCGATGTACCCCTTCATACCGGTAGAGACAAACACTAACCCAACACCAGTAAAACCCAGACGAAGTGCTATTTAAACTACATCCCTTCATCTCTGTTCTTCTGTCGACTCGGCGAGACCTGTTGGCGTGACCAGCACCTAATTGAGAAATGGAGATATCGCTAATTATGGCCTCGCTTGGCCCGTATAAACGGAGGAGACAAGGGTTAAGTGGAGCGACCATATGTTTCATTTTCAACCATTTATTCGTGCCCCCTCTCGGGGCGGCACTTCGTCATTGGTCCTCTTTCGGGACCTCAGTCTTAATCTCTCCTTACAAATGAAAGTAAAAAAAAAATCCTACTTTGCCTGATTACGGCAATTTCTTCTTATCCGTCTGTGCGACGGCAGATCGATAAACAAAAGGTATTCTTTACTACGGCAACGAGGCAAAATAAACGAAGCAAAAAAAAATAATCTATGTATTATCGGACGTTGATTTTCGGCGGCGTCCTTCCCGCGTAGCGGCACTTCTGCCTAACGGCAGTTTATCTCCGGTTCCTCGGATTATGCGGGCCCCCGGATTTCCAGGTCCTCCAGCAGTCGGGACATGTCTGGACCGTGTAGTATGGGCGCCCACACCGGTAACAGTACTGGAACCGTTGTGGGGCCGTGCACTGGGTGTGGGTGTGCCCTAGCCTTCGGCATCTCCAACACCCTTCCTCCAGCTCGCCTCCCCGGTACTTAGGGGCCTGAGCCTTGGTCGGCACTCTCTTCGGCTCTGGGTATCTGGGTACCTGAGCCCTTATCGGCAATTTTACTGGTTCCTTTGTGGCCAGCACCCTCGGCGGCTCGGCAGCTACCACCACCCTCGGTTTGACCGCTACCCCCGGTATCGGTCCTGTTTCTCCCGGCCTGGCTGGTGTTCCGGGTTTCTGCCAGTCCGGCATGTTTTCCAGGCGAAATCCTCGCCCCGGTCCCGTGCGTGGCTTGACTTTGATGGTCGCAGTTGCCACGAACGTGGCCTCCTCGGGGGGATTCTCGGCACTCGACTTGCCGATTGCCGGCAGTTGATCCCCTTGGGGCTGGGGTGTGTCCCTGATTCCTGCGGGGCCCGTCGGTTGTTCCGGCATTGTGGCGTTCGCCATTGGGTGTCCCTCCGGGACCGGCAGCAGCTGCTTCGCCCTCTCCTGGATCTCCTCCCAAATATGGTCGGCAATCATCTTGGAGGTATTTATTTTTTCTGTGTGAGAAGAGTACGAGAATAATAAATGTCGTTGCTTTTGGTTTTTTCAGTGTCTCATTGGTGGGTCGGGAAGTATGGCTTCAAGTCCGAAATATGTGCTTTGCCGAGGTCGCTTCCGTCTTCCGCAGAGATGCGGTACACTCCTGGTGATAATTTATGCGATATCGTTACTGGTCCCATGAATTTTGGGGCCAACTTTGCCGCCACGTGGTCTGCCGCTGACGATAATACGCGTTTTCGCTTCATAACCTTGTCTCCTACGTTAAACTCTCTATTTCTCCGACGCAAATTATAATGGTGCGCTTGCTTATTATACGCGTCCTCGAGGTTCTCTAAAATCCAGTGTCTCAACGTTGGTAGTTGAGTCACTCTCTTTTTCCAAGTATCATTGGCCGTAACCTCGAGGTCTATATCGGGTTCTACAGTGTCCCTTAAACATTTCGCTGGTCGCGGCTCTCGCCCGAAATTGAGAAAAGCGGGAGAGGTCTGTAGCACCGAATGATAAGCGGTGTTGTACGCGAAGCGTAATTGCGGCAAATTCAGGTCCCAGTCTCTATGATCCCTCTCTATGTAGGCTACTATCATCGTTTTGAGGATTCGATTTACGCGTTCTACCGGGTTTGCTTGCGGATGGTACGGGGGGGTTGTGGTGATTCGAATGCCATATTCATTAGCTAAATCCCACAAACACTTGTTCGCGAACTCGGTGCCATTGTCCGTTAGCAGAACGTCGGGTGTTCCCCATCGCGAGAAAATTAACTCTTCCAGAGCTTCGGCAATCTTTGGACCGGTCGCACGTCGGAGCGGGGCGCACTCTATCCACTTGGTGAATAAGTCCTGTATTACCAGGAGGTACGCGTGACCGGATCTGCTGCGCGGAAGCGGGCCCATTATATCGGCAGCTATCACTGTCCACGGCATGTCAACACGGCGCCGACCCATCAACCCAGGCGGTAGTGTCTGCTCCACCTTTGTGAGTTGACAGGTCTTACAGCGTCTTACGTATTCTACAGCTGTTCTGTACATGCCTGGCCAGTAGTAGCGGGCCGCAATACGTTGGTACGTCTTTTCGACGCCTAAATGCCCTGCCTGTGGGTTATCATGCGCTTCCTGCAGGATCTCCGTTCTGCGCTCTTCGGGAATCGCGAGTTTCCACTCGGTTATATCCGATCCTAACGTTTCCGCGACAACTGGATCCGTACGACGGCAAAATAATTCCCCGTCCCGAATCGACCAGTCTTTGAATTTATCCGGTGCTCGTTTGACTTCTGCTAATTTCCCCTCGTACCATTTCATACGCACCGCAGCTACTATCGGTATTTTGTCCTCTAAGACTTCCTCCCCTTCGCAAATTCGCGATAATGCATCCGGCACTTTATTAAGGGCTCCCTGCCGGTATACTACTTCGAAATCATATTCTAGAAGTTGCAGGGCCCAACGCGCTAATCTCCCTGAGGGATTTTGTAATTTTCTTAACCACCGTAAACTGTTGTGGTCCGTAATTACCGTAAATTTGTACCCTTCCAAGTACGGACGAAATTTTTGTACCGCCCAGACGATCGCGAGACATTCCAATTCCGTAGCGGAATATTTTCTCTCTGGCAACGTGAGAGACCTGCTCGCGAACGCGATAACTCTTTCGACATCCTTGACCTCTTGCGTCAAAACTGCGCCTAGACCAACCGCGCTAGCATCCGTCTGTAGTGTAAATGGCGTTTCGAAATCTGGGCAGGAGAGGGTAGGTGCTGAAGCGATCGCGTCTCGAAGGGACTCGAAGGCGGTTTGTTGGCCAACCTTCCATTCCCATTCGCGATCCTTTCGCAGTAGGCCATTCAATGGCTCAGCCAGCGTGGCGAATCCCGGAATAAACCTCCTGTACCAGGATGCCATTCCCAGGAAACGCCGAAGCTGCTTTACTGTTTTAGGCGGAGGGTACGATAAAATTGGTCTAACTTTCTCCGCATCTACCTTTAACCCCTCTCCGCTCACCACGAAACCCAAATACCGAACTTCCTGACAACAAAACTCGCACTTCTCAGGATTGATTATTAGACCGGCAGCCTTGATTTTATTTATTACGCGTTCTAGCCATACGAGATGTTCCGCAAATGTTTTCGTCACGATTATTATATCGTCCAAATAGGCGAACGCGTGCGGCTCCATTTCTGGACCTATTAATCGGTCCAATAATCTCTGAAAAGTTGCGGGTGCGCCTGTCAGTCCGTACGGCATGCGACGGAAGTGAAATAGGCCTTTTCCCGGTACTGTAAACGCTGTTATTTCGCGACTCTTTTCCTCTAACGGGATTTGGAAATAGGCCTGACTGAGGTCAAGGGTCGAGATGTATTTCGCCGCACGTAATTTATCTAGAATCTGCGTCATGAGCGGTAGCGGGTACGCGTCTTTCCTCGAGACCTCGTTAACTTTTCGGAAATCCAGACAAAAACGGTATTTCCCGTTCGATTTCTTGACCATGACGATCGGACTTGACCAGCCACTTTGTGATGGTTCAATTATGCCATCTTTTAGTAATTTGTCTACTTCCGCATATATTGCCTCCTGAACTTTTGGAGTTACGGCATAATATCGCTGTTTTATAGGCGGGTGTCCATCTACATCTATTCGATGGCTGATCAAGTTCGTCACGCCCGCTATTTCGTCAAATTCCGGCAACGTGGCCTCGAGGAATTCTCTTAATTGCCGTTTTTCGGCATCCGCCAACGTTTGCAGACCACAACAGACGGCATCGGGAGGCGTGTCTTCGAATGTGAATTTTTCGTTTGGCTGTTTCGCGAAATACCATACGGCATTGTGATATTCAGCCACTATTCCGAATTTTGCGATCGAATCCGTGCCTAACAATAGAGGGGTCACTAGACTGTCTAAAACCTGCGCGGAAATTCTACGTTCCTCCCTGCCTATCCTTAACGCGAAATGTGCTCGTTCCTCGGCACGATCTACTACCCCCGTGGCGAGGAGGAAATAACAGGGTTTGTTCGATTTCCCTAATACGATATTCTTTCTCTCGATTTTTCCCAAAATCTCCCGACTGATGAATGTCAGAGATGATCCCGAATCTATTAGGGCGCGCGTCGCGAAGTTGCCGATGAACGCATCCACGGTCAGCAGAGGTGGGCGCTTAATGTCCCCAGTTATCATTACGCGGGCCGATATCAATTCGGGCGAAGTCTCTCTGGCCCCTGTGATTGACTTCTCTCCCCGTTTCCCGCCGACCTGTTGCACCTACGGCAACGTATTATTGTGACACCCTCCGACCCGCATCCGTAGCAATGTAGCCTAGGTTCTTCTCGGCAATCTCGCGATAGGTGACCTGTCTTACGACAATTCCAACATTGTGGCAGGTTACTTCCGCCCGCGCGTTGTCTATCGCGCGGCGGTCATTGACGCGTTGCTACGGTTGCGGTTACTTCCGCCTTACGCGGTATGGGTTCACGAGAGGACTCTCTTGATTTTGCCCCCGACCGGTATTTTTCGTTTCCCCTCGGCGCGGCAGCTAGATTATTTTTAGCGCTCGTCGCACGAGATTCACGAACCCCTTGTCCGGGTTTAGAGTCTCTCCTAGTGGCTCTTGGGGGGTGATCTTCCGAATCGTCGCTATCTACGCCTACTGCGGCAGCTAATGCGTTCGCGTACCCAAATCCGACCGATCTTCCTTTCGGTTGCGATTTCGAACGCAAGTATCGGCTAGGATCAAACGCGAAACTAGGGTGAGCCATTTCGGATGGTTTCGGATTCCCCCGCCTCCTCTGCTGCGCTTCGCGGTCGGCACGTAGCAATTGATCCGTAACGATTTCCATCGTGGAACCTGATTCTAACGCGATAGACTGACGTAAAGATGGTTTCGCGCCCCAGTATAATCGTTCGACTTTCTTTTCCTCCTGCCACGGTGGCTGTAGTTTTCGGAACATAGCTGTCATTACCATAATATAATCGCGAATAGGTTCGTTATCATCTTGAAACCGATCTTTAATGTTTCTCTCTAATGTATATTGATATTCAGGGTCACCGAAGAATCGCCGAAATGCCCTCGCAAAATCCTCCCAAGTTCTCCAACCCGACGCGTGCGCGTTGTACCAGTGCTTGGCGACCCCCCCGAGACATACCGGCAAACAACGGATTAGTTCTTTATCCGCGATGTTGTGATATTTAATTTGTTGGTGGAGGTCCTCCAAAAAATCTTCTGGGTCCTCCCCCTCTTCTCCGGAAAACTTTAACCGCCATCGTCGCATTATTTCGGCGATGGGGGTTCCGCGGTAATACAATTCTCGGGGTTTCGCCCCGCCCTGTACCCCGTCGCTCGGTCCATCGTCCGGGCCGACATGCAAAGGCTTTTCTTCCGGTTCGCGGTACCTATCGGGAGACCATGGCCTCCATCTTGGCGAGTTCGGTACTGGGAATGAAAATTCCTTAGGGGGTGATCTTCCCCCTTCGGTCGGTAGGTACTCCTCTGGAGGCCATTCTTCTCCGACCGCATCCCCGTATACCGATCTGTTTTCATCGTCCACGCGGTCCGGTTTCGGCAAATTAAGAAGGCTTTTCATTTCTTCGGGCCCTTCGGTATCAGACGCGAAGCTCAATCGTCGCGGGCGTAATACGTCACCCCTCCCCGCGGTATAATTGACTCTATTCGAAATCTTACACAATCGCTAATGTAGGCCAGGGGAACGCTTAATATTCAGCCGAACTTTCTATTCGGTATTTGTTAACAAACGCGAATTACCGTTTCTTCGTTCTATTCGACTTTCTCCCTATGCTTTTCTCCATTTCCGTACGCGAATCTTTCCTGCGCGACTTTTCAGAAGTGAAGGGGATATTTCGTAAAATATTCGAAGCCACTTGCCCGTCGGCAATGGATACTTCGTATTCGCCAATCAATTTGGTTGTCGCTAACGTATCTTTGTAGCTCCGAACACGGGAGCGTTAATCAAAGAAAACCAAACAAAACAAGAGAAAATAAAAAAAACAAAAAAAATTCAATGTTTTTATCGCCAAAGTTGGACAGCACTCGTCTAGGCTACGGCACAATACGAACAAAAACCATACTTCCCATTACCACAAAAAAAACATAAAAAAAAAATAATTTTGTGGGTGGGTGTACCCATGGGGTGTACACAATCAATATTCAATTGGTATCATCAATTATCAATCGAGGCATATCATAAATCAATACGTAATAAATTATCAACCCGCGTGTGCCATTCCGCCAATCAAAATATCATATGTCATAATATTACCCATAATTTTTCAATATATACCGTATATTATACATTCATATTTTCATTATAAATTCATATGCATGCACATTTTCTCACCCATATGAATCCATATTCATTCATTTAATTTCGGAAGAAAGAAAAAAAAATTCAATGATTAATGCATTAATTGTGCCTATTGCTTTGTATATAAAAAAAACGGTAGAGCCTTCTGTACGGTATTTCTTCCATTCGTTTTATTTTAATATCGCAATAATGGAAGGCAAGTGCAATTGACCAAATCGAAGAGAAGAAATAGAATAATACAAGTATATGCGTCACTGATTGCGAAAATAATTATCGCTTCTTCGGGTAATTCTTAAAAGAGATAATAAAAATAATAAAAAAAATGGTTTCGTAATGACTAAAAGACAAAAGGGAAGCAAAAAAAAAAAAAATCCAATGAATAAATAAATTACAATAAACAAATAAATAAATAAATAAATAAATAAATACATAAAATCCTAATAAATCGGGAAGGGAAAAAAAAAATCAGAGGTGTAACAACGAATCTATGGTATGGAAGAGAAAGGAAAAAAAATAAAAAAATTCTCCTAACCCTTCCACCACCAATTCGGGAACAATGTTACTAACTGCCAACAAAGCGCAGCGGTAAACCAAGTTAAAAGGCTCGGTTTATCGCCACGGTAGATTTAGCAGCTTTTAAATATCGGTAAAATGAACGGATAAACTCTGGAACACGATAACTATTGCGTGAAAATTTCGTTCGGAATATCCGGCATATAAATTAACAACAATGTTCCTTGTTTCATCAAGGCCGGCAATTTTTACTAATCCCAAGGGGATAGCACGCAACCCGAAGAAGAAGAAAAAAAATTTTGTCAGTATATCTCAAATTTACAATCACGCGGCAATATTCAGAATATTTCTTCAATTTAATTGAAGCGATATTCCGCCAAGGAGAATCCCTTCGCTCAATATAGACAACGTTATTCAAAGCTGAAAGAGAATCGTATTCGAGTATACAACATACATAATATAATACATATGGAATGGCACACGAACGATAATAATAGATACCCCGTAAACATCAGCGGGACCCTCGGTCGGTCGCATTCCGATGGTGTTTACGTCGGCGTCGGCTCAATATACCCGGTGTGAAAAAGAAATTTCGTACGCGAATGGGTCGTGTGTCTCTACGACGCGACGTTCGACTTCTCTATCTCGCTCGAACTTTCTCGACTCCTCGTCCAGTCAAAATTTTCCCACGAGAGCCCCGAACTCTTTCACGTGTCTCGATTGAAAAACCCGATCTCAAATCGCTTTTTACGGCGAGAGGTCCCTGTTCGGGCGCCAATTTGTCACGTCGTTTTCGGGTCGGTTCCGAACCGAAGACGAGCACGGGAAATTACGGCTTGAAGACCGGGCCACGCTCGGTCGCGCGACACGTGGTCCTCCCGGGACAAACAACCCTTCGCGGATCTGGATCACGATATCGAAGTTGTTTCGATATTCTTTCGGGCGCCAGACACGTAAAGTGTCCCGCGAAGCTATTCTTTTACGCGAATCCCGCAAAATAATTCCGCTTCCGCGAGGGCTGCGCGATAACCTGAAATAGCCGCGAAAATGGTCAGGGTTCCACGTGGAGAGAAGGAACGGGGCATTCCCCGCGACGGGAACGTTTCTCGTGGGTAGAATAATTCAAATAAGATTCGGCAACGACAATCGTTTATTAACGAGATGACAATGAATAGCCCGTCGGTGGTCACCGACGGCAGCGAGAATTTGCCGACGCGAGAACAAAGTGTTCGACGGTTGTTCGGTCGCTCGCGCTTATTTATTCTATCGCGTTGAACTCGGCGGTCACAGGACTTCGCGTGTTATACAAGCCTTTACGGCACGAATTCCGCCGAGCTCGGGTGACGGACGCGGATTTAGACTGGACTGGACGAGGATACGGCAAAGTCGCGAAAACGAAACGAACCGTCACGTCGTCCCACCGAGGAACGTCTCGAGTAGAACTCTTAGAATTTTCGTCGAATATCGCACGTCCCGAATATTCCGTCCCGCGGACAATCGGCAACGATACGACCCACGGCCTCGTGTCCCTCTCGAGGGAGCTACCCTCGGTCGTCGGCAACACTGGCGGACACGTGGTGCACGGCACGAAGTTAAACAAGAACACGCAAATACGCCCCGAGCCAACGCGAATGGTAAATCACGAATAAATGTGTCGGAATAAAGCCTGATCGGCACTTACCAAGCGATGAACACGGTCGTCTCGATCGGCACTACGGTACTTAATTCAAATACGCGGCAAAATGGCGGCACGACTTAGCGCTTCGCAGTCCTTCGACCCAGTGACCTACTTCGCAATGGCTCGGGAACGCGGAAGCGAGGCGTCCCCCTACTCCCTCATCTATCTCCTCCTAGGCGACGCTCGGGCCTATCGCGTGGTTCCTCGCGGCAGGGACGAATTCCATCTTTTCGGTCCCGGTTCCCCGGTAATTTACTGATTTCCCGGAGTCGGGCGATACAGCTGCAAATTATATCGGTAGGCATTCGAGCCGCCCCAGGATTGTTCTCGGCGCAATTCCTGGGCGAAAGACGGTGAGGTTGGGTTGCTGTACGTCCCGTATTCCGATTTCCCTCATCGGTCTCCCCGGTTGGTAAATCCGGGCTCGATCCTGGCTCGACCGTCTGGTTCGGCAATGACGTTCTGCGATAGGTCCTCCGAGCGCCTCTTCCCGAGACGTTGCGCCAATCACGGCAGGAGATAGGTACCGGGTTCCTTTCGTACTCCGATCGTTCCTGAAACTTCGTGTCGCGCCCAGCGGCGCGACATTTAAACGCGATAAATCTGTTCCGCTGGATTTCGGACGTTCCTGGGAGAGCGATCGCGACTAACGGTACGTTATTTTATTGGCCGTCGTTGGCCCGGTCCTTCGCCTAGGGTTCGGATTGACGCTGGCAGAATCTGCCACGTCACACACAACTTTGATAGGCGAGAGGAACTTGGTCCATCCTTCATATCACTGAAGTGGATGGGCCGGGGAACTTGGTCAACCTTTACACGAAGTGTTTTGGTTTGGTGTATTATTCTCTCACGCCAAACCATATCATAAGCCTTTTCAATGTCTAGCGCTATCGCAATAGTATGTTGTTTAGTCGCAAATGCATTACAAATTATAGCTTCAAGATTAAGAAGGTAATCAGTAGAACTTCTATTTTTTCTAAAACCATATTGATAGGGTGAGAAGAAGTTACATTGATCAAGAAACCACATCAGTCTTTTATTAATAATTTTTTCATAAAGCTTGCATATATTGGATGTAAGAGAAATGGGTCTGTAATTTTCCGCTCTACAAGGGTCTTTGTCAGGTTTAAGAATGGGGATGATAATAGCTTCTTGCCAACTACACGGAAACGAATTGGAAGACCATATATCATTGTAAATATCAGTAAGAAATTCAAGAGCAGAGATAGGAAGGTATTTAAGGAATGAGTTAAAAATTCCATCCGGACCAGAGCAGGTATTCTTAAGGTTTTTTATATTATTCTGAATTTCATGAAGTTGAATGGGTGCATTAAGGGGATGAGTATCATTCGTAAAGGAAGATATAAAAGGTAAAGTGTTTATTTGAGAAGAGGATCTGAATACACGGAAATCATTAGAATAATTATTGTCACTAGAATTTTTGGCAAAGTTTAAAGCTAAGTAGTTAGCTATATCTTCAGGAGATGATAGGACTGTGTTATCTGAAGTAATGATAGAGGAAATGGAGTGGCACCTTTTAGAGCCATTTAATTTCCTCATTTTATTCCAATAAACCGAGGAGGGGGCTGAAGGATGAATAGAAGTAACGAAGTTAGTCCAGGATTCTCTTTTGCTTTCTTTGAAGATGCGACGGGCTGTAGATCTAAGCTGTTTGTATAGTATGAAGTTATCATTTGTAGGATGACGTTTAAAATGAGAGAAAGCACGTTTATAAGCCTTTAAAGATACTTGACATGTGTCAGACCACCAGGGAACTTGATTTTTATGGTATCTATTTGACGTTTTTGGTATAGTTTTATTAGCAGATTCTATTAAAGTTTCGGTAAAGAAAGATAGCTTATCATCAAGGTTAGATTCATTAGATGGGAAAGTAAGAGAGTTTAGGTTATCAAATTTTTTTGATATTAGATTTGTGTATCTGGGCCAATCAGCTTTTTTAAAGAGCCAATGAATGTTCGAGTTACGATCCGGATTAGGAGAATCTAAATTTCTTTAATTTGAAAGAAAAACTTTTTAAAAACCACGCTTATATTAGAATGCACTTAAAAGGAGAAAATTATATTTTTAAATATTAGTGACTATAAATAAAAGCGTGGTACGCGCCCACGCGATGATTACGTAAATATAGTTCGGCGTACCACGCTTTTATTTATAGTCACTAATATTTAAAAATATAATTTTCTCCTTTTAAGTGCATTCTAATATAAGCGTGGTTTTTAAAAAGTTGTTTTTACATATTTTTTATTTTCTACTTTTTAGTCTTTACATATCTAGTGTTACGGATGACGAACAAATGTTCAAAATCATCTCTGGCAGGAACCGTCCTAGGTTAAATACACGGATTCACCCCTAGTTAAAACTACATATCTGTTTAGTTTAAAATCAAATCATAAGCACGACCAACTGCACGGCCGTTGACAAAATACGAGTATGACTAAGTGGTACTGACAAGTGCCACCTGTCATTCCAGGGGTATATAAACCCTTGCATTTTCACTCTCGTGGGCTAGTACTTACGTAGTCACGAATTGTGTCGCGTCGTGCTGCATCTCGTAGAGTCAACTGCCAGTGAGATCGGGCTAAAGTTCCCCTTCGCATCAAATTTAACCATATAGATTCCGCGAGTCCGGTATAAAATCTATTAGGCATTTCTTCAGTTGTTCTCGAGACCCCCGCATTGCCAGTGCGTCAACACCGAGCATTCTAATTAGGTAATTACACTTTTATACAATTCCATTATTCAAACGCGACATTTACACAACTGTAATTATTCTTCAAGTAGAATATATTCAAAAAAAAAAAAAAAAATGATAATAATGGCTGTATCTCGGGAACGGTGCGTCCTACCGCAGAAATAACGAAATTTTCAAAAGACCTTACGTAAGGCTTACGTGGAATGCCCAACCACATGACGTATGTAGTTTTCTGAATTTTCAAAAAAAAAGAAAAAAAAATTTTTTTTAAACGGCTGTATCTCGGGAACGGTGCGTCCTACCGCAAAAATAACGAAATTTTCAAAAGGCTTTAACCCAAAGCATATAGGGTATGCCTAACCACATGACGTATGTAGTCTTTTGAATTTTTCAAAAAAAAAAAAAAAATGATAATAATGGCTGTATCTCGGGAACGGTGCGTCCTACCGCAGAAATAACGAAATTTTCAAAAGACCTTACGTAAGGCTTACGTGGAATGCCCAACCACATGACGTATGTAGTTTTCTGAATTTTCAAAAAAAAATAAAAAAAAAATTTTTTTTAAACGGCTGTATCTCGGGAACGGTGCGTCCTACCGCAAAAATAACGAAATTTTCAAAAGGCTTTAACCCAAAGCATATAGGGTATGCCCAACCACATGACGTATGTAGTCTTTTGAATTTTTCAAAAAAAAAAAAAAAATGATAATAATGGCTGTATCTCGGGAACGGTGCGTCCTACCGCAAAAATAACGAAATTTTCAAAAGACCTTACGTAAGGCTTACGGGGAATGCCCAACCACATGACGTATGTAGTCTTTTGATTTAAAAAAGAAAAGAAAAATGATTTTTTAAAAAAACATATTTTTCGGGTTTTTTGATTTTTCCAGTTGGTTTGGATATAAAAGACACCTGATTCCAAAATTTCAAGTTTCTAGCTTGTCTGGAAGTGGGAACCACATGACCACATGACGTATATAGTCTTTTGATTTAAAAAAAAAACAAAAAAATATTTTTCGGGTTTTTCGATTTTTCCTGTCGGTTTGGATATAAAACACACTTGATTCCAAAATTTCAAGTTTCCAGCTTGTCTGGAAGTGGGTTAGAATTAACATGATCCTCATCATCATCATCATCATCCTCCTATATATATATATTCCAAGAATTATGCGTTTTTAGCGTATTTTTATCTCAGATTCCAGGCTAGGTAGAAAGTTGCTTTTTACATGAGAGTTAGTTGATATTATATCTAGCTCAAATAAAAATTTTGGTTGACCTCGGTTACCGGGGAGAGCGGCAGTGCCGGTCATGACGTATGTAGTCTTTTGATTTAAAAAAGAAAAGAAAAATGATTTTTTAAAAAAACATATTTTTCGGGTTTTTTGATTTTTCCAGTTGGTTTGGATATAAAAGACACCTGATTCCAAAATTTCAAGTTTCTAGCTTGTCTGGAAGTGGGAACCACATGACCACATGACGTATATAGTCTTTTGATTTTAAAAAAAAACAAAAAAATATTTTTCGGGTTTTTCGATTTTTCCTGTCGGTTTGGATATAAAACACACTTGATTCCAAAATTTCAAGTTTCCAGCTTGTCTGGAAGTGGGTTAGAATTAACATGATCCTCATCATCATCATCATCATCATCCTCCTATATATATATATTCCAAGAATTATGCGTTTTTAGCGTATTTTTATCTCAGATTCCAGGCTAGGTAGAAAGTTGCTTTTTACATGAGAGTTAGTTGATATTATATCTAGCTCAAATAAAAATTTTGGTTGACCTCGGTTACCGGGGAGAGCGGCAGTGCCGGTGGCAATATGGCTAAAAACCGCTTAACTATCGTACGAGACTAACTACTCGGCAGCTTAGAGGTCACGGGAGGGGGAACTTGGTCGCGCGCTGCCGCGCGCGTTGATTTGTGTTCTTGATAATTTCGCATCAACTCATTTAACCCGTAATTATTGTTTCCAAAATCCTAATTAAATGATTGAACATCCCACACGATACAATCTTACCGCTCGGATTGTATCAATTTAAATTATACTTGTTGCGAGGCCTACTAACAATCCTAGTGATTTCCCAGTTACTTATCAGATTCGTCTGTATTATCACTCAACCACCTAGCGGCTCCCTGGTAAACATCAGGTTCGTCCGCATCCTAGCAGCTCCCTGATTGCGTAATTCGTATCAGGTTCATCTGTACTCTCACCCAATAACCTAGCGGCTCCCTGATCAACGCATCAGGTTCGTCCGTTACCTAGCAGCTCCCTGATTGCGTAATTCGTATCAGGTTCGTCTGCATCCATCCTAACAGCTCCCTGACCAACGCGTCAGGTTCGTCTGTGCTCTGTTCTAACATCCTAGTGACTCCCCAATTACTCATTGGGTTCGTTCACGAAGAATCACAATTTCTAGCAGCTCCCTGACCAACGCGTCAGGTTCGTCTGCGTACCTCCAATCCTAGAGGCTCCCTGATTGCGTAATTCGTATCAGGTTCGTCCTCGTCGTCTAAATTCCTAGCGGCTCCCCAATCACTCATTGGGTTCGTCCGCGTACCTACTAACAAACTGATACCTTATTCCCAGGGTAATAACCCTTCGCCGGCCACTCGTGCTGCTCACGGCCCTGGCTCGTAACAGAACTGGTGACAGCGGTGGGATTGTTCAATTATTTTAGGATCACTTTAATTTCGGGTTCACTATATTAAATTACTCGTAGCTGAGTACGGACAATATACTAGTTTTCCTAGTTACGTCTCAATATAATTAGCAATATACTAGTTTTCGCTAGTCACGCTCTTATATCATTAATATACTAGTTTTCTCTAGTTACAATTTTAAAAATGCAGAACCCATCTGCAAATACCTCTTCCGTTGACATAATGAACTTAACGGTTTCACTTGCAAATTCTATGTCGCTGTTGACGCAAAAGACATGCCTACAGAATATTACATCGACAATTCCTATCTTCGACGGGGAAGATCCATCGTTAATTCGTTTCGCGCAAGCTTTAGAGGACGGGTTAACTTTGATTCCGGGGGGTACGGAAGCCGAGTATCTGGCAATTGTTCTGACTAAGCTTATCGGACCAGCACGTAGATGCACATTAGAACACAAGTTTACTACCGTAAAAGCGTTAATTCAACATTTAAAGAAACGGTTCGCTCCAGGAAAGAGCTTATCATATTATCAAGTGGAAATTGCGAAACTACATATTCGCGAAGGAGAAAGCCTACGACAATACATCGATAGGACAAGCCATTTGGTATACCGTACGCGCGGAGTCATAAGGGAAAAATACGAGGAAGAACGTTCCGAAGATCTCATCTCATTAATGGAAAAAGACGTTATCGAGAACTTTATCGACGGACTACCCGATCGGATTTCCCTGAAGGTGTCGGCATCACTGAAGGATATAAAAAATTTAGAGGATGCTTACGACGCCGTGCTACAGGTAGACAAAAGGTTAAGAAACCGACGACAGTCGCCGCGAAACGAATCACCCTCGAGGTGGTCGCGACGAGACTCATACGAGGATTCTCGTTATCGCGAGCGTGAGGTGTCATACCCATTATCTCCGAGCAAATACGATAAACATAGGGATCGTCGCTCTAGGCCATCTGGCTTCGAGGAGGAAAGAGAAGGACGAGCTTCTGCTTGGACCTTACGTCATAGGAGCCCTTCACACTCTCCCTCCTATCGTTCAGATTCGTCAAACACGAGAGACGGAGAGAAACACTATACAATCCTAAAAAATTCTGATAAGGATCGTATGTCAAAGTCGTATTGTTGGCATTGTGGAACATCTGGGCACGATGGAAAATTCTGTAAGAATCGACCGCGTAGCCCACGTTTCCGAAGAGATTCACGAGATTCGTCCACGGAATCAAGGAAGTCTTTAAACTTCGATCGCGCTCACCGTACAGGCGAAACGATGAGCGAAAACAAAGAGATTCGCCAAAGAACTGTCCGATTCGAGGAAAAACCCTCATCAAGGAAGCCCCAGCACCACGAATCAAAATCAAAATCCCAGAACTGGAATCAGGCACGGGAGAATTTCTAATTGACGGTGGAGCATCCGTAAATTTAGTGGTTCTTGACATTCTTGGAACGGGAGCAGAAATCATTTCTCGCGAAGAAATCGAAATAACTGGGCTCACTACAACCCCAATTCGCACTCTGGGAACCACAATTCTCCACATCCACGAAGCTCCTGCATTTTTCTACGTAGTGAAACACCTTGCAATAGAAGCAGATGGACTTATAGGAAGCCCATTTTTAAAACAGGAAGAAGCAGAAATTTCATATTACCATGGGACGATGGTACTAAAAAATAGACCCATCAGGCCTATTTATTTTTCAAATTACCAACAGGATTCAGATGCACCAACCAAACATCGCATCGATGCCAGATCGTCTCAACAAATTGCAATAAGAGTAGCTAATCCAAGGATAAGAGAAGGCTACTTACCACGCATATAGACGCACGAGCAACTCTACATAGGAGAAGCCGCCGTCTTGAATGACAAAGGAAAATGTCACGTTATGGCAACCAACACCAGTGAAGAGGCCCTGGATGTTAAAATAGAACCTCAAATTCTGGAACCTTACGATATTTTGAGTACATCGGACGAAGATACTTATTCAGACGTACAACATCGCAATTTCAAAAATAGAGAAGACAGAATACAGGGAATCTCTGAAACGCTAAATTTAAGCCACCTGAACCAAGAAGAACGATGCAGTGTTACCTCATTGATAAAGGAATTTCCAGATCGCTTTTATCTTCCAGGAGATAAATTAGGGAAGGCCTCTGATTTCAAGCACTCCTTACATACAGTCGATGAGATTCCAATCAACACAAGGCAATATCGGTATCCTCCTGTACACCAAGATGAAATCAAGAAGCAAATTAATGGCTTATTATCCGAAGGTATTATAACACCGTCGAAATCTCCGTACAATTCACCCTTGTGGATTGTACCCAAAAAACCCGATGCGCAAGGAAATAAACGTTGGCGCATGGTAATAGATTTTCGTGCCCTGAACGAGAAAACCATTTCCGATAAATATCCATTACCTCAAATCACGGAAATACTAGATCGTCTCGGTGGAGCTAAATACTTCTCCGTTTTTGATCTCGCCAGCGGGTTTCATCAGATAGAGATGGATCCAAAATACAGACAGAAGACAGCCTTTACAACTCCTAACGGACATTATGAGTTTTCACGAATGCCGTTTGGTCTAAAAAATGCACCACCCACTTTTCAACGCCTCATGGATCAGGTATTAACTGGACTTCAGGGAACGGATGTATTCGTTTACCTGGATGATATCGTGGTTTACGCTTCATCATTGCACGAACATGATGTTAAAGTAAGGAAATTGTTAAACCGTCTGCGAGAACATGGTTTAACCCTCCAAACCAATAAATGCGAATTCTTACGGAAAGAAGTTGCATACCTTGGACACATTATTTCAAGGCAAGGAGTGAAACCTGATCCCCGAAAATTAAAAGCTGTTAAGGATTTTCCAACACCTACCTCACAGAAGAATATTCAACAATTTTTGGGTTTAGTAGGATATTACCGGAGGTTTATACCAGATTTCACCACAAAAGCAAAATCTTTAATTGACCTTCTAGGAAAGGGCAAAAAATTCAAATGGACCGAAGATCAAGAAAACAGCTTCAAAGAACTACGTGAAGAACTTTGTAAAGAACCTATTTTGCAATATCCAGATTTCAGCAAACCATTTGTCATCACAACAGATGCTTCCGAATATGCCATCGGAGCGGTGCTCAGTCAAGGCGAGATAGGCAACGATTTGCCAATTGCTTACGCATCCCGCAGCCTCAATAAAGCAGAAAGAAACTATTCAGCCACGGAAAAGGAATATTTAGCAATGGTATACGCCGTTATATACTTCCGATCGTATGTATATGTAACAAAATTTACACTGGTTACAGACCATCGACCATTAGTCTGGTTGCATTCTGTAAAAGATCCGACATCAAGGCTCATGAAATGGAAACTCCGACTTTTAGAATATGATTATCAGGTTGTCCATAAATCTGGAAAAATAAATAAGAATGCAGATGCATTATCGCGTAATCCTACTACTATCTGTTTACCACTCATTGCAAGGGAACTTGAAGACCCCGATTTCAAGATACAGATACCGAAAACAGATGTCGATGCTGGTTCAATTGGACAACGCATCAAACAATTACATCGGGACCGTGAAAAACGGCCGAAATATCGACAAACAAGCAGCAGCTCAGATGAGGCAGAAGAACCCGTCCTGGGTAAAGTTCAACACTCACCAATCATAAACAGAACCCTTCCGAGTTTATCTAGAGAGATAGTGATGCCAGATGAAGACCAGGTCAACACACACAATTTTTTGCCTGCGGCAAACTCCACGGAAATCTTTTCTACGGATAAGAATACTAGCTTACCAGGTGATTTAATTTCATTCGATGAACCGTTTGAAAATACGGTTATCGAGAACACGAACAATTTACAAGGGGATTCACCGAATACACCGCAAGAACCACCTGGTGTAACAAATGGAATTTTACAACCTACCGTAATTCGGTTGCCAATCAACACCATGGATATGGGCAAAGCGAATGCACGGCAAACTGACCCTTACACATTCGTCGACGAAGCTACCGATAGCTCTTCTACCGAAACTGACCTGGAAGCACCGCCGGAACCGAAGCAAAAAATCAACATTTCTTCAAATACTCTCACCGCAAAGGAAGACCATTATACACATTTTATATCAGCTGATTGCAATCTAGTAAGCCCCGTCGGGAAACTGCTGTTAGACACAGGATTAGTAAATAAACGGGAACTTCTAGCTGCACGACCAAAAAAGGGACAGGTCGTGATTTCAAACAATGGATCATTTAAAACTTTTAGCATGGTAATTTCCGACAACTTTCACGATAAGCCAAAAAGAATAGACATACTTAAGGGATTGAAAACTCTTCGATCTGCTTTGGAGCGGAATGGGGATAAATCTTTTCGAATATCCGCCACCGGAGATCATCATCGGTTACCACTCAACGAACTTTTTGAAGCATTGAGGGAGGTCTTCACAGACTCATCATCTTATCAAATTACAATATGTAACTGTGTCATTACGACACCTTCCATAGAAGACAGGCAAGAAATCATCCATGAAGCACATGATAGCTTAATAGGCGGACACAAGGGAGTTACAAAAACTTACAACCGTATCCGATCGAGATTTCATTGGCCACAGATGCGCAATGAAATTCAAGAGTACATCCGAAAATGCAAAAGCTGTCAGGAGCAGAAATTAGTCAGAACGAAAACTCGTCAACCTATATTGATCACTGATACACCGTTAGACGCATTCGATAAAATTTCTTTAGATACCGTTGGGCCGTTGCCTATCACACCTGGAGGAAATCGTTACATTCTCACTATGCAGGATAATTTGACTAAATATTGTATAGCAGTAGCGATACCTAACATACGGGCCGCTACCATCGCAGATGCCTTTGCACGACATTTTATTGCAATCTATGGGACACCACGAGCAATACTTACAGATAAGGGAACCAGCTTTAGTGGTACTCTTATGACAAATCTAGCAGACATATTCAAAATTAAGCAAATTACTACATCTGGGTATCGACCACAAACTAACGGATCACTAGAACGAAGTCATATTGTTCTTACAGAATACCTCAAACATTATATGGAGAATTACGAAGATTGGGATTTATTGATTCCTTTTGCGATGTTCTCCTACAATACATCAGTTCATGAAGCTACTAACTTTACACCATATGAATTGATTTTTGGCAAACTAGCCCGAGAGCCAACCTCATTTCCGACGGTTACAAATTTGAAGACATACGGAGATTATTTATCAGAGTTAATAACAAATATTATCAAGATCCGCGACATAGCAGCAGGAGCGGTACGGTCACCAGTGCCACAACAACGGGCGACGGACACATCAAGGGGCACCTGATCTTGGACAGGCTCCCAGGCCAGTCGCCATACGACGTCATCCAGGGATGGCTGCAATGGGGCTACGCAGTCCCAACATAACCACACCGTAGCACTTAAGTACACACCACACTACACTACACCCGTCAATTTTTTTTATTTTTTTTTTTTATCAAAGATTTCATTTTTTTTTTCCTTTTCATTATTTCCCTTTTTCTTTTTGTTTTGCTTTCTTGCTCGAAATCAATATTATCTAGGACGTTTCCTTCCTAATGAGAAAGCATCACGCGAACCGCGATGTTTCTTCTTGGTGGGGAGATGTTACGGATGACGAACAAATGTTCAAAATCATCTCTGGCAGGAACCGTCCTAGATTAAATACACGGATTCACCCCTAGTTAAAACTACATATCTGTTTAGTTTAAAATCAAATCATAAGCACGACCAACTGGCCGTTGACAAAATACGAGTATGACTAAGGGGTACTGACAAGTG
Organism: Lasioglossum morio; assembly: GCA_916610235.2. NCBI lineage: Eukaryota > Metazoa > Arthropoda > Insecta > Hymenoptera > Halictidae > Lasioglossum > Lasioglossum morio. The sequence goes on from OU744334.1 coordinate 443,024, forward strand.
CCACCTGTCATTCCAGGGGTATATAAACCCTTGCATTTTCACTCTCGCGGGCTAGTACTTTCGTAGTCACGAATCGTGTCGCGTCGTGCTGCATCTCGTAGAGTCAACTGCCAGTGAGATCGGGCTAAAGTTCCCCTTCGTATCAAATTTAACCATATAGATTCCGCGAGTCCGGTATAAAATCTATTAGGCATTTCTTCAGTTGTTCTCGAGACCCCCGCATTGCCAGTGCGTTAACACCGAGCATTCTAGTTTAGGTAATTACACTTTTATATAATCCAATTATTCAAACGCGACATTTACACAACTGTAATTATTCTTCAAGTAGAATATATTTGTGTTCTTGATAATTTCGCATCAACTCATTTAACCCGTAATTATTGTTTCCAAAATCCTAATCAAATGATTGAACATCCCACACGATACAATCTTACCGCTCGGATTGTATCAATTTAAATTATACTTGTTGCGAGGCCTACTAACAATCCTAGTGATTTCCCAGTTACTTATCAGATTCGTCTGTATTATCACTCAACCACCTAGCGGCTCCCTGGTAAACATCAGGTTCGTCCGCATCCTAGCAGCTCCCTGATTGCGTAATTCGTATCAGGTTCGTCTGTACTCTCACCCAATAACCTAGCGGCTCCCTGATCAACGCATCAGGTTCGTCCGTTACCTAGCAGCTCCCTGATTGCGTAATTCGTATCAGGTTCGTCTGCATCCATCCTAACAGCTCCCTGACCAACGCGTCAGGTTCGTCTGTGCTCTGTTCTAACATCCTAGTGACTCCCCAATTACTCATTGGGTTCGTTCACGAAGAATCACAATTTCTAGCAGCTCCCTGACCAACGCGTCAGGTTCGTCTGCGTACCTCCAATCCTAGAGGCTTCCTGATTGCGTAATTCGTATCAGGTTCGTCCTCGTCGTCTAAATTCCTAGCGGCTCCCCAATCACTCATTGGGTTCGTCCGCGTACCTACTAACAAACTGATACCTTATTCCCAGGGTAATAACCCTTCGCCGGCCACTCGTGCTGCTCACGGCCCTGGCTCGTAACACTAGTAATCGATTTTAATTGCCACTTCAACCAAGATCTTTTTGTAAAAGGGAAAATATTGTGTCATGATTAGACAATTTATTATCCCGTTAATACCTCAGACGGCTGCAGATCGAAGTTTCGATACCGTAGGATCACTGGTTCAGGTGCTATCCTTTCTTAAAGATCAATCTGCAGTGTTTTTGGCAGGTAAGGGCATCGACAAAAACATTATTTAAACAATACAAAATATATTTTGTGTAAATCATTGAACCCGATTTTCAAAGAAAATTTTAATCCACATTTCTCCTTGATATCTTTTTTAGATCAAAAGTTATAGCTAAATATGCGCCGCGCCGGGATTCAAATGCGCGCCGTCTCCAGATTCCGACTTTCCGACTCATGCGTTCGAAACTTCGGAAACGTGAAAATCGGAGGAACGAGTCGGCGTCGATCAGTCGAGCAGGTAGTTCACACGGACAGAGCAGACGAACGCTTGTGTGTGTAGCGCGTTCGCAGTCGAAACAGGCACAAACACGGGCAGCGCGGTCGACAATACGTGAGGAGTGGGGAAAACCAGCGGCTTAGAACTGACGGCAGTAAACATCATCACGTGTTTACTGCAAAGCAATTTTTAGGCACCCACCGACTTCTCCGCACACAGCGAAAAGACTGCTCTTGCCCAGTGTTGGGATATTCGTGGGCCGTGGACGGTTTCCCTGATTGCGAGCTGCTGGTTTCCTCTTCCGTGACCCACCCCTCATGTATTGTCGACCGCGGTGCCCGTGTTGGTGCCTATTTTATTTCAGTAAATACTTATTGCTTCGGGTGTTAATGAACAGTTCAACTAAAAAAATTTTTTAATTGTCTACATTTATTTTTAACTTAAAGGATTCATACAGTTCGCGCTGACAACTTCTGTCACTTTCTGTAATTAAAGGAATAATTCACAGTTAAAGTTAACATTGCAAATTACAGAATCAAATATTAATGCAACCACAAACCTGTCTGCTTATCCTAAATGATCCTTTGTTGTGTGAAAAAAATGTTCAAACAAATGTTGCATGGTTCCTAGGGTGACATATGGTGCCCCAATCTTATATCACCGACGAGTTACTGTTAAAGACTGCCAGCCTTACGGGACTACGTGTCCTGGGAAAATTTTCGGTGTTCTCTTACACCCTCTGGGATTTATTTTGACTGGAGTGAGAAACAGAAGCATCGACGACATTTCGTCGGTGCAGAAGACCACTGAGGAGAGATTCTCGTCGCGACGCGTCGGTGGGAAGACGCATCATCACGAAACCATATGGATTATCATCAAATGTTATATTCTCCGCCATATTTCAGCCAATGTTTTGGTGTTGGTTTTTGAGGTTTAAAATATTAAAAGTAAAACTCAAGAACAAAAGATTCCTATAAATATTGTACATAAAAAAGTATTGAAGCATAAGTTTAGGAAAATCTAGAATTTCTAATTCAAATTTCATATCAGATACCTGAATTTTTAATTTAAAAATATTTCATAAATGAGCATTATTTCCCTACATTTTTTTAAATACATAATTGTTCCAAGAATTGATCTGTGGAAACAGAAATATCTAGAAAAATGGAATAACTTTTATTTGACATATTGTTCCGAATAATAAAGTTTCGATAAAGAATTACGCGAATGAATTAATATGTTTAAAAAAATGCACGCAATTTGACAGTGATGTTTCAGCTTCATATTTAATAACAAATTGATATATTCAGTTACAATTGAATGTATGTTTAGAAACTACGTTTTGTTATGAAAATTTAAGATATGTTACGAGCCAGGGCCGTGAGCAGCACGAGTGGCCGGCGAAGGGTTATTACCCTGGGAATAAGGTATCAGTTTGTTAGTAGGTACGCGGACGAACCCAATGAGTAATTGGGGAGCCGCTAGGAATTTAGACGACGAGGACGAACCTGATACGAATTACGCAATCAGGGAGCCTCTAGGATTGGAAGTACGCAGACGAACCTGACGCGTTGGTCAGGGAGCTGCTAGAAATTGTGATTCTTCGTGAACGAACCCAATAAGTAATTGGGGAGTCACTAGGATGTTAGAACAGAGCACAGACGAACCTGACGCGTTGGTCAGGGAGCTGTTAGGATGGATGCAGACGAACCTGATACGAATTACGTAATCAGGGAGCTGCTAGGTAACGGACGAACCTGATGTGTTGATCAGGGAGCCGCTAGGTTATTGGGTGAGAGTACAGACGAACCTGGTACGAATCACGCAATCAGGGAGCTGCTAGGATGCGGACGAACCTGATGTTTACCAGGGAGCCGCTAGGTGGTTGAGTGATAATACAGACGAAACTGATAAGTAATTGGGAAATCACTAGAGTAGGATATATATGCCGGTTCTAACTCACAGTTATCATTGTAGGTAGATTCCTACCTTACCGGCACTTTACCGTATAGCGCGAGCATATTTTTGCGGGGGGCGGGGTGAGGGGAATTTTCATGGTGGTATTGCGTAAGCCACCGTTCGTAGGCGAGGGGGGAGGGGGAGGGGGGATTTTTAGTTTTCCAGGTATTACATTTAAGATCGGCTTCCTGGTATTGCGTGAGCCTGGTATGTTTATAATAATATAAACATCCTGTCGACGGCGGGAGTCGCGATATCGGATCTCTGTTCTCATTCGGCTTATCATTTTTAAATAAACATCCTTTGATCCAATTACATCTCTCTCTCTCATTATCATTTCTCTCCTCGTCTTTATTGTATATTCGTAATATCAACATCCTTTCGACGACCGACATCGAGTCGCCAAGCCGCGATATCTGACCTCTGTTTTCGCTCTCCTTATCATTTCTTTCCTCTTCTGTATTGTATGGAGTGGGGGAGGGGGTGGAAGGTATCAAAAATGAATCAGTAGGACACGATCGACTGCGAATGCAGTCATACGTGAACGGTCCATCGTTTGATGCGATTAAAGTTATTCCAAGTATATCGTGCGTGAGGTATCAAGATGATTGAAACGTGTAAAAATATGTTAAAGTGTTTGACACGCATGTCGATGTTAGTGAAAACCATGGACGAGTATCGCGAATGGCATCGCTCGTACATCGAGTCTCTGCAGTGCTGCGTCAATTATCTATCGTGTGCAAAGGAGCAATTATCGTTAGGCGAGAAATTTAGTCTAACATCGACTATGTGCCGTATGAAAACTTTGAACGTTTCGTTGAATCATCGTATTTCCTCGTCACGCGTCGGTAGAGGTTTGTACGATCGCAGGGGTGCGAGAGCGTCGACGCTTCGTTGGGAAAATATCGAGTCGGCGTTTAAAAGTCGCATATCGAGCGGCATCGTTATCAACGTCGAACACATCGACCCGAAACAATTTCTGCAGCACGCGAAACGAATAATTACGGGACGCGTTACAGAATTTTTAAACACGCATTCATCGTTGAAAGCTAACGTAACGTTGGAGGCGGAATTCATGCAGCGCGCCAACGAGGTTTCCGTGAAAAGTTTCGGCACGCGGAACGTTGCATTGTTTCGGACGAGCAATCTACGGCAGTGGTACCAGAAAGACGTTGTGCCTGCGATTTTGACATCGTTGGAGGAGTTTCAAGAGCGAGACAGCGGGTGGGCGCTGTCAAAGATACTGCATTTGATTGTAAACTTTAGCAAATACCAGCCATTGCAAGCCGGCTGCACCGTCGCATGCAGCGTGCCCAGAGTGATACAGCTGAAAAGAGCGGTCGTGAACGTGATCAGCAACGACGACGCATGCTTTTTCTGGGCGATCGTGGCGGGTCTTTATCCGGCCGAGAGAAATTCGTCGCGTGTGTCGGCGTATCCGGACTACAAAGACGTGCTTCCGAAAACCGAAGGTTTTCAACTACCTATGTCGTTCAAAGACATCCGAAAATTTGAACGAGAGAACAACGTTTCCGTGAACGTGTTCGAATGGGTGCGCAAGAAATGCGTAACGCTGCATTTGACCGAGAAGAAACGGGAGGGAAGACACGTCAACTTGCTGTTTCTACAGAATGCTGCAAAGACGCACGGCCATTTCATGTGTATACGAAATCTATCACGATTGGTTTCACCACAGCTTAGCAAGAATAATCATCAGAAGTATATTTGCGATCGGTAAGTTGTATTTTTTGTTTTTTAAAATTGTTTGAAGGAAAAAACATAATTTTATAATCTTCCCACAGGTGCTTGCAATATTTTGCCACGCCGGAGAGATTAAACGTTCATACGGTTGACTGCGAACGGATGAACGATTGCGCTCTGGAGCTTCCAATATCGGAAGAAGATAAGTGGTTACGGTTTAAGAACCACACGAACAAAGAGCAGGCGCCGTTCGTAATCTATGCCGACTTGGAGTGCCTGCTGCTGCCCGAGGGACGGGAAGGACAAGACCGCGCGGCACGCGTACAATATCAACACCACCACGCGTTTAGCATAGGATACTATATGCATTGCCGGTACGACGAATCTTTGTGCGAGTATCAGGTTTATCGCGATAAAGAGGGATGCACCGCATGGTTCGCGAACAGGTTGTACGAACTCAGTCGTAAATTACAGCCGATATTCGACCGAACGGTACCGATGAATCCGCTAACCGAAACGGAAAAGTTAAATTTTCGTACGGCTACGCATTGTCATGTCTGCGAGAAACCGTTCGACACTTCCGACGCGACGAGGGTGCGCGATCATTGCCATTTCACGGGCGCGTATCGCGGTCCGGCTCATAACGGATGCAATTTAAGCTATCAATCTTCGTACGTGATACCCGTGGTTTTCCATAATTTATCGGGCTACGACACCCATTTCATTATCAAAGAATTAGCTAACTCGTTCGAGGGGCGGATAGACGTGTTGCCATTGACGAAAGAGAAGTACATCTCTTTCACGAAGAACGTTCCTATCGAGAGACAGCAGGATGAAGCGCGAAAGTATGCAAAGTTTTTGAAATTCCGCTTCATCGACTCGTTCAAGTTCTTGAACTCGAGTCTGGACAAGCTGTCGTCGTACTTGGACGAAAGTAAATTACGCATCGTGCGAGGAGAATTTGCACATCTTTCCCGCGACGATTTCAAACTATTGACCAGAAAAGGCGTTTTTCCGTACGACTATCTGACATCGTACGACAAATTAAGCGATACGTGTTTGCCGCCGCGTGAAGCATTTTATAATCGGTTGTACGGCAGCGAGATATCCGACGTCGATTACCTTCACGCGAATACGGTTTGGTCGCGTTTCGCTGTACAAACGCTTGGGCAGTACAGCGATTTATATTTAAAATTGGACGTGCTGTTGTTGGCGGATGTGTTTGAAAATTTTCGCGACGACTGTCTCGAGAATTACAAGCTCGATCCGGCGCATTATTACACGCTCCCCGGTTTCGCGTGGGACGTGATGTTAAAAATGACAAAGATCGAATTGGAGTTGTTGACCGACGTCGACATGCTTTTGTTCGTGGAGCGGGGAATACGCGGCGGATTGAGCCAGTGTTCTCACAGATATGCGCACGCCAACAATAAATATTTATCTACGCACGACTCGACCAAACCGTCCACCTACTTAATGTATTTCGATGTGAATAATTTGTACGGTTGGGCAATGTCGCAACCTCTGCCGCACAGAGACTTTCGATGGGTGAACGCGGATAATTTCGACGTCGAATCCATTCCGGCAGATAGTCCCGTAGGATACATTTTGGAGGTGGATTTAGAGTATCCGCGCGAAATTCACGATGCTCACGCGGATCTTCCGTTTTGTCCAAGTCACGACACGGCTACCGACTCGAGTACACAGAAAAAGTTGATGGCAACGCTTCGCGATAAGGAACGATACGTTGTACATTACCGATACCTCCAGCAGTGTTTAAAACATAATCTGAAATTGCTGAAAATACATCGAATTCTGGAGTTTCGACAGTCACGATGGTTGTACAACTACATCGATTTGAACACGAAATTACGCGCTAACGCCACCAACGATTTTTCTAAAAATTTGTTTAAATTAATGAACAATGCCGTGTTTGGAAAAACTATGGAGAACGTTCGAAATCATACGATCGTGAAATTACTTTCTCGGTGGAGCGGTAGACACGGCGTCGAACGATTGATAGCTAGACCAAATTTTCATAGCTGCACGGTGTTCTCCGAGGACTTTGTCGCGATTCAGCTGAAAAAGCTGCTAGTTAAATTTTTCAAACCAATCTACGTAGGCATGTCAATTTTAGATATTTCAAAATTTCATTTGTACAGCTTTCATTACGAATACATGCACCCAAAGTTCCAGCAAAATTGTAAGATTTTGTACACTGACACGGATAGCTTGATATACCAGATCGCTTGCGATGACGCGTACGAGGAACTGTTGAAACGCGATATCCACAGATACGACACAAGCAATTATGCCGCGAACAACGTTTACGGTGTTCCGCTCGCGAACAATAAACAGCTCGGTTTGATGAAGGATGAAAACGGCGGTAAAATTATGACTGAGTTCGTAGGGCTTCGTTCGAAAATGTATGCGATTCGCGTGCACGGTGATCAGGATACTAAAAAGATCAAAGGTATCAGGACAAACGTTACCGCCCGGGATATAAGTTTCGAAGACTATGTCGAATGTCTTCGCAATCATACGGAAAAGAGCGTTACCGGTAATCGCATAGTGTCCGTACGGCATGAGGTGTATTCGATGTCTGAAAAGAAATTAGCGTTGAGCCCGCATGACGATAAGCGGTATATTTGCAGCAATTTGGTCGATACTCTTCCTTGGGGACATTACAATATCGATTAAGAAATCATTTTTTTCATCGTCGTAAAAAGAAAGTGGTAGGGAGATTATATATGTATATAACTGTCGGGGAGGGGATGCGTCCATTTTACCAATCTTATCGGTAAGGAAGTGGTAGGGGAACATCGTATAAAACGACGTATTCCAAGCATCAAGCTTCAGATCGAGACAGCCATCGCTAATTACGCTTTACAATCAACGATGCAGCACAACCGTCGCCCGCTCGCCGAATGTGAACGTTCGCACGCCGAGGAGTCATACAAAAAGAGGAGGCTAAATAATATGTAAGTAGAGAGAAAAGAAATGTGAAAAAGAAAAGAAATTTAGAAAAATGTCTAATTTTTTATTTGTGATCTGTTGCAGGGTTTCACAACAGCAGCAGCAGCCCATATCGCAATCATCGTCATCATTGAGGAGTTTGCGCAGCGCACGGATCTTGAGTCGGAGATATTCCATAGCCGGCAATTATTTCAAATATCTTGAAATTGGTGTACGCGTCGGCGATGACATTTGCGTGGAACTGGCTATAGGAGATAACCGCAGTAAGGAGATCACGTTTTCCCTGAACGCATGGACAGAGCTGTTGCGCACGAAGGAGTATATTTCCGATTTACTTTCATCGAAACAGTGTCGAAAAATGAGCGATGATGTAACGTTAGAAATAGTTAATCTCAATGGCATGAATCTAGTCAAATTGTCGAATCAGTTCGAAGCTCTGTACGTTACAGAAAAAACTATGTATAACTTGTATAATCTTGAATTCTGCGTACACAACATGTATTCATGGTTGATCGATAATGTTCCCGCGGTGACTACTAAAATGAATTTTGTCGGTACGGTGAAGTATAGCAACGCGAAGAATGTTACGAAAGCGATCGTCGAGAGCGAATCCTTCGATCAAAGTTCATTGATCGATTGCGAACTAGCGGCTTCGTGCGCCGACATCATCGCGGCGTTCGCGTAAAATAGATTAAATATGTATATAGTGTGTGTGTGTATGTAAAAATTATTTGAGAAGGTCTTTGTAAGAATACATTATTTTAAAAATAAAATTATTCGAGAATATCTCTTTTGTATGTTTATAATATATATACATTATTTTAAAAATAAAATTATTTGAGAATATCTCTTTTGTATGTTTATCATATATCATATCCTTCAGCATGACTAAACTCCTCATCCTCGAGCGTTGCCCGAAGCGCTCCACCTTCTCTAGAAAAAAAAAAAAAAAAAAAAAAAAAAAACGTATCATTGGAGCGAAGGTTTCGAGTGAGTTCAGCGCCCGTCTTCTGGACGCTGATCAGCTCCTACCGTCCCACCCATATTAGAGTCTCTGCAATGCTTGCCGCCGTGCGAAGCATTTTACAATCGGTTGTTACAAAGAGGTGCTTCCGAAAACCGATGGTTTGGTTACGTTCCGACCGGGTTTCTCATGATTAGCACGATCCAGAGCGAGACAGAAGACGGGCGCTGAACTCGCTCAAAACCTTCGCTCCAATGATGCGTTTTTCCTGTTGAAGTATGCGGTTGAGGCTGTATATATACAAATCGTTGACGGCTCATGTACTAGCGAGAAAGGATAGGGATAACGTCGCTATCGGTCCATCTTGTGGCGAGGGTGGAAAGATAGCAGACACACATTACTAGACTGCAAGAAGTGTATTTAAATTTTGTATTTTATTTTATTGTAAATTACATTTTTCACAATTCCTATAGAATAAAAGAAGAGAAAAATTAATTAACATAAGTCTTACATATAAAGTGTAGTTGATAAAATATGAGTAGAAATACAATTAAAGTATATTTGTTTTAGGTATCCATGAATTATATGACGAGTCCATCCCCAACCATTTCACATATACGTTATTTCCTTTCGTGCGTAATATTTTTTCAACCAAGTATATGTCAGGATATTTTGTCGCGCGTATCTCGTGTTCGTAAAATCCTCCGGCGATAGGTTTGTCCCTCGCGTCGGCCAAGAGGTACGTGACAGGATTCGTTCGTTTCCTTTGTCAAATAGGGTTTTGAACTTGCTAACGCGTACGCGATCGTTGAGTTTAAATTTGGCGGGGCCAGCAGTCTTCACCTTGCGATACACGGTGGACAGAAGGTGGTCGGCATTTTTACGGTTCACGTCAACGGGTCGCATACGAATGGTACGATGTTTTCGATTATTGTAGTTCTCGGTCAACGTGGGAAGCTCGTCGATCCAATGATATTTTCCGCTCAACGAGAAAAATTTCCACATGCTGTTCTTCAGCGTGCGATTGAAACGTTCCACGACGGATGCTTTCATAGTGCTAAACGTAGAATAAAGGTTGATGTTGCGACTCTTCAGATAGTCTTGAAACGTTTCATTGTAGAATTCTTTCCCCATGTCGGTTTGCAAGTTGTTCGGAGCTCTACCGTCCTTCTTCAACACCGACGCGAAAGCTTTGTACACGTCGCTCGCATTTTTACTCTTCAAAGGAACCGTCCATGCGTATTTGCTAAATACATCGATTATCGTGAGAATATATCGATGTCCGCGATTGTTTCGCGCGTATTTTTGAACGTCGACTATATCGGCTTGCCAAAGATCATCAAATCCCCGCACGATCACGCGTCTACGCGGGTAAAAACGTCTCGCCTGAGCATGCAGCTCGTCCACAACGTTTGCTTTACTCATCGTCTCTCTCTCTCCCCCCAATAATTGAAACTATGACTGATTCAGCTCGTTGAAACCGATGTCTCTTGCTGTCACTCCTCAACTCGCTTTTCAATCGAGTTTTTTTCCAATATATACTTTTCTTAAAATCTCAGTTATATTTCTCTCCACTCTTTTTCCCAGCGCTCTCTCAAGATTGATGATTTTTTATGATGAGTGCTTCTTAATAATGATAATACAGAACAGATACAGGTACAGGTACAGATACAGGTACAGGTACAGGTACAGTATGATGGTTGTTGTACATCTATCTATGGATCTGTCAAGATCGGTCGGTCGGTCGGTCGGTCGGTCGGTCGGTCGGTCGGTCGGTCGGTTGGTCATGAAAGCTTATTCTGAAGGTATATAACGTATATGTTGCGTATATGACGTTACAGTTTAGTAATGTATGTCGGCTAACTTTCTACCCTCATCACAAGATGGATAGTTCATCCTTGAAGATATGACCGATACGTGAATCGGTTGATTTCATATTTTCGTTTACATCGTATCGAACACCGTGTATCATAGCCAGTATTTCAAACTTTATCCTCTCTTTAGCGGTTTCCAGTTCTTCGATCAGTTTTTCATCCTGTTTAGCTAATATGTCAGACTTTATAGTTTCTTTAGCAGTTTCCAGTTCTTTGATCAGTTTTTTCACAATCTCGGATTCGAGCTTCGCGTTAAGCGTGTCCACGTATACTTTGTTTGCAGCGTGATCGTTTGCCTCGGGATTGGCCACGCGTCCGATCCTCGTACCTTTCGCATCGTACAATTTAGCATCGTCGTTCAAACATATAGCGTTATCGTGCACATAACTTCTAAAAACGCCGGGATAGAAAATCGGAGAAACATTCGACTCGTGTTTGTTCGCTTCGCGAAGCACCATACCAAATTTATTGATAGACATTTTTTTCGCTCGAGTTAGTCTTCTTCTTCTTCTTCTTCTTCTTCAGTTATCAACAACTCGTATCGCTTGCACAGCCGTTTTACCTGCTCTTCGATCCACTGTATTCGTTGAAATATCTCGTCAAGTTTTATCCTAAGACTTTGAAATCTCAAGTTCAAGCTTTCACCGTCGTCGTCGTCGTCGTCTTCTCTCGATGATATCGTTTGATTCGTTTCGCAACAATTAAGACGAATACGCATTTTTTATGAGCCGTAACAATTTCATCGATTGACGTTTCATTAGTCACTGACTCGACGAACGCATGCGCTTTAATTTATAATTATACCAGCTTCGCGAAGTTCTTCGATTATCGACATTATTTCATTGTCATGGTTGGAATGACCGGCATACTTCGAAGCGGTTAACAATTTCAGACGATCGACGAGTTCGTTCGGATCGTCCCAATGCACGTAATCGATTGGATGGTTGGTTACGCGCATAAAAGTTGGAAGTTCAATCCGTCCTCCACCTCGCGACGAAAACAATGGCCCTATAATTTTCTTATACTTGTAACCTTTGTTTCCTATTACCTGATTCCTGCGTCGATGCGCATCCGTAAGAATGAGAATTCTTTTGTACGCGTTCTTATCGTCCTCGGTGTACAACCGCTCATCAGGTATTTTATTGAATATCAATTCGTAAAGACCGCGAGTCCCCGCACATCGTTCTCCGTTAACGATGATATCATCGTTGCTGTCCACGTCGAACGTAGAATTTCCCAGCATCAGTTTATCGTCTCGGAGATACACCCCGTACACGTTGTCGGAATTTTTCGATGGTCCGGTGAAAAATTTTTCTAAATACTCGCGCGCCAAAGGTCCTAAATTCTCGGATAGATGTTGATTTTCCTCTTGATGCGTTTCAGGATTTTCAAAAATATCACGCATCGAAATTTCTAAAGCTGTCGGGCTCGACGACTCGGAGGTATCCTGTCGCGGCTCGATCTCACCGTCGTCGTCATTAATCCTCCTTTTTTTCATAGAGGACGACTGCGACGTTCCTTCAATATCTGTGAATCTTCTTTTCTTTCGTGGAGGTGGAGGGGATGGCGTTTCCTTGATATCCGGGAACGCGTTCGGGTCGACAGTAGCCGTTTTTTAAACTAGCTCTTTCAACGGTTCGACGATCGGTCGTAAATTCACTTGCAAATTCTCCTCGGTCGCCATTTTCCCAACTTTCAACGCTAAATACTTTTTACGTATGGTATCGCTGGTCTTCGCTATTTCGTTCGCGATCGAAGCTCGCAGCTTCTCCTTCTTTTCATTTCGGATCGACATATTCGATTGGAAACGTAAGAGGGAGATTTACAACCACGATACAGCACCGACAACCCTTACCGAACAACTGTGCCCGTTACAGTACGACAAACTCATTAAATCCGCGTCTGTAACGACCATGATTCGCAGGGCTGTCTTTATCGATTACGAGAAATCCATACTTCTTTCGCCAGCAATTCGCGCATAACGCGCTAAACGTCTCGAACGACATATCGGTATTTACATGATCCTGATGAATGTGACGCAAGTTCATGGTATCCTGTTTGAATAGAATCAGCATATTGGCATTGTCACGAATTAAATGTTTAGGAATTCTCGCATACGATTGACCCAGGTAGAAGCAATCGACGTGCGAATGTCTACCCATCGCGAAATACTCTCTCATGATATCCTGCTCGTCGCACGCCACGTCGTCGAAGATGAATATCGAATCGGGCCTTGCCTCTGCTGGGGGGATTACGTCAGCGTTGTCCGCGAACGCAAAGTAGCCTACATCCTCCCCCACGGATGAGAACAGTTTGCTCAAGTATCGATATTTTGGTTGATTCAGCGATTTCGAGTACACGTAAACGTTTGCGAATCGTAGTCCGTTCACACTTTCCAACAGGCTAATCATAACGTTCGTTTTACCACATCCTGACGGACCGCTTATGACGCATCGTACAGTGCATGGTAACAATGATCCGTGTTTTCGGATCGTCTCGTCGCAATCGTCGAACGCGCGACACATTGGAACACGAATATCCAAAGATTGTCTTACAAAACGCATGATCCGATTGATTCGATGAGGGGGTGGGTGGGTAGTATTTATACGAGAGCTCAAACACCGTCGGTATCAGTCACTCTTCGTACCCCCCACCCCTCCGAACGTGTTCTTTTCTTTTTAAAAAAGAGAGAGCAGAAAAATAGCTTATGCGCGCGAATCACCGTTCACGACAACGACGACAACGTTTCAGTCTGCATACGGGTAAGGGGATTTTAAACAGAGCTATAAACGCGTTACCGTTTGAATTGCATATACCTGGTTATCAATTCTGCGGACCCGGTACGAAACTGCCCGCGCGATTAGCTCGTGGAGATCGAGGAATCAATCCGTTGGATGCGGCTTGTCGCGAGCACGATATAGCGTATTCGCAGTACAAGGATCTTGAAAATCGTCACGCGGCCGATCGCGTTTTGGCGAATCGAGCGCTGCATCGGCTAACGTCTGGAGACGCTGCGTTGGGAGAGAAGGTGTCTGCAGCGGCAGTGTTGGCAGCCATGAAAGTTAAAACGAAATTGGGCATGGGCTTGATAAAGAAAAAAGGTGAAAAGAGAAAAAAGAAAAGAATTCTCCCGATCGCCAAACGCGGTGGTTTTCTGCCGTTGTTGTTGCCTGCTTTGTCGGCCATAGGAGCATTGACGGGTGGTGCCGCGGGAGTAGTCAAAGTCATAAACGATGCAAAAGCTGCGAAGAAACAATTGCGAGAAGCGGAGCGACACAATCGAGCCATGGAGGGTCGTGGGTTACGTCTCGCACCGTATAAGCATGGGAAAGGTTTAAAGGGGGGAGAGAAGAAGAAAAAAAAAAAACGAAGAAAGACAACTCGACAACAGACGTTGAATTGATGGCCATCTGTAAAGAATTACCGTACTTTCGCGGAGTTTTCATGCGTGACGATTTGCCGCCGCGCGCGTGGGTAAACGAGCGAGGTATAGTCAATCTAGATAATAGTCGTGGGCCGGGGACGCACTGGGTCGCCTATATAAAACACGGCTCGCGTATCAAATATTTTGATAGTTTTGGAAATCTTCGACCGCCGATCGAGTTGATTCGCTATTTCGGCGCGAACGCGATCATCTTATATAATCACAAACGTTTTCAAAACTACGACGAAAGCGTGTGTGGACAATTGTGTGTAAAGTTTCTCCGAGAAACTGTGTTATAAATTCTCTGGAAAGAGTCTCTCTCTCTCTCTCTCTCTCTCTCTCTGCACGATGCATTCGAAAAATTCATTTACGTTCACGTTGTCGGGGAGAAGCAGCGTACTGTCGTCCAAGCACTTTCCACCCATAGAACTGAGCAATGGCGAATACGAGCTGGGGTTGCTCGATTTGCAAACTTATTACACGATACCGAACATCAGCGCTAACATTGGAAACAATCGATTCTACTTTGGCGAAAAAGATGAGGAGATCGTCATACCTGACGGTTCGTACGAATTGGAGGCGATAAACGCGTACTTGAGACGTGAAATATGCGCACGATATCCCCCAAAACATGTTGACGAGTCGTCAATCACCTCAGATATCGAATATCCGCTAATCTTACGAGCGAACACCAACACCATGAAAAGTGAAATTATAAGCAAATATCAAATAAACTTTGCAAAGCCTTGCAACGTGGGGTCCATCCTAGGATTTTCCATGGGTCGTGTTTTACCACCGAACGCGTGGCATACGTCGAACGCGCCTGTGAATATCATTAGCGTGAATATCGTACGAGTGGAATGCAACATAACCACCGGATCGTACGACAATGGTAAACTCGTTCACACGATACATGAATTCGCGCCTCAGGTACCGCCAGGGTATAAATTGTCGGAAACACCCGCGCGAGTCATTTACCTTCCGATCGTTGCACGAGTAATTGACGATTTAACGATTCGCATAGTCGATCAATCCGGAAGTTTGATTGATTTTCGAGGTGAAGAAATCACGGTGCGACTGCATGCGCGACGAAGCAATGCTAATTCATAACAATACGGCATTCCATACGTTGAACAACAGCACCTGTACCAACAACAACAACAACAACAACAATAGCAACACATTGATTCGCAAGAAACTACCCGCTGAGAAAAACGTAAAGTCACCGATTCGTAAGAAATTAACCGTGGAAAACGCCAAGTATCTACGATCTTTGGGATTTATTGTTAAAAAGTAAGAGGTAAAATCATGTTCGACGATATTTTGAACATCTCCGAAGCACCGATCTTCGACAATCGCATAACGAAGATTGAGCTGCATACGTACAATCCGTATGCCAACACGACGTTCGAAAACAGCGACGAGATAAGAATACCCATTCAACAACAAGACCTTTACACGCTCCCGTGTAAAAGCTTCCTATACATTGAGGGAAAACTTAGTTTACCGGGAAAACTTCAATTAGCGACTGGAGGAGAACTCCCCATCGATACGGTAACTCTCGAGAACAATGCCGTTGCGTTTATGTTCGAGGAAATACGCTACGAATTGAATGGCGTGGAAATCGATCGGTCCAGAAATCCTGGTGCAACGACAACTCTCAAGAATTATGTGAGTCTGTCCGGAACGAGAAGCAGAGCATTGTCCAACGCTGGCTGGATGTATGGCGATGATCGGCGGAAACTGACTGCAATGGACACGGCTGCGATACATTTCAACTTTTGCGTGCCTATGAGCGTTTTATTAGGCTTCTGCGAAGACTACAAACGCGTTGTGATAAATGCTCGACACGAATTGATTTTGATTCGCTCGCGTACCGACGCGAACGCGTTGTACAGTCCTTCCGAGAACGCGAAACCTATTCTGAATCTGTACAAAATTCAATGGCGAATGCCGCACGTTGCATTGGACGAAATACATAAGCTGTCCATGTTACATATTTTAGACAACGATAGACCGATCGGCATGAGTTTTCGATCATGGGATCTGTACGAATATCCTCTGCTACAGACGACTACGAAGCATACATGGGCGATAAAAACGGCTCAGCAAATGGAAAAACCGCGATACGTGATATTCGCTTTGCAAACCGATCGAAAGAATAACTTAACGAAAACGGCTACGCGATTCGATCATTGCACATTGACAAATATTCGACTTTACTTGAACTCTGAAACCTATCCGTACGATGATTTAAATATCGACTTCGAGAAAGGTAAATACGCGTTGCTCTACGACATGTATGCAAAATTCCAAGAATCGTACTATGGCAACGGTGAAGCGCTACTCAACATCACGGATTTCCTGCGATACGGCCCGTTCGTCGTTCTCGATTGTTCTCGACAAAATGAAGCGTTAAAAAATGCTACGGTCGACGTACGAATTGAATTCGAATGCCGAACCGACGTCCACCCGTCGACAACAGCCTACTGCTTGATGATACACGACCGCATCGTGGAGTACAGTCCATTGACGAATATTGTTAGAAAAATTAGTTAAACCGCTTATACCGATAAAAATGCATTGTTCAAAAAAATTACTTTAAACCGTTTTATACCGATAAAAATATATACTTTATCATTTATTCTATAGGAATTGTAAAGGAATTGTAAAAAGGAATTTGCAATAAATATGAGAGAAATATTCATGAAATAATTTTATTTTTAAAAAAACACCTTCTCAAAATAATTTTCACATACATATATACATACTATTAATAAGAATTGTAAGGAATTTGTAATAAATATGAGACATATATTCATGAAATAATTTTTATTTTTAAAAAACATCTTCTCAAATAATTTTCACACTCGCACGCATACTAAACTAATAATAATAATAATAATAATATTATCCCCCTCTCTCAATAGAACGAGATATTGTGGTGGGAGGGTATTCATTATAAATAGCGCGTCACAAACGATAACAATCATAGTCGCTATACGAAGTTACATATATCGCGATCTTAATCACCCGCTCGGTCAACGTCAACGGTAAGTATAATAAAAAAAAATTTTAAAACGATGTAAAAATCTAGTGAAAAACTTTTCTCTATTTAGATGGATCGAATCACTCAAATAATCGACATGGACGGTTTCATTGTGGAAAAAAGATTTATATGCAAAGAATTAGCCATGATCGATGTTTGTCGCGACGACGGCTCGTTCGAACTCTCCGAATTTCGTTTGGAGAAGCACTTTCGTTGTTTATCCGACGCTGACAAAAAGTCTGCATGGTATGTCAGTAATTTCATACATGGAATTCCATTTAAAGATTTTGGCTTTGAAAACTATCGGCAGCGCAATATATTTGAAGTAATACAAAATTTTGTATGCGATTACGCGAATCCTGTTGTAGCTTACAAAGGCGGATGTTTCGAGAGAAACATCCTCCGACAAATGCAAATAGAATCAATAAATTTGGAAGATTTTAACTGTCCGAAATACGATGTACTAGTTCGCGATCCCATGTATGAAATTGCTGACATACCATGCAGACTTCACTGTTGGCGACCGACAAAAAACGTTAAATCGAAACCGTATCATTGCTGTCTGCGCGAAGTGCAAACATTTCGAGCATGGATTAACAATTATAAAAACACGTAAAGTATCTCTCTCTCTCTATCAGTTTATAAAAACGCGCGCCTACATCTTTGAATTTCCCCCTTCTGCGAGTCGAAAAAACACTCTTTTCACGTTCGATTTTTCCCCCACAGTGCTTTACAATGATTACGAAATCCGTCGCAACAACAATCGATCACACAACACCACCGCACGATTACCGTCTCGAACGCGACAGGTTACAAAGTTTTCACGATTGGCGATACTCACATATCATCGAACCGGAGAAACTCGCCGCTGCTGGATTTTTCCATCTGGGTGATGAGGACAGCGTCGAATGCTTTGAATGCCGTGTTCGTCTATGCCGATGGGAAGAGGATGATGATCCCATGAAGGAGCATCGCGCCTGGTCCAGATTCTGTTGGTACGTCCGAGGGCTGGACTGCGGCAACGTGCCGCTTGGAGTCGATCCGGATACCATTCCGCCAAATCCTCGCGGTGTGGATACCTGTGGAATCGCGAAAGAACCGGCGCTCGAACGAAAATAAATTTAAAAAAAAAAAAAATGAAAAACTAATGTAAAAATATAAGATTTTTTATTTATAAAATGATTAATTATAATTTTTTTTTTTTTTTTAATCTAATCTTCATTGTTGAGTCTGCAAACAAACAAAAAAAATGTTATGTATTATTTTTTAAATTAATTAATAAATATATATAAAAAATTATCAATTTATACTTACGGTATCGATGAATAGCGACTTAACCGCCGCCGCATACTCCTCGTCCCACTCCTCAACGGCGATATGGTACCGCCGCATCGCGTACCTCCATCCGCGTACGAACGCCGCCTGCTCCTCTGGAGAGTTAAATGTCTGTGGAAAAATAAAATAAAATATTTGTTAATAACTATCAATATACTATAATATATATCATATAATATTTCTTTCGTACTTACCAATTTTTCCATCGCTTCCCCGAGCGATAGATTTTCGTCTACCACGAACGTCTTCTGAACTGTCGCGTCTACGAACATTTTTGATAATTATGCGGAGCGCGGGCAGCATCCCATTCTTATATGCATCCATCCCCTCCAGGAAAAATGGGGGTGAAATCCCTTCCTCAAGACATCTCTTGAAATCTTCGTTCACGAATGTATACGTATTAATCGACGCTAATCGTGGATCCATGTAGCGTCAACGTATTTTAAACAAATCCTGGACCGATGTCGAGACGATACTTAAGATTGGAAGGATTTATTGCATGACCGGGGCGCCCCGAATAGGGATGCTTGAGAGTGAACAGAATCGTCCCCGTACGATGGGCACTTTAGACTGCGCTAATTGTGAGAACTGGCCGAAAATCCGATGTGTCTCGAGGCTTGAACAACTCAATGCCGGAAAAGTTCTCAAAATGAGAGTAAACAGAACCGTCTCCGGACGATGGGCACTTTGGATCGCGCTAATCGTGAGAAACTGGTCGAAACCCTGTCGGTCTCGAGGCTTGGTCAACTCGATACCGGAAAAGTTTTTCAAAATATAATTATACTTCGCAACCAACGATGCGACGTTCACCCGTTTCGATGATGTCAAATATCGCGGATGGAGAATCGATCGCTGGCCATTGCGCGACAACTTGGCTAAATCTTTTCGTGTAAGCGAAACATACACGACTCGTTGCGTCGTTTCGCATTAACCGTTCCACCATCGATTTCCGCTCGATGGAGAAATGATCGCTCAAATATGAATTTATAACGTGAGGCCACGCTATATTTTTCAACGTTGGGGCGGCCATGTAATCTTTTCCTCCGACACGTTCGTTCCGCACAACAACAACAACACGTCCAACGAACAGTACGCGGAAAACCGTTACGTATGGAGAAAATCACGGAGTAATTGTGAATATCGACTTTAATGCGACAAACGCTTGCAACGACGGAACGTTCGCGTATGACGGTGATTCGCGTCCTGTTCGTTCTTACTCCTCTCAACCAATTATAATAACAAAGATGAATGAATGAAACGATAAGGAAAAGCCTGTGTGGGAAAAGATATCATGGCTTGACAACGCGCGACACCAGCCTCTAAATGATGTTTATACGTTCCAATTCGGCATACCTATAGGTATCTTACGCCGACTGGCTGTATGGTGATGACAGACATAAACAGTGTCCTCTTACATCCTGCACGATACAGATGAGGAGACGCGCGATGCATTGAAAAGATTGATATATCGATGGATACCCCCTCCCCCTCCCCCCCTCCCCTCGTCTACGAATGAGGCATACGCAATACCAGGAAAACTGGCCTTGAACGCAATACCTGGAAAATGTAATTGGGTCAAAGGATGTTTATTTAAAAATGATAAGCCGAATGAGAACAGAGATCCGATATCGCGACTCCCTCCGTCGACAGGATGTTTATATTATTATAAACATACCAGGCTCACGCAATACCAGGAAGCCGATCTTAAATGTAATACCTGGAAAACTAAAAATCCCCCCTCCCCCTCCCCCCTCGCCTACGAACGGTGGCTTACGCAATACCACCATGAAAATTCCCCTCACCCCGCCCCCCGCAAAAATATGCTCGCGCTATACGGTAAAGTGCCGGTAAGGTAGGAATCTACCCACAATGATAACTGTGAGTTAGAACCGGCATATATATCCTACTCACTAGGATTGTTAGTAGGCCTCGCAACAAGTATAATTTAAATTGATACAATCCGAGCGGTAAGATTGTATCGTGTGGGATGTTCAATTATTTGATTAGGATTTTGGAAACAATAATTACGGGTTAAATGAGTTGATGCGAAATTATCAAGAACACAAATATATTCTACTTGAAGAATAATTACAGTTGTGTAAATGTCGCGTTTGAATAATGGAATTGTATAAAAGTGTAATTACCTAATTAGAATGCTCGGTGTTGACGCACTGACAATGCGGGGGTCTCGAGAACAACTGAAGAAATGCCTAATAGATTTTATACCGGACTCGCGGAATCTATATGGTTAAATTTGATGCGAAGGGGAACTTTAGCCCGATCTCACTGGCAGTTGACTCTACGAGATGCAGCAGGACGCGACACGATTCGTGACTACGTAAGTACTAGCCCACGAGAGTGAAAATGCAAGGGTTTATATACCCCTGGAATGACAGGTGGCACTTGTCAGTACCACTTAGTCATACTCGTATTTTGTCAACGGCCGTGCAGTTGGTCGTGCTTATGATTTGATTTTAAACTAAACAGATATGTAGTTTTAACTAGGGGTGAATCCGTGTATTTAATCTAGGACGGTTCCTGCCAGAGATGATTTTGAACATTTGTTCGTCATCCGTAACAGATACATAAATTTGCAGATCTTACACACTGTGATTATCGGACTTTTCTCCATTAGACGGCATACTGTGCTACGCGGAAAACATCTGTGGAAAAATAATAGCGGAGGTCCTAAGTGGACGTGCCCAAAGCTTGTTCTCGCATTTCGTTCCGCTTAGCCTCTTTGCAAAGAAAACATATACAACCGTCCCCTCGCGAAGAGGGAAAGGGTAGGAACGTCTAGAAATTCAAATCGCTGACAAATATAATATAATTGTAGGAGCAGAGATAGATAAGTTTTTATTGAATTAAGAATTTCAAATAGCGAATATAAGAGATAAAAAAATTATTCGTCACGCGTCAAATAAAAATAATCCTGGTTATCTCTATTCAACGCATAAAAAATGATGTTTTATTCTATGAACATTTATCTTTTTGCGTTGAATAAACTTTTCAGTTTCATGTGTATCTTTATTGGACGGTTTATTCGACTTCGAATAATCTTCTGAGCCGCGTTCGAATGCTGTTGAAAGGATCGAGCACCCGAGCAGTCAAACAATGAAACGCGCGTTACAATGTATGTACGTAGTATCGCCCAATGACCAAAGCAGGGATCACATAAACCTGTGGATTCTTCTAACAATAAATCGTAGTTTTGTTTGGATTTTTGAAGTGAAACTTCTTTGCTGAGGGTAACAATTTTCTAAAATAACGGATGTGACGTGTCGACGTTACGGAAGTGGAAAGTGGGGCGCGAAAATTTAAACTGAGAATGAACGGAGAAAAATAATTTCTTACCCCGACGGGATTCGAACCCCGGTCCACCGATTTGGGATAACCAATGATCTTTAGAATGATAGCGAACATTTTGGAATATATCGCAACGAATAAAATGCTCGGTAGTAGGATCAAACGAAAAGGTTAGAAATACATGGTTATGTTACGACTACAGACATATAGAGATAGATTGCGCCGTCTTACGGGCGAGTTGAAGTAAAATCAAAAATAAAATAAAAATACTAATGTGTGTTTAGGGACTTCCGTTTCCGGTGGTATGAGTGGCAGTTGTGTGCAATAAGCTGAGCGAATTTTAGGTGTGAGAAAGAAGTGTGAGTGGAGAAAGTGAGAGAGAAGGGTTAGTAGGGAGTACAGGTAGGCGGGAGAGAAAGAGGTAAGGGCGAGGGAGTAAGGGAGAGGTCAGTAGGGAGGATTAAAGTGAGCGGGTGAAGGAGGTTAGGTCTGCGTGGACGTAGACAGGTGGACGCGGGAGAAAAGAGAGTAGGAGAACAGATTGCGCGGTCTAGAGGAAGAAAGTGAAACTGGGCGACAGGTAGGGGAAGAGGCGGGAATTTTTAAATAAGGAACAAGAGGGAAGAAAGAAGGTAAGAAGGGTAGTGGAAATGAGTGACAGAGGGGAAGCGGGTATAGGGATGGAGAGGGAGGAAGGGGTAAGGAAGGGAAGGGAAGAGTGGGGGTAATGTTGAAGGAAGTTGGACTAGAGAGATGGTTCAGCACGGAAAGTGTAGAGAGTGTGGGGAGGAAAAGGGGAATAGGGGAGGTTGAGGGAGGGGGGGAGGAGGATAGTCTAACAATGTTTAAAAGTTGTGACAAGACAATAAGGTCTCCTATAGAAGGAAGTAAGGAAGGCAGAGGGAGTGGAGAAGAAATGGTGGAAATGATCAGAGGGCTAATAGAGGAGGTAAGGAGGGTGAGGGAAGAGATGAGGAGGGAAAGGGAGGAAGGGAAGAAACTAATAGAGGAATGGAGGAGGGAAAGAGAGATGTGGAAGGAAGAGAGGAGGAAAGAAGAGTTATATAGGGAAAGAATGAAGAAATGGATTGAAAGCGTAGAGGGAAGGGTGGCAAAGGTAGAAGGAAATATAGAGGAAACGGCGAAGGAGGGGGGGGGCAGAAGTGCGGGGGAGGATGGAAGTGTTAGAAAAGAGGGTAGAAAAGTTGGAATTAAAGAAGAAAGAGGCAGGAGGAAAAGGGGGAAATGAGGAGAGCAGGAAAGAGATGGAGAGAAGAATAAGGGAGATAGTAATAAGAGTAGATAAAAGGGAGAGGGAAGAGAGAAGAAGGAACAAAATAATAAAAGGGGTAAAGGTGGAAGGAAGGGAGGATAAAAAAGTTATAGAAGAGATATGGACGAGAATAGGTGTTAAGGAAAAAGTGCAAGAAGTGAGGCGGGTGGGAAGGGAGAATAGTAGGAATATAAGGCCGATTCTACGATCAGACTTATCATTGTAGGTAGATTCCTACCTTACCGGCACCGTGTGCCTTATAGTGCGAGCATAGTTTGCGGGGGGGGGGGGAGGGGGGTTTTTCGTGGTATGTAATATGATACATCGAGAAGATAATTGTTTGCGGGGGAGTGGGGGAGGGGGGATTTTTAAAGGATAGTTTCCCACGTTATAGCGCGAGCATACTTTGCGGGGGGTGGGGGAGGGGAGACCACATTATCTGTGCTGTATATAGTTTCCTCTTATCTATGACAAGGGGGTTTGCGAATATGATATTCCGAACGTGCTTCGCGAATATGATACATCGAGAAGATAATTGTTTGCGGGGGAGGGGAGGGGGGGGGGGGATTTTTTAAGAACATAGCGAGACCATATTATCTGTGCTGTATATAGTTTCCTCTTATCTACTCGATGCATTCCTATTAGACCCCCTACGAATATGATATTTCGTACGTGCTTCGCGAATATGATACATCGAGAAGATAGTTTTTTGTAGAGGTTATCTATGACAGAGGTTCTTTCGCGGTATGTAATGCGATACCCCTGGGGAACACATGTTTTTTCCAGAAAGACTTGACCTTGAATGAGAAAGAAAGAGAGAGACCGTTCACGATGTAAGAGAGAGTCATAGAATCTTGAACGCGTACGTGTTTGAACGTCGTTCCTACCCATCGTTTAAGCACACTGTTTATATCGTTCTAAGAGAGAGATAGTTTCTCATTAACAGAGTGGTATAGAGTTCCCCTTATCTTTCCAACGTGACTATCGTGAAATAGCGCGAGCTCGTTTCTGAGCGGTATAGATTTCCTCCTTATTTTTTAGATGTCCCGTGCGGAGATGTTTGTTACGTCTATTTCCGGAGAGGGGTATGTGTTTAAAAGAAATAATATCGGTGGCCAAAGAGAAAATCAAAGAGTATTTGTCCTTTTACTTCTGATCTCCTGTTCTGTAGAAAATCTGACCACCGCCTCTGTTTTCACTCAGTCTTTCATTTTTTGTTTTAATAAACATCCTTTGACCCAATTACATCTCTGTTACTGCCCAGTTTTTCTTTATCATTTCTCTCCTCGTCTTTATACCACCTGAAAATAGGTTCTGTTTCATGCTAACTTACCTTATAGATCGACCATATTTTGCGGGGTGGTGGGGGAGGGGGACACCTTATAGCCCGACAATATTTTTGCGGGGGGTGTGGGGGAGGGGAGATTTTTCAAGGAAATTAATAAATAAACATCCTTTTGGCGGTGGGTATCGAGTCGCCGAGCCGTGATATCAGATCACATCTCTTCTCATTCAGTCTTTCCTTATCATTTTTTCAAATAAACATCCTTTGACTCTAATCACATCTCTGTTTTCGCTCTCCTTATCATTCCTCTTCTCGTCTTTACTGTATATTCGTAATAGCAACATCCTTTTGACGGCCGGTATCGAGTCGTGATATCTGACCACATCTGTTTTCACTCAGTCTTTTCAATATCATTTCTTTCCTCTTCTTCATAGAGGTAGTCATAGAATCGAAGAGTCGTAGAATCGCGTCCGAACGTGTTCGAACGTGTTCGAACGTGCTTCTTACCTATGGGGGAGGGGTTGACCTTGATTTTTTCAAAGACTGTTTCCCACGAAAACACGTGCACTTTCGTTTAAGACGATTGTCCTGAACGATGTAAGAGTGAGAGAGAGAGAGAGAGAGAGAGAGACCGTTCATGATGTAAGAGAGAGAGAGAGACCATTCACGATGTAAGGGAGAGAGAGAGAGACCGTTCACGATGTAAGAGAGAGAGTTTTTAATTAACAGAACGGTATAGAGTTTCTCCTTATCTTTTCGACGCGACTATCGCGAAATAGCGCGAGCCCGTTTCAGAGCAGTATAGAGTTTCTTTTTCGATGTAAGATCATGTCCGAACAACTTTTCTAATATCGCGAGCGGAGATTTCGTTCCCCTCTTTTTTAAAAATTAATACGAATAAGAATTTACGTGCTCAAGATGTTTTGAATCCAGATTTTATGAATAATTTGATTGAATTTGCTGACGGATTCAAGTTACTTAAAAATATTCGTTCATCGCCAGCATATTGGGAACAAAAAAAGAAAGAGTTACTAGCAATGATCCGTCAATTGAGTAAACCCACTTTCTTTATGACAGTGTCGGCTGCAGAAAGTTACTGGCCTGAGTTGTTACAATCATTTATGAAATATCGCGATGGTGGTAAAACATTATCTGTACAAGACGCATTCAATTTGGATTACAATACCAAAACTGATCTAATTAAAAATGATCCCGTTACATGCGCTCGATATTTCGATCATAGAGGCACATAAGCTTATGTGGTTATTAAGACAAAAACAAAGTAATTTCGGAGAATATGAGGTTGTGAATAGTTATGAACGAGTGGAAATTCAGCAACGTGGAAGTCCACATGAACATATGTTTCTGTGGTTGAAATGAGCACCTATGTACAATAGTGTTAAAGATAGACACGATCATATTGGTAACAAAGAATTGATTGATTTAATTGCCCGATTTATCACATATAGATATGACGATAATATTACATATATTAAATTTCAAATGTACAAAACATAATCATAGTTGTTAAAAAGGACAAAGAAATTAGCTACGTCGATTTTATATGCCTTATCCAGTAATGAGAAGAACGATGATTCTTGAACCATTAAATAAAAAAAAATGAAATGGCGCCTAAATCCTATAAACTTATTGATGAATTAATAAATGAATTTTATAAGAAAAAATAGTTATGAGCTATGATGAAGTAGTTAAAAAAAAAACGGATATTTTTAAAAACGATCCCAGCCTTGAAGTAAATATTAATGGTTATAATGCAGATATTTTACAATTATTCGAATCGAATATGGAATTACAGTTTGTACTTGACAAATATTCGGCGGTGAGTTATGTAACCAATTACATTAGTAAAATTGAAGGAGGTTTATCAAAATTATTAAGGGAAGCTGCTATTGATTGTGATAATAAACAATAAGAATGTTAGAGAAAAAATTTCGAAATATTACCAATGCTTTTTAAATAGTAATTTAATGTCTGCACAAGAAGCAGCCTATCGTGTTTTATCATTACCTTTACAAAGCAAAGTAGAAAGGCAGTATACATGAATACCAATCTGATATCAGAACGTGTATTAATGTTAAAATCTGAGAATGCTTTAAAAAATTAAATGAAGACTCCACCGAAATTTATATGGATGATATATTTGATAATTATAGTAGAAGAGATATTGATTTACATGATATGTGCCTCGCTGAGTTTGCAACGAATTATCAAAAAAGATCATGAAAAAAGGAACAAGAGGAAGGTGATGCTGACAATAATGAGGAAAATGACGAAGTAAGTGATTTCAGACTTCGACAGCAAACAGCTATTATTGGATACAGACGATATAAATAAAAAATTTTTATACCTTTTTTTATTTAATAAAAGTATATATTTAGATACTGTGAGTAAAAAAAAAATTAATAATTTTATATATTTATTAATTACTTAAAATTAATACTTAATAACGTTTTTTCTTTTTGCAGACTCAATGAAGAAACATATATAATCAATACAATTATTTTTTAATAAAAAATCTTATATTCATTATATTAGTTTTTTCATTTTTTTAAATTTATTTTATCACGTTCGAGCGACGATTCTTTCGCGATTCCACAGACATCCATACCACGAGGGTTTGGCGGGATTGTATCCGGATCGACTCCGATCGGTACGTTGCCACAGTTCACCCCGCAAACGTATCCGCAGGATCTTGACCAGGCGCGATGCTCCGTCATAGGATCATCATCCTCTTCCCATCCAGTCAGCTGTATGCCGCATTCGAAACATTCAACGAAATCCTCATCACCCAGATAGAAAAATCCTGCGGCGGCGAGTTTCTCCGATTGGACGATGTGTGAGTAACGCCAGTCGTGAAAACTTTGTAGTCTGTCGCGTTCGAGACGATAATCGGGTGGTGGTGTTGCGTGATCGGTTGTTGCGACGGCTCCCTCGGATTTCGTAATCATTGTGATACTCTGTGTGAAAAAAATCAAAAACGTAAAAGGAGGTGTCGTGTTTTACGGTTTTGACTCGCGGGAAAAATTCAAAGATGTAGACGGGTTTTTATAACTGATACTTTACGTGTTTCTTATAATTGTTAACCCATGCTCGAAATGTTTGTACTTCGCGCAGACAGCAATGATACGGTTTCGTTTTGACGTTTTTTACCGGTTGCCAACAGTGAAGTCGACACGGTTCGCCGTCGGCAATTTTATACATAGGATCGTGAACTAGTACATCGTATTTCGGACAGTTGAAATCTTCTAAATTTATCGAGTTTATTTGCATTTGCCGAAGGATGTCTCTCTCGAAACATCCACCTTTGTATGCTACGACAGGATTCGCGTAATCGCACACAAAATTTCGTATAACTTCAAATATATCGTGTTGTTGATAGTTTTCATAGCCGAAATCTTTAAATGGAATCCCATGCACGAAATTGCTGACATACCATGCAGACTTTTTGTCAGCGTCGGATAAACAACGAAAGTTCCTTCCCAAGCGAAATTCAGAGAGTTCGAACGAGCCGTCGCGACAAACATCGATCATGGCTAATTCTTTGCATATAAATCTTTTTTTCACAATGAATCCGTCCATGTCAATGATATGAGTAATTTGATCCATCTAAATAAAAGAATGTTTTTTCACTAGATTTTTACATCGTTTTTTAAAAACTATTTATTGTACTTACCGTCAAAGAAAAGGGGGAATGCGCGAAGTTGACCGGTCGGATGATAAGATCATACACGCGATGTAACGTCGTATAGCGACTGTGATTGTATACGTTTTTTATGACGAGTGGCGAGCAATTTATAATGAATACCCCTACCACCATATCTCGCTCTATGGTGGAGGGAGGTGATATTATTACTATAATTTTTTCTTTTTAATAAATACGAGTTTAATTGTATGAGGAGGAGGAGGAGGAGAATTGTTTTTAAATTTTAAAAAATAAGATCATTCACATAATATTATTTCATTTGATAAAGTATATATTTTTTGTCAACATAACAGCGGTTTAAGTAATTTTTCGAACAATGTTCATTAATGGACTGTCCTCCACGATGCGGTCATGTATCATCAAGCAGTAGGCTGTTGTCGATCGGGGAACGTTGGTTCGACATTAAAATTCAATTTGCACGTTAATCGTAGCATTTCTTAACGCTTAGTTTTGTCGGGAACAATCGAGAACAACGAGCGGACCATATCGCAGGAAATCCATGTTCAAATACAGTGGACGAAATTTCTATAAGAACTCTACTATTTTTGAACAAAATATTCAAGTATTTTGATAATACGATTAAAGGAAGGCTAGAAAATAATTAAGGAATATAAGAAAGCAGAAATCAATATTCTGAATCCAAAAGAACTGCTTTATTTTTGTTATGAACAAAATATTACAACTGTAACAAAATTTTTATAAGAACAGTCTCATAAATTCGAACGAGAAATTAAGTTTATAATATCAGTATTTAGTACTTCCACCGTTACATTTAATCACTTCAAATATTATTATTTTCCATACTACAAACTAATTTTTTCCAACGTTGTTTTATGGATTTTATTCCACTCGTGTCTTACTGCGTTTTCTAACTCTTTAATGTTGTTATACTGCTTCCCATTTTTATACATATATTGCTCGTGATAGGATTCCCCGTAACTTTTCTATTGGGTTTAGATCAGGCAACGTGACGGTCAGTTCATTAGTTGCAAATTCTTTTGTCTAAACCACTCCGGAGTCTTCTTAGCATTGTGTATCACCGCGTTATCTTGTTGAAAAATACCGTTGTAGTCATGATTTTTCTCTACAAAGCAAAGAGGTAAAAAATAAGGGAATGAAGAGAAAACAGATATAACAATCACAAATCGAAAAAATGAATCCTGAAAGTTTCACAATTTTTAATGAATGTATAATGATCACGGACCAGCATATCGAACAAAATAATTATGAATATGCAGCGTCTGCAGAATGTTTCCTCAATGATGGTTATATCTATACTTTAGTAACAGCCGAAGGTAAAGAAGTCATAAAACCTGATTGTTATTTTACCAAATAAACATATAATTTTATTTCATGAAATTATGAGCAAAAATCTAAAACGAGCGTGGAGTATACAATTTTGCTGAAGATACAGGTAAAGTTCTAGCTTTTGAGTAATTTACAAGAGATCCCTGAACATGAGACGAATATTCAGATAATATACACTGGTGAACTTGGAGAAAAGGTAGTAAGACATTGGATTTGCACAAGATCTGATGGCAACGGCAATGTACACATTTATGATAGTTTTAATGCTAATCATTTGAACCATGATGTAATAGATTATTTGAATATCCTTTATAAATATAATAAGAAATATATATATTTCACGTCAGATACAGGTACAGGTACAGATACAGGTACAGGTATAGCGCATGCACAGTATGGCGGTTGAACAGTATACAGTATGGCTGCTGTACAGTACGCAGTATGGCTGTTGTACATCTATCCATGGATCTCTCAAGATCGGTCGTCGCGTTTCTCGTTCAATGCAGAACGGGTTTAGAATGGGTTCGACATCAAACAGAGTATTGAACTACATTGAACATTGTTCAAAACGCCCCCAATTGATGCAACAAAAGAGATTGTCAATAGGAGTGAAGCTGAAAAAATAGAGGAAACGGCTGGTCAGCGTACGTGAAGAGCAGCTCTTCACGTACGCTGACCAGTCACATGCGACTGCATGAAAGCTTATTCCAAAGTTCTCCAGCCGATCGTCGTCAATGATGTTGTCCATATCGTCTTTTCACCTTCTCCATCAAGGCATCGAACGTTTGCATTTGCGACTCATCCACAGCACAGGTACAGGTGCAGGTAAAGGTACAGGTACAGGTACAGTGCACGTGCAGGTATAACACATGTACAGTACGTAGCACTGTCTAGAAACTGAAATGGAAACCGAGGGAGGGGAGGCTTGGTGGTTGGGGTTAGGATAGCATTAGGATAGGGCTAGGATAGGGTTAGGATAGCATTAGGATAGGGCTAGGATAGGGTTAGGATAGGCGAGGGGGATGTCGAAAAAATAGACGAAACGACTGGTCACCAGTAATTTAAATAGTGACCAGTCGTTTCGTCTATTTTTTCGACATCCCCCTCGCCTATCCTAACCCTATCCTAGCCCTATCCTAATGCTATCCTAACCCTATCCTAGCCCTATCCTAATGCTATCCTAACCCCAACCACCAAGCCTCCCCTCCCTCGGTTTCCATTTCAGTTTCTAGACAGTGCTACGTACTGTACATGTGTTATACCTGCACGTGCACTGTACCTGTACCTGTACCTTTACCTGCACCTGTACCTGTGCTGTGGATGAGTCGCAAATGCAAACGTTCGATGCCTTGATGGAGAAGGTGAAAAGACGATATGGACAACATCATTGACGACGATCGGC
The DNA here is from genome assembly GCA_916610235.2 of Lasioglossum morio. Taxonomy (NCBI): domain Eukaryota; kingdom Metazoa; phylum Arthropoda; class Insecta; order Hymenoptera; family Halictidae; genus Lasioglossum; species Lasioglossum morio. The sequence goes on from OU744334.1 coordinate 474,084, forward strand.
TGGAGAACTTTGGAATAAGCTTTCATGCAGTCGCATGTGACTGGTCAGCGTACGTGAAGAGCTGCTCTTCACGTACGCTGACCAGCCGTTTCCTCTATTTTTTCAGCTTCACTCCTATTGACAATCTCTTTTGTTGCATCAATTGGGGGCGTTTTGAACAATGTTCAATGTAGTTCAATACTCTGTTTGATGTCGAACCCATTCTAAACCCGTTCTGCATTGAACGAGAAACGCGACGACCGATCTTGAGAGATCCATGGATAGATGTACAACAGCCATACTGCGTACTGTACAGCAGCCATACTGTATACTGTTCAACCGCCATACTGTGCATACGCTATACCTGTACCTGTATCTGTACCTGTACCTGTATCTGACGTGAAATATATATATTTCTTATTATATTTATAAAGGATATTCAAATAATCTATTACATCATGGTTCAAATGATTAGCATTAAAACTATCATAAATGTGTACATTGCCGTTGCCATCAGATCTTGTGCAAATCCAATGTCTTACTACCTTTTCTCCAAGTTCACCAGTGTATATTATCTGAATATTCGTCTCATGTTCAGGGATCTCTTGTAAATTACTCAAAAGCTAGAACTTTACCTGTATCTTCAGCAAAATTGTATACTCCACGCTCGTTTTAGATTTTTGCTCATAATTTCATGAAATAAAATTATATGTTTATTTGGTAAAATAACAATCAGGTTTTATGACTTCTTTACCTTCGGCTGTTACTAAAGTATAGATATAACCATCATTGAGGAAACATTCTGCAGACGCTGCATATTCATAATTATTTTGTTCGATATGCTGGTCCGTGATCATTATACATTCATTAAAAATTGTGAAACTTTCAGGATTCATTTTTTCGATTTGTGATTGTTATATCTGTTTTCTCTTCATTCCCTTATTTTTTACCTCTTTGCTTTGTAGAGAAAAATCATGACTACAACGGTATTTTTCAACAAGATAACGCGGTGATACACAATGCTAAGAAGACTCCGGAGTGGTTTAGACAAAAGAATTTGCAACTAATGAACTGACCGTCACGTTGCCTGATCTAAACCCAATAGAAAAGTTACGGGGAATCCTATCACGAGCAATATATGTATAAAAATGGGAAGCAGTATAACAACATTAAAGAGTTAGAAAACGCAGTAAGACACGAGTGGAATAAAATCCATAAAACAACGTTGGAAAAAATTAGTTTGTAGTATGGAAAATAATAATATTTGAAGTGATTAAATGTAACGGTGGAAGTACTAAATACTGATATTATAAACTTAATTTCTCGTTCGAATTTATGAGACTGTTCTTATAAAAATTTTGTTACAGTTGTAATATTTTGTTCATAACAAAAATAAAGCAGTTCTTTTGGATTCAGAATATTGATTTCTGCTTTCTTATATTCCTTAATTATTTTCTAGCCTTCCTTTAATCGTATTATCAAAATACTTGAATATTTTGTTCAAAAATAGTAGAGTTCTTATAGAAATTTCGTCCACTGTATTTGAACATGGATTTCCTGCGATATGGTCCGCTCGTTGTTCTCGATTGTTCCCGACAAAACTAAGCGTTAAGAAATGCTACGATTAACGTGCAAATTGAATTTTAATGTCGAACCAACGTTCCCCGATCGACAACAGCCTACTGCTTGATGATACATGACCGCATCGTGGAGGACAGTCCATTAATGAACATTGTTCGAAAAATTACTTAAACCGCTGTTATGTTGACAAAAAATATATACTTTATCAAATGAAATAATATTATGTGAATGATCTTATTTTTTAAAATTTAAAAACAATTCTCCTCCTCCTCCTCCTCATACAATTAAACTCGTATTTATTAAAAAGAAAAAATTATAGTAATAATATCACCTCCCTCCACCATAGAGCGAGATATGGTGGTAGGGGTATTCATTATAAATTGCTCGCCACTCGTCATAAAAAACGTATACAATCACAGTCGCTATACGACGTTACATCGCGTGTATGATCTTATCATCCGACCGGTCAACTTCGCGCATTCCCCCTTTTCTTTGACGGTAAGTACAATAAATAGTTTTTAAAAAACGATGTAAAAATCTAGTGAAAAAACATTCTTTTATTTAGATGGATCAAATTACTCATATCATTGACATGGACGGATTCATTGTGAAAAAAAGATTTATATGCAAAGAATTAGCCATGATCGATGTTTGTCGCGACGGCTCGTTCGAACTCTCTGAATTTCGCTTGGGAAGGAACTTTCGTTGTTTATCCGACGCTGACAAAAAGTCTGCATGGTATGTCAGCAATTTCGTGCATGGGATTCCATTTAAAGATTTCGGCTATGAAAACTATCAACAACACGATATATTTGAAGTTATACGAAATTTTGTGTGCGATTACGCGAATCCTGTCGTAGCATACAAAGGTGGATGTTTCGAGAGAGACATCCTTCGGCAAATGCAAATAAACTCGATAAATTTAGAAGATTTCAACTGTCCGAAATACGATGTACTAGTTCACGATCCTATGTATAAAATTGCCGACGGCGAACCGTGTCGACTTCACTGTTGGCAACCGGTAAAAAACGTCAAAACGAAACCGTATCATTGCTGTCTGCGCGAAGTACAAACATTTCGAGCATGGGTTAACAATTATAAGAAACACGTAAAGTATCAGTTATAAAAACCCGTCTACATCTTTGAATTTTTCCCGCGAGTCAAAACCGTAAAACACGACACCTCCTTTTACGTTTTTGATTTTTTTCACACAGAGTATCACAATGATTACGAAATCCGAGGGAGCCGTCGCAACAACCGATCACGCAACACCACCACCCGATTATCGTCTCGAACGCGACAGACTACAAAGTTTTCACGACTGGCGTTACTCACACATCGTCCAATCGGAGAAACTCGCCGCCGCAGGATTTTTCTATCTGGGTGATGAGGATTTCGTTGAATGTTTCGAATGCGGCATACAGCTGACTGGATGGGAAGAGGATGATGATCCTATGACGGAGCATCGCGCCTGGTCAAGATCCTGCGGATACGTTTGCGGGGTGAACTGTGGCAACGTACCGATCGGAGTCGATCCGGATACAATCCCGCCAAACCCTCGTGGTATGGATGTCTGTGGAATCGCGAAAGAATCGTCGCTCGAACGTGATAAAATAAATTTAAAAAAATGAAAAAACTAATATAATGAATATAAGATTTTTTATTAAAAAATAATTGTATTGATTATATATGTTTCTTCATTGAGTCTGCAAAAAGAAAAAACGTTATTAAGTATTAATTTTAAGTAATTAATAAATATATAAAATTATTAATTTTTTTTTTACTCACAGTATCTAAATATATACTTTTATTAAATAAAAAAAGGTATAAAAATTTTTTATTTATATCGTCTGTATCCAATAATAGCTGTTTGCTGTCGAAGTCTGAAATCACTTACTTCGTCATTTTCCTCATTATTGTCAGCATCACCTTCCTCTTGTTCCTTTTTTCATGATCTTTTTTGATAATTCGTTGCAAACTCAGCGAGGCACATATCATGTAAATCAATATCTCTTCTACTATAATTATCAAATATATCATCCATATAAATTTCGGTGGAGTCTTCATTTAATTTTTTAAAGCATTCTCAGATTTTAACATTAATACACGTTCTGATATCAGATTGGTATTCATGTATACTGCCTTTCTACTTTGCTTTGTAAAGGTAATGATAAAACACGATAGGCTGCTTCTTGTGCAGACATTAAATTACTATTTAAAAAGCATTGGTAATATTTCGAAATTTTTTCTCTAACATTCTTATTGTTTATTATCACAATCAATAGCAGCTTCCCTTAATAATTTTGATAAACCTCCTTCAATTTTACTAATGTAATTGGTTACATAACTCACCGCCGAATATTTGTCAAGTACAAACTGTAATTCCATATTCGATTCGAATAATTGTAAAATATCTGCATTATAACCATTAATATTTACTTCAAGGCTGGGATCGTTTTTAAAAATATCCGTTTTTTTTTTAACTACTTCATCATAGCTCATAACTATTTTTTCTTATAAAATTCATTTATTAATTCATCAATAAGTTTATAGGATTTAGGCGCCATTTCATTTTTTTTTATTTAATGGTTCAAGAATCATCGTTCTTCTCATTACTGGATAAGGCATATAAAATCGACGTAGCTAATTTCTTTGTCCTTTTTAACAACTATGATTATGTTTTGTACATTTGAAATTTAATATATGTAATATTATCGTCATATCTATATGTGATAAATCGGGCAATTAAATCAATCAATTCTTTGTTACCAATATGATCGTGTCTATCTTTAACACTATTGTACATAGGTGCTCATTTCAACCACAGAAACATATGTTCATGTGGACTTCCACGTTGCTGAATTTCCACTCGTTCATAACTATTCACAACCTCATATTCTCCGAAATTACTTTGTTTTTGTCTTAATAACCACATAAGCTTATGTGCCTCTATGATCGAAATATCGAGCGCATGTAACGGGATCATTTTTAATTAGATCAGTTTTGGTATTGTAATCCAAATTGAATGCGTCTTGTACAGATAATGTTTTACCACCATCGCGATATTTCATAAATGATTGTAACAACTCAGGCCAGTAACTTTCTGCAGCCGACACTGTCATAAAGAAAGTGGGTTTACTCAATTGACGGATCATTGCTAGTAACTCTTTCTTTTTTTGTTCCCAATATGCTGGCGATGAACGAATATTTTTAAGTAACTTGAATCCGTCAGCAAATTCAATCAAATTATTCATAAAATCTGGATTCAAAACATCTTGAGCACGTAAATTCTTATTCGTATTAATTTTTAAAAAAGAGGGGAACGAAATCTCCGCTCGCGATATTAGAAAAGTTGTTCGGACATGATCTTACATCGAAAAAGAAACTCTATACTGCTCTGAAACGGGCTCGCGCTATTTCGCGATAGTCGCGTCGAAAAGATAAGGAGAAACTCTATACCGTTCTGTTAATTAAAAACTCTCTCTCTTACATCGTGAACGGTCTCTCTCTCTCTCCCTTACATCGTGAATGGTCTCTCTCTCTCTCTTACATCATGAACGGTCTCTCTCTCTCTCTCTCTCTCTCTCACTCTTACATCGTTCAGGACAATCGTCTTAAACGAAAGTGCACGTGTTTTCGTGGAAAACAGTCTTTGAAAAAATCAAGGTCAACCCCTCCCCCATAGGTAAGAACCACGTTCGAACACGTTCGAACACGTTCGGACGCGATTCTACGACTCTTCGATTCTATGACTACCTCTATGAAGAAGAGGAAAGAAATGATATTGAAAAGACTGAGTGAAAACAGATGTGGTCAGATATCACGACTCGATACCGGCCGTCAAAAGGATGTTGCTATTACGAATATACAGTAAAGACGAGAAGAGGAATGATAAGGAGAGCGAAAACAGAGATGTGATTAGAGTCAAAGGATGTTTATTTGAAAAAATGATAAGGAAAGACTGAATGAGAAGAGATGTGATCTGATATCACGGCTCGGCGACTCGATACCCACCGCCAAAAGGATGTTTATTTATTAATTTCCTTGAAAAATCTCCCCTCCCCCTCACCCCCCGCACAAATATTGTCGGGCTATAAGGTGTCCCCCTCCCCCACCACCCCGCAAAATATGGTCGATCTATAAGGTAAGTTAGCATGAAACAGAACCTATTTTCAGGTGGTATAAAGACGAGGAGAGAAATGATAAAGAAAGACTGGGCAGTAACAGAGATGTAATTGGGTCAAAGGATGTTTATTAAAACAAAAAATGAAAGACTGAGTGAAAACAGAGGCGGTGGTCAGATTTTCTACAGAACAGGAGATCAGAAGTAAAAGGACAAATACTCTTTGATTTTCTCTTTGGCCACCGATATTATTTCTTTTAAACACATACCCCTCTCCGGAAATAGACGTAACAAACATCTCCGCACGGGACATCTAAAAAATAAGGAGGAAATCTATACCGCTCAGAAACGAGCTCGCGCTATTTCACGATAGTCACGTTGGAAAGATAAGGGGAACTCTATACCACTCTGTTAATGAGAAACTATCTCTCTCTTAGAACGATATAAACAGTGTGCTTAAACGATGGGTAGGAACGACGTTCAAACACGTACGCGTTCAAGATTCTATGACTCTCTCTTACATCGTGAACGGTCTCTCTCTTTCTTTCTCACATCGCGTTCAGGTCAATCGTCTTAAACGATGGGTAGGAACGACGTTCAAACACGTTCAAGGTCAAGTCTTTCTGGAAAAAACATGTGTTCCCCAGGGGTATCGCATTACATACCGCGAAAGAACCTCTGTCATAGATAACCTCTACAAAAAACTATCTTCTCGATGTATCATATTCGCGAAGCACGTACGAAATATCATATTCGTAGGGGGTCTAATAGGAATGCATCGAGTAGATAAGAGGAAACTATATACAGCACAGATAATATGGTCTCGCTATGTTCTTAAAAAATCCCCCCCCCCCTCCCCTCCCCCGCAAACAATTATCTTCTCGATGTATCATATTCGCGAAGCACGTTCGGAATATCATATTCGCAAACCCCCTTGTCATAGATAAGAGGAAACTATATACAGCACAGATAATGTGGTCTCCCCTCCCCCACCCCCCGCAAAGTATGCTCGCGCTATAACGTGGGAAACTATCCTTTAAAAATCCCCCCTCCCCCACTCCCCCGCAAACAATTATCTTCTCGATGTATCATATTACATACCACGAAAAACCCCCCTCCCCCACCCCCCGCAAACTATGCTCGCACTATAAGGCACACGGTGCCGGTAAGGTAGGAATCTACCTACAATGATAAGTCTGATCGTAGAATCGGCCTTATATTCCTACTGAGAATACAGAGGGGAGGAGTACGATGCTGGTAAAGATGGAGGAGATGGAAGGAAAGAGAAGAGTAATGATGGCGAGGAAGGAATTAAAAGGGGGAAAGGAAAGAATAGAAGACGATATGACCGTAGAAGAGAGAAGGGCAAGGTGGAAGATAGAGAGAGAAGTCAAAAAGGAGAGAAGGGAGGGAAAGAGGGTACAAATAGGGTACATGAAGATGTGGGTAGATAACAGAATGAGAAGATGGGATGAAGTAGAAGAGAGATGGTTTGAGATTCAGGGAAACGAATAAAGAGGGGTACAAAACAGGGAGGAGATGAGGAGAAAGAAGCAGAAAGGAAAGTAGAAGATTCGATAAGAGAGGAGAAGAGGCTGTACAAGATAGCGTTTTGGAACGTGGTGGGGGCAAAGAACAAAGATAGGGACTTTTGGGAGGGAATCAAAGAATGGGACGTAGTAGTAATGAGCGAGACATGGATAGGCAGGAAGGATTGGGAGGGAGTGAAAAGGAAGGCGACGAAAGGGTATGTGTGGGAAGTACAGTACGCAGAGAGGCAAGGAAAGAAAGGGAGAAAATGGAGAAAGACAGAAAGGGGGTGGAGGAAGAGGGAATAATAGTGAGGAAAATATGGTTAGGAAGGGATGAATGGAAGGTCATAGGAGTTTATGTGAATAAGGACTTGGAGAGGAAGATGGGAAGACTAAGAGAGTGGATGGAGGAGCAGGAAAGAGGGGTGAGGGTAGTAGTGGGGGGGATTTTAATGCCAGGACAGGTTCGCAAGGGGGAAGAATTCAAGAAGGGGAGGAAAGCGAAGAAAGTTCAAGAAAATCGAAGGATAAGAAAATCAACAGAGAGGGGAGAAGGTTATGTGAATTTCTAGGTGAGTTGGGGTGGGAGATAATGAACGGGGATGTGGAAGGCGACGAAGAGGGGGAATTTACATATACAGGAAATGGCGAGTCGGTGATAGATTATATAATAGGTAATAAGGAAACTAGGGAAAGAGTAGAAAGAATGGTGATAGAAGGAAAGGTGGATTCGGATCACCAGCCGGCGGTAATATGGATAGAAGGAGGAAAAGGGGAGGAGAGGAAAAATAGGACGAAGGGAAGAGGGGGAAGAAGGGGAAAGGATGGTGGACGGTAGAAAGAAGGGAGGAGTTTGCGAAAAAGTTTGGGGACTGGGAAAGTGAGGGAAAGGAAATAGATAAAGAGTGGGAAGAGTTAAAACACAAAGTAGTAGGGGTGTTAGAGAAGATGGAGAGGAAGATGGGGAAAAGGGAAAGAAAAGGTTGATGGGATGAAGAATGTAGGGAGAAGAAGAAGGAGGTCGAAGAGGAATTGACAAGATGGAGAAGGGAAGGGGGAAGTGGGGAAGGATATAGGAGGGCGAGAAACAAGCTAGGCGCGTTGTGCAAAGAGAAAAAGAGAAAGGAAAAAGAGAGATGGGAAAAAGAGATAGAGGGGGTAAGATCAGAGAGAGAGGTATGGAAGATTGTTAACAGAGGAAGAAAGAGTAGGAGGAAAGTGGATGAGGAAATTGAGATAGAGGAGTGGGACAATTATTTTAGAGGAGTTCTAGAGGGAGTGAGCGAGAGGGTTAGAGGAGAAGAAGGAAGAGAGAGAGGGGAGGAGGGGGAGGAGGAACTGAGTAGAGAAGAAGTAGAGGTCATAGTGAAAAAGCTGAAGGAGGGGAAAGCGTCAGGAGGGGATAGGATCCCAAATGAAGTATGGAGATATGGAGGGGAAGCAGTAAGGGAGAGGTTATGGGAATTATGCAATAGGATATGGAGAGGAGAGGGTTGGCCACAGGACTGGTCAGAGGGGATGGTGGTGCCCATAGTCAAGAAAGGAGAAGGAAGAAAAGTGGAAGATTATAGAGGGGTAACTCTAATGCAAACAGCATATAAAGTTTATGCGGCGGTTTTAGCGGAGAGGCTGAGGATGGATGTCGAGGCAAAAGGAGTACTCCCGGCAAACCAGACGGGGTTCAGAAAGGGAATGGGAACGATTGATAACATCTACGTCCTAAATTATCTAATTAATAGGCAGATAGCGAAGAAGGAGGGGAAAATGCTGGTTCTGTTCATTGATATGAAGGCAGCTTTCGACTCGGTGGACAGGGCGGTATTGGATGGGTCGATGAGGAAGGCGGGGGTGAGAGAGGGGCTGGTGGAGAGGTGCATGGAGGTGTTGAGAGAAACGAGAAGTAAGGTGAGGGTGGGGAAGAAGGAAGGGAAGAACTTTTGGACGAGAAAAGGGGTAAGGCAGGGTTGCCCTTTAAGCCCAATACTGTTCACGATCCTGATTGCAGACATGGAGGAGGAACTGAAGAAGGGAAGGTGGGGGGGATGAAGGTGGGAGGAGAAAAGATATACTCGTTAGCATATGCGGCCGATGTTGCAGTGCTGGCGGAAGATGAAGATGGGATGAGGGGATTGATAGCGAGATTGGAACGATATATAGATGAGAAAAAGTTAGTGCTGAATGTAGGAAAGTCGAAGATGTTGAAATGTAGAAAGGGAGGGGGGAGAAGAGGGAAGACGAGATGGTGGTGGAAGGGTGAAGAAATAGAGGAGGTGAAAAAGTTTAAGTACTTAGGTTATGTGGTGATGTCGAACGGAAGACAGGACGAGCATGTAGAAGAGAGGTTGAGGAAAGGAGCGGTGGCTATGAGACAGGTGTGGGGATTAGGAAAAAGGAAATTTGCGAAGGATTGGGGTAGAAGACTATGGCTGTTTGATAGATTAGTATGGGCAGTCATGAGTTACGGGGTGGAAGTATGGGGGTGGAAAGAAAGGGGGAAAATGGAGAGTTTACAAGAGAGGTACATAAGATGGGTGTTGGGAGTGGAAAGAAGCGTACCAGGGTACATGATTAGAGAGGAATTGGAGAGGGATCTATTGGTAGGAAGGACGAGTATGAGGGCGTGGGAATATGAAAGGAAGCTGAATGAAGGAAAAGGGGTGCACTTAGCGAGGAAATGCTGGTTGGAGGTAAGAGAAAGAGTAAGGAGGGGTAGGGCGTTGGAGGGATGGGAGGAAGAGAGGAGAAGGTTTTATGAGGGTAAGGGATGGAGTATAGAGGAGGTAGAGGAGATGAGGAGCGAAGGAAGGCTGAGGGGGGAAGAACTGGTAAAAAAGGAGATAAATGCGCAAAGGGAGGAGAGATGGAGAAGGATAAGGGAGTCAAGATATAATAAATGGTATGGGATGGTGAAGGGAGAGGGTGTGCCAGGGTATTTGAAGAAGAATTGGGAGGAGAAGAGCTGGCAACTCATAGCGGGGTACCGATTAGGGAATAAAATGAAAGGGGGGAGGTATTGGGAGGAGGAGAGCAGAAGAAGCTGTAGGATATGTGGGAGAGGGGTAGAATCGTGGGAGCATATGTGGGAGGAGTGTACGGATTGGGGGGGGGGGGAAATAAAGGATGGCAGGAAGTGGTGACGGAAGTGCTAGGGGAGGAAGGGGAAGGGGAGGTGTGGATGAAGAGAGTGGAAGAGATGCGAGAAAGGATGAACACCGCAACCGGGGGTCCAAAGAGTGAATGATGGTATGAGTTGTGAATGAGTATGGTGTATCACGCGGTTTCCGACCGGGTCTCGACTGGAGAGGAGGATCGGCAACAGCTTCGGGATTTTATAGGCGTTGAACGCCAGGCTGAGTCCGGCCGTGCGGCACACAGTCTACCCGTGATAATACGAGTTCTCGAAGATAATCGTAACGCTAATTACCCTGAAGGGTTCGATATTCGGGCGCCAGGTATCCGTAGATGCCACGCGAAATTATGTTTAGTAATGAAGCTTCGAGAACACGATCGCGAGAGACAGAATAGCTCAGTGTTGGGCCAGGATTCTACACGGGATCGGACAGGACGTTCCCCACGGCGGGAACGGACCTCGGAAATAATTTCGACAAAGTTAGCTGATGAACAATTTATTGGATCGACCGGTTGGTAGAATAACAAAGAAAGTGACGCGGGCTGTCGGGGAGAAAACCGGCAGCTTAGTTTGACGAATTGTACAGTGGTTGAAAGTTGTCGGCACGGCAGAAGGCCGGCACGCACGCGGTTTCGCGGAGACAAGATGGCCGCGTCGGAATCGGTACTACGCCGGGTGTCCGAGCGAGGTTTCCGCGAATGATTACACTCGTACCGACTCCTGATGGTACACGCGCTTCTCGGAATAGATGATCGTACCCGCGTCGGTAGCGGTCCGAGGTTTTAGGCCGACGCGGGGTCAAGATGGAATAGACTAACGGATTACAATCGGACTGCGCGCGGCAGCATCGTCTAACGAATATCTCGCGAACACGTGGCGTCGCAAACGGCACTCTCACTGGTCGCTTCACACCGGGAAACTCGCCTAGCGAACGCTAACAGGCAGCCGTTCTAGCGGCTCACGAAACACGTGGTCGTCGGAAAGACGAACCACTTAAAATCAAATCGAATTCACAAACGCTGCTCGAGCCACTTCGAAAGAATCACAAAATTAAACCGTTCCGATTTATGAAGCAATCTGGTTGGCACTTACCACCGGCAGCGATAAAAATCTCGCAGTCTAGGACAGCATACAAATGGCGTCGCACGCGCGGTTACAAAAAGACGGTATCAATCGACTAGATCTTACGGGAGCCTACGCAGCAGTGACGCGAATTTTCGGTAGCTCGAGGAAGCGGAAGCAAGGCGTCCCCTACTATTTCGATTTTACGCCCGCCAATCACTGTCGCTCGCGGTGTCGTCAACGCAGAGAGCCGACACTCGACGGGAAGGGCCCCGGATCTTGCCGATTTCCCGATTTCTTTAACGGTGGTCTCGCCTCCACCGGGAATGCCGCGAGACATTCCAGAACCACCCGAGTCGCCCCTGCAGGGACCGTTGCTATCGCAGGGCGACGCGTCGACGGGACGATTCTTCGGTAATTCTTCTGGTCCCAGGGTCCCTCGTCGGCGCCTCCAGGCTGGTTGGCCTGGGCTCGGGGTTCCTTTTCAACGTTCCTCTGCAGAGGATGTTCCGTGGTCCGGCGTTGCGAATGGGCCTGCGGCGGCAGCGTTGGTTTTCCCTCTGATTGGCAGGTTTCCCTTCGGGCTCCCTGAGCCTACTCTATGGTCCTGTAATCTCTCCGTCGCGCCAAATGGGCACGGCGTTCCCCAATTCTTACAGTATCGGTTCTTAATTCTTAATACGTCCCAGAGAGAGAGCGCTTACAGCTGTTACTTTCTTAATTAGCCTGCTAGAGGGTGGTCCGGTCCATTCGATTTTACTTATTGGGTTTACTTTGTATATTGCGGAGTAGACGTGGTTATTTTGCCACGTCACAGGTGTGTTTTCTCTCTCTCTCGAAATGTCGAAATGCAGATTAAGTGAAGTGGATGATTTTTTGTTATTTATTTTTTATGTATTTCTTTTATTTTTTGTATGTTCTCCTTGTAAGCGGAGCGGAGGTCCGCAGTTGTACCCCGCAAAGGGAATAACCTATTCTATCTATCTACTAATGTGTGTTTACCAAAATCTAAGTAGAATCCACGTTTTCAATCAAAATTAATAAATATATTTTCATTTAAAAACAAACTTAGTCGCGCAGAAGAAGCTCAGTGTGGTGTTTACAAAGTATTATTATACTGATGTGTGTTTACCAAAATCTAAGTAGAATCCCACGTTTTCAATTAAACTGAATACATATACAGGGTTATGCAAACGTAACTTTCATGAAAACTTATTTCTTACAAAAAAAAATCAAGTTACATCAGATGTTGGAACTGCGATTCATTTTCCTACGATACAGAGCACCGCTCTTTGTATTACATTTCTCATTGTTGCCATCATTACAGCATCTCTTTTTACCACGTTTTTATTAGCTCGCTTTCTTGTTTGTGTGTTTGTGAGTTTGTTTATTTGTTTGTTTGTTCGGTGGCAAATTTTGCAATTGATTTTAAACTAACTTCCTGATGAGCTAGAGACTTGAAATCGGGCATATGGCTCAGAACTGGATGACAATGCATTATTCAAAAAAAAAAATTTTAAAAAGTCTATCCGTTTAGGAGAAATGCCAATTAAAAATATTTCCCTTTCACTTCCCCGCGAAACCTACGTCATCGCGTTCAGCGATCGCCACGCGGCGCGACTTGTCCCCACTCCACGGACCCACTTTGCCCCGATGAAGCCCGACTCAGTATATGAAAAGCGAGCTAGTAGTAGTAGCCGTGCGACGATCGGTAGTACATCATTGCTTTGTTTACCAAGTGTAGGAGAGTAACTTGAACAAGACAGGGCTAAAGTTAAATATATTTATTTCAAATAACGGCGCGTGTTCGACGGCGAGATTCAGACTGACTGTCTGGATGCTTTGACTCTCTTTTATACCAAAAGCTTACACCCTAAATCGACCAATCACAAGATGGGTTTTTGATGATGTCCGCACCCCGACGACGGGATCGACGGTCGCCTCGCTAAAGCGATCGGATCCTTTGGTCGGCAACTATGTCGCGCACAGAGGCGGCGTGCCGCCGCACAGTGGGCCAGAATGACTCGGTAGCTGTTCACGAGCTAAAAAATGAAAGTCATCATATCGGTTTTTAACCAATGCACAGTGATTCTTAAATGTCCATTATATTCGAAAACGATAATATTAATTAAAGTTATTAAAAACTCTTGTTATAATAAGCGTTCAAAGATCAAACTTTTTCAGATACGATTTATCACCGAAAAAATTCCGTTTCTTCATAACGATGTCCTGGAAAACCTACTGAGGATTAAGTGCCCACATTTTTTTTTTATGAATAATGTATATGTATGTATGTATGTATGTCTTGGATATTTGGTCCCCTCAGGGTTTCAAATCCCGTTCCACACTTCCACCTTTAACCAGCTCTCCCTATCGCCTATTTCAGCGGGACCTACTTTTTATTAAGGTGGGTTCCGAACCACCTTGGGCACCACAGTTTTTGAAAAAGCACATTGAATTAATTCAAGAGGTGCCCGGGCGCGGGGATTCGAACTCGAGACCGCCTGGTCGCAGTCGCGCGCTCTATCCACTGACCCACTGTGTGCCCCCTATGAATAATGTATATCTATGTTGAGAACGCCACAGGAACTAAACGTTAATGTTTATAATTTATTATTTAAAAAAAAAAAAAAAAAAAAAATGCTTAGTCAGCTAAGGAAAATCGTTATAGTCTTTTACCTTTGACAAAGAAAGAAGTTAAATGTATAGCAGAGTATAGTGCTCTAACAAAGTGGAACATTTTCAGCAAAGTTTCCTCTAAAAGATCCTGTAAAGTTCACGTCCCCCCTCGTCCCACCCCGGAAATTATGATGGTTTGAAGCGTCGCATGACACACAATTCCGCGGCGAGTCGCGTTGCACGAGACGCATGACGACCACTCAGCGACTCTTAAGAATGAAAGGCCTAACCCAAACCTATCTCATGAATATTTTATATTATTCGACCATTAAAAACATTCGAATTTATTGCTAGCTCAGTTGAATCATTCGTATTTGAGAGATCATAGCAACAGCAACGCAGTATAGCATCACAGCAGATTTTCCATATTGAAAACCTGTATTTTACCTTTGTTAAGAGGAATTATAGTATAGATTTTCGTTTATTAATAGATAAACACAATTATAAGCCGAAAATCCGTACGATGAATTGATTATAGTCAGTAACTTTGTAAAATATAACATTTAATCTTGTTTGAATATTTGTAATTCTTTAAATAAGACAGTAATAACACATTTTTGTTATTTCATTAAACGTAATAAACTTAATTGATTGAAAAATTATGGATTACTCATATTTCAAAGCCTAAACTGCCAGTTTTCAATTATTATTCAATATTCACACGATTTTTCAGACATTTCCGGCAGTGTGACAAAAAAATGTTTCCTACAAAAAGTAATCAGTAATCTGTATTCTACGAATCTCAATACAAAAAATTTAAAAAATTATTTTTTTTTAATAAAAAATTGTGGTCACCTTGATTGTTTATTTATAACTATATATTTTTTATTTAATAACATTATAGCTGACGCCAAGACGAATTCAACGACCTATATAACATGGCCTTTAAATTTTGAAGTAATGGTGAAATAGGCGTGAACAGCTACCGAGCCATTCTGGCCCACTGTGCGCCGCCGCGTTGTGCCGCCGCGTTGTGCCGCCGCGTACACCGACACACTCACACGCCCGTGTGTGTCCCTACAACTCGGCCATCCTGAACTATTAATCGTCCCGATTAAACTAATACCAAAATTTTTTTTTTTTTTTTTTTATATATATATATACATATAATGTTAACAATACTTAACCTAATATAACACAATAATCGCAAACAAACAAAATGGTGATTCTTTGGCGTAGTTATTTAATTCGATAGCCAGGGACGCATATTGCACGCAGCCCAGGTCCCCTGGTACGGTACTTGGGTGACTTGAAATCCCTCTATATCCTTGACGACGTATCGATCGTTGCGCAAGACACGTGCTACCTCGTACGGCCCTTTAAATTTCGGAATCAGCTTCGTACAGTCGCTGGAATTTACAGAATTTTTTATCATTATTCTATCCCCGACTTTATATTCTATGGCCGGTTTTCGCTTTTTATCGTACAGCTTTTTGTTTGCGTCAAAACTGCGGTGTATTCGTAACGCCGCTTTTTCGCGTGTCTCGCTTAAATCACGCTTATCCCCTAACGCTCCGGAAGATTCGAGTTTGTTTCGAACAGTGTCGATTGCTTTTCCGCGTTGGAGCACTCCGTACAATAACACGCTGGGGGTCTTGCCGGTCGACTTGTTAACGGAATTGTTTATGGCAAACTCTACCTCTTCGACTAACTCATACCAATGCGCGTTACGTTCGTCTGCTAATTTTGCTATCATTGGTATGATTGTACGGTTCATTCTTTCCGCTTGGCCATTCGCCTGCGGCATTACGGTGGCAATTTTGATATGTTGCACATCGTGATTTTCCAAGAATTGTTCAAAGTCGCCCGCGGTAAAACAGCTGCCTCTATCCGATACGACACGCAAAGGTCTACTATAGGTCGCGAAATAGTTTTTTAGGCACTTAATTACCTCGTCGGCACCTGTACTTTTTGTTGGGTATATCTTTGTATATTTTGTAAACCCGTCGACTACCAACAAAATGTGACGGTATTTTGAAGACTGTTTCTTTGATAGGGGTCCTAGGTGATCGATGTGCAATGTATAAAACGGCTTATTGTCCTTCGGTATCTCGTGTAACATGCCCTCTTGTCGTCCCGAATTTGGTGAAAAAGCTATGCATTTTAGACAATTTTTTATATGTTTCGTAACTTTATCTTTCATATTGGGAAACCAGTAGCTATTCATGATATTCGCTATCGTCTTCTCTGATCCGAAATGCCCTAGCTCGTTGTGGTATTGGTGCATTATACTGCTTTCTAATGTTGCCGGAACAAAAAATAAAGCGCGATCGTCAATCTTGCGATAGACCGACCTGTTTATCATTTCGAAAAATTTATCTTCGGACTTTTCTAACCTTTCACGTATTTTTCGAATTTGTTCGTCCTGTTCTTGGCATAAAGCTAAATTCCTGTCTAGCGTGTTATCCCGTAGCACCAAAACTTGTCTGCTCAACGCGTCGACATGCCTCATTCTCGTACCTGCTCTATGTTCGAGAGTATAGTCATAATCCTGCAATTCTAAAGTCCACCGCGCGATTCTAGGGTTTGTTTCTTTTTTGTTTAGCGCTAGACTAAGTGCCTGACAATCCGTAACTATTTTAAACGGGACCCCGCATAGGTACGGGCGAAAACGGCGCAGCGCGTAGATTATTGCGAGTGTCTCTAGTTCGAAACTGTGCTACTTCGATTCGGTGTTTGTAGTGCGTTTCGAGAAATAAAAAATCGGGTGAAACTTCTGATCGGCTTTCTTCTGCAATAGAATAGCACCGAAACCTATCGCGCTGGCGTCGCAGTGCAGTTCTGTCTCGTCACGCGGACAGTAAATTCCCAGAATGGGTGCCTGTATTAAACAATCTTTTAACGCGTCGAATGCTTCCTTTTCCTCAGGGCCAAATTTAAATTTACTTTTTTCTTTGGTTAGATCGTGTAAAGGTTTAGCAATAATTGAAAAATTCTCGATAAATTTTCTAAAATATGAGGAAAGGCCTAAGAAGCTCTGTACCTCGCGGGTATTTCGCGGGACCGGAAATTTTTTTACGTTATCAATACCGCGTTCAGTGGGTCTGATGCCGTCGCTCGTTACCCTGTATCCTAGGTATTCGACTTCTGTCTCTAAGAATTTACATTTGTCCATGCGGAGTTCTAACTTATTTGCCACACATAATTTGAAAACCTCCCGTAACACTTCCAGGTGGTGTTCGATCGTAACCGTTGCGATCAAAAAATCGTCTAGATACACCGAAACATCCTCTTTGCTAATTAGATTTTTAAATATTCCTGCCACGTATCTTTGGAATCTTAAAGGACCTCCCTTCAAACCAAACGACATTTTGGTGCATTCATATTGCCCAAACGGTGTAACAAACGAGGTGTATTTGATAGAATCCTCGTGCATTCGGATATGGAAAAATCCGTCCCTCAAATCTAGTGATGAGAAATATTTTTTTCCCTGTAATAGGTCCAGCTGATCCTCGATTAGAGGCAGCGGGAAATTATCGCGTACCGTTACCTTGTTCAATACTCGGAAATCTATGCACATTCGTGTCTCCCCGTTTTTCTTTTTTGTTAGCACAATCGGTGACGCGTATTCGGATGTGCTTTCTCTAATCGCGTCTTTTGCCAACAAGTCGTCCAGGATTCCCCTTAATTTATCCTTTTCTGCAAACGACAGTCTACGCGGCGCAAAGTGGAACGGTTTGCTGTCGGACAATCTGAGTTGTAATACGTTTTCTGTTTGCGGATGCTCCGGACGAGGTGGATTGATATATTCCTCCTCGAATAACCGATGGAAGTTTTCTTTTGTTTCGTGTTTCAATGCCCTATTTATCGCGGGACGCGACGATGATCTACGAATATCTGGTTCTACTTCGATATTCATTATATCCGCGATTTCTTCGTCTACGATAAACGAGAGTTTAGCCAATTTTATAAAATCTCGACCTAAAACTAACGCGCTTTGCATCGTCTTATCTGTTACAACGCGTAGTGGTATATCGAATTCGCGTCGCTGAAAATTAACTTTCGCTTTAATATCGCCGAGGATTTCTAGCGCACTGTCGTTTATCCCGGAAAATCTACCATTCTCAACATTCTTTGTAACTAATTGTCGTGGTACCTGACCTTGTTTTACAAAACTTATTGGGCTACCAGTATCAATTAGCGCTCTTACTTCAATTGTCGCTTTGTCCTCGTCTCCAACCGTCAGCTGTACCGTCGGGTGGAACTCGTCCTCCTCCTTCGCAGGTCGGTCCACGAAGTTTACCTGCTCTTGCGGTACCACTCGTCGCTCGTCCTCTGCTTTTCCATTGCCGCCATATCTGCGTGCAGGGTCACGTTCCCTCCTCGGCTGCCTGCATTCCGCCGAAAAATGCCCCATGCCGTTGCAATTGTAGCAGCGGATCTGTTTAGTCTGTTGTATCCTGGGTAGTTCCCTGGCTCTATCCCTCGGTGTGCCTTCCTCGCGATGCTGCATCTCCCAGATAGCACCGAACGTCCGAAGGACATTCGTTTCATGTCCACTTTATGTCCATATGTCCCACGTCCGTTACGGACGTCCCTCGGACATCCATTGGACCTAAATTTCGGTTATTCTAGGGACATCCGTTTTTTAGGTCCTAAGGACATCCGTTGGACTTCAATTTCGAACGTCCGTGGGACATCCGTTATTTACGTTCCTCGGATATCCGTGGAACCTAAATTTCGGATGTTCCAGGGACATTCGTTTTTCAGGTGCTAAGGATATCCGTGGGACTTCAATTTCGGACATCCGTGGGACATCTGTTTATTACGTCCCGTCGGATATCCGTGGGATCTAAGTTTCGAATGTTCAAGTACGTTTATTTTTTAAGTCTTATAATAATCTTATGTGACAGGTGAGCAGAGTGACATAGTCAGAGTCAAAGCGTCACACAGTGGGGTATTTGGCCGAAAATAAGAAATGTATTTTAACATTTAAAAAATCAAAATGATTTTTGCTTTTTGTCGAAAAAAATTTTTTTCGAAACTTTAAATATAGAATTTTTAATTACTGTTCTTAATTACTAACTACTGTTCTAAGTACATATTTAAGTACTGTTCAACTTTTATTCGAAACATTTTATCCTCAGATTATGCAAACTCTTGAAAAATAGTGATAATTGAATGCTTTGAGTGCGATGTACAGAGCACTCAGATTTCATTCAGTTATCATTTAAATTTGTATTGTTATTAATATTTATATTATATATATAATATTATAATAATAAGAATATTACTAATCACTTTGTAAGTTTTTTTCCGATTTCAAGACTTTATAGACGATTTTCCCGTTTCTCAGCCAAATACCTCACAGTAGCGTCGCGTCTCATCACCGTGCGTTTACGTGAAGTGAGGTTAGGTTAATTTAGCACGTGCTCCCTGTGCACGTATTCGTAACCTTCCAATTAATAAAAAGCGTGTGCAAGTGATTCGATACCTTCAGCCACTTGTCAGGATTGTGTTGGTGACACTCGTTACTGCGATTTCAGGTAAGCTTTTATTTTATATTTATTTTATTACGTTTCTCAGTCATTGAAACATTATTGGCAAAACGAAAATACAAAAATATTATTAGGTTGGAGGGAAAATTCTATCGTATTTTAAAGAGAACATTTGAGTCATTTTATAAAAATACATGTTCAATATTATTCAATGATATAATTTCCATTATTTGTAACAATATGTTGCCATTTTTCAAATAACCTGTCAATTTCTGTTTTCCCATGTCTCACTAATTAACATGTGTTTTTGCATTACAAGTAAAATTACCTGCTTATTTAAAATACCACATAGCTTTCCCTCTAACCTAATATATTCATGTTAAAATCTTCCCGTTTATTGAACAATGTTTCTAACCAAGAAATTTTAATTTTCAGATGCAGCGAAGATATCCAAAACATCTATACATCAGAAAGAAAGAAGTGTTTCCATACAGATGCGGCGTACATTAGCGGAGAACCGTGGAAAGAAACAAACATTTTTAAAAGATTTTTAATAATAAAATTAAAAATTTATATTTTATAATTGTTATAAATATATATATTTATTATGTTATAAATTACTGTATATATTAGTGTTATATGTGCTATTGTATTGTACTATGTGCCAAATCTATGTGTTTGTAATATATGTAATTTTGATTAAAGTAAAATTAAAATGCAGAACCCATATTCTATGTAGTTCCTGTAAACGTCCTGTAAGGAACGTCCAAATAATTTCCTTATGTCCCTGGTACGTACCAGGAATGTACAAATAAAGTCCGTATGTCCCCAGATACGTCCCACATACATCCCAGATTGGTCCGAATGGGACATCCTATGTACATCACACTTTGTAAATCGTACCTCATTCGGACATTCCTGGGACGTATATCGGACATGTTTCGGACATACGGACATGATTCGGACATCCCTGGGACATACGAAGGTCCAATACGGACGTACTTTGGACATCCTTCGGACATCCGAGTGCTATCTGGGCTGCCCCAGTCGTCGTGGCTCCGGTGACAGGGATATTTCCGCAAACGCTTCCAGCAAATCTTTGACCTCTTTGAAACGTTGCGCGCGAGCCACCGCGCGTAGATTTTCGCTGGGTATTCCGTCCACCAAGTAATCGATTACTTCATGGGCAGCTATAGGCACTCTGTTACCCAAGATTATCTTGTCATGAGCGTAATCGGCAAACGATTCACCGTTTTTCCACGTTCGCCGTTCGAATTCGCGCCGTAGTGATACGGTGTTAATTCGCTGACCGTACATAGTAGACAATTCATCCAGCAATTTTTCCCAAGTCAGGTCCACACAATCTTCTCTCGAATGGAACCATCGGAGCGCTTTTCCTTTAAGCTTCTGACAAGTCAGAGCCTTTGCTGCCTGATCATCCAAGTGGTAAGTATGGATCAGTTTGCGCATCTGACTGTTCCAATTTTTAAACGTGGAGCTGCTCCCATCATAATCACCGATCATGTCCTTGATTTCCGTCCATTTCAATTCGCGCGTACGCGTGGACGTTGCGCTGCTCATTCGTGGTGTTTCTAAACGCACGATTGCCAATTCTCTCCGTAGTAACTGGATTTCGCGATCGGCTAGAATCCCTTCTCGTCGTAGTATATCCATCTCGCGCGTTAGATGGCTATTTTCAGGTTGTCCCTGTAACTCCATTGTTTCCCGTACCTCGAGATCCGCCCTTTCCGTGGAGGTGTTTCGGTTCCCTGTGTCCGTTTCGGGAGTTGGTTCCGAAACGCCGGCTTCGAACAATCTGTTGATTAGCTCGACCTTTGTCCCGGTTGTCGGCAACTCTTTCGCTCGCAGCATATCCTTCAATTCGGCGACGGTACACGAATTCATATTGAAGCACAGCAGTAACCGCAAGAAAACGAAATGAGAGAAAAAAAAACCACGCCAAATTTTCGGTCTGTCCCGACACGCGTTTGAAATTGTTCACTATATCCCACTTCTGAATTTGTAGGAGAGTAACTTGAACAAGACAGGGCTAAAGTTAAATATATTTATTTCAAATAACGGCGCGTGTTCGACGGCGAGATTCAGACTGACTGTCTGGATGCTTTGACTCTCTTTTATACCAAAAGCTTACACCCTAAATCGACCAATCACAAGATGGGTTTTTGATGATGTCCGCACCCCGACGACGGGATCGACGGTCGCCTCGCTAAAGCGATCGGATCCTTTGGTCGGCAACTATGTCGCGCACAGAGGCGGCGTGCCGCCGCCGCGTTGTGCCGCCGCGTACACCGACACACTCACACGCCCGTGTGTGTCCCTACACAAGTGAAAGAACCGTTACACCTTTCTGCTATAATTTCATCAAAATGTTTAAAATCAATTGAAATATACGTGCAAGAAGAAGGAGAGGAAGCCATTTGACGGTGGGGAGCATGTATGATATAGGTAATAATAATATCGAGTACGAGATTAAATTTAAAGAGTCTGTGTTTGAAAGTGTTAGAAATAATGTCTACACAAAAAGGAGCAGTTCGTTAATGATGATTTTCACAGGGAAGCCACCAAATCACCAGGTATGTCATTGAATATTTTGCGTTAAATATTTCCTTGAAAATGTTACAAAATTTGTTGAAAGTATTATATTATCAACGCAGCCATCCATTTGAATATGTTTAAAAATTGAACTGTATCAGTTTTAGTCAACTGAAACTTCGAGAATATTAGTAAAACGTTAGACTAAATTTTTGTAGTAGTAGTTACATATTTATTAGAAACTAAGTGAAGTTATTGCGTACAAAATAAATATGTATATTATTTTTTTCAGTGAATTCTACTATTCCGAGTAAATCGTCGCGCTGCTCACCGATGACGTCACAGCGAAGCTGTTTAGCTTTGTTCTATAGGTAGTGTTGTGTTTATAAAGTATTATACTAGTATTTGTTTACCAAGCGAAAGAATCGTTACTCCGAGATTCTCCGTCGAACCATTATATAGACATTTGGGGTACAATATTTTTTTGAGCCAAAAATTCCTTCTTTTCATATAGGTGTCCTGATTATCCTATTTAATATTTAACGCAGTCAGTTGAGGATGTTTGCTCGCAATGTATTAAATAATTAATAAATAATGAAATCAATAAAATCTATATACCCAGATAACCAGCTGCTCCAATACTGCTCCTGTACTGCGCGGCAGCTATGTCGCGTTTTGGATGCGCTGGAAAAACGTTGCAAATAAAACAGATAGCAAGAAAAATAAATGTGTACCCACATACATACACCCTACCGAGTGGCTTGAAACCGGTCGGGAAAACGTACACGTCTACCAGAACGTGTGACACGCGCTTGTAAATCTGGCGTATGCGTTGGCGTATCTGTAATAGTACTGGGTAAATCATGTACCGATGTAGGGTTAACCTCGTCTTCCGCTAACATATACGCGGGCTTTAATCTATCAATAGATATGGTTACATTTTTTCCTTTAACATTTATAACATAATTTTTGTCACCTCGACGAACTACGGCGTACGGACCTTTATATGGAGGTTGTAAAATCGTTTTAGTTGCATCTGTACGAATAAAAACGTGGGATATTTTATGTAAATCTTTGAAAATGAACGATTTTTTTAGTGAATGTCGTGATCCGTTAACTGGATTTAATTTTGCAAAATGATTACGTAATCTAGAAACGAAATTAGAAACATCCTCTGTATTTTCGGCTGAGCCTGTAGATAAAAACTCTCCAGGTAATTTCAAGGGTTCGCCATAAACTAACTCGGCCGACGTTGTACTGAGGTCGTCCTTCCATGCCGAACGAATACCCAATAAAACAGTCGGTAATATTTCGGTCCATTTTTCGGATTGGTGACACTTAATTGCAGCTTTGAGCTGTCGATGGAAACGTTCTACCATCCCATTCGCTGCCGGGTGGTACGCCGCAGTACGCAGGTGCTTAGAACCAATCAGGTTATTAAGGGCATTAAATAATTTGGACTCAAATTGTCGGCCCTGATCAGTAGTAATACGCGAAGGAGTCCCAAAACGCGATACCCAACCGTCATAAAAGGTCCGAGCTACCGTCTGGGCCTCCTGATCGATCATCGGAAACGCCTCCGGCCATCGGGTGTACCTGTCGACGCAGGTCAGGCAGTATCGGTATCCTTCGGACACGGGTAATATTATTATATCCACGTGAATGTGTTCAAAGCGGGCGGAGGGTTTGACAAAAGTAGAAATGGGTGAATTTACGTGTTTTGATATTTTAGATTTCTGGCACGGTATACAGCAACGCGCCCAGTTACGAATATCGCTTTTAATCGACGGCCAAACATAACGCTTTGTTATGAGTTTTACCGTCGCGTTAATGCCCGGGTGTGACAAACCATGTAATTGGTCAAAAACTGCACGTCGGAAAGGGAGAGTAATAAATGGCCTTATATTTTCTAAAGATGTATCGCAGTACAATTCGGCAGGTGAACCAGTCAATGATATTTTACGCAAGCGCAACCCTGACGTACTATTAATTGTTTTAATTCTTGGTCGTGGGCTTGCGATTCTGCTAATGCCTGAAAGTTAATGACAGAAGACACTGCGTTGATTCTAGACAACGCGTCAGCCACCACGTTTTCTTTTCCGGAAATATGAATAATATCGGTTGTAAATTGTGCAATGTAGTCTAAGTAACGGAATTGACGCGGGGAACATTTGTCTAGTTTTTGTCCGAATGCAAAAGTTATAGGTTTATGATCTGTGAAAATACTGAAATGTCTACCTTCCACCATATGTCTGAAATGCTTGATTGCCAAATATATTGATAATAATTCACGGTCGTATGCAGAATATTTTTGCTCGGCGGTTCCCAATTTCTTAGAGAAAAATGCAAGTGGTTGCCACGTATTGTTAACGTGCTGTTGTAACACAGCTCCCACGGTAAAATCAGAGGCATCGCAGGTAATGGCTAGAGTGGCATTGACCACAGGGTGTGCAAGAAGGGTCGCACCTGCCAGGGCATCCTTGCAGTCAATAAAGGCCTGTTGAGCCTCAGGTGTCCAGGTCAGTGGGGCCTTGCCTTTTACGTTGCCCACTAACAGGTCGTTTAAGGGTGCTTGGCTGGTAGCGGCGTTAGAAATGAATCGACGATAGAAATTTAGCATGCCTAGAAACTGTCGTAGGTCTTTTGCAGTTTTCGGTAACGGGTAATTTGTAATTGCCTCTACTTTATCAGGTAAAGGTTGTGTGCCTTGGCTATTTACGCGGTAACCTAAAAAATTTACCTCTCCTCTTCCGAACGTGCATTTATTGGGGTTAATGATTATGCCGTATTCCTCTAGTTTACTAAACAGAAGTTTCAAATGATGGAGGTGCTCGGCCGGAGACTCTGACGCTACTAAAATATCGTCTATGTACGCATAGCAAAAATTGAATTCGCGTAAAACCTCATCTATAAACCGTTGAAAAGTTTGCGCTGCGTTACGTAAGCCAAATGACATAAAAGGAAATTCGAACAGTCCAAACGGAGTAGCTATTGCGGTTTTTTCTATATCTTCGGGAGCGACGGGAATCTGATTATAAGCGCGAACCAGGTCTATGGTGGAAAATATTTGTTTACCGGTTAATTGCTGTGCGAAATCCTCTATGTGACGCACGGGGTAACGATCCGGTATTGAGCGTGCATTTAATGCTCGGTAATCTCCACAGGGTCTCCAAGCCTCGCCATCCTTCTTCAGCACCATGTGGAGCGGCGATGACCATGAGCTCTTCGACGGTCGCGCAATACCCATATGCATCATTAATTGGAATTCTTCCTTAGCTGCCCTGAGCCGGTCCGGGGCGAGCCGCCGTGGCTTGCAGGATACGGGTGGTCCAGGGGTGGTTTTTATGTAATGTACGGTATGGTGTTTCGTCTCGCACGGCGCTCCGCGGGGCCGGGTGAGCTCTGGCATTGTAGCCAAAAGCTCATGATATGCCGTATTTCCGAAAACGGTCTTTATTGAAGATATCTCCTCATCAGAATATTTTCCCCGAACCTTAACCGACGTTGTTCTGTCGACCAGGCAGCGGTTGCGTGTGTCGACCAGCAAATCGAAATAACTGAGGAAGTCGACCCCTATTATTGGTTTCGACACGTCTGCCACAACGAATCGCCAAATAAGATCGCGCCGGAGACCCAAACGTAAGTTTAATGTTACGGTGCCGTAGGTGTAAATAATGCTTCCGTTTGCCGCCGTCAGTTCGTAGCTCGACCTTTCCCGCGGGCCGTGCATTAGTTTACGCGGATACACGCAAAGGTCGGCGCCCGTGTCTATTAAAAACTGTACCTTGGTATGATAATCGGTAACAAATAGACGGCGGGATGGGGGAACAGGGTCGCTGGCCGCCATCAACGACTTCCCTGGTCGTTTCCCGCGGCAGAACCGTTGAAGTTGCATGGCGACACACATTTATGTGCCTTTCTTCCGTAACGCCAATGGTACCAACATTTTCCGTTGTAATCAGGAGGGGCCTCGTACTCGTTGTGCTCCCGACTCTCTTGATCGCGTGAACCCGATGACGAACGGTTCCGGGAACTTGACCGACGGCGGTAGAAAGGTCTGCTTCGTCGTCCACTGTCCTGATAGATCAGTCTCTTTAGCTCCGAAATCTCTCGGCTTAAGGACAACGTCATCTGTGCCATCCTTACGTTCAATAATGCCTCCACTTCCGGATTAATCGGTGTTACCGCACCGTGAGGCAAGGGAGCTGGGTGGCCTGTATCGCAAATATGCGCTCGTGGTGTCGTCGTGTCCGCTATGGCGTCCGCCAACTCGGCGACCTTGTTCAGTTCAGTGTCCTTTTGTGTAGCCAATATTACCTGCATATTGGTAGGCAACCGACTAATCCACAGTGTGCGTAGTACGGAATCCGGCACGGTCGTACCTGCCAACCCTCGCAGGTGTCGCAAGAATTGCGACGGCTTGCGATCCCCGATCTCTTCACGTTCTAGCAGCCGTCTCGTCTTTTGGTCTTGTGTCGCGCCGATCCGACGAATCAATTCCTCCTTTAATTTTGAAAAAGGAGTCGCTGCGGGAGGGTTGACGATGATGTCTCTCACTTCCGCAGCGTACTGAGGGGTCAGTGCCCCCAAAACATAACCGAATTTTGTAGCTTCAGTGGTTATTCCGGACGCCTCAAAACTTCTCTCGACCATCGAGAACCACATCTCCGGATCGCTCGGACAAAACTCGGGTATTCTCACACCCACTTTCGCTATCTCTGGCAAAACATAAGCGGATCCCGATGTAGATGGAACGGGCGTTTCCATAATTATAGTTTATTTCGATACAAAGTCACTAAACTATGTCTATTATAAGACGAAGCGTTACACACACAAATGGGTCTATGAAAAAGAAATACTAAGTCACTTAAATTTCGCTTAAATGTTATTATGTACACTTATGCCACCAAAGTCTAAAGTTATTATTATTATTAAACACACTGACACTAAAATGTGTAAACCGCACAAACCGATCACGTCGGGGTCACCAATGAGGTGGATAGGGCCGTATAAAACCATAAAAATTGTCCTCACTTCGTTTATTAATAAAATCGGTAGTGCGAATACCAGTGCAGCGTTGATGTTGTAGTCTCGGAGGCTTACGATAGACTGTCTGCGCTCGTTGCATTTCCCAAAACGAATCAGGGTTAGAAAAGGCAAAAAGATGGGAGAGAAAAAGAAAAGAGAATAGAAGAGGAAAACTTGAGAAGACAGCGACAGTGATAGGGACAGCGGAAAAGAATCATAAACAGAGAAAGCTGAGAGGTAGGCGAAGGACCGAGACTAACGAAAACCAGAACTCTGACGACGTTCTCAAGGATGCGTTGGAATTTTAGTGAAGGGCTGGTCGCCAAATGTGCGACCAGCAGTCAGGAAACAGAGAACAATAGCGTAACAGAGTTGGAAAGGAAAGAGAAATTTTTAGAAGAAATATACGCATTGGCGTACGTGGTGCTATCGCCACCACACAGTATTTGATGCGGCCTATCCTAATATTAGGCACAAATATGGTATACAAGATACATTATTTCCATTAATGGTGGAAGCTTTGGACATGAAATATCCAGGTTGGTTTCAACATGAAACTTGTGGGCTCCATTGGAAAAATCTTGCATACTATATGATAAAAGTTAAAATTCATAAAGATTTAGAATGGTTAGGAAATAAAATAAGAAAAACATCTTATCGCCACAAACCTGTACAAAAATTAATAAATGTACAAAGTATGTGAAACAATTTTAGACATACTAACTTGGCAATTACGTTACAATACGTGAGCTGACAATTATATTTATAATATATAAATGCATACAGTCAGAGGC
Organism: Lasioglossum morio; assembly: GCA_916610235.2. Classification (NCBI taxonomy): domain Eukaryota; kingdom Metazoa; phylum Arthropoda; class Insecta; order Hymenoptera; family Halictidae; genus Lasioglossum; species Lasioglossum morio. The sequence continues at coordinate 501,983 of OU744334.1, forward strand.
AATTTTACGTGAGCTGACAATTATATTTATAATATATAAATGCATACAGTCAGAGGCGATTTTACGTGAGCTGACAATTATATTTATTATATATAAATGCATACAGTCAGAGGTGATTTTACGTGAGCTGACAATTATATTTATAATATATAAATGCATACAGTCAGAGGCGATTTTACGTGAGCTGACAATTATATTTATTATATATAAATGCATACAGTCAGTGGCGATTTTACGTGAGCTGATAATTTATATTTATAGTAGATACATGTTTAGAGCCACTCGTGTGTTCATTTGCAAGAAATGTTCTCATATATATATTCTCAGGTTGATTTTTCCAGGGTACTTCACGACACATCGGACGGCCTGAGAGTTTCGGGCTGCCATGCCGCGCCGCGCCGTGCCGGACAGAGTCAGGGTACGCTCAGACGCAGAATCTGGCTACCACTAGGCTCCTACAGCCAGATTCTGTGTCTGAGCGTACCCTAACTCGCTCCGTTGGACGTGTTCGGCAAATTTTCATAAAAATCGACATTGTCAGTTATTATTACATGTAACTGTACTATTGTTTACACCAGAATGGGAAATTTTGCTGTTACGATAAATATAGTGATAACACGTGGTATCATAGAGCTCCAGGTGAAGATCCACTTTAAAAAAATCTAACGCGCTATTAGTGGAACCTCAGAGGTGGTGTGGAAGACCACAAGATAATTTAAATTACACTATTCAACACGAACTTTGATTTGCGATATGCATTATTGATTAGAATTTACATTATTCACAAGTAATCTTTTAAAAATACCTGTTTTGGTTTTAGTTGTTGCACAAAAATGAAGGTTAAAATAACTTTTATTTCCAAAAGGATGAAACTAGACAAGACTATTGGTTTTTAAATGTACAGGGTCCTCGATTCATTTGGCACGCTGCTGCAACAAACGAAGACAGATATCCTTCAAAAATCTGATGTCTCTTTCTTTTCTCAGCTACAGTATCATCGTGCGGATTGAGCAGCCAGTTCTGCTTGTCTATCCAGAGAAGACGGACGACAGGCGCACACTTGGAGAAATATCAGAAATGTAAGTACCTTTACCCTTAACCGTTCTTCCTATTAATTTATATAATCTAATCTAAATTCATATAATCTATACTCATACATTATAAACAATACATATTAATTCAATTTTTTACTGTTTTAATAATTTAATAATAATTTATGTTTTTAGATCAATTTGAAACAAAAAACATGGACAACACAGTCACAAACACGTCGACATCTACGACGATGACATTGCCGTCGACGACTACGACGATGACATTGCCGCCGACGACTACGACGACGACATTGCCGTCGACGTCTACGATAAGTGATCAAAATATGAAGGTATGTAATGATATTGTTAAACAGATATGTATACAGCCAGTGGGGGACAGAAGTATTCGTATAAATTTTAAAATAGAATAACATTGTTATATTTACCAAACGATGTGATTTTGTAAAATCAATTAGAAGCATTGTTTACTAAATGATCTGCAAAAAAGATTTCCTAAGAATTATAATTTACAAGGTTGCATGCAAAAATAAAAAAAGTATTCTTTAAAACTTATTTATTTGGGCCCTCAATGAAAATTTGAAATATGTATTATTGTATTAATGATTATATTTATAATGTACTTTTGTGTGAATTTCAGAGAATCAACGAGGCCGCGAGACGGGCGGTGAATAAAGAAATACGAAAGATGCGTAAACAAATGGGAAGGTGGCCCGCGCCTCACGTCACTTCTCCCCCATATCCTGTCCCCATCTACCCTCCCCCGGCATATCCACCTACCGTATACCCGCCCCTACCATATTCTCCCTCCGTATACCCACCCCCGGCATATCCTCCCCCGGCATATCCTCCCTCCGCATATCCTCCCCCGGCATATCCCCCCTATCCACCCACCAGCTACCCCACTTATCCCCCACCCTTCCCATATTATCCACCCCGACATTAGATATTAAGTAGTTTATAGGTTTTTTTTAAATTTTATATATATTCGTTTTAATTTTTAAGTAGTTTATAAGTTTTTTGTATTTTTATATATTTCTTATATTACATTACATTAAACTTTATAATAATAAATATTACATTAAAACTTTAACAATACAACTTTTCCTTCTAACATTTTTTTCTATGTCTATCCTAACGGAGCTATTTATGTGGCCTGTTTCTTGTGAGCCACCCGGTATATATTCAGTTTCAGTTCGCGACAGAATCACTACGAGATGAATATCTCGATGTACACGCTCGCGTATTTATTTTTATCTCTTGATTTCACTGTGGAATAAAACTGATTTGAAAGATGCAGTTCAAAACTCGTAGGTTGCTCTTGAATAACTATTATGAAATCCATTTTTACAGCAGAGTCAACATATTAACGTGGAAAGTTAAACTAATCCAAAAATAAAATGATCTAAAAGTTAAAAACCACGCGCGGTGGAAGTGAAACTTCTTGCAGTCTAGTAATGTTTAGAAGCATATTAAGATTGGAAATGTAAAAAAAAAACAAGATCAGGAACAACCAATACAAAAAAAAAACAAGATCAGGAACAACTAATACAAAAAACAAGATCAGGAACAACTAATACAAAAAAAATCATAAAAAAAGTTTCACTTCAAACATAATGAACGATCAAAATTTGCTTCGCAAAGAAGGAGAGCGTATGAGAAAGAAAGAAACGTAGTTCATAGCATTTCCCATACGCTCTCCTTCTTTGCGAAGCAAATTTTGATCGTTCATTATGTTTGAAGTGAAACTTTTTTTATGATTTTTTTTGTATTAGTTGTTCCTGATCTTGTTTTTTGTATTAGTTGTTCCTGATCTTGTTTTTTTTTGTATTGGTTGTTCCTGATCTTGTTTTTTTTTTTTAAAATTTCCAATCTTAATATGCTTCTAAACATTACTAGACTGCAAGAAGTTTCACTTCTACCGTGCGTGGTTTTCCACACGTATATTTTTTTTCTTTACACTTTTCTCTACACTTTCGGCTCCTGTTTGTAAGAAATAAGTTTTCATGAAAGTTACGTTAGCACAATCCTGTATATGTATTCAGTTTGATTGAAAATGTGGGATTCTACTTAGATTTTGGTAAACACACATTAGTATAATAATACTTTGTAAACACCGCACTGAGCTTCTTCTGCGCGACTAATTTTGTTTTTAAATGAAAATATATTTATTCATTTTGATTGAAAACGTGGATTCTACTTAGATTTTGGTAAACACACATTAGTATTTTTATTATTTTATTTTTGATTTTACTTCAACTCGCCCGTAAGACGGCGCAATCTATCTCTATATGTCTGTAGTCGTAACATAACCATGTATTTCTAACCTTTTCGTTTGATCCTACTACCGAGCATTTTATTCGTTGCGATATATTCCAAAATGTTCGCTATCATTCTAAAGATCATTGGTTATCCCAAATCGGTGGACCGGGGTTAGAATCCCGTCGGGGTAAGAAATTATTTTTCTCCGTTCATTCTCAGTTTAAATTTTCGCGCCCCACTTTCCACTTCCGTAACGTCGACACGTCACATCCGTTATTTTAGAAAATTGTTACCCTCAGCAAAGAAGTTTCACTTCAAAAACACACAAACAAACAAGAAAGTGAGCTAATAAAAACGTTGTAAAAATATAAGTTGTGCTAAAGACCGGTGATTTGACCGGTCGCAGTAGGAATAGGTACACGTGAAGTATCGGTAGGAATAGTGTTAAATAAAAGATATACCTTGCAACTTGTGAAAAAGTACCCAGATAACCAGGGCTGCACGGGGCAGCTATGTCACGTTTTGGATGCGTTCTGCCGCTAAGCTGCATCGAAAACGTTCCTCGATTCTGCATCGTCGTAAGAGGGCAACACGGTCGCACTAATGTTTCGAATGCCGTACAGGTTTTGTACTAGTGGGGCTCTCGCCGGTGCGGTGAAACAGAGCTGGTCGAACTAAAGTGAATGTTCCACATTAAGATATCGGTAAAGAAAATTTCTATTGAACAAATGTGTAGTAGCAGCAGCAGCACTCTTCTTTTTACCGACAACATTAATATTTATTTCAATTACGTACTGGATACTATTGGGTCGTTTGGAAAGTAACTTCATTTTTCGTGTAGGGATGACAATGCTTCCATTTGTTATTACTAGACTGCGAATCTTTCTGCAAAATAAAAATTCACTACATCGATTGCAAGAAATGGAAACCAAATTGAATGTTAATTATTTCTTCGGCAAAGGAGAAAACGAAATAACTTTCCGAACGACCTAATAGTATGTAGTATGTAATTTAAATAAATATTAATTTATCTGCACAAAGTCTAAATAAAATCAATCTTATCTGTTTGTACGTGAACGGTCTTGGTCGACCGTGCAGGTGTTTGGAGTGGATTGAGGGATGCGAGACAGGATCGCAGATAGATTGGAATGAGAGACAGAATGCAAGATTGAAAGGAATGGAGAAGTGTGTGGTAACGAATGGATTTGAATGAAGGCGAAGTGGACTGTATAAATGATGGAGTAAGCATGAATGTATGGATCTATGTATAAATAACTGTATTTGCACTTAAGCTAGTTTGTCAAATAACACTACACTGTGTAACAGAAAGATTGTACAGAAGATGGAATAAAGATGACTTATAAATGCTACAATGAATCGCTTTGTATAACGTTGTCAGCTGATATGTCGCTGTAAGCCTGAAACGACGGTTGTCAAACTCTTTTATTGGCTCGATCCTCCTGGAAGTTCATCACGCACCGGTGGTTCCGGTTGAGCGTTCTCGAACACTCCAGAAGGATCGAGAATGTGATTACACCAATCACGCAGCCGATCTATTGCCCGCGTAAGCCTCGATGGCACACGATACGCTCGCGGTTTCGGCGGGATCGCGCTAGTCTTGGCGGGATCGTGCGGTGCCGGTGTGACAATATGGCGCTCGGGCGCGCCAGTCTTGAACATTATCATTTTTACACAAAGAAACATTTCTCAGTTACTTTTAAGGCTCGGTAGGTTTAGAGTATTGAAACGTCGTCATGCAGAAAAAAGTGTCGTAGATGGGAAAAGAAACTTTATATATTTCGGTTGAAGCGCTTCGGGCTGCCCCGTGGTTTCGTGCTGCACGGGAGTGACTCGACGTCGTCGGGCGGGTTCGGAAAGAATCGGACAAGTTCGGGCGAGCGAGTTATCGCGATACCCGAGATTCAACTCTGCGTTCCCGCGAACTTGTCCGCTTCTGTCCGAAACTAAATTGATTGTTATCTCTTCCCTTAATGATTTTAATAGAGGAGAAATCATATATTGACATCTTCAATTTTAAGAATTTTCCAACAACTATCAATTTCATCTACTCAATTTTGCTATAAATGCATAATGATCCGCAGTCTATCCATGACACATCAGACGGCCCGAGAGTGGCCCGACTTCGTCGAGTGATTTGAGCAGTTGGTGATTTGAAAATTATAGTCAACACGTGTTGGTCGAGAAAGTGTCGACTTCAAGCTCAATAGTAATGACCTGTTATTAATCTATCCATATAGAACAGCCCCGGGAACGTCACTGAAAGAAATCGTGTCTATCGGGTTGGGTCTGTCTAGTCCCACTACAGCCGCGCGCCTGAAGTCTCAATGTGTTGACTTCGATGGTGCACGCTACGTAGTACATGTATGTGTGGCCGCTAGGGGTGTGCGGGCCGCATGGTTTTCAGACACAGAATCTGGCTGCAGGAGCCTAGCCGTAGCCAAATTCTGTGTCCGAGCGTACCCTCACTCTCTCCAGCCCCGGGAACGGCAGTAACCGTGTCTATCGGGTTGTGGGTCTCCCTAGTCCTACCACAGCAGCGCGCCCGTAGTCTCAATGTGTTGACTTCGATGGTGCACGCTACTTAGGGTCCATTCCGTTTCACGCGTTAAGCGCATGGATCGCATTCAATGTGATGCGCGCATAGATATCGTTCCGTTTCGTTAATGCGCATGATGCGTGATGATGCGCGTTTGGAAACGGAACACATTTCCGTACATTTGATGCGAATCAAAAATGGCTGCTTACATGGGTGACAAAACATTATCTGTATTAGCGTTATTTTTGTTAAATAAAAACATTGAAAAAGACGAATTGAACAATTGTAGTGATTTGAGTGATACTACCGATATCAGTGACAGCGAAGATGAATTGGAAGATATTTTTGTACATTTTGATTTAGAATCAATTTATTCAGTATTAATGATTTCAATATTTTCAATACTTAACAAGGTCAACACTTCGTTGGTTTCTAACAAAATAACAAGGAATTCAATTTTGTCCATCTTCACACATTATGCTTTGTTTCACAATGTGAAGATACTTGAATCTATATTTTTTTTTTCAAATTTACCGCTAATGCATCGACTACGCATCAAACGCTTCACTTCTGAGCTGTAGTAGCTGATGCGATGTTAATGCGCGAGAAGTGGTGGGGATCTAGGGAATTCTGAGCGTTCTGATGCGCGCATTAAATGCAACGGAACGCTTCTCTATGCGATTCATGCGCTTGAAGCGTGAAACGGAACACACCCGTAGTATGTACATGTATGTGTGGCCGCTGGGGGTGTGAAGGCCACACGACTTTCAGACACAGAATCTGGCTGCAGGAGCCTAGCCGTAGCCAAATTCTGTGTCCGAGCGTACCCTCACTCTCTCCAGCCTCGGGAACGGCAGAAATCGAGTCTATCAGGTTGTGGGTTTCCCTAGTCCTACCACAGCCGTCGCGCCGAAAAAATTAATTAAATCATGCTTTTCATTGACAATTATGATACATAACATATTTAAAAAAAATACAGGACGTCAAGTAGTATAAAAATGTCGAGGATCACTACCAATCACGGCACAATTTACCGACTGCTAATGTTTTTGACAATGATGTAACCACAATAAAAAATTCTGAAAAAAATTGACAACACTGCCTGTTATAGTAATTTATCAGGGAAACAAACACTAGAATAGCATGTTTTCATATTTTGGAGAGAAAAATATTTTTCCGTATTTTTTGGGAGGGTTTTTCATTTTCTACGACCACAGTTTGCAACAAAAAAATCTGAAAAAATTCTCAAAAATGCGTCTTACGATACAAAATATGTCACATTTTTTTCAGATTTTTAAAGCGCATTGAGACCGGAAAATGCGCAGAAGAGCGCAAAATCTAATTTACCCGGTAACTACCCTTACGGGTAATTTAGGGGGTTGAATTTTTGCTCAGAGGGGTTTTTCTTGGTCAGCTTTCGAATGGTTCAATAACCACTGAAAAACCTCCAAGGGCAGTTTTGATGATCTTATTCGGCTAGGCCCTTTAAATCACTCTGACGGCTCATCGAAAAAGACGTAGAAAAAGAATTAGCTTAAATTTTTCGGCTCCATACAGTTGATGGTCGAGATTGAAAAAATAATTTTGCAATAGCCCAATGCATTCCGAATAAAACCACCGAAAAAAGTGTAGCTCAATCGGATTTAAAAAAAAAAAAAATGATTTCATTAGTTTTGTTGACAAAAAATTCGAGTTTTTGCAAAATACTGAGGTGGTAGACAAATTTTGAGACTAGATTTGAAATAAGCGTGGAAGAATCTACGGGAAATGATGTACAGCATGTTGCTAAAAAAGCTTTTCCATTCGTGGTATTGTGAAAATCATAGTTTTACTAAAATTGTGCTGGTTTAACGAATTTTGTCGAGGTTAAAAAACGTTCGTACTATAATCTCCCTACTTACCCCATATTCTGCAAAGTTTGAGCTTTAATTTAAAAAAAAATCGTCGTTCTATCTCTTTTCTATCGAAAGTTCTTTGATTTTAACACAGAATTCATCGGGTTGGCGTCCCGGCGGTGAGAATCCTTGCAGCGACCCGTGCAGCGACCCAAAAGCTGCACGGGTCGCTGCACGGGTCGCTGCACGGGTCACTGCAAGGACCGCTTCCTGGATCGCGACGGAATGCATAAACAAGTTTGTCGGTACTGACCAGTCGTGGACCCGCTAGGGGACTCATCGGTAAAGCTACCCAGCAGATCCTACCTGAGACGCTCCGATATCGTTAGACGGTTTAAAACTGTATATATAAAAATCGGTGACGGATCAGGTAGCAGCGAGAAAGGTCTTTGCATGACTATCTGTCCATCTTGTGGCGAGTGTAGGAAATTAGCTGCCACAAAAGATTACAAATTTCAATAATTTATTTCATTTGTATCGAAAGTTCTTTCGATAGAAGAAGAGAGCGAGTTATCGCGATACCGGAGATCCGGCCAGTGCATTGTTTTAATGCCGTTATTTTCGTAAAGAATTTTTAGCGGTTTCACACCGATATACGTGGTCGTCGGGTTACCCGACCGTGTTTATTGCATTACTATTGTGCTTAGAGCTCGAGGCTCGAGCTGGCAATTAAACGTTTCTTCTGACCTACAATATTTCCATTCTCCATGATTTTTTAAATTTGATAAATATGAAATTGATATAATACCTCATACAATACTTAAATGTGTAGTAATTGGTTAGATACCGGCATATCTGATAGTGTAAACAATTATTTAAATAATAGTACACCAATTTTTAGTGGCGCCACAGAGGCGCCACTCGACCGCTAAGTGTTAAATGCAGATACTAGTTACAAATCTATCCGAAGCTTCGGACACAAAAGTAGCTAATTAACCGCTTCGTTCTCATGGACGTATTATGCCGCGATGTCGAAACAAAGGCGTCAATATATAATTTCTCCTCTATTAAAATCATTAAGGGAAGTGATGCCATTCAATTTAGTTTCTATTTCTTGTAATCGACGCCGACATTTTTTAATTTGCACAAAGATCCGCAGTCTATCCGTGACACATCGGGCGGGTGCCCCGAGCGTGACTCCACTCCATCGGAAGCGTTCGGAGAGAAGCGGACAAGTTCGTGCGAACGCAGAGTGGAATCTCCGGTATCGCGATAACTCGCTCTCTTCTTCTATCGAAAGAACTTTCGATACAAATGAAATAAATTATTGAAATTTGTAATCTTTTGTGGCAGCTAATTTCCTACACTCGCCACAAGATGGACAGATAGTCATGCAAAGACCTTTCTCGCTGCTACCTGATCCGTCACCGATTTCTATATATACTGTTTTAAACCGTCTAACTAACTGCTGGGTAGCTCTACCGATGAGTCCCCTAGCGGGTCCACGACTGGTCAGTACCGACAAACTTTTTTATGCATTCCGTCGCGATCCAGGAAGCGGTCCTTGCAGCGACCCGTGCAGCGACCCGTGCAGCTTTTGGGTCGCTGCACGGGTCGTTGCAAGGATCCTCACCGCCGTGTCGCCAACCCGATGAATTCTGTGTTAAAAACAAAGAACTTTCGATAGAAAAGAGATAGAACGACGATTTTTTTTTTAAATTAAAGCTCAAACTTTGCAGAATATGGGGTAAGTAGGGAGATTATAGTACGAACGTTTTTTAACCTCGACAAAATTCGTTAAACCAGCACAATTTTAGTAAAACTATGATTTTCACAATACCACGAATGGAAAAGCTTTTTTAGCAACATGCTGTACGTCATTTCCCGTAGATTCTTCCACGCTTATTTCAAATCTAGTCTCAAAATTTGTCTACCACCTCAGTATTTTGCAAAAAACTCGAATTTTTTGTCAACAAAACTAATGAAATCATTTTTTTTTTTTTTGAAATCCGATTGTGCTACACTTTTTTCGGTGGTTTTATTCGGAATGCATTGGGCTATTGCAAAATTATTTTTTCAATCTCGACCATCAACTGTATGGAGCCGAAAAATTTAAGCTAATTCTTTTTCTACGTCTTTTTCGATGAGCCGTCAGAGTGATTTAAAGGGCCTAGCCGAATAAGATCATCAAAACTGCCCTTGGAGGTTTTTCAGTGGTTATTGAACCATTCGAAAGCTGACCAAGAAAAACCCCTCTGAGCAAAAATTCAACCCCCTAAATTACCCGTAAGGGTAGTTACCGGGTAAATTAGATTTTGCGCTCTTCTGCGCATTTTCCGGTCTCAATGCGCTTTAAAAATCTGAAAAAAATGTGACATATTTTGTATCGTAAGACGCATTTTTGAGAATTTTTTCAGATTTTTTTGTTGCAAACTGTGGTCGTAGAAAATGAAAAACCCTCCCAAAAAATACGGAAAAATATTTTTCTCTCCAAAATATGAAAACATGCTATTCTAGTGTTTGTTTCCCTGATAAATTACTATAACAGGCAGTGTTGTCAATTTTTTTCAGAATTTTTTATTGTGGTTACATCATTGTCAAAAACATTAGCAGTCGGTAAATTGTGCCGTGATTGGTAGTGATCCTCGACATTTTTATACTACTTGACGTCCTGTATTTTTTTTAAATATGTTATGTATCATAATTGTCAATGAAAAGCATGATTTAATTAATTTTTTCGGCGCGACGGCTGTGGTAGGACTAGGGAAACCCACAACCTGATAGACTCGATTTCTGCCGTTCCCGAGGCTGGAGAGAGTGAGGGTACGCTCGGACACAGAATTTGGCTACGGCTAGGCTCCTGCAGCCAGATTCTGTGTCTGAAAGTCGTGTGGCCTTCACACCCCCAGCGGCCACACATACATGTACATACTACGGGTGTGTTCCGTTTCACGCTTCAAGCGCATGAATCGCATAGAGAAGCGTTCCGTTGCATTTAATGCGCGCATCAGAACGCTCAGAATTCCCTAGATCCCCACCACTTCTCGCGCATTAACATCGCATCAGCTACTACAGCTCAGAAGTGAAGCGTTTGATGCGTAGTCGATGCATTAGCGGTAAATTTGAAAAAAAAAATATAGATTCAAGTATCTTCACATTGTGAAACAAAGCATAATGTGTGAAGATGGACAAAATTGAATTCCTTGTTATTTTGTTAGAAACCAACGAAGTGTTGACCTTGTTAAGTATTGAAAATATTGAAATCATTAATACTGAATAAATTGATTCTAAATCAAAATGTACAAAAATATCTTCCAATTCATCTTCGCTGTCACTGATATCGGTAGTATCACTCAAATCACTACAATTGTTCAATTCGTCTTTTTCAATGTTTTTATTTAACAAAAATAACGCTAATACAGATAATGTTTTGTCACCCATGTAAGCAGCCATTTTTGATTCGCATCAAATGTACGGAAATGTGTTCCGTTTCCAAACGCGCATCATCACGCATCATGCGCATTAACGAAACGGAACGATATCTATGCGCGCATCACATTGAATGCGATCCATGCGCTTAACGCGTGAAACGGAATGGACCCTAAGTAGCGTGCACCATCGAAGTCAACACATTGAGACTACGGGCGCGCTGCTGTGGTAGGACTAGGGAGACCCACAACCCGATAGACACGGTTACTGCCGTTCCCGGGGCTGGAGAGAGTGAGGGTACGCTCGGACACAGAATTTGGCTACGGCTAGGCTCCTGCAGCCAGATTCTGTGTCTGAAAACCATGCGGCCCGCACACCCCTAGCGGCCACACATACATGTACTACGTAGCGTGCACCATCGAAGTCAACACATTGAGACTTCAGGCGCGCGGCTGTAGTGGGACTAGACAGACCCAACCCGATAGACACGATTTCTTTCAGTGACGTTCCCGGGGCTGTTCTATATGGATAGATTAATAACAGGTCATTACTATTGAGCTTGAAGTCGACACTTTCTCGACCAACACGTGTTGACTATAATTTTCAAATCACCAACTGCTCAAATCACTCGACGAAGTCGGGCCACTCTCGGGCCGTCTGATGTGTCATGGATAGACTGCGGATCATTATGCATTTATAGCAAAATTGAGTAGATGAAATTGATAGTTGTTGGAAAATTCTTAAAATTGAAGATGTCAATATATGATTTCTCCTCTATTAAAATCATTAAGGGAAGAGATAACAATCAATTTAGTTTCGGACAGAAGCGGACAAGTTCGCGGGAACGCAGAGTTGAATCTCGGGTATCGCGATAACTCGCTCGCCCGAACTTGTCCGATTCTTTCCGAACCCGCCCGACGACGTCGAGTCACTCCCGTGCAGCACGAAACCACGGGGCAGCCCGAAGCGCTTCAACCGAAATATATAAAGTTTCTTTTCCCATCTACGACACTTTTTTCTGCATGACGACGTTTCAATACTCTAAACCTACCGAGCCTTAAAAGTAACTGAGAAATGTTTCTTTGTGTAAAAATGATAATGTTCAAGACTGGCGCGCCCGAGCGCCATATTGTCACACCGGCACCGCACGATCCCGCCAAGACTAGCGCGATCCCGCCGAAACCGCGAGCGTATCGTGTGCCATCGAGGCTTACGCGGGCAATAGATCGGCTGCGTGATTGGTGTAATCACATTCTCGATCCTTCTGGAGTGTTCGAGAACGCTCAACCGGAACCACCGGTGCGTGATGAACTTCCAGGAGGATCGAGCCAATAAAAGAGTTTGACAACCGTCGTTTCAGGCTTACAGCGACATATCAGCTGACAACGTTATACAAAGCGATTCATTGTAGCATTTATAAGTCATCTTTATTCCATCTTCTGTACAATCTTTCTGTTACACAGTGTAGTGTTATTTGACAAACTAGCTTAAGTGCAAATACAGTTATTTATACATAGATCCATACATTCATGCTTACTCCATCATTTATACAGTCCACTTCGCCTTCATTCAAATCCATTCGTTACCACACACTTCTCCATTCCTTTCAATCTTGCATTCTGTCTCTCATTCCAATCTATCTGCGATCCTGTCTCGCATCCCTCAATCCACTCCAAACACCTGCACGGTCGACCAAGACCGTTCACGTACAAACAGATAAGATTGATTTTATTTAGACTTTGTGCAGATAAATTAATATTTATTTAAATTACATACTACATACTATTAGGTCGTTCGGAAAGTTATTTCGTTTTCTCCTTTGCCGAAGAAATAATTAACATTCAATTTGGTTTCCATTTCTTGCAATCGATGTAGTGAATTTTTATTTTGCAGAAAGATTCGCAGTCTAGTAATAACAAATGGAAGCATTGTCATCCCTACACGAAAAATGAAGTTACTTTCCAAACGACCCAATAGTATCCAGTACGTAATTGAAATAAATATTAATGTTGTCGGTAAAAAGAAGAGTGCTGCTGCTGCTACTACACATTTGTTCAATAGAAATTTTCTTTACCGATATCTTAATGTGGAACATTCACTTTAGTTCGACCAGCTCTGTTTCACCGCACCGGCGAGAGCCCCACTAGTACAAAACCTGTACGGCATTCGAAACATTAGTGCGACCGTGTTGCCCTCTTACGACGATGCAGAATCGAGGAACGTTTTCGATGCAGCTTAGCGGCAGAACGCATCCAAAACGTGACATAGCTGCCCCGTGCAGCCCTGGTTATCTGGGTACTTTTTCACAAGTTGCAAGGTATATCTTTTATTTAACACTATTCCTACCGATACTTCACGTGTACCTATTCCTACTGCGACCGGTCAAATCACCGGTCTTTAGCACAACTTATATTTTTACAACGTTTTTATTAGCTCACTTTCTTGTTTGTTTGTGTGTTTTTGAAGTGAAACTTCTTTGCTGAGGGTAACAATTTTCTAAAATAACGGATGTGACGTGTCGACGTTACGGAAGTGGAAAGTGGGGCGCGAAAATTTAAACTGAGAATGAACGGAGAAAAATAATTTCTTACCCCGACGGGATTCTAACCCCGGTCCACCGATTTGGGATAACCAATGATCTTTAGAATGATAGCGAACATTTTGGAATATATCGCAACGAATAAAATGCTCGGTAGTAGGATCAAACGAAAAGGTTAGAAATACATGGTTATGTTACGACTACAGACATATAGAGATAGATTGCGCCGTCTTACGGGCGAGTTGAAGTAAAATCAAAAATAAAATAATAAAAATACTAATGTGTGTTTACCAAAATCTAAGTAGAATCCACGTTTTCAATCAAAATGAATAAATATATTTTCATTTAAAAACAAAATTAGTCGCGCAGAAGAAGCTCAGTGCGGTGTTTACAAAGTATTATTATACTAATGTGTGTTTACCAAAATCTAAGTAGAATCCCACATTTTCAATCAAACTGAATACATATACAGGATTGTGCTAACGTAACTTTCATGAAAACTTATTTCTTACAAACAGGAGCCGAAAGTGTAGAGAAAAGTGTAAAGAAAAAAAATATACGTGTGGAAAACCACGCACGGTAGAAGTGAAACTTCTTGCAGTCTAGTAATGTTTAGAAGCATATTAAGATTGGAAATGTTAAAAAAAAAAAACAAGATCAGGAACAACCAATACAAAAAAAAACAAGATCAGGAACAACTAATACAAAAAACAAGATCAGGAACAACTAATACAAAAAAAATCATAAAAAAAGTTTCACTTCAAACATAATGAACGATCAAAATTTGCTTCGCAAAGAAGGAGAGCGTATGGGAAATGCTATGAACTACGTTTCTTTCTTTCTCATACGCTCTCCTTCTTTGCGAAGCAAATTTTGATCGTTCATTATGTTTGAAGTGAAACTTTTTTTATGATTTTTTTTGTATTAGTTGTTCCTGATCTTGTTTTTTGTATTAGTTGTTCCTGATCTTGTTTTTTTTTTGTATTGGTTGTTCCTGATCTTGTTTTTTTTTTACATTTCCAATCTTAATATGCTTCTAAACATTACTAGACTGCAAGAAGTTTCACTTCCACCGCGCGTGGTTTTTAACTTTTAGATCATTTTATTTTTGGATTAGTTTAACTTTCCACGTTAATATGTTGACTCTGCTGTAAAAATGGATTTCATAATAGTTATTCAAGAGCAACCTACGAGTTTTGAACTGCATCTTTCAAATCAGTTTTATTCCACAGTGAAATCAAGAGATAAAAATAAATACGCGAGCGTGTACATCGAGATATTCATCTCGTAGTGATTCTGTCGCGAACTGAAACTGAATATATACCGGGTGGCTCACAAGAAACAGGCCACATAAATAGCTCCGTTAGGATAGACATAGAAAAAAATGTTAGAAGGAAAAGTTGTATTGTTAAAGTTTTAATGTAATATTTATTATTATAAAGTTTAATGTAATGTAATATAAGAAATATATAAAAATACAAAAAACTTATAAACTACTTAAAAATTAAAACGAATATATATAAAATTTAAAAAAAACCTATAAACTACTTAATATCTAATGTCGGGGTGGATAATATGGGAAGGGTGGGGGATAAGTGGGGTAGCTGGTGGGTGGATAGGGGGGATATGCCGGGGGAGGATATGCGGAGGGAGGATATGCCGGGGGAGGATATGCCGGGGGTGGGTATACGGAGGGAGAATATGGTAGGGGCGGGTATACGGTAGGTGGATATGCCGGGGGAGGGTAGATGGGGACAGGATATGGGGGAGAAGTGACGTGAGGCGCGGGCCACCTTCCCATTTGTTTACGCATCTTTCGTATTTCTTTATTCACCGCCCGTCTCGCGGCCTCGTTGATTCTCTGAAATTCACACAAAAGTACATTATAAATATAATCATTAATACAATAATACATATTTCAAATTTTCATTGAGGGCCCAAATAAATAAGTTTTAAAGAATACTTTTTTTATTTTTGCATGCAACCTTGTAAATTATAATTCTTAGGAAATCTTTTTTGCAGATCATTTAGTAAACAATGCTTCTAATTGATTTTACAAAATCACATCGTTTGGTAAATATAACAATGTTATTCTATTTTAAAATTTATACGAATACTTCTGTCCCCCACTGGCTGTATACATATCTGTTCAACAATATCATTACATACCTTCATATTTTGATCACTTATCGTAGACGTCGACGGCAATGTCGTCGTCGTAGTCGTCGGCGGCAATGTCATCGTCGTAGTCGTCGACGGCAATGTCATCGTCGTAGATGTCGACGTGTTTGTGACTGTGTTGTCCATGTTTTTTGTTTCAAATTGATCTAAAAACATAAATTATTATTAAATTATTAAAACAGTAAAAAATTGAATTAATATGTATTGTTTATAATGTATGAGTATAGATTATATGAATTTAGATTAGATTATATAAATTAATAGGAAGAACGGTTAAGGGTAAAGGTACTTACATTTCTGATATTTCTCCAAGTGTGCGCCTGTCGTCCGTCTTCTCTGGATAGACAAGCAGAACTGGCTGCTCAATCCGCACGATGATACTGTAGCTGAGAAAAGAAAGAGACATCAGATTTTTGAAGGATATCTGTCTTCGTTTGTTGCAGCAGCGTGCCAAATGAATCGAGGACCCTGTACATTTAAAAACCAATAGTCTTGTCTAGTTTCATCCTTTTGGAAATAAAAGTTATTTTAACCTTCATTTTTGTGCAACAACTAAAACCAAAACAGGTATTTTTAAAAGATTACTTGTGAATAATGTAAATTCTAATCAATAATGCATATCGCAAATCAAAGTTCGTGTTGAATAGTGTAATTTAAATTATCTTGTGGTCTTCCACACCACCTCTGAGGTTCCACTAATAGCGCGTTAGATTTTTTTAAAGTGGATCTTCACCTGGAGCTCTATGATACCACGTGTTATCACTATATTTATCGTAACAGCAAAATTTCCCATTCTGGTGTAAACAATAGTACAGTTACATGTAATAATAACTGACAATGTCGATTTTTATGAAAATTTGCCGAACACGTCCAACGGAGCGAGTTAGGGTACGCTCAGACACAGAATCTGGCTGTAGGAGCCTAGTGGTAGCCAGATTCTGCGTCTGAGCGTACCCTGACTCTGTCCGGCACGGCGCGGCGCGGCATGGCAGCCCGAAACTCTCAGGCCGTCCGATGTGTCGTGAAGTACCCTGGAAAAATCAACCTGAGAATATATATATGAGAACATTTCTTGCAAATGAACACACGAGTGGCTCTAAACATGTATCTACTATAAATATAAATTATCAGCTCACGTAAAATCGCCACTGACTGTATGCATTTATATATAATAAATATAATTGTCAGCTCACGTAAAATCGCCTCTGACTGTATGCATTTATATATTATAAATATAATTGTCAGCTCACGTAAAATCACCTCTGACTGTATGCATTTATATATAATAAATATAATTGTCAGCTCACGTAAAATCGCCTCTGACTGTATGCATTTATATATTATAAATATAATTGTCAGCTCACGTAAAATTGCCTCTGACTGTATGCATTTATATATTATAAATATAATTGTCAGCTCACGTATTGTAACGTAATTGCCAAGTTAGTATGTCTAAAATTGTTTCACATACTTTGTACATTTATTAATTTTTGTACAGGTTTGTGGCGATAAGATGTTTTTCTTATTTTATTTCCTAACCATTCTAAATCTTTATGAATTTTAACTTTTATCATATAGTATGCAAGATTTTTCCAATGGAGCCCACAAGTTTCATGTTGAAACCAACCTGGATATTTCATGTCCAAAGCTTCCACCATTAATGGAAATAATGTATCTTGTATACCATATTTGTGCCTAATATTAGGATAGGCCGCATCAAATACTGTGTGGTGGCGATAGCACCACGTACGCCAATGCGTATATTTCTTCTAAAAATTTCTCTTTCCTTTCCAACTCTGTTACGCTATTGTTCTCTGTTTCCTGACTGCTGGTCGCACATTTGGCGACCAGCCCTTCACTAAAATTCCAACGCATCCTTGAGAACGTCGTCAGAGTTCTGGTTTTCGTTAGTCTCGGTCCTTCGCCTACCTCTCAGCTTTCTCTGTTTATGATTCTTTTCCGCTGTCCCTATCACTGTCGCTGTCTTCTCAAGTTTTCCTCTTCTATTCTCTTTTCTTTTTCTCTCCCATCTTTTTGCCTTTTCTAACCCTGATTCGTTTTGGGAAATGCAACGAGCGCAGACAGTCTATCGTAAGCCTCCGAGACTACAACATCAACGCTGCACTGGTATTCGCACTACCGATTTTATTAATAAACGAAGTGAGGACAATTTTTATGGTTTTATACGGCCCTATCCACCTCATTGGTGACCCCGACGTGATCGGTTTGTGCGGTTTACACATTTTAGTGTCAGTGTGTTTAATAATAATAATAACTTTAGACTTTGGTGGCATAAGTGTACATAATAACATTTAAGCGAAATTTAAGTGACTTAGTATTTCTTTTTCATAGACCCATTTGTGTGTGTAACGCTTCGTCTTATAATAGACATAGTTTAGTGACTTTGTATCGAAATAAACTATAATTATGGAAACGCCCGTTCCATCTACATCGGGATCCGCTTATGTTTTGCCAGAGATAGCGAAAGTGGGTGTGAGAATACCCGAGTTTTGTCCGAGCGATCCGGAGATGTGGTTCTCGATGGTCGAGAGAAGTTTTGAGGCGTCCGGAATAACCACTGAAGCTACAAAATTCGGTTATGTTTTGGGGGCACTGACCCCTCAGTACGCTGCGGAAGTGAGAGACATCATCGTCAACCCTCCCGCAGCGACTCCTTTTTCAAAATTAAAGGAGGAATTGATTCGTCGGATCGGCGCGACACAAGACCAAAAGACGAGACGGCTGCTAGAACGTGAAGAGATCGGGGATCGCAAGCCGTCGCAATTCTTGCGACACCTGCGAGGGTTGGCAGGTACGACCGTGCCGGATTCCGTACTACGCACACTGTGGATTAGTCGGTTGCCTACCAATATGCAGGTAATATTGGCTACACAAAAGGACACTGAACTGAACAAGGTCGCCGAGTTGGCGGACGCCATAGCGGACACGACGACACCACGAGCGCATATTTGCGATACAGGCCACCCAGCTCCCTTGCCTCACGGTGCGGTAACACCGATTAATCCGGAAGTGGAGGCATTATTGAACGTAAGGATGGCACAGATGACGTTGTCCTTAAGCCGAGAGATTTCGGAGCTAAAGAGACTGATCTATCAGGACAGTGGACGACGAAGCAGACCTTTCTACCGCCGTCGGTCAAGTTCCCGGAACCGTTCGTCATCGGGTTCACGCGATCAAGAGAGTCGGGAGCACAACGAGTACGAGGCCCCTCCTGATTACAACGGAAAATGTTGGTACCATTGGCGTTACGGAAGAAAGGCACATAAATGTGTGTCGCCATGCAACTTCAACGGTTCTGCCGCGGGAAACGACCAGGGAAGTCGTTGATGGCGGCCAGCGACCCTGTTCCCCCATCCCGCCGTCTATTTGTTACCGATTATCATACCAAGGTACAGTTTTTAATAGACACGGGCGCCGACCTTTGCGTGTATCCGCGTAAACTAATGCACGGCCCGCGGGAAAGGTCGAGCTACGAACTGACGGCGGCAAACGGAAGCATTATTTACACCTACGGCACCGTAACATTAAACTTACGTTTGGGTCTCCGGCGCGATCTTATTTGGCGATTCGTTGTGGCAGACGTGTCGAAACCAATAATAGGGGTCGACTTCCTCAGTTATTTCGATTTGCTGGTCGACACACGCAACCGCTGCCTGGTCGACAGAACAACGTCGGTTAAGGTTCGGGGAAAATATTCTGATGAGGAGATATCTTCAATAAAGACCGTTTTCGGAAATACGGCATATCATGAGCTTTTGGCTACAATGCCAGAGCTCACCCGGCCCCGCGGAGCGCCGTGCGAGACGAAACACCATACCGTACATTACATAAAAACCACCCCTGGACCACCCGTATCCTGCAAGCCACGGCGGCTCGCCCCGGACCGGCTCAGGGCAGCTAAGGAAGAATTCCAATTAATGATGCATATGGGTATTGCGCGACCGTCGAAGAGCTCATGGTCATCGCCGCTCCACATGGTGCTGAAGAAGGATGGCGAGGCTTGGAGACCCTGTGGAGATTACCGAGCATTAAATGCACGCTCAATACCGGATCGTTACCCCGTGCGTCACATAGAGGATTTCGCACAGCAATTAACCGGTAAACAAATATTTTCCACCATAGACCTGGTTCGCGCTTATAATCAGATTCCCGTCGCTCCCGAAGATATAGAAAAAACCGCAATAGCTACTCCGTTTGGACTGTTCGAATTTCCTTTTATGTCATTTGGCTTACGTAACGCAGCGCAAACTTTTCAACGGTTTATAGATGAGGTTTTACGCGAATTCAATTTTTGCTATGCGTACATAGACGATATTTTAGTAGCGTCAGAGTCTCCGGCCGAGCACCTCCATCATTTGAAACTTCTGTTTAGTAAACTAGAGGAATACGGCATAATCATTAACCCCAATAAATGCACGTTCGGAAGAGGAGAGGTAAATTTTTTAGGTTACCGCGTAAATAGCCAAGGCACACAACCTTTACCTGATAAAGTAGAGGCAATTACAAATTACCCGTTACCGAAAACTGCAAAAGACCTACGACAGTTTCTAGGCATGCTAAATTTCTATCGTCGATTCATTTCTAACGCCGCTACCAGCCAAGCACCCTTAAACGACCTGTTAGTGGGCAACGTAAAAGGCAAGGCCCCACTGACCTGGACACCTGAGGCTCAACAGGCCTTTATTGACTGCAAGGATGCCCTGGCAGGTGCGACCCTTCTTGCACACCCTGTGGTCAATGCCACTCTAGCCATTACCTGCGATGCCTCTGATTTTACCGTGGGAGCTGTGTTACAACAGCACGTTAACAATACGTGGCAACCACTTGCATTTTTCTCTAAGAAATTGGGAACCGCCGAGCAAAAATATTCTGCATACGACCGTGAATTATTATCAATATATTTGGCAATCAAGCATTTCAGACATATGGTGGAAGGTAGACATTTCAGTATTTTCACAGATCATAAACCTATAACTTTTGCATTCGGACAAAAACTAGACAAATGTTCCCCGCGTCAATTCCGTTACTTAGACTACATTGCACAATTTACAACCGATATTATTCATATTTCCGGAAAAGAAAACGTGGTGGCTGACGCGTTGTCTAGAATCAACGCAGTGTCTTCTGTCATTAACTTTCAGGCATTAGCAGAATCGCAAGCCCACGACCAAGAATTAAAACAATTAATAGTACGTCAGGGTTGCGCTTGCGTAAAATATCATTGACTGGTTCACCTGCCGAATTGTACTGCGATACATCTTTAGAAAATATAAGGCCATTTATTACTCTCCCTTTCCGACGTGCAGTTTTTGACCAATTACATGGTTTGTCACACCCGGGCATTAACGCGACGGTAAAACTCATAACAAAGCGTTATGTTTGGCCGTCGATTAAAAGCGATATTCGTAACTGGGCGCGTTGCTGTATACCGTGCCAGAAATCTAAAATATCAAAACACGTAAATTCACCCATTTCTACTTTTGTCAAACCCTCCGCCCGCTTTGAACACATTCACGTGGATATAATAATATTACCCGTGTCCGAAGGATACCGATACTGCCTGACCTGCGTCGACAGGTACACCCGATGGCCGGAGGCGTTTCCGATGATCGATCAGGAGGCCCAGACGGTAGCTCGGACCTTTTATGACGGTTGGGTATCGCGTTTTGGGACTCCTTCGCGTATTACTACTGATCAGGGCCGACAATTTGAGTCCAAATTATTTAATGCCCTTAATAACCTGATTGGTTCTAAGCACCTGCGTACTGCGGCGTACCACCCGGCAGCGAATGGGATGGTAGAACGTTTCCATCGACAGCTCAAAGCTGCAATTAAGTGTCACCAATCCGAAAAATGGACCGAAATATTACCGACTGTTTTATTGGGTATTCGTTCGGCATGGAAGGACGACCTCAGTACAACGTCGGCCGAGTTAGTTTATGGCGAACCCTTGAAATTACCTGGAGAGTTTTTATCTACAGGCTCAGCCGAAAATACAGAGGATGTTTCTAATTTCGTTTCTAGATTACGTAATCATTTTGCAAAATTAAATCCAGTTAACGGATCACGACATTCACTAAAAAAATCGTTCATTTTCAAAGATTTACATAAAATATCCCACGTTTTTATTCGTACAGATGCAACTAAAACGATTTTACAACCTCCATATAAAGGTCCGTACGCCGTAGTTCGTCGAGGTGACAAAAATTATGTTATAAATGTTAAAGGAAAAAATGTAACCATATCTATTGATAGATTAAAGCCCGCGTATATGTTAGCGGAAGACGAGGTTAACCCTACATCGGTACATGATTTACCCAGTACTATTACAGATACGCCAACGCATACGCCAGATTTACAAGCGCGTGTCACACGTTCTGGTAGACGTGTACGTTTTCCCGACCGGTTTCAAGCCACTCGGTAGGGTGTATGTATGTGGGTACACATTTATTTTTCTTGCTATCTGTTTTATTTGCAACGTTTTTCGAGTTTACCACGGTTATGTGTAAAACTTAGACATAGTATTACATTCAGAGTCTCATATTATGTATCATATATGTGTTTATTAGTTTTTATTACTCAGTTCCTCACAATATGAATGTTCGTGTAACATGTTTTGTGTGTTTTTTTTTATTTTTGTTTCCTGGTGTGATATGTTTGCACGTATTTGCGTTTAATATGTTTTATATATTTAACCGGTTATGCGCGTATACATGTGTATTGTATTTATTTATAGTTATACTGTATTGTGCGTTATATATTTCATGCCATTTTGCATTGTATTCGACAATTATGGTATTCAGTGTAGTTTGCGTTATTAGCTGTATCGTAATTATTTCAATTACTGGTAGGGGGGTACTGTGGTGGCGATAGCACCACGTACGCCAATGCGTATATTTCTTCTAAAAATTTCTCTTTCCTTTCCAACTCTGTTACGCTATTGTTCTCTGTTTCCTGACTGCTGGTCGCACATTTGGCGACCAGCCCTTCACTAAAATTCCAACGCATCCTTGAGAACGTCGTCAGAGTTCTGGTTTTCGTTAGTCTCGGTCCTTCGCCTACCTCTCAGCTTTCTCTGTTTATGATTCTTTTCCGCTGTCCCTATCACTGTCGCTGTCTTCTCAAGTTTTCCTCTTCTATTCTCTTTTCTTTTTCTCTCCCATCTTTTTGCCTTTTCTAACCCTGATTCGTTTTGGGAAATGCAACGAGCGCAGACAGTCTATCGTAAGCCTCCGAGACTACAACATCAACGCTGCACTGGTATTCGCACTACCGATTTTATTAATAAACGAAGTGAGGACAATTTTTATGGTTTTATACGGCCCTATCCACCTCAACTGCATTCATTAATTTGAATACAAATGAAAACTCTACAGATGGAGCACATAAATGGCCTAATAGTTCGTCGTCATTTGATTCGTAAGCTCTGAAAAATGTTAATATCTGTCTATCCTGTATGTAATTATGATTTTCACTAATTAATGAAATCGAACATTGTTCACAACCAGATTTCTTAATACATTTCATCGCTACAAATCCTGCAAAAAATTCAACCGCGGAAGCTTCTAATGTTTCGTCATTAACATGCGAAGCATCAATGACAATTTCTTCGATATCAATGAACATGTCTTTGTGGCGGTCAACTTCCTGCCCTCGCCACAAGATGGCCAGTAGAGTCGACTACCTTCTCGCTGGCACCTGATCTGCCACTCATTAATATATATACTGTCCTTAACCGCCTTCCGACATCCCAGCGTCTAAGGCAGGGCCCGCTAGATAGCCTTGCTGATGAGTCCTCTAGCGGGCCTAGGACGAAACGCTCCCTTTCCTTTTCCTCCTTCTATCTATCGTTATTTCTCGAGCTCCTTTACTCTTATCATTTCATTGAGCGCCCACATTGGTGACCCACGACTTTGGACATATAACGCAACACGGAGGACAACAACAAGGAGGAGCCAACAAAAATCCGGAGGATCATTCATTTGAGGATGAAGACACATCAATCGAGTGGGCCTGACTTACCGCCGAGAATACGTAATCCCTCTCCTAGTGTGGCCACCTTCGCTTCGGACGACCTTACTAGGACAGCAGCATCTACGGCTCGAGATACGCTGGAGTGCACGACTCACTGCTGCCTCGCTATCATGATGTGTACACAACTTTCTCGAGCAACGCGCTCTCTCTTCACACACGCATATTTATCCCATCCTCCCTCCGGATTTTCATTTGAATATCGTTATTCACTGGCAAGGGGGTACTGTGGCGGTCAACTTCCTGCCCTCGCCACAAGATGGCCAGTAGAGTCGACTACCTTCTCGCTGGCACCTGATCTGCCACTCATTAATATATATACTGTCCTTAACCGCCTTCCGACATCCCAGCGTCTAAGGCAGGGCCCGCTAGATAGCCTTGCTGATGAGTCCTCTAGCGGGCCTAGGACGAAACGCTCCCTTTCCTTTTCCTCCTTCTATCTATCGTTATTTCTCGAGCTCCTTTACTCTTATCATTTCTTTGAGCGCCCACATCTTCATCAATTTCACGTTCATGACTTGTATTTGTCGATATTAATGCAGTATTAGATGTAGCATCATGTTTCGAGCTTGGAAGTAAAGTTTCATCCTCGTCATCCAAACAATTGGCAGATTGAGCCGGTTTTGATAAATTCAATACCATGTTTTTCTGTAATGTCAAACGAAAACATTTTTGAGACGGATTCTGATTATACGTTCCACCATAAGTGCGAATCATTGAAAATAAATTTTCTAATGGGTCTTGATTCACTCTAGACGTCATAAAAAATTTAATTCCATCGCATTGAAGATCGTCCCATAATTGCAAAATAGCTTTAAGAGAAATTTCCAAACCTTCGAAACATGGTGGTATATCCAGACCTTTAGATGTCATGGTACGCCATTTGACACATTTATCTAATAGTACAACTAAGTTAGTTTTTGCTTTTAAACGAATTTCCGACAATGCACATGTGTCGGGATTCGAATCGTTGCAAGTCCTGCTGTTTAAAGAATCGAAACTATCGTTCAGCAGTTTGAAAAATTCAGCAGTATGCATGACTGTTGAACTGTTAATTTTTCCCACCGTTCCAGCGGTTAAAAGAGCTGCTGAAACTCTGCGACTAAATACTTGCAGAGCTAAACGACATTTCATTTTTTCAAAATTATTTGGAAAAATGTGCTTATGCGATAATTTGCAAGCAGCTGTCGTTGCTTTATCATTTTCTAATTGCCATAACGAACGTACGTCTTTCCACGATGCAATTTTGTTATCAAATATAATATCATATTTCAAAAGTTGATTCCTTATAGACTTATAAATATGTGGAATATCAAAAATTGTATATATTTTTTTATTTCGATAGATGAAATATGGACGGGTAACAGAAATTCTATTTATAATGGCACTTCGCATATTAGAACCTTGATCACAAACAACAGCACGTACTTTTAGTCCCGTATTTAAAATTGCTTCTATAATTTCATTTAACAAGGATGTTAAATGATTATTATTAATTGCATTACTGGTCAAGAAGTATGCTACAGGTTGTTTCCAATTATGTAGCAAGCCTCTGACCATAAAAACTAATACAGAAGTCGCTACTTTATCAGTACATCCTAGTGATCCTAAATCTTCAAAACCTTCAACTTTCTGTCGATGTTCATGAAAATAGAAACATTTCTTTATCCGCATTTCATCTAGTAATAAAACACAGTTGCGTTCGCTAGTGTCCATACAATCAACTTTTGATTTAAGTTGTAAAAAAAATCATTGCAAATTCCTGGCCATAGATTTACATTGCTAAACCATTTGCTGATTATGCTTCTCCCAGGTAATATAAAATCAAATTCTTTACGCATTTTCGCGTACAAGCTGGGCGAAGTATAATGCATCTTTTTTGTTAATTGCTGCTCTTCCTCAGTATAAACAGATTGCTTTTTATGAAATAATTGCATCGTGATAAATATTAATAAAAATCCTTGGATTCGACGTCGTATAGCCTTTAGAAGCGTTTCATCTGACAAATTACCTTCTGTCAATATTTTCAATTTTCGTCTCAAACGTAAAATAATTTTCTTATTATTTTGATTTACCCGTATTAATTTAATATGTTTAGCTCTTAATTTTTCAATAGCAGCAGACGTTTTTTGCTGTAGTTCCATTTGATCAGAATCGTTATCCTCATTATCAGATTCAATATTATAAACAAGTGGTTCCGCATTTCTTTTCAATTTGCGACTTGGAAATATTTCATTTTCTGAAAAATGTCTGCTGCATATTGAAAATGTCCGCAATGTTGCGTCTGATTCTTCTATCAGATGATCGCAACCACTATTTACTAACCATGTGATTAACCGATCTCTATCAGAAACATGCAGACGATAAAATCGGACATTTAATATGTTGTCCCTACTTCTAATTCCACAATTTTTGTAAATACAAATCGTACTATGAGTAACTTTACTCACCATTTTGTTGATGGTAATGTACAATTGTAAATTGTAAATTATGTATTGTGACGTGGCATTTTTGCCAGCGTCCCTCCGAACCGGTAAACGGAAGACCGGATCACCCTTTGACAGCGAGACACGATCGAGATCGGTGCGAGCGATCTCCCAGGGCACGCGCGAGACCCATGGGACGAGAAACTCATATTTTTGAGCGTCACGCCAATTTGCGCGACGCGATCTTGCAGGACCGTAGTCGGGTCCCAGGGGGACCCGAACTTCTCTCCCTCTCAACAAAGAAGAGATTCCTCAAGGAGAGGCGCGGAGAGGACTGGCTCCGGAAATAACAAGGGAAGAAACGTCGTAAGATCAGCAAGGCCCAGGATAAGCAACCTGGAGGCTCCGACAGAGGACAACGGTGCCACGAGGAAAAGCAGCCGCATCCTGTCGTCGCCTCGTCCGGGAAGAAGCCTGATCAGCCACCGGATTGGTCGAAGCCGATCGTCGCAGCAAGGAGCGGCTAATCACCGAACGCCGCTAACGAAGAACTTGCGAATCGCCGGAGGCCAGGACTTGTCGCGTAGCGTCCAAAATTTAGCTAGCGATAAGCCGAAGCGTTACGCGAGGGAGAGGATCAGGAAAGTGGGGGACGCCCTGCTTCCGCGTTACCGAGCCACCGCATGGGAAGCCATTGCTTCGCTATCGTTTCTGAGAGTAACTCGTTAACCATTGCGTATCATATTTGTACCTTTGCGACCGCTGTCGAGTAGAAAAGGGGCCGAAAACAACCAGCTGCCGTCCAACTGCTGCTGCCGTACGGCTACCGTTGGTAAGCGCCAATCAGGCTTTGGTATCATCTGAGTTATATCGAATTTGCGCGTGTGGCTCGGGTAGCGTTTTGGCGGGTCCGCGTTCGCGTCGCAAGAGTTGACGACCCCTAGTCGAGGATTTCGGTAAAAGCGTCATAAATTAGCACGTACGAAACCCGACTTGTTTGCGGGGCCCGGAGCCCAATTAGTTTGGTGTGAATTCGCGTCGAGAAAATAGCTCGAGCGAAACTTAGCGTTTTGTCGTCAACTCTAGCCAACCTCGATGCCGTCCCACGGTGGGACGCCGCCATGTGCTCGATCCGTGTTCCGCGAATTGTCGTAACGAACGAAGCTTTCCGTAGATCGCGTATTCCATCTGAATTCGATCGTAGATTCCCTGCGCGGGATACGAACGCGTGTAAAATCTTGCGCTGCCGAATTCGACGCGTCGGCATTCATCTTTACGAGCGGCCGAGCCGCCTCGGCGCTCATGTATTAACGCCTTCGTTGAATAAACGATTATTGTTGCCGAAATAGTGATTACGATTTCTTGCGCGAAACCTTCCCGCCGCAGGGAATGCCTCTCGTCCTTTCCGTGTCTATCCTGTGCCCTTAGAATAGCTATCGCAGGCGTATCGCGGCCATCGCAAGCTCGTGGCTTAGGAAAAGGAATATTTCGCGTGTTCGAATTCTCATACGACACCCCGTGGTGTCTGGCGCCCGATAATTCGCGTTAGTTGCCGAAAACCTCGAGGTTGCGATGGCCTTTTTGTCCCGGGTGGACCACGTGTCGTGCGGCCGATCGTGGCCCGGCCTCCCGCCTGTAAATACCCGGTGTCGCAAAGGGTTTCGCCCTTCTGGCGGCTCCCGATTGCCGAGCGACGTGACAGTATATTCTCACCTCTTACACTTTATCACTTAACAATTTCACTGTACTACAAAAGCACACGCGGAAAATGTTTCACACGCGTGAGCATTCGATCGCACGGTATCGTAAAATAAACAAAAGCTTCTCGTGATGCGATGCGCGCGCGACGATGATTCGGTTTCAGTGGTGAGATGCTATGAAAGAAGCAACAATGTATGACTTTTATGAAAAAATCGGCCGTCCTCGAAGTTATTTGAATCCTGAAGATTTTGTACATTTTTTCCCTACACAGGGTGGTTCACTAGATATTACCATCTCGATTTACGCCATTTCAAGAATACATTAGTATTGAAATAATAATTTCAATAATGAATATAGAAACAAATTACTAAAATGTATTTATTTAAAAATTGTTTGAATTATAAATAACAATAAATAACGATGATTACAGAATATTTTTCGTTTACGAATCATTGTTTTATGTATACTTTTCAAATTAATTTTAAATTCTGATACTTTTTTAGAATATTATGTGGTAATTACTTTTATTTTTCCTACATCTATACACTGTCGATTATAAAACGATAATTACAATAGTGAACAATAAGGGAAATAAGAAAGCAATAAGAGTGCGTAATGAAATTATACAATAAAAAGTAATTTTTTTTCTAAGTTTTACAGAATCGGTAATGTCAGCATTCTACATTTAATTATTACCTGCGGTACTAAATCTATTTACCTACGCCACTGACGCAGTTTCACGTGGTTCACGAAATAATGATCTATTTAGATAGAGAGCGCTGAACCACCAACTGAATCTCGTCGGTGGTGGAACTTTTAGCGATGTGGTCCTTCAGGTCACTGTAAGTTCCACCGTTACCACCCCGCCCATTGCGCCCACTTAGCCTGCCGCGGGATAACACGGGCGGTGGCAGTCTTTAACAGTACCTCGTCGGTGCTTATATGTACTGTGGCGGCCAACTCCCTGCCCTCGCCACAAGATGGCCAGTAGAGTCGAAAACCTTCTCGTTGGCACCTGATCCGCCACTCATTAATATATATACAGTCCTCAACCGCCTTCCGACATCCCAGCGTCTAAGGCAGGGCCCGCTAGATAGCCTTGCTGATGAGTACTCTAGTGGGCCTAGGACGAAACGCTCCCTTTCCTTTTCCTCCTTCTATCTATCGTTATTTCTCGAGCTCCTTTTCGCATATCATTTCTTTGAGCTCCCACAGTACTTATCTCATGTTCAAGTTGAGAGGTATCAGTTCGAGCACCCACTATGTATTTCTCAGGCAGAGTTGGGCATTATCTAAATAAAAACTTCTTGCAGTCTAGTAATGTTTAGAAGCATATTAAGATTGGAAATGTTAAAAAAAACAAGATCAGGAACAACTAATACAAAAAAATCATAGAAAAAGTTTCACTTCAAACATAATGAACGATCAAAATTTGCTTCGCAAAGAAGGAGAGCGTATGGGGAATGCTATGAACTACGTCTCTTTCTTTCTCATACGCTCTCCTTCTTTGCGAAGCAAATTTTGATCGTTCATTATGTTTGAAGTGAAACTTTTTCTATGATTTTTTTGTATTAGTTGTTCCTGATCTTGTTTTTTTTAACATTTCCAGTCTTAATATGCTTCTAAAGATTACTAGACTGCAAGAAGTTTCACTTCTACCGCGCGTGGTTTTCCACTCGTATATTTTTTTTTCTTAATATGAACATTAATGCAATGATCATCGTCAAGATCTCTGGGTAATTTTTTAACCATCGTATTTACACAAATCGGAACATTTATAATTTGTCCTAGAATGCCATACTGGCCATGTACATACCTCAATCGTCTTATCTGCATAAAAGGAATGCGTGGAGAAATTAATCTTTCTGACACTAAATCCAGTGGAAGTAAATGCGCTGGTATCTCAGAGTATTTAAAACCGTTGTAGGAAGACATTGTAGGAATTTGTTTCCTCGACAGTGCAGTTCAACAAGTATTACAGATTGGTATTTTATCCCTTTCAATATCTGGTAGTATTATTTTCAAAATTTCTTCATATTCTGCATTGTACTTTTTTAAATCATTAGTAAACCATAATCTACTGCAAACAGAGCACGACTGACCAAATTTGTTATTTATAAATGTTTTCTTAAATTGATTATGAACTGGTCTATGGCGTTGAAAGTCGCTATAAGGTTGAATAATATTGCTAACATTCACATCATTTGACATTGAACTTGATGGATTATTTGATTGACTCTCTGTGTTAACCATGTTCCGTAATGTACTTGATGTGAGGTTATGTTCGTCAATATCAGTTTGACGAAGATAAATAGGTGCTGATACTGATGTACTTTTATTCTCTTCCGCACACGGTAGTTTTCGAAAGACTAATATCTCCAACAACAATAGATGTAATTATTATATTATTATTTGAATTAACGCAATCGTAGTTGCACGTGCTGTCAAACTGTGACGCACTATAAAAATGTCGGTAAGCATTCTGTTTTCGTGCTCTCTCTTTCTCTCTCCCAAACCGCACGAGAGTCTGCGCACTAGCCACTTCGAACTCACATTTTCGTTTTATCGTCGATCGTATTTATTACGTTCTGCATTTGTTTTTGTCATTATTTTCATTATTTGTTTATGTAAATAACACGTGTTGGTTAAAAACAAACTGTGACGCACTATAAAATTGATGGTAAGGCTTCTGCTTTCGTGCTCTCTCTCTCTCCTAAACCGTACGAGAGTCAGCGCACTAGCCACTTCCTGCCGCATTTCCGTTTCATCGTCAATCGGTTTTACGCCCATCGCGCCATAAGAAGTTTCACTTCAAAAATTATTTAAGGAACGATTCGAATAATGGATGAAAAACATTTATTCGTTATTCGAAAGTTCGAATAAAAAAGTACCTTTTTCGACTTTCATTTAAATAATTTTAATAAATTCTAATAAGTTAAATAATTTAAATAAATAAGTACAATTTCAATATTTGCTGTTGATTTACAATTACATTTGTCCACTGTTGCTGTTGCGAATCTTCGGCGTCCCCACGCGTGCTGGTACTTATGCCGGGGGGTGTTGAGCACGTGGAAATCCCGGCAGGTTAGACCGATTTGGTCTTTAATGTCTTTCTGGTACCTGTTACGGCTATTAACACTTTAGGACACCGCTGCTGAGTAGGTATACTACGGGGATTCTAGACCAGGGGGGAACCCCCCCCCAGGGTGGTGGGGGTAGACCCCTCCCCCCCGCCGCTGAGTCATTGACCCCTTCCCCTCCCCCACCGCTGGGTCATCCCCCCTCCCCCACATGCCCCCTACCCCCCATTATCCCCCCCATTGGGGGTATCACATCCGGTGTCATGTTTCAAGGTTGACCTTGAACGTGTCCGAACATGACCCATCGCGGTGGAAGGAGGGTGACTCATTTGTGGGGGGGGGGTATGACTCATCATTAATCTT
The DNA here is from genome assembly GCA_916610235.2 of Lasioglossum morio. Taxonomy (NCBI): domain Eukaryota; kingdom Metazoa; phylum Arthropoda; class Insecta; order Hymenoptera; family Halictidae; genus Lasioglossum; species Lasioglossum morio. Next base: position 533,460 of record OU744334.1, read on the forward strand.
GAACGTGTCCGAACATGACTCATCGCGGTGGAAGGAGGATGACTCATTTGTGGGGGGGGGTATGACTCCTCATTAATCTTGAACGTGTCCGAACATGACTCATCGCGGTGGAAGGAGGATGACTCATTTGTGGGGGGGGTTATGACTCATCATTAACCTTGAACGTGTCCGAACAGTATAACGGAATTTCTGAGAGAGGGGAGGCCAAACACGTGCAGAAAACTGCAGCGTCAACATATTTTTTCATTTGAGACGCTATTCGATTGTCCTCGGAATATGATATCCCTTTGCATGTCATTAGTGGTAGGGGTATGTATTATAAATTGCTCGTCACAGTCGTATTACGAAGTTATACCATAAGTAAATGTCGACAATAACGGTCATCATACGGAGTGATGTTTCGTGTGTGATATTGTGTTTTCCAATTTACGTGCCGAGCGGTTCCAATACTATGTGGTCATCAGCCGTCAACTCTCGAGCAGCGCAAGAGAATAATGAGTTTAATCCTACACAATTACACACACAGTAAGTACTGTAGCAACCGCTAAAAATATTGTTCATAATTGTTTCTTTGTAACTACTGAAATAAGAATTTTCTTTCCTAATTGTTTCTTTTCTTATCAGCGCTGATAATTCAGAACAGAGAATCACGCGTGCGGTGCGTATATTGGGCAGGAGGTATCCCTTGACGAATACATTCTACAAGTACCTTGACATTGGGGTTCGAATTGGTGGCTGCTGTCACGTTGAGTTGGCTATAGGAGACAATCAAGGCAATGAAATTCAATTGTCTATGGCTACGTGGAAAGATTTTCTACGGAAGAGAGAAGATATTATGCGGAACATTGTCAACTCAGGGAGTGCGGTGCATGTTGGTGACATAACTGTGGAATTCTGTCGGTTAAATGATTATGTACGGCTTGCAAAATTATCAAATTCGACTAAGTGTGTACAGATTACTCAGAAAACGCTGAGAAAATTGTTTGATTTGGAATATTGTATCGATCACATGTACTCATGGCTATCCGAGAACCTATATTCTGTACAGACAAAATATTGTAAGTTTATGCAAATAATATCTAATGTTACCGATGATTTTGCAAAAACAATTATCGAAAATGAAGATTTTGAACGCAATTCATTAATAGACACCGAATTGTTGGCTTTAGGCTTAGATGTAATGCTAATAAAATAAAATTGAAAGGTTATTCCAACATTTTATGTGTGATTTTTTTTTTCATTTTGAAAGATAAGGGAGAATGTGTATGAGGATGAGGAGAAGGATTGTTTTAAATAAAAAAGATCTTTCGCATAATTTTTTTATTTGATAAAGTATATATTTTTTTATAGATATAAGTGGTTTAAGTAATTCTTCGAACAATGTTTGTCAATGGACTGTACTCCACGATGCGGTCATGTATCATCAAACAGTAGGCTGTTGTCGATGGGGGGACATCGGTTCGACATTCGAATTCGATTCGCACATCGACCGTAGCATTTTTTTAACGCCTCGTTTTGTCGGGAACAATCGAGAACGACGAGCGGACCGTATTGCAAGAAATCCATGACATCGAATAGCGCTTCACCATTTCCATAGTACGATTCTTGAAATTTCGCATACATGTCGTAGAGCAATGCGCATTTACCTTTCTCAAAATCAATATTTAAATCTTCGTACGGATAGGTTTCCGAGTTCAAGTAAAGTCGAATATTTGTCAATGTGCAATGATCGAATTGCGTAGCTGTTTTCGTCAAGTTATTCTTTCGATTGGTTTGCAAAGCGAATATCACATATCGTGGTTTTTCCATTTGCAGAGCTGTTTTTATCGCCCATGTATGCTTCGTAGTCGTCTGTAGTAGAGGATATTCGTACAGTTCCCACGATCGAAAGCTCATGCCGATTGGGTTATCGCTGTCCAAAATACGTAACATCGACAACTTATGTATTTCATCCAACGTGACGTGCGGCATTCGCCATTGAATTTTGTACAGATACAGAATAGGTTTCACGTTGTTGGATGGACTGTACAACGCGTTCGCATCAGTACGCGAGCGAATCAAAATCAATTCGTGTCGAGCATTTATCACAACACGTTTGTAGTCTTCACAAAATCCCAATAAAACGCCCATAGGTATGCAAAAGTTGAAGCTTATCGCCGCCGTAGTCGTTGCGATTTCCCTCTGCTCCTGGTTCTTATGCGTCCAGCCTGCGTTGGACAACGCGTTGCTTCTCATCGCGGATAGGCTCACATAATTCTTCAGAGTCGTCGTAGTACCAGGATTTCTGGACCGATCGATTTCAACCCCATTCAATTCGTAGCGTATTTCCTCGAACATAAACGGAACGGCATTGTTATCGAGAGACACTGTTTCAATGGTCGATCCCTCCACAGGTAATTCGAGTTTTCCTGGTAAACTAAGTTTTCCCTCGACATACAGAAAGCTTCTGCATGGGAGCGTGTATAGATCTTGCTGTTGAATGGGTATCCTTATCTCATCGCTGTTTTCAAACGTTGTGTTGGCATATGGATTGTACGTATGCAGTTCAATCTTCGTTATGCGATTGTCAAAGATCGGCGCTTCGGAGATGTTCAAAATGTCTTCAAACATGATTTTTTTTCCTCTCACCTTTTAACAATAAATCCCAAAGATCGTAAATACTTGGCGTTTTCCACGGTTAATTTCTTACAAATCAGCGACTTTACGTTTTTTTTTTCAGCGGTTAGTTTCTTGCAAATCAATGTGTTGCTGCTGCTGCTCTTGTTCAACGTTTGGGACGTCGTATTGTTATGAATTAGCATTGCTTCGTCGCGCATGTAGTCGCACCGTGATCTCTTCACCTCGGAAATCAATCAAACGTCCGGATTGGTCAACTACGCGAATCGTTAAATCGTCAATTACTCGCGCAACGATCGGAAGGTAAATAACTCGCGCAGGCGTTTCCGACAATTTATACCCTGGTGGTACCTGGGGCGCGAATTCGTGGATCGTATGAACGAGTTTACCATTGTCGTACGATCCGGTAGTTATGTTACATTCCACTCGTATGATATTCACGTTGATGATATTCACAGGTACGTTCGACGTATGCCACGCGTTCGGTGGTAAAACACGATCTGTAGAAAATCCTAGGATAGATCCCACGTTGCAAGGCTTTGTAAAGTTTATTTGATACTTGCATGTAATTTCACTTTTCATGGTGTTGTTGTTCGCTCGTAAGACTAGCGGATATTCGATATCGGTGGTGGTAGATGACTCATCAACATTTTTTGGAGGATATCGTGCGCATATTTCACGTCTCAAGTACGCGTTTATCGCTTCCAATTCGTACGAACCGTCGGGTATGATGATCTCCTCATCTTTTTCGCCAAAGTAGAATCGATTGTTTCCAATGTTGACGCTGATGTTCGGTATCGTGTAATATGTTTGCAAATCGAGCAATCCCAGCTCGTATTCGCCATTGCTCAGGTCTATGGGTGGAAAGTACTTGGACGACAGTACGCTGCTTTTTCCCGACAACGTGAACGTAAATGACTTTTTCGCATGCATCATGCAGAGAAAGACTCTTTCCAGAGAATTTATATCATAGTTTCTCGGAGAAACTTCACACACAACTGTCCACACAGGCTTTCGTCGTAGTTTTGAAAACGTTTGTGGTTATATAAGATCGTCGCGTTCGCGCCGAAATAGCGAATCAATTCGATCGGTGGTTGAAGATTCCCAAAACTATCAAAGTATTTGACGCGTGAGCCGTGTTTTATATAGGCGACCCAGTGCGTTCCCGGCCCACGACTATTATCTAGATTGACTATACCTCGCTCGTTTACCCACGCGTGCAACGGTAAATCGTCACGCATAAAAACTCCGCGAAAATATGGTAATCCTTTACAGATGACCATCAATTCAGTGTCTGTCGTTGTGTTGTCTTTTCTTCGTTGTTTTTTTTTTTCTTCCCACCCTTCAAACCTTTTCCATGCTTATATGGTGCAAGACGTAATCCACGACCCTCCATGGCACGATTGTGTCGCTCCGCTTCTTGTAATTGTTTCTTCGCAGCTTTTGCATCGTTTATAGCTTTGACTACTCCAGCAGCACCACCTGTCAATGCTCCTATAGCCGACAAAGCGGGCAATAGCAACGGTAGAAAACCCCCGCGTTTGGCGATCGGGAGAATTCGTTTTATCGTTTTTTTTTTCTTTTCACCTTTTTTCTTAATCAGACCCATGCCCAATTTCGTTTTTGCTTTCATAGCAGTCAACACTGCAGCCGCAGACACCTTCTCTCCCAACGTTGCGTCTCCAGACGTTACTCGATGCAGCGCTCGATCAGCCAAAACACGGTCGGCCGCGTGACGATTTCCAAGATCCTTGTACCGTGAATACGCTATATCGTGCTCGCGAGTTTCGTACCAGGAGTCAGTTTCGTACCAGGACCGCAGAATTGATAACCCGGTATATGCAATTCGAACGGTAACGCGTTTATAGCTCTGTTTAAAAACCCCTTACCCGTATGCGGACCGAGACGCTGTTGGGAATGACGATTCACACGCATAAGCTATGTGTTCTGCTCTCTCTTTTTTTTTAAGCAAAGAACATGAATCCTTTTTTCTCACCTCTGGGGTAGGGGCGCGAAGAGTAACTGATACTGATGATGTTCGAGCTGCCGTATAAATACTACCCACCCACACCATCACTCATCAAATCAATCAGATCATGCGGTTTGTAAGGCAATCTTTGGATATTCGTGTTCCAACGTGTCGCGCGTTCGACGATTGCGATGAGACGATGCGAAAACATGGATCATTGTTACCATGTAATGTACGATGTGTCATAAGCGGCCCGTCAGGATGTGGTAAAACGAACGTTATGATTAGCCTGTTGGAAAGCGTGAACGGACTACGATTTGCAAACGTTTACGTGTACTCGAAATCGCTGTGTCAGCCAAAATATCAATACTTGAGCAAACTGTTCTCATCCGTGGGGGAGGATGTGGGCTACTTCGCGTTCGCAGACAATGCTGATGTAATCCCTCCCGCAGAGGCACAACCTGATTCGATATTCATCTTCGATGATGTGGCGTGTGATGAACAGAATATCATGAGATAGTATTTCGCGATGGGTAGACATTCACACGTCGATTGCTTCTACCTGGGTCAGTCGTACGCGAAAATACCTAAACATTTAATTCGCGACAATGCCAATCTGCTGATTCTGTTCAAACAGGATACCATGAACTTGCGTCACATTCATCGGGATCATGTAAATACCGATATGTCGTTCGAGACGTTTAGCGCGTTATGCGCGAATTGTTGGCGAAAGAAGTATGGATTTCTCGTAATCGACAAAGACAGCCCTGCGAATCATGGTCGTTACAGACGTGGATTTAACGAGTTTGTCGTACTGTAACGAGCACAGTTGTTCGATAAGGGTTGTCGGTGCTGTACCGCGGTTGTAAATCTCTTACGCTTCCAATCAAATATGTCAATCCAAAAGGAAAAGAAGGAGAAGCTGCAAGCTTCGATCACGAACGAAATAGCGAAGACCAGCGATACCATACGTAAAAAGTATTTAGCGTTGAAAGTTGGGAAAATGACGGCTGAGATGAATTTGCAAGCGAATTTACGACCGATCGTCGAACCGTTGAAACAGATAGTTCAAAATACAGCTACTGTTGAACCAAACGTGGATGGTGACAACGTGTTCTCAGATATTAAGGACACACCACCATCCCCCCTACGAAAAAAAAGAAGATTCTCGGATGTTAGGGGAACGCCGTCATCCTCTATGAAAAAAAGGAGAAGAATTAAGAAGAATAAGAAAAAGAACGATGAAACCAATGTAACGTTCACCTCAAAACAAATATATAACATCGATGATGACGACGATGACGATGATGATGATGACGATGATGAGATCGAGCCGACGACGGCAACAACGATTACGGTACCGCAACAGGATACCTTCGAATCACCGAGCACGGTATCTTTGGAATCTTCAATGCGTAATATTTTTGAAAATCCTGAAACTCATAGGGAGGAAAATGAACGTCTAACCGAGAATTTAGGACCTTTGGCGCGTGAGTATTTAGGAATGTTTTTCACCGGATCATCGAGAAATTCCGACAACGTGTACGGAGTATATCTCCGAAACGATAAGCTGATGCTGGGGAATTCCACGTTCGATGTGGACAGCAATGATGATGTTATCGTTAACGGATTACGGTACACGGGGACTCGCGGTCTTTACGAATTGATATTCAACAGAATCCCTGATGAGCGGTTGTATACTGAGGATGATAAGAACATGTACAAAAGAATTCTCATTCTTACGCATGCGCATCGACGCAGGAATCAGGTTGTTACGAATTCGACGAATTGCCTAGTAATTTAATGGAAAAAGAGGGCGGTGTGAAAGCAGCCCGCTTCTGTTAATTTGGCTTGTGAAAGGAATTTAAGAATCGCGCAGGAAACGTGGAGAAAAACAAGAGCACGTTTAGATTTAGGCAGAGAGTTTATTCTCGACCGTGGTCTCTGTAACACTCACCAGTTAGGTTCGTCAAGGAAACGAAGATTGATCGCGAACAATAATTCACAACGCAACGTGGTTTACAAAGGAACCGTTAACTTCACTGTAATGAGACAAAAAAGTACGTAGACGCTCTAATACGTAATACGTACAAGTACGTAGACAAAGGATACGCGAAAGCGCTAGTACGTGATACGTACAAGAGAATAGACAAAAGATACGCGAAAGCGCTAGTAAGTGATGAGTACAAGAAAGTAGACAAAAGATACGCGATCGCGTTTCACATGTTACGTAGTATCGATTTTAGATCCTTGTAACTACTGCCTCGTGGCGATTCTTCTCGCGGCGAGGAGGCGAAAGAGTAGGGAGCAGATGACGATGCGCGACACCTCGCGAAATCTTACTCTCGAAATTACTTATCGATCTAATAATTTGAGCAGAGATGGTGTAACTAGTGTCAAAGGTAACCCGTCTAGCGTAAACTCGGCGAGGTACACTGATCGTCATCAGCTCCGTTGACGAAACTCTTCGATAATCCGAAACACAGGTAATGGGAAACAAAGGTTACAAGTATAAGAAAATTATAGGGCCATTGTTTTCTTCACGAGGTGGAAGAGGGATTGAACTTCCAACTTTCATGCGTGTGACCAATCATCCAATCGATTACGTGCATTGGGACGATCCGAACGAACTCGTCGATCGTCTGAAATTGCTAACCGCTTCGAAGAACGCCGGTCATTCCAACCATGACAATGAAATAATGTCGATAATCGAGGAACTTCGCGAAGCCGGTCTAATTATAAATTAAAGCGCATGCATTCGTCGAGTTAGTGATGAATGGGATGTCAATCGATGAAATTGTTATGGCTCGATAAAAAAAATGCGCATTCGTCTTAATTGTTGCGAAACGAATCAAACGATATCCTCGGGAGGAGACGAGAGCGACGATGACAACGATGAAAGCTGGAACTTGAGATTTCAAAGTCTACGGATAAAACTGGATGAGATATTTCAACGAATACTGTGGATCGAAGAGCAGAGGTGAAACGATTGTGCAAGCGATACGAGTTGGTGATAATTGAAGAAGAAAAAGAAGAAGACTAACTCGAGCGAAAAAAAATGTCTATCAACAAATTTGGTATGGTGTTGCGTGAAACGGATAAACGCGAGTCGAATATTTCTCCGATTTTCTATCCCGGCGTTTTTAAAAGTTATGTGCGCGATAACGCTATGTGTTGGAACGATGATGCTAAATTGTACGATGCGAAAGGTATGAGGATCGGTCGCGTGGCGAATCCCGAGGCAAGCGATCACGCTGCAACCAAAGTATACGTGGACAAGCTTAACGCAAAGCTTGAGTCCGAGATCGTGAAAACAATAAACGAAGAACTGAAAACCGCTAAAGAGACGATAAAGTCTGAAATATTAGCTAAACATAATGAAAAACTGAAAACCGCTAAAGAAACGATAAAGTCTGAAATACTGACTATGATACAAGGCGTTCGATACGATGCAGACAAAAATATGAGATCAATCGATTCACGTACCAATGAGATTGACGCGAAAATCCATCATTCGGATGAGTCGCAAACGCTCGAGGTCTTGAAGGAGAAGGTAAAAAAGCGATATCGTCGATGACGATCGGCTGGAGAACTTTGGAATAAAGTTTCATGACCGACCGACCGACCGACCGACATATCTTGAGAAATCTATGGATAGATGTATAACAGTCATACCGCACAACAGCCATACTGCACAACCGCTATACCTGTACCTGTACCTGTACCTGTACCTGTACCTGTACCTGTACCTGTACCTGTACCTGTACCTGTACCTGTACCTGTACCTGTTCCTGTACCTGTACCTGTACCTTGAAAATCGGTCATTCAGATGAGTCGCAAACGCTCGAGGTCTTGAAGGAGAAGGTAAAAAAGCGATATCGTCGATGACGATCGGCTGGAGAACTTTGGAATAAGCTTTCATGACCAACTAATCTTGAGAAATCTATGGATAGATGTACAACAGCCATACCGCACAACAGCCATACTGCACAACAGCCATACTGCACAACCGCTATACCTGTACCTGTACCTGTACCTGTACCTGTACCTGTACCTGTACCTGTACCTGTATGGAAAAACGAGGCATGGAAATATAACTGAGAAATTTCAAGATTTTTAAGAAAAAGTATATATGTGAAACTCGATAAAGTATACGCGCAGATACAACGTATCGAGGAGCGAGAACGCTTCAATTACTGGAAAGGCATGATTGAAAAGTGAATATATTCTCACGATAATCGATGTATTTAGCAAATATGCATGGACGGTTGTAAAGCTTTCGTGTCAGCGTTGGAGAAGGATGGCAGGGCCCCGAAAAACTTGCAGACTGACATGGGGACAGAATTCTACAATGAAACGTTCCAAGACTATCTGAAGAGTCGCAACATCAACCTTTATTCTACGTTTAGCCCTATGAAAGCATCCGTCGTGGAACGTTTCAATCGCACGCTGAAGAACAGCATGTGGAAATTTTTCTCGTTGAGCGGAAAATATCGCTGGATCGACGCGCTTCCCACGTTGACCGAGGACTACAATAATCGAAAACATCGTACCATCCGTATGCGACCCGTCGATGTGAACCGTAAAAATACCAGGCACCTTCTGTCCACCGTGTACAACAACGTGAAGATTGCTAGTCCTGCCAAATTCAAGGTTAATGATCATGTACGTGTCAGCAAGTTCAAAACCCTATTTGACAAAGGATACACACCGAACTGGTCAACTGAAATATTCAAGATTGCCGCGGTAAAACGAACGAATCCCGTCACGTATCTCTTGGCCGACTCGAGGGGCAAACCTATCGCCGGAGGATTTTACGAACACGAGATACGCACGGCAAAATATCCTGACGTATACTTAGTTGAAACAATATTACGTAGAAAAGGAAATGAGGTATACGTAAAATGGTTGGGAATGGATGCGTCGCATAATTCATGGATATCTAAAACGAATATACTTTAATTGTATTTTATATACTTTATAATTGCATCGCGTTGTCAATCCAGATGTATACCTAGTGGAGAAAGTGTTGCGTAGAAAAGGAAATAAGGTGTATGTAAAATGGTTAGGATTGAGCAATGTAAACAATTCATGGATAAATAAACACAATGTATTATAAACATTTATTATAAACAATTTAACCTGTACATTGAATTTAAACAATTTTATATCTATATATTAGGGTTAGAGCTACGAAGGAATTCGATAATGACCCCACGGTAATGTTTCTGTTGAGTTGGGTATGACATACCGTTTGTCATCATACGGGCTGAGAGCAATTTTTCGCTCTGATACAGTATACACTTTGTGCAATTTCGAACGTATACATGTCTGTGTGCGACTCATAGCAATTTCATTTTGCAAACACTGCACGTAATCTTCAAACATTATTGTTGTCCTTACAACGCTAGTTTTTACACCTTTCGCTTTTTTCGTATCTGATTTTCCATCTACGCGTAATGTGTACATTTTCGCTCTCAACCCGACAAAGTCTGTCATTATCATTCCATTGTTCTCGTCTTTCATCAACCCGGGAACCTTTTTATTTACAAGTGGGATATTATACTTATTCTCTATCGGATAATCGCTTGTGTCGAAACGGTTAATATCGCGTCTCATGGTTTCATAAATGTCCTCACACATAATATGATAAATTAAACTGTCAGTGTCTGTATACATTACTTTACACGTTTTACCATATTGAGGAATCATGTACTCATGATGAAATTCGTACAAGCAGGTTTTGGATATATCTAATATGCACATACCTACATATATTGGCTTGTTGAATTTCACTATGACTTTGCGTAACTCCACAGCAGACAAGTTTTCGGAAAATATACAGCGACTGTGGAAATTCGGTTTTGCAATCATTGCCTCTGCACCATATCGTCCGTCCCAACGTGTCACGAGTTTTACATCTACATGATTCCGAACGTTTTCCATAGTTTTACCGAATACCGCGTTGTTCATCAATTTGTACAAATTCTTTTCAAAATCGTTAGCAGCATTTGTTCTAAACAGAGTATTTAACTCTATATATTCGTGGAGCCATGGTGACTGTGCGAATTGGAGGATGCGATGAATCTTTGTAATACGAAGACCGTGGCGCGTGCACTGTTGCAGATTATAATAATGTATTACGTAACGCTGCTTATCGTGTAACGTGGCAAGCAACTTGGCCTCTCTTTTGCCAGGTGGTTTGGCGTGTGCCGGACAGAATGGTAGGTCGGCATGAACATCATGCAGACTTTGTGGATATTCTAGATCCACCTCGAGAATGTAACCTATGGGTGAATCAGCAGCAATCAAAGATATGTCAAAATTTTCAATGTCGTTAACCCATTGAAATTCGGCATATGGCAAAGGCTGACACATTGCCCATCCGTATAAATTGTTTACATCGAAGTACATCAAGTATGACGATAGTTTCGATGGATCATACGACTGCATGTACTTGTTATTGGCTTCCGCATGTCTGCCAGAACATTGGCTCAAACCACCGCGTATACCACGTTCGATGAACATCACCATATCGATATCAGTTAATAATTCAAATCTAATTTTTGTATGCTTTAGCATAGCATCCCACGTGAAACCTGGTAAAGTGTAATAATATGCTGGATCTAAACCGTAGCTCTTAATGCAAGTTTTACGAAAATTTTCAAAAACGTCAGCCAATAACAAGACATCAGTTTTCAAATAAAGATCGCTGTATTCGCCCAAGGTTTTTATGTCAAAATGCTTCCACACATTCTCGGCATGTGCATAATCACGTTCGGATACAGTTTCACCTGTCAGCGAGCTGTAAAATGACTCGAGTGGTGGCAAACAGAGATCGTCTAATTTATCTATGCAATCGAGGTATTCGTATGGAAAGACACCCTTTCGCGTCAACAGCTTGAAATTTTCTGTGGAGAGATCTTGAAATTCGGAACGTAAAATTGTTAATTTGTTTGTGTCGAGGAAAGATGCTAATTTGGCTAGACTTGTATTCAAAAATTTGTACGAATCGATGAATCGTAATTTAATACAATCATGTGAATCTGATTCCTGATCTTTAACATTTTTTGCAAATGAAATATACTTTTCTTTAGTTATTGGTAATACGTTGACACTGCCTTCAAACGCATTAGCTATTTCTTCGATAATGAAATGTGAATCGTACCCGGATAAATTGTGGAAGACTATGGGTATACAAAACGAATTTTTATAATTTAAATTGCAATCTTGATGTGCGGGGCCTCTATATCGTCCTGTCAGATGATAATGATCGCGCACCCGTATATCGTTTGCCTCAAATGGTTTTTCACAAATGTGGCAATGAGTTGCGTTGATAAATGCCTCGCACTGTTCATTCGTTAACTCTTTCATAGGTATATTACTGGATAAGGCACATTTAACGAAATATGCTAAATTTTCTAATTCTCTGACGAACCATGAGACGCACTTCTCATCGCGATGACACCGATATACCGATAGAGATGCATCGTGTGAACAATGTACATAGTATGCGATGCTAAATACTCTGTGATGTTGGTATGCGTGTAATTGAAGTTTCTCATCTTCCTCCCCACAATCTTCCATCTTCTCCAGAGTGCATTCAAGGTCGGCGTACACCACAAATGGAAGCGGTTCTTTCCACAAATAGTTGCCGAAAGAGAGCCATTTATCGTCCTCACTAGGTAACATGATGGCGCAGCGATTCAGTTCTGCACAGTCTCTTTCATGGGCTTGCAATCTCTCGTTGGAATAAAAGTAGTGTAAACACCTAAAAAGAAAAAAACAATTTTATTTACATGTGTTATCATATACCATAACACTTTTGTGAATGTTGCACGTACCGATCACAGATGAATTTCATCTGCTTGTGTTTGCTCAATTGTGCGCTAACAAGTCGTGATAGGTTCTTAATCCATACATAATGCCCCACACTACTATCGATCAGGTCTTGTATGTACAGCAAGTTCACGTGTCGATTCCTCTTCTGATTAGTGAGACGAAGTGGAAAAAATGACCGATTTTGCCCTTTTTTTCTTCTCGAAGATGTCTTCAAAACCATATACGTTAATCGAAATATCGTTCAACTTTTCAAACCGGGTAATTTGATTCAACAGCATGGGGAACTCGATGTCTTCGAATTTTAATACAGTTGTGTATTGCGGGTATGAACTTTGGCGGTTATTGTGAGCCGTCGCCGGATACAGAGCTGCAATCACCGACCATGCAAAGCATGCATTATCTTTGGAGTGAACGTTGATTATAGCTTTCTTCAACGCTATTTCCCTCGGTATGTTGATCTGACACCCTGCACGCAGCGGGTTATATTTGTTGATACCGACTGTAAGATTGAGTATTCGCGACAACGCCCATCCGCTATCCCGTTCCTGAAATTCTTCCAACGACGTTAGGATTGGTCCCACGATGCACAGCTCGTACAGCTCTTCGATATCAGTTGTGTAAAAAATTTCACAGTTCTTCGTGCTCACACTTTTGCGCGAGCGTTGATCACCTTTCACAAATTCACCGTTGAACACAGCGTTCACTTTTACAGACCTATGTTTTTCCAAAGCGTCCCGTACTTTTTCAAGCACAATTCCCCTCGCGTCCTCGAGGAAGCTGAGAGGTTCAATATAATTGGAATTGATGACGGCACCTGTTAATATGCGAGTCTTGAAAGCTGTGTCTATTTCACGCCATAAGAGCTTTGTACTTGTATGTCCGGCACCTTCACGTATGAAACGTCTTCGCAAGGAGTATTTTAAACTCTCAAGAGCCGCGATATATGCAATCAATGATTGTTGAATACCGATCGATAATCGAGGACGTTTTACCCGATTATATTCTTCAAGCAACTCGATGCATTCGTTGCACCTTTCCTCCCAGGCAAGGTATTGTTCCCGCAATCTTAAACAATCAGATTGATCCCACAATTGGCGTTCAATATTCTGAATTTCTTCCATGGCGACACCGATTTTATTACCTCACAGTCACTGAGCAAAACTAATTTGGAGGGTGAAAATATATGGTCTCGCAATTTATAATACATACCCCTACCACTAATGACATGCAAAGGGATATCATATTCCGCAGACAATCGAATAGCGTCTCAAATGAAAAAAAACATGTTGACGCTGCAGTTTTCTGCAAGTGTTTGGCCTCCCCTCTCTCAGAAATTCCGTTATACTGTTCGGACACGTTCAAGGTTAATGATGACTCATACCCCCCCCCCTCCACAAATGAGTCACCCTCCTTCCACCGCGATGAGTCATGTTCGGACACGTTCAAGGTCAACCTTGAAACATGACACCGGATGTGATACCCCCAATGGAGGGGGATAAGGGGGTAGGGGGGCATGTGGGGGAGGGGGATGACCCAGCGGGGCAGGGGAGGGGAAGGGGGTCAATGACTCAGCGGCGGGGGGAGGGGGGAATGTCCCAGCGGTGGGGAAGGGGGGTGGGTCAATGACTCAGCGGCGGGGGGAGGGGGGAATGTCCCAGCTTTGGGGAAGGGGGGTGGGTCAATGACTCAGCGGCGGGGGGGGGGTCTACCCCCACCACCCAGGGGGGGGGGGTTCCCCCCTGGTCTAGAATCCCCATAGTATACCTACTCTGCTGGTACTTTGCGCTTCGGCAATTAGAATTATATGACACAGAAAAATGTGTAAGGAGGATTTTTATGGCTACTTATATGTGTTTTGACACTTCGACCGAAGGCCTAACGGCCGCGCTCAAATATACCATTTACTATTCATTCGTCCTTTTGTAAAGATTTCTGTCTTACTCCTGTGACGGTTACATTCCTCCAGGCGCGAAACCGTCCCCAAAAAGAAAAACAAACACCGCCGGAGCCCCGCGCCTGCCGCGCCCACAAGCCAGTCGCGAGCCCGCGACGCACGATCGCAATCCGCGACCGCAAGAGGGCCGCCACGCCAAACCGGTTTCTCGCGAGAAGAAACATACACACGCGGGGATAAGTACCCCGGGCGAGCATCGATAGAACAAGTCGAGCGCACCACCGTCCGCCGCCAGTAGTCTTTTGTGACGAACACCGACCGACACCGAGTGCCCGACTTTAGAAGGCTGAGTGAGCGAATGCGAGAGAGTGTCAACCTTGTCCTATCCGTCCACCGATACCTCCGTCCGATCACCGTTTCCCAATACCAGGCCCGAGCGGTGAAACACTCACGGGAATCCCTCCGTCTCAGCGGCGAAACGCCGAGCAGACATTGCATCCAGGCCCGAGCGGTGAAACACCCACGGGAATCCCTCCGTCTCAGCGGCGAAAAGCCGAGCAGACATTGCATCCAGGCCCGAGCGGTGAAACACCCACGGGAATCCCTCCGTCTCCGCGGCGAAACGCCGAGTAGACATTGCATCCCGGCCCGAGCGGGAAAACCCCACGGGAGTCCCTCCGCCTCAGCGGCGAAACGCCGAGCAGGCACCGTCCGGTCCCCAGCGGCGAAAAGCCGAGCGGGATTCCCCGCACCAGCACCTCCACCGATACCGAGCGACCAGTCCGCCGCTAGCCGAGCGACGACTGCGCCGTCTAAACCGCGCCTCCGCGAATACCGGGCGACCGATCCGCCGAGCGAGCACCGCTCACACCGAGCGTACACCGCCGAGCGACCGCCACACCGAACCGTCCGCGGCCATTCGAGGTACCGCGACCCTGGACTGCCGACTGACTCGGCAAATACCTTCCACCGATCCGGGTAACCGTCACACTCCAATATCATTCGAGTTGGCAAATGTTATTGGAAGATTTATTCGAAGAGCCTAAGGCAAATAAAAGATGAAAAAATTATTCAAAGTTTGAATAAATCCGCTTCGAATAAAAAAAAATTATCTTTATTTGTCGGATAAATTCTAATCGAATAAAATTATTTATTTGATATTCGCCGAACACACACAAGGGTACTTTTTTTATTCTTTTATTTCGTTATTCGATATTGTCATTTGGATAAATATTTTTCCCAACTTTGCCCACGGTATTATAGACCAGATATTTTGAACATTTATCGAGTAAACACTGTATATTTACTTATTTTAAACATCATACTACTTTGGCAAGGTTAAAAAATGAAAACTGTGTGTCACGTGTGATTGCCGTCACACTTTTTTTAATATGGAAGTTGACATATTTGTTAATAAAAGTATATTAATCTTAAGTGCAGTGTCCCACAGTTTATTGTAGTTTATTTTGGCAGGCATTACCGGCAGTAATTTACCACATCGAATTTTAGCAATTTCCGATACATGGTTATATCGCACGAATCATGTGTTGAAGCTAGTTCTGATTTATGCCATAGGATAGTAAAGGTTCTGTTTCATGCTAAAACTGGCGTGCTCTCTGTTACGTGGTAAAAGTGGGCTCTACCGCCGGTATAGGAGGTGGTCCGTGCTAAGCGTGAGCGTGCCAAAAAGTGGTGGCAAGTGCATACAAAGGCGTGAGCACTCTCTGTTCCTCTCTGGTTGGACCAAGTGTCCACAAAATTGTGGACACTTGGTCCAACGTAGTAAGGTTGAAGAAAATAAAAGAGACACTATGTCGACGTAACAGCAAATATATACTTTTTATTAGAAACGTCTATCTCGCACGAGTACCGTTTGGAATCTGTGCAAGATCTCTATAAGACTTTTTTCTCGGGCGCGCGTCTTAAAAACTAAGCTTACCAACTACTTAACCTAAAAAAAATATACGTGTGGAAAACCACGCGCGGTGGAAGTGAAACTTCTTGCAGTCTAGTAATGTTTAGAAGCATATTAAGATTGGAAATGTTAAAAAAAAACAAGTTCAGTAACAACCAATACAAAAAAAACAAGATCAGGAACAACTAATACAAAAAACAAGATCAGGAACAACTAATACAAAAAAAATCATAGAAAAAGTTTCACTTCAAACATAACGAACGATCAAAATTTGCTTCACAAAGAAGGAGAGCGTATGAGAAAGAAAGAAACGTAGTTCATAGCATTTCCCATACGCTCTTCTTCTTTGCGAAGCAAATTTTGATCGTTCATTATGTTTGAAGTGAAACTTTTTCTATGATTTTTTTTGTATTAGTTGTTCCTGATCTTGTTTTTTGTATTAGTTGTTCCTTATCTTGTTTTTTTTTGTATTGGTTGTTACTGAACTTGTTTTTTTTTTAACATTTCCAATCTTAATATGCTTCTAAACATTACTAGACTGCAAGAAGTTTCACTTCCACCGCGCGTGGTTTTCCACACGTATATTTTTTTTCTTTATACTTTTCTCTACACTTTCGGCTCCTGTTTGTAAGAAATAAGTTTTCATGAAAGTTACGTTAGCACAACCATGTATATGTATTCAGTTTGATTGAAAATGTGGGATTCTACTTAGATTTTGGTAAACACACATTAGTATTTTTATTTTATTTTTGATTTTACTTCAACTCGCCCGTAAGACGGCGCAGTCTAAATATCTCTATATGTCTGTAGTCGTAACATAACCATGAATTTGTAACCTTTTCGATTGATCCTACTACCGAGCATTTTATTCGTTTCGATATATTCCAAAATGTTCGCTATCATTCTAAAGATCATTGGTTGTCCCCAATCGGTGGACCGGGGTTCGAATCCCGTCGGGGTAAGAAATTATTCTTCTCCGTTCATTCTCAGTTTAAATTTTCGCGCTCCACTTTCCACTTCCGTGACATCGAAACGTCACATCCGTGACATCGAAACGTCACATCCGTGACATCGAAACGTCACATCCGTGACATCGAAACGTCACATCCGTGACATCGAAACGTCACATATCCGTTATATCGAAACGTCACATTCGTTATTTTAGAAAATTGTTACCCTCAGCAAAGAAGTTTCACTTCAAAACTTAACTAGTGACTAAGATTGGCAACTTAAAAACTAACTAACCTAGTTACAGTTACGACGCGTGGCAGCACTGTCGACTTCATGTCGCCACAGTACTCCCCCTCGAATGAGTTGATATATTTTAACTTATGAATCTAACATTTTTTTTTGAATACGTCTTTGGAATTTCTCTGTTTGAATTCTCCTGTGTGAATTCACAAAAAGCGGGTTTAAGCCGCTCAACAGAAATATTTACGTCCCTGTCGTTGTATTTAATTTTGAAAATGCGATCTGTCACACGTTTAAGTATTTTAAAAGGACCCTCGTAAGGCGCCTCCAAAGGTTTCTTTACCTCGTCGATTCGAACAAATACATGAGAGCACGTATATAAGGTTTTATGTGTGAATGTCTTTGGTTTGCTGTGATGTTTGACTTGCCGCGGTTTTATCTGTCTTATGTGTAGTCGCAGTTTTTCTAAAAATATCTGTGGATCAGTTTCTTCATCTGGATTTACAAAAAATTCTCCAGGCAGTCTCAACGCAACTCCATATAACATTTCTGCAGCTGATGCTTCAATGTCTTCTTTGAAGCTAGTTCGGAGTCCCAACAACACTGTAGGTAAAATCTCTACCCAGTTTTCAGTTTGATGGCACATGATAGCTGCTTTCAAAGACCTGTGCCACCTCTCTATCATGCCATTCGATTGAGGATGGTATGCTGTTGTTCTAGTTTTGTTTGAACCTATTAATTTTGTGAACGCTTGGAAAAGTTGAGATTCAAATTGCGTTCCTTGATCTGAGGTTATTGTTGTTGGGGCTCCGAATCTTGCAATCCAATTCGTATACAATGCGGTTACCACTTGATCCGCTGAGGCATCCTTGAGTGGTACCGCCTCTGGCCACCTGGAGAACCTATCTATTATAGTTAAACAAAATTTGTAGTTGTTAACTACTGGTAACGGTCCAACTAAATCCACATGTATGTGTTCGAATCGATTTTTTGGTATCTCTATTTTTTCTGGTACCAATTTGTTGTGACGATGACTCTTACTTCGTTGACAGGCTATACAGTTACGTGACCACTCGGATATGTCCCTGTTCATTAGAGGCCAGACGAAATCTTTACCTATCAACTTCCTAGTTGTTCTTCCGCTAGGATGTGACAGGTCATGTACGTTATGGAAAATTATTTTTCTTAAATTCTGTGGCACGTAAGGCCTGACGCTATTTTTAACAATGTCTCCGTACAGGTATTTATCCGAACCGTCCAGAAATATTTTCTGGAAGTTCCACCTGTTGGAATTTTCTGTTAATAATTTAGCCAGTTCTTGATCTTCCGCTTGCGCCTGCATTAACTCATCTGTTGAGACAATGACAGGCATTTGAATAGACTGCAGTCTGGAGAAAGCATCGGCCACTACATTTTCTTCACCGTCTATATGTATAATTTTGGTGGTAAATTGGCCGATGTAATCCAGCTGCCTAACTTGTCGCGGACTGGCTTTGTCTGCTTTTTGTAAGAATGCATATATTAACGGCTTGTGATCCGTTTGTATCTGCAATTCTTTGCCCTCCACAAAGTGCCTGAAAAATCTGAGGCTCTTGTAAATGGCTAAAAGCTCTCTGTCGTACACACTATAATTCGTCTGGGCCTTTTCTAACTTTCTCGAGAAAAATCCGAGCGGTTCCCATTTACCGTCTCTAAACTGCTCGAGTACTGCTCCGATAGCTATATCTGAATGTGCGTAACGCTAATGACGCGTTTGCTTTTGGATGGCATAGCAATGATGCCTTGGCTAATTGCCTTTTAGCTTCCTGGAATGCTTGTTTAGATTCCTCGTCCCAACAAACTGGCCTCTTGTCTTTCTTTTTAGCTCCTTTGAGGTGCTCGTTTAAAGGGGCTAACCAATCTGCTGCTCGGCGTAAAAATCTTCGGTAAAAACCGATTACACCTAAAAAACGACGCAGATCACTAATTGTTTTAGGTTGGGGGTAATCCTGAATTGCCTTAACTCGTTCGTCCAACGGGGCAATTCCCTTATCACTAATCTTATATCCTAAGTATTGCACAGAGCTTTTCGCGAAAGTACACTTAGCTAAATTAATGGTTAATCCGTTTTCCTTAAGTCTAGTAAATAAAGTGCGCAGATGCCTCTCGTGTGTCTCCATATCCAGGGATGCTACTATGATATCGTCTATATAACAATTGCAAAACTCTAAACCTCGGAGTATGGAATCCATGAATCTTTGAAAGCTCTGGGCGGCATTGCAAAGACCGAACGGCATGACCGTAAACTCGAACAGTCCAAATGGTGTGATCACCGCTGTTTTTTTTATATCCTCAGGCGCTACCGGTATTTGGTAGTACGCCCTGTTCAAATCTATGGTAGAAAATATTTTGCATCCATCAAATTGATGCGACGTATCATGTATGTGAGGTAACGGATATTTGTCCGGTACGGTCCTGCCGTTCAATCCGCGATAATCTCCACATGGTCTCCAAGCACCTGATTTTTTTGTAACCATGTGGAGAGGACTAGCCCATTGGCTTTTAGACGGGCGACAAATACCGTCTTTTAGCATCTGCGCGAATTCTTTCTCAGCTGCTCTCAACTTCTCTGGAGGTAACCGCCTAGCTCTCTCCGCGACCGAAGCACCTTTTGTCTCTATGTAATGAAATGTATTGTGTTTAATATTTCTCCTGGCGACCGGCTTTGTTATTTCTACAAATTCTTTTAGTAAATCATTAAATAAACTATTTTGATCTATTGTGGAAATTGTGGGAACGTTACTTTTTGTGATTGCAGCATTTTTATAAATTTTTGTATTTCCATCTAACAATCTACCATTTCTCAGATCTACTAATATATTATAAAAATGAAGAAAATCTGCGCCAATGATTGGCTTCGTTACTTCCGCCAGAATGAATCGCCAGGAGAAATCTCTGCGAAGACCTAAATTTAATGATAGTAATTTTTCACCGTATGTGTTTATGGTTGCTCCGTTCGCGGCATACAGTTTGAAAGAATCGACTTCCAGGCTCCTACCTCCGAGATTCTTAGGAACGACCGAAACATCCGCACCCGTGTCCACTAGGAACTGGATCCGCGTGTTTGGGTCCGTGATGATGAGGCGATACTTCTTCCGGTCGTCTTCCACTGCCTCAAGCCGAGACGTCCTGTCTAGTTTCCCTGATGCTGTTTGTCAGGGCCTGTCCACGTACAAGGTTTGCGGCACTTCCAGGATTCTTCGCCGAATCGACCATGGTAAAAACAAAAACCATTGCTGGTTCCTGTGGTTTCCCTGGGTCGCGAGCTGCTTCTTTGTCTATAGTACCGCCTCCTGCTATTGCTGCGGCCGCGCGGTTTATTCAAACGCGTCTCCAGTCTGGCCAACCGCTTCACGATGGCGGCCAATTCGCCATCTTGAGGTCTTATTATGGCGTCATCGCGTGCTTCCCTTGTAGCGTCGGTCGCGTCGGAGATGGCGGCCATCTCTGCCACCCCCGATCTTTCGGTTACCTTATCCGCGAGCTTCGCCAACCTTTCCAGATCGGCGTCGTCAATAATTGCTAATATTTCTTGCGTCCGAGTAGGTAGCCTCTGGATCCACAGCGTGCGTAGTGCCTTGTCTCCTACGCTTTTTCCTGCTAGCTGGGACATTTCTCTTAGCAGTTCAGAAGGCTTTTTGTTTCCTAGCTCTACGCTAGTTAGCAATTTCCTGAGGTTCGCCTTATTCGACTTTGCGAGCCGATCAATCAGCGCTTCTTTGATGTGTTCGTATGTGGATCTGTCTGCCGGACCTTCGATCACGTCCAAAACGGTCTTCCTCGTTGCTTGGTCGAGATTTCTTATGACCGACGAACATTTCACCGAGTCTGCTTTTACGATATATGCTACAAATTCTCTTTCCAGCATCGTAAACCACAAACGCGGCTCATCTTTCCAGAAGGCAGGCAGCTTCACGTTTCTGAACTCGTGTGCCTGAACTTCTTGTTTGCTCGGTCCACTGTCTTCGGTCATTTTTCTTTCTTCTTTTCTAACAATTCTTCCACGAATTTTACGTTCCCGGGTTTCGGCACCAATGTGGACACTTGGTCCAACGTAGTAAGGTTGAAAAAAATAAAAGAGACACTATGTCGACGTAACAGCAAATATATACTTTTTATTAGAAACGTCTATCTCGCACAGGGTAGTTTCACTCAAATAGGAGAACTGTTAACACGAATTTAGTACTGTAACACAAAATAAAGATGTCACTACGTTGCAAGAGTAATTCTCAAAGTGTCCGCCAGATGGAATTGATGACAGCATTTTGGTGCATATTTGTGAAAATTACGAAACCAAGAGGACATCGATATTCTACAAACAATAAACTAATGAGTTTGTCATTATACAAAACCTCCGGAGCAGCATATCGCTTTCTAGCCCAATGGTTCTACTTGCCATCGAAGTCAACAATTTTACGACTGCTGAGTAAAATCCCCATAGGGGAAGGGTTCAATGACAGCATTATAAATAATATTCATAGCAGTTTACTATTATTCGTTTACTTAGGCCTGTAGATAGATTATGTGTTATAGTTTTTGACGAAATTGTTTTGTCCACAGGTATCTATTACAGTTCCACGCGGGATGTCATGGTTGGTGTATCAAACGGATAAATTGTCCACTATGCGTTGGTCTTCCTATTGAGAGGAATTACAAGGAAATGGGAGCAGACTGTGTGTTATTCATTCAGTAAGGGACCCGCAAATGCAGACAGAATTAAAGACCAACTGGTTACTTTAATAAAAGAGTTGAACGGAGTTAATGGTAAATAAAAATATTATTTCACGTTAGTTTTTACTATTTTTAAATAAATCAAACATGCTTTTGGTCCCTCATAGTATGTTTAAGGATTAAGACTATTTTTTAACTCACTATCATTTCAGGTTTACGGATAGTTGCTACCGTTTGCGATCAAGTTGTGACGGTTACCCGGTGTGTTGGAAGGGGTGCCGCTTCAGTCGGTAGTCCAGGGTCGCTGGTACCCCGAAGGAGCAAGAGGCGGGTCTTTCTTTAGACGCCTAAGCGTCGGTGTAGGAATTCAGAGGGAGGTTTCCCGGCTCGGCGTTTCGCCACTGGGGACGGATGGGATTCCCGTGGGTCTTTCACCACCCGGGCTGGGTTGGTTCCTGCTCGGTATTTCACCACTGAGGAGGTAATGCATTCCCGTGGGTTTTTCACCACCCGGGCTCGGTCGGATGTCCTACTCGGTATTTCACCACTGAGGCTGGAAGGGATTCCCGTGGGTCTTTCACCACCCGGGCTCGTATTTCACCACTGAGGCTGGAAGGGATTCCCGTGGGTCTTTCACCACCCGGGCTCGGTCGGATGTCCTGCTCGGTATTTCACCACTGAGGCTGGAAGGGATTCCCGTGGGTCTTTCACCACCCGGGCTCGGTTAATGCTCGCTCGGCGTTTCGCCACTGGAGCCGGACAGGATAGTCGGTCGGCGGATCGACGGTCAGGTTGGGGTTAGTCAAGACCACGGTCTTGACTTGCTCTCCCCCATTCACACTAGAACCAAAAATCGGAGAATACTGCCTATGTGCCTCAGTGCCCTTTTCAACTCGGAAGTTTACTCGTGACTAAACCGGCGTGGCTCGTCTCCCCGATCTGGTATTTTCTCACGGTAATTATGCGCGAGCCTGCACATAATTAACCGCGAGAAACCGGTTCGTCGCGGTGGCCCTCTGGCGGCTGCGGTCGAACTCGCGTCTCGCGGTACGCGTTCGGCGGCGCGGTAGGCGCGAAGCGCTCGCGGTATTCGGTGGTGGGGATAGTTTCGCGCCTAACAGGATGTAATCGTCACAAAGTTTCCGCAGGTATTAGCATTATGATTATAGTCCACTGTTTATTATAATTAAAAATTGAATTGGAAGTAAAGAATGTATTTCTTTTCAGATGAAACTGATGTTACAGGAGAATTCTTCATGGACAGCAAAAGCAGTGGGACTGCAATTATTATTAAGGAATTCAACAACATTTTTGACAGCCTGAATGAAGAAGGAGGGAAACATGAACCATTGAAGCCACTGGCAGGACCTGTAACGATGACATCATCTCACGCCCAGTACTGGAAATCAGCCATAAGCAAATTAAAATGTATGTGTTTTAAGAGAGATGTGTGATCGATGTGAGATCGTATAATACACATCGAATATCTCGTAACACACATCGACATCGTGTAACAGACATCGTATATTTTCCCAGATAGCACACAACATCTTAAAGATGTCTGTTTCATGTCATTTTTATGTCTGAACGTCTACGTCGCCAAACAGACATCTTTCGCACATTTTAAAGATGTGTTTTTGAAGACATCGTTTTTGTGGATGAGGGAAGATATCTTTCAAACATCTCATTTCAGACATGAAAACTATGTCTCCAAAAAAGACATCTTCAGGTGTATGAAAGATGTATTTTTGAAGACGCGGTTTTTATAAATTATAAAAGTATATCTTTTTCAAGACTGAGCAACTTTAATTTTTTGGGAGACGTTAGGGCAGGGATCAGTATTTGTTATGCAATGATTAAAATACTGGTTCTTAAGTTTCCTGCTACATCGTACGGAATTCTGATGAAATTATTTTTCAAAATATCATTTATTCTTAACAAAGGATGATTACATATATATAGGTACATAATATATTTTATTGTATAGGTAAAAAGAAATTTAGAAATTTTTTTTTTTAGAAATTTTTTTCTGCACACTTTTTCCAACCAACGGCTTTGTACGCTACTCTGCAATAATGCAGAGAATATCCCAACACAAAGGGCATTTGGAAAAAGTGTGTCGAAAAAAATTTCTTCTATAAAAACGTACACGCTATTATTGTTTGTAAAGTTTCAAGAGACAAATTGCAAAAAAGGGCTCTGTGCGCGACACCGGAATAATACAGAGAACATTCCAACAAGAACAGTATCAAAAAATATTGCCTCTTCGCTTAATGCATCCTGATTAGGCTCATCGAAAAATCAAGCGTTTTCGTATTCTCTGTCTTTGTCTCTCCTGCGGGAAACATATCTCCCTCTCTGCCTTTTTTGTAGTTCACCTCTATGCCGATGGTGGTATCAGTTTCGCTCCCACGAATCTTATTCTCATACGTATCATAATTTACATTACTCTTATCACTGATGCCACCATAGCAACGACAAGCAAACAAGCAACGACAAGTCTTCTGTCGGACGAGACAATTTTGCCCACTACCCCAAGTTTGGAAAAGAAAACCAACATTGGTATGTAAATGGAAAACAATGCGCCCTACATATGCAACATTAAATGTTACATGCATAGCTGTACGTTTTTTCAATAAAACATATTTTATTTTCAGTCACTGCCACCAGCGAGGAATCAGACGCAAGCAGATGCAAAGAGTATGAAAAAAGGCAGCAGGAAGAAGAGTCGAGAAGCTGCTGCAATTTCCACTCAAGGCAGGATGCTACGCTAAAGGCGCTTATGGACCACCAGCAGCTTTAATATTAATATGGCAGCAGAAACAGGGGCGAATAAATCGCAGCACGATTGGTATGTAAATGCAAAAAGAAGTACTCTCAAATACTGAATTTACTGTAATTAATATATTTTCTTCAATGAAACATATTTTATTTTCAGTCACTGCCACCAGCGAGGAATCAGACGCAAGCAGACGCAAAGAGTATGAAAAAAGGCAGCAGGAAGAAGAGTCGAGAAGCTGCTGCAATTTCCACTCAAGGCAGGATGCTACGCTAAAGGCGCTTATGGACCACCAGCAGCTTTAATATTAATATGGCAGCAGAAACAGGGGCGAACAAATCGCAGCACGATTGGTATGTAAATGCAAAAAGAAGTACTCTCAAATACTAAATTTACTGTAATTAATATATTTTCTTCAATGAAACATATTTTATTTTCAGTCACTGCCACCAGCGAGGAATCAGACGCAAAGAGTATGAAAAAAAGCAGTAGGAAGAAGAGTCGAGAAGCTGCTGCAATTTTCACTCAAGGCAGGATGCTACGCTAAAGGCCCCTAAGGAGCACCAGCAGCTTTTGCGGATTCAAAATTCTCCAGCAGGTCCACCGTTTGAAGAAGGCGAAACAGACTGCAGCCACATAAATTCTAATTAACTTTTTTACCTATAATAATATAATTTTAATTAATTTGTGTGTATGTATATTTTGAAAAATATATTTGTTCGTCTATTTTAAATATGTCTATATTACTTTATTTATATACCTTTTATAACCTAACCTATAAATCAAAGAAACCTGAATGTTACTAAAAAGTCGCGCGAAAAACATCTGGGAGATGCCTTTTTTTTGACATCTGGAAGATGTTTCTAATATGTACTCCTACAACATCTGAAAGATATCAAACAGACAAGGGGGTACTGTACCCATGGATTCTTTTGTATTTCTCAGGGTAACCAACCCCGTAAGCTAGAATCTGAGGGTGGTATCTCGATTTTTTCTCTCGATTTTTCCCCTACTTTGGACGCTGATATTATTAGATATAAACATAATATCATTAAATCATGAGCTCAGGGCGCTGCACTGAACCTTCCTCTTTAGAATGGGCCTTCACACACCTCAAAACATTCTCGTATAAGGAAAAACAATTGAATCCCGCAAACACTGTTTTTTTGTGTTGTGTGTGCGCCATCTAGTCTACATAGCTGAACTAAAATTGGCTCAAAACTTGTTCTCTAAATCACTCTACGTCCTTAGATCTGTTCTAATCTCTGCTTGTATGAACGAAATATTGGACATCACGGGAAACCAGTTTTTGTCCTCATATGAGCATATTTTGAGCTGCACAAAGGTTCATTTGATAGAGGAAGGTTGATCGTAGGTCGCTCTGCTCATGATTTCAGTCGGAAAATTATTTAAATAAAAATAAATTTTTAAAAATACCACGTTTTTAAAACGGTCTAAAAAGTATAAAATAATTTGAAAAAAAATAAAATGGACTAAAAAGTATAAAATAATTGAAAATAAAAATAATTTGAAAAAAAATAAAAATAAAATGGACTAAAAAGTATAAAATAATTTTTAACAAATGGACTAAAAAGTATAAAATAATTTTAGAAAACGGGCTAAAAGGTATAAAATAATTTGAAAAAGAAAATAAAAATTTGAAATTGTAAATTTTGAATAACTGTGAAAATACTTGTAAGATTTAAAACGAAAAACGAGGGGCGCAAGATAATAATAAGGAATGTAGAGAGTAGCAGCCGTTGAGAAATCTCACACAACAGTTCATATCATTTGCGAAGCAATAAAATATTTAGTGATTTAGGTGAACTATTCATGCATCAATTATCTATTGCATGCGCCCCACGTTTTTCGTTTTAAATCTTACAAGTATTTTCACAGTTATTCAAAATTTACAATTTCAAATTTTTATTTTCTTTTTCAAATTATTTTATACCTTTTAGCCCGTTTTCTAAAATTATTTTATACTTTTTAGTCCATTTGTTAAAAATTATTTTATACTTTTTAGTCCATTTTATTTTTATTTTTTTTCAAATTATTTTTATTTTCAATTATTTTATACTTTTTAGTCCATTTTATTTTTTTTCAAATTATTTTATACTTTTTAGACCGTTTTAAAAACGTGGTATTTTTAAAAATTTATTTTTATTTAAATAATTATTTTCTGCTTTTTAATTTTATACTATGAAATTGTCTATTATCTTCATTCTATATTAAAAAACACACAAACAAACAAGAAAGTGAGCTAATAAAAACGTTGTAAAAATATAAGTTGTGCTAAAGACCGGTGATTTGACCGGTCGCAGTAGGAATAGGTACACGTGAAGTATCGATAGGAATAGTGTTAAATAAAAGATATACCTTGCAACTTGTGAAAAAGTATATAGATTTTATTGATTTCATTATTTATTAATTATTTAATACATTGCGAGCAAACATCCTCAACTGACTGCGTTAAATATTAAATAGGGTAATCAGGACACCTATATGAAAAGAAGGAATTTTTGGCTCAAAAAAATATTGTACCCCAAATGTCTATATAATGGTTCGACGGAGAATCTCGGAGTAACGATTCTTTCGCTTGGTAAACAAATACTAGTATAATACTTTATAAACACAACACTACCTATAGAACAAAGCTAAACAGCTTCACTGTGACGTCATCGGTGAGCAGCGCGACGATTTACTCGGAATAGTAGAATTCACTGAAAAAAATAATATACATATTTATTTTGTACGCAATAACTTCACTTAGTTTCTAATAAATATGTAACTACTACTACAAAAATTTAGTCTAACGTTTTACTAATATTCTCGAAGTTTCAGTTGACTAAAACTGATACAGTTCAATTTTTAAACATATTCAAATGGATGGCTGCGTTGATAATATAATACTTTCAACAAATTTTGTAACATTTTCAAGGAAATATTTAACGCAAAATATTCAATGACATACCTGGTGATTTGGTGGCTTCCCTGTGAAAATCATCATTAACGAACTGCTCCTTTTTTTGTAGACATTATTTCTAACAGTTTCAAACACAGACTCTTTAAATTTAATCTCGTACTCGATATTAATATTACCTATATCATACATGCTCCCCACCGTCAAATGGCTTCCTCTCCTTCTTCTTGCACGTATATTTCAATTGATTTTAAACATTTTGATGAAATTATAGCAGAAAAGTGTAACGTTCTTTCGTAACGTAACGTAATGTTCTTTCACTTGGTAAACAAAGCAATGATGTACTACCGATCGTCGCACGGCTACTACTACTAGCTCGCTTTTCATATACTGAGTCGGGCTTCGTCGGGGCAAAGTGGGTCCGTGGAGTGGGGACAAGTCGCGCGGCGTGGCGATCGCTGAACGCGATGACGTAGGTTTCGCGGGGAAGTGAAAGGGAAATATTTTTAATTGGCATTTCTCCTAAACGGATAGACTTTTAAAAATTTTTTTTTTTTAATAATGCATTGTCATCCAGTTCTGAGCCATATGCCCGATTTCAAGTCTCTAGCTCATCAGGAAGTTAGTCTAAAATCAATTGCAAAATTTGCCACCGAACAAACAAACAAACAAACAAACTCACAAACACACAAACAAGAAAGCGAGCTAATAAAAACGTGGTAAAATCGTTTTGTATTAGAAAAATACATTAGAATCTGCGGAATTTTCTTCATTTTTCCCCCCTACTTTGGACACTCATATTATTAGATATAAACATAATCAATCTAAATCATTAGCAGAGCGACCTGCGATGAACCTTCCTCTTTACAATGAGCTCTCACACAGCTCGTAATATGCTCATATGAGGACAAAAACTGGTTTCCCGCAAACACTGATTTCATCAACACAACAGTGTTTGCGGGAAACCAGTTTTTGTTCTCATATGAGCATATTTTGAGCTGCACAAAGGTTCATTTGATAGAGGAAGGTTCATCGCAGGTCGCTCTGCTAATGATTTAGATAGATTATGTTTATATCTAATAATATGAGTGTCCAAAGTAGGGGGGAAAAATTGAAAAAAATTCCGCAGATTCTAATGTATTTTTCTAATACAAAACGATTTTTTCAACTGAAATCATGAGCAGAGCGACCTACGATCAACCTTCCTCTATCAAATGAACCTTTGTGCAGCTCAAAATATGCTCATATGAGGACAAAAACTGGTTTCCCGTGATGTCCAATATTTCTTTCATACAAGCAGAGATTAGAACAAATCAAAGGACGTAGAGTGATTTAGAGAACAAGTTTTGAGCCAATTTTAGTTCAGCTATGTAGACTAGATGGCGCACACACAACACAAAAAACAGTGTTTGCGGGATTCAATTGTTTTTCCTTATACGAGAATGTTTTGAGGTGTGTGAAGGCCCATTCTAAAGAGGAAGGTTCAGTGCAGCGCCCTGAGCTCATGATTTAATTATATTATGTTTATATCTAATAATATCAGCGTCCAAAGTAGGGGGAAAATCGAGAGAAAAAATCGAGATACCACCCTCAGATTCTAGCTTACGGGGTTGGTTACCCTGATTTAATACAAAAGAATCCATGGGTACAGTACCCCCTTAAGGGGGTAGGGTGTCCACGTGACACCCATGGATTCTATTGTATTAAATCAGTGTTACTAACCCTGCAAGCTAGAATCTGAGGGTGGTAACTCGATTTTTTCTCGATTTCTCCCCCTACTTTGAACGCTCATATTATTAGATATAAACATAATCTCATTGAATCATGAGCTCAGGGCGCTGCGCTGAACCTTCCTCTTTAGAATGGGCCTTCACACAGCTCAAAACATTCTCGTATAAGGAAAAACAATTGAATCCCGCAAACACTGTTTTTTGTGTTGTGTGTGCGCCATCTAGTCTTCATAGCTGAACTAAAATTGACTCAAAACTTGTTCTCTAAATCACTCTACGTCCTTTGATTTGTTCTAATCTCTGCCTGTATGAACGAAATATGGGAAATCACGGGAAACCACTTTTTGTCCTCATATGAGCATGTTTTGAGCTGAGTGAGGGCTCATTCGAAAGAGGAAGGTTACACGCAGTGCGCTCTTCTCATGTTTTTTTTAGATGATGTTTATATGAAGTAATAGAGAAAAATTCCGGAGATTCTAATGTATTTTTCGTTCACAAAATGATTTTTCTCGCGAAAATATCGAGGAGAGCGCACCTTCCTCTTTCGAATGAGCCCTCACTCAGCTCAAAATATAATCATATGAGGACGTGAAACGACACCGCGTAAACCCTTGTTTTGGGCCCAAATCTAGTCAGATTCTGGTCAGATTCTAGTCAGGTTCTACTCGGGTCACGTGGATACCCTAGCCCCTTAAAGATGTTGGAATGATGTCTGCCGCAAGACATTCGAATATCTGAGAGATGTCGCCAATGTCTGTTTGATGTCTGTTTTACGTTCGTTTTACGTTAGTTTTATGTCGTTTGTGACTCAACGTACCATCTTAAGATGTGTCTGTGCTATCTGGGTTGTAACACACATCGACATAGTGTAACACACATCGTATATCTCGTAACACACAACGAATTGTGTGTTACGAGATATGCGACGTGTGTTACGAGAAATACGATGTGTGTTACGAGATATGCGACGTGTGTTACGAGAAATACGATGTGTGTTACGAGATATGCTTTGTGTGTTACAAGATATACAATGTGTGTTACACTATGTCGATGTGTGTTACGAGATTTGCGATGTGTGTTACGAGATATACGATGTGTGTTACGAGATATGCTTTGTGTGTTACGAGATATACGATGTGTGTTACACTATGTCGATGTGTGTTACGAGATTTGCGATGTGTGTTACGAGATATGCTATGTTTGTTACACGATGTCAATTGGTGTGATATGCATTTGATGTATTGTTAGTATGAAAAAGTTTGTAAATAATGTATAACTTGCAATATTTGTAATGAACCAGTGTGATCGCGCCTGATATTATGTTTTAAATTTATTAATAAGTAGAAAGTTGTACATATACTGTTACAAATATGTAAAATATTGAATATAATGTTTTTAAAATGTATTGAAATGTTTTAATTTATTTATTTTTAAATAAAAATTATAAATTAGCCTGGGATGGATAGTATGGATTTCAAATTCCCGCGTTTTGACCGTTAGTTGTGTAACACAACTATCAGATGGCGTTGGATTTCGTGCTAACAAAAAAATACATTGAGTGACACCACCCTGATCTCGCACGAGTACCGTTTGGAATCTGTGCAAGATTTCTATAAGACTTTTTTTCTCGGGCGCGCGTCTTAAAAACTAAGCTTACCAACTACTTAACCTAAAAACTTAACTAGTGACTAAGATTGGCAACTTAAAAACTAACTAACCTAGTTACAATTACGACGCGCGGCAGCACTGTCGACTTCATGTCGCCACAAAATGCTGTCATCAATTCCATCTGGCGGACACTTTGAGAATTACTCTTGCAAAGTAGTGACATCTTTATTTTGTGTTACAGTACTAATTTCGTGTTAACAGTTCTCCTCTTGGAGTGAAACTACCCTGGCGCTCTCTCTCTCTCTCTCTCTCTCTCACTCTTTGTAACCCACGCCGTTATTGTAATCAGTGTGTGGATCTGGGGCACCCATTCGCACGCGATGGCCACCAGATGGCGGCGTCTTCAGCTTCAGTAACAGAAAAATGAGGTACCTTGAGTACCCCGCGATGAATTCGAAGTGGCGAATTTTTGGACTTTTTGTAGCTCTTTCTCCACTAGTAGCTGCCATTGTATATTAAAATATTAATAATAACTTACCTATAGTAGTGGATCGCACGTCCCGCCAATAATACTGCACCGGTACTGACTGACCGGTATAACCAACATACTCCCGCCAATATAACGGCCTCAGGGCTCTGGCACAGCCTACTTTAATACTAGCCATGCTGAAGAAAAAATGGCAACACCGCGAGAGTCCGATTGTCATATATATATCAATATACCTAACCCAACCCACTGAACCAGACTCTCAATCTCCTCTGCCGGCCTCTCACTTTCCCGCGTAATTTTCAAATGTTTACATCAATGTGTACTACACATTGAGTAATTTTATGTAAGTAAGGTAATGGAGGTAAGTATTATTTATTAACTTTTCAGGTCTTTCTCTTTGTGTGTAGCACATTTACTTAATAGAATCTATTGTTTTCCAATACATTTCAATTTAGTCTTAATAACATTTATTAGTATCACATTTTTCGAAAATTTGTTTTAGACATTTCTTTACTATATTTATTGATTAATAATGCCACGACGTTGTTGTGTCCCTAAAAAAATGGATAGCTGCTATTCCCCGTAAAAATTGGACTCCAACGAAATATTCTGCAGTTTGCAGAAATTGATATTCAAAGGTATCAGAGTATTCTATCTCGTAATGGTGTACTGCAGAATGTTTTGTTGAGATGTCCAAGACTTATGGAAAATGCAATACCTTCCATTTTTTCGAATTCACCATCGAAATGTGTGCTACCACGAAGAAAAGATCCTGTAGAGCGCAGGGAAAGATTAATTGAAAATCACGAAATTTTAGTTAATGCGTTTATTAATTCTAATCTCATTAATGATTTCTCAAATTTTATAAATAATTTATAAAGAAAAGCTTGTAATTTCGAACCATTGGAATATTAAAATAACAAATTCAAAAATTTATTTTTGCGTGCTAGTATGTAAGGATACTTCTGATTTAACATATCGTATCTATTGGCTGGAATATTTACAACAGAGAAATTAGAAAAGCAGTTTGGGAACTATAGACTTTTATCCGGTTGTAATTATCATGTATCATATGATGGAGCAATTCATGCAGAGAAGAATATTAGATTAAAGCACATTTTTACGAAAACAGCAAGTTCGTTTTCTTTTGCTGAAATAAAAAAGAAATTCCAAATTTGCGATGATGACAGTAATGATCTTCATAAACTTCCTCCTGTTGATGTCAGCGGTTTTTCGGAAATTTTTGACACTGATTATTTATCCGTTTGTATTGTTGATGATTCAATTAAGATTTATATATCCGGTTATGGGTCCCATTCTGTTGAAAAAAAATTAAATTATAATATATGCAGATTATTAGTTGTGAAGGATAAAGGTACAACTGTAAATAATCTATATTTTGATCATTTACAAAGGGATGGTCTTTCCTTTCCTACAGAAGATGTAACAAATGTATTTACTCACATGTGCGCAATAATGGAAGCCATAATAAATGTTGCTAATTTGGAATCGGATTTTCTAAAATCTGAAAATCAACATAAATTAACATATATTAGTTTAAAATCAGATATACATCATTTAGCATTTTTAGATAGATGCGTTTGTGGTAAAGATTATCAAAGTATTTTGTTTAAATTATTATCAATTTTTTCAAATATTCTACTAAATGATTATGTTAAAACTATAAACAATTGTCAATTAGAAATGTCACATATTCCTATTTTGTAAAATGGGATAATATGGCTATTGGCGAACCACACATTATGATAAAAAAAAGGTAACGCACCACAGTAATACCCCTAGGGTGGTGAGGAAATTTACAACAATTACAAAATTATCTTTTATAAGTTTATAAGAAGATTATATTATAATATTTACCTGCACATATAATAATTACCTGCACAACTTTTCTCTTCAGTAACTGATTACCCAACCTCTTTGACGTATACACGTAGTCACTTAACCTCTTCGGCTTCGTCACAATAATTTCGTCTATTTCAGGCTTCTATTGATTTATATATCCCTTCATTCATTTTCAAATGTTGCATTTTAGTTCAAAGATGATTTCCCATTGCTCCATGCTTGTATTTTCTGAACGTCACTGTAAATATTTTAAATATTATGTATCACAACACCAAACTGTTCCGAGAGTCCACTAAATGTATACCGTATTTAAACATATTAGTATGCTTTAATATCACTTTTACTCGTCATAGTTATAATATTTAGATGTTGTTTAAACATAATTAACAATGAGTTATGTATTTTAACATAATTTTCTATGAGAAAAGCGTTAAATATAATCTCAAACACAAGACTCACATTATTGAAAATAGGACTCCCGAACTGTAAACACAGCGGTGTTGCCAAGTTGTTGAGCATGGCTAGTATTAAAGTAGGCTGTGGCTGTGCCCAGATCCACACACTGATTGTGATTCACAATATGCGAGCTTTAGCGCTTCGTACAGGCCGCGCAGTCTATGCAATGGTTTCGACACAACGTGCAACGACATTTTTGAAGTGTTGTTTTCATTTTTATTATTGAAGTGTTTTGAAGTGTTCATTACTGTAATATAATCGTATATATTACACATATATTATATATAAATTAAAAAAACAAGAGGTATGTATATAAATTACAAAATTACATTTAAAATAAAAAATAAACGCATGGAAAACCACGCGCGGTAGAAGTGAAAGTTCTTGCAGTCTAGTAATGTTTAGAAGCAAATTAAGATTGGAAATGTTAAATAAAAAAAAACAAGATCAGGAACAACTAATACAAAAAAACAAGATCAGGAACAACTAATACAAAAAAACAAGATCAGGAACAACTAATAAAAAACCCAAAAAATCATAAAATCATAGAAAAAATCATAGAAAAAGTTTCACTTCAAACATAATGAACGATAAAAATTTGCGATGCAAAGAAGGACAGCAAAGAAAGAAAGAGACATAGTTGATAGCATTTCCCAAACGCTCTCCTTCTTTGCATCGCAAATTTTGATCGTTCATTATATTTGAAGTGAAACTTTTTCTATGATTTTATGTTTTTATGTTTCTTTTTTTGGTTTTTTATTAGTTGTTCCTGATCATGTTTTTTTTTGTATTAGTTGTTCCAGATCTTGCTTTTTTTTACCTAGACTGCAGATCTTTATGCGAAATAAAAATTGTCTGCATCTTTGCGACTCTACTGCCCTATTAAACAAAGGCAAATTCGGCGTCCAGTGGCCAGAATTGTGCCTTCTTTCTGCCCAGGTCTAAATCCCTGGTCCATTGGATGGTAAAAATAGCCATAACTGCGCGCACAGAATCTCGTCCAAAATTGATCTAACCGGGCCTTGAGCAGCTCGAAGCGTAGCTTGATCTAAATTCTGCCTGTTTTCAGCTGTGGACTGACTTGGCCCTGGAAATGCCTGGCTATCAAGGTATGTATATACTAATAAATAATTTTATTAGTCTTAAAAAAAATAACTTTGCTTTGCTAACTTTTTCGACTACCATGCATAATGAAAACAATAAGAGGCTTTATATGTTAGGTAAAGAAACTTCTACATCGTTGCAAGATATTGAGAATTCCTCATACAAACAGAGTGGTCATTCAAGGAGTCCAGGTAAGGAAAGTCGTAAAACGAGTAGAAAACGGGGGTGCTCTGTTACAGGCAAAGATAACGAGGCACCGAAAAGGGCGCGCATGGATGTCAATATTAGTAGTAATGAAGATTTAGAATTTCCTAGTGATTTACAAGATGAACCTGGACATGATGAATCGCGCAATGTTTATCAAACTAGTCAATGCATTCCTCATCATTTGATTGAACTTATGTATCAATTAGACTTGTCTGTGCTTTGCTCACTTAGAAAGTTTACGTATGAATATAAATACCCTCTATTATCATTAGCGTTTGAATATTCTGGAATTAATAAATTTAATAATATTGTCCTTCGTAATAAAAAGAAGTCTATTCATATACAAATTGAAAATGTAGACAAATATTATATAGATAATGATATTGGTTATGCTAGGTTATTTACTAAAGAGAAAGAAAAACGGAGTTTTTTTATTAATGATTACTTCGATAGTTTTGTTAAACATGTAATCTCTAAATCAAATAGTTTATCAAATAATATAAAATATCTTGTTATCTATACTAATTCAGGCTTGGATCTTACAGAAGAAGAGAAATTGAAACAAGGGCGATCCTGGAATTTTTATCCTTTTAAATTCGATAGTATAAATATGGAAGAATGTGGTATTTTAAAAGACTTTTTGTTTATAAATGATAATAAGGAAGGACGTGTACTTTATCAATTTTCGCAAGAGGAAACAACAAGAGAAGAACTTTTCAAGAGACTAGAATTTTCATCTGCTGCACAAAAAGTAATAGAAGAAAGAAAATTTTCTCAGGAAAAGATAAAAGAAATTTTTTTAGATAAATTAGTATTTGCAGTTAATCAGCCTAATAGAGAAAAATTGAACAGCATTGTTAAAAGTGAAATAAAAGATAGTAAAGTTCGAGACAACTATATAGCATTACAAGAAAGAATATTATGCGATTTAACAGCTCCAGAAAAACTTGGACCTGGCATTATATATGAATTCAATTTATTAATGTCCTTCTTGCATGACATGTTTTTGCATAAAAATATGTTTTTCATAAACTCTAAAGAAAAAAGCCGTGATACGTCTAATAATATTATTATTAACCATAAAGATAGAATTATTTACGTAAAGGCTCATAATGCAGATAGAGATATTGGTTATAGTCAGTTATTTCCCTCCAGAACACAGGAAAGAAAGAATAAGTTTTCTATTAATAAGCATTTTACTCTTTTCATTGAAGAATTAGAAAAGGATAAGAATATAGAATATTTTATTATCTATACTAATACATGTCTAGATCTTACAGAAGAAAGGAGATTAAAAAAAGGGCAATCCAAGGATTTTCATCCTTTGAAACTTGATAGTATAGATATTCAAAAGAAGAAGTATAAAATTTTAAACGAATGTTCGTGTATAGATAAAAATGGCCTTTATCAATTTTCACAGGAAGAAACAACAAAGCTTTCAAGTCTATTAAAGCTTCCGCCTTCTTTCCAAAGGGAAAAAGTAGAAGAAAGACCTTCTGATGAGAATGAAAAAGAAATAAAAGAGAAATTTTTAGATAAACTAATATTTGCAGTTAATCAGCCTAATAGAGAAGAACTGAACAGCATTATAAAAAATGAAATAGAAAATAAGTTTAATAAAGTTCCGTATAATTACGAAGAATTACATGAAATAGCGTTACGTTGGTCAGAATCTCATGAATTTGGCCCTATTACAAAAGGAATAATGGAAAAGCTTTTGAGAGATATAAAAAGTAATAGATCTAGTTATCAGGAAATTCAGAATAACAACATTGATAAAGAAATAAAATTTGCTAAAAGTGTGGTTGGTAGAGAAGGGACACCTACATTTAATCAGTTCTTAGATTTTTTAATCAAAGGAGAAGGAATAAAATATCTAGAAGTTCTGAAAGGAAAAGGAATAAATCTACCTAATATGTCCAGCATTTTGAATAGAGCAGGAAATAATGCTGTGAAAGCTTTTAAAGACTTATATGATCTGTGGTTTGATGCGAAAGGCAATAAAACACAATATTTAAAAGCTCTAGAAGATGAAGGAGTAAATCTACCTAATATGTCCAGCACGTTGAATGGAGCAGGAAATAATGCTGCAAAAGCTTTTAAAGACTTATATGATCTGTGGTTTGACGGAGAAGGAAATAAAACACAATATCTAAAAGCTCTAGAAGAAAAAGGAATAGATCTAACTAATATGTCCAGTATTTTGAGTGGAGCAGGAGCTAACGCTCCAAAAGCTTTTAAAGACTTATATGATCTGTGGTTTGATGCGAAAGGAAATAAAACACGATATTTAAAAGCTCTAGAAGATGAAGAAGTAAATCTACCTATTATGTCCAGCACTTTGAATGGAGCAGGAAATAATGCTGCGAAAGCTTTTAAAGACTTATATGATCTATGGTTTGATCGAGAAGGAAATAAAACACAATATCTAAAAGCTCTAGAAGAAAAAGGAATAGATCTAACTAATATGTCCAGTATTTTGAGTGGAGCAGGAGCTAACGCTCCAAAAGCTTTTATAGCCTTATATGATCTGTGGTTTGATGCGAAAGGAAATAAAACACAATATTTAAAAGCTCTAGAAGATGAAAGAGTAAATCTACCTAATATGTCCAGTATTTTGAGTAGAGCAGGGGTTAATGCTGCAAAAGCTTTTAAAGGCTTGTATGATCTTTGGTTTGATACAGAAGGAAAAAGGACACAATATTTAAGAACTCTAGAAGAAGGAAGAATGAATCTAACCAATATATCCAGTATTTTGCATGGAGCAGCAGCTAATGCTGCAAAAGCTTTTAAAGGCTTATATAATCTTTGGTTTGATGGAGAAGGAAATCAAACACAATATCTAAAAGCTCTAGAAGAAAAAGGAATAGATCTAACTAATATGTCCAGTATTTTGAATGGAGCAGGAGCTAATGCTCCTAAAGCTTTTAAAGAACTATATAATATTTTTTTTGATGGGCAAGGAAATGAAAGACAGCATTTGAAGCATTTTTTTAAGAAAAAAAATGAGGAACAAAGTTTTACGCTGCATAACTTATCCAGTATGTTAAGTGGAGCAGGAGCTAATGTTAAAGATGCTTTTGAAAAATTGCATAGTGTTTGTTTTGATGACAAAGGAAAAAGAACAGAACTTTTAGATGATTTCTATAATGCAGGTTTTAGGCCAGGTAACTTATCCTGTATATCATGTAGAGCAGGAGGTCGTGCTTCTTCTATTTTAAAAAGATTGCATAGTGTTTGTTTTAATGAGAAAAGAGAAAAAACAAAACTTTTAGATGATTTCTATAATGTAGGTTTTACGCCGGATAATTTATGCAATATACTGAGTGGAGCAGCGGATAGTTTAAAAAAATTTCATGATTTTTGTTTTGTAGGAGAAACAAAAAAGTATTTAAATCATTTCTTAAATCAGAAAGAAGGTTTTACGCTGAAAAATTTATCTAAAATATTGCATGGAGCAAGAACTAATATTTGCTCTGCTTTAAAAGATTTTCATGATGTTTGTTTTGAAGAGACAGGAAAGAAAACACAGCTTTTAGGTGATTTCCATCAGGCAGGTTTTAGGTTGAATGATTTATCCAATATATTATCCATGGCAGGAAATAATGCCACTTCTATTTTAAGAAATTTTCATAAATTGTGTTTAAATAAACAAAATTATTTAAATCACTTCTTAGCCGAGAAAAAACTTTTTACGCTGAAAGATTTATCTAAATTATTGGAAGGAGCAGGAATGAAAGTTTGTTCTGTTTTTGAAAAATTGCATGACCTTTGTTTTGATAAGGCAGGAAACAAAACAAATTATTTAAATAATCTTATCAAAGATAATCCATCGAATAAGATACATGATATATTATATAAAAAAGTTAGAAAAGTTTCTTCTACTTTCTTAGATGAACAAAACGTTAGTGAGATAAAAGGAAGCAAAACAACCAATGCAAGTCTTATCCCGAGTAGCTCATTCGGTATGACGGAGCAAGAACAAAGCTTAGATAGTTTACAACAAAGTCATTTTAAAATTAAGAAAAAAACCTGGAAGGGTATCACTAACCGAAGTAAGAACGGACAAGATGATAAAATTTTAGATACAGTAGCATGATGCTCTTGTAGTTCAAGGGATTTATCCCCAAAACAAATACAGTCAGTACATCATAACTGTACCGAACACAGATAACAAGAAGCAACAAATTCGCTTATCAAAGTTTGCGTCATCTATTTAACCAGTGAAACAAGGGCTTTATTTGCCTTCTTTTGAGGAGCGTGGAGTTAAGATTGATGGTAAGTGTACTGCAATTACACATAGCTTATCTCAAGCTCTATTATTACAGAGTGACAAATCATTTTTAAGTAATTTAGAAACTTCAGCTAAAATTTATGAGCGTATAGGTCAAGCTAAGCAAATATCTAAAAGGGAAGAAAGAGATGTTTTTGCTTTTAGTAAATTACTTGATAGCTTTGAGAGAAAGGTAGATCTTCTACAAGTAGCCTACCTTCAAACTTAATTAATAATAAGGACTACAAAACACTTGGTAATTTATCAAATTATATAGCTGGTATTACAGGCGATTCTGTTATTCACTTAGAAACAAGCAATCATGTTGTTGCCTTTACAGAACAGGTAGTAAATATGCCTATTTTGACGGTAATACAGCGTTTGTTTCTGGGTTAAAAAGTGTTGACTAGCTTATGCAAGTTGTAGGAAAAGCAGTAGAATCTGCTGGCTATAAAGTAGAGGAAAAAGGCTTTCTTGTCGAGCACTTCGATGTTGAGCGAGCTAATAAGCTACTATCCAGTGAAGATAAAAAAATTTTACAAACGAATTAAAAACAGAGCGTCAACTTTTAGCAGAGCAGGATAAGGAATTTGGTCTTATTAAGGTTAATGGTCAAAAATTATCCAGAGTGCAATTATATGACTTTGGAACAAAAATTAATGTGGAAGGTGGCTGAACTTTAGAACCCCCCCCCCCCTTCTTTTCGACATGTGATAAACGTCATTCTATTCGTTTTGACATGCTGAACACAAAATGTACCCAGATAACCAGCTGCTCCAATACTGCTCCTGTACTGCGCGGCAGCTATGTCGCGTTTTGGATGCGCTGTGCCGCTAAGCTGCATCGAAAACGGTCCTCGATTCTGCATCGCCGTAAGAGGGCAACACGGTCGCATTAATGTGTCAAATGCCGTACAAGAGCAGGTTGCGCCAATGTGGTAGATGTCGGTAAAGTAAATGTCTATTGAACAAAGTGTAGTAGCAGCAGCAGCACTCTTCTTTTTACCGACAACATTAATATTTATTTCAATTACATACTGGATACTATTGGCTCGTTTGGAAAGTAACTTCATTTTTCGTGTCGGTATGACAATGCTTCCATTTGTTATTACTAGACTGCGAATCTTTCTGCAAAATAAAAATTCACTACATCGATTGCAAGAAATAGAAACCAAATTGAATGTTAATTATTTCTTCGGGAAAGGAGAAAACGAAATGACTTTCCGAACGACCTAATAGTATGTAGTATGTAATTTAAATAAATATTAATTTATCTGCACAAAGTCTAAATAAAATCAATCTTATCATTTTTACACAAAGAAACATTTCTCAGTTACTTTTAAGGCTCGGTAGGTTTAGAGTATTGAAACGTCGTCATGCAGAAAAAAATTGTCGTGGATGGGAAAAGACACTTTATATATTTCGGCTGAAGCGCTTCGGGCTGCCCGAGTGCTTCGGGCTGCCCCGTGGTTTCGTGCTGCACGGGAGTGACTCGACGTCGTCGGGCGGGTTCGGAAAGAATCGGACAAGTTCGGGCGAGCGAGTTATCGCGATACCCGAGATTCAACTCTGCGTTCCCGCGAACTTGTCCGCTTCTGTCCGAAACTAAATTGATTGTTATCTCTTCCCTTAATGATTTTAATAGAGGAGAAATCATA
This sequence comes from Lasioglossum morio, assembly GCA_916610235.2. Classification (NCBI taxonomy): domain Eukaryota; kingdom Metazoa; phylum Arthropoda; class Insecta; order Hymenoptera; family Halictidae; genus Lasioglossum; species Lasioglossum morio. Next base: position 574,687 of record OU744334.1, read on the forward strand.
TATTGACATCTTCAATTTTAAGAATTTTCCAACAACTATCAATTTCATCTACTCAATTTTGCTATAAATGCATAATGATCCGCAGTCTATCCATGACACATCAGACGGCCCGAGAGTGGCCCGACTTCGTCGAGTGATTTGAGCAGTTGGTGATTTGAAAATTATAGTCAACACGTGTTGGTCGAGAAAGTGTCGACTTCAAGCTCAATAGTAATGACCTGTTATTAATCTATCCATATAGAACAGCCCCGGGAACGTCACTGAAAGAAATCGTGTCTATCGGGTTGGGTCTGTCTAGTCCCACTACAGCCGCGCGCCTGAAGTCTCAATGTGTTGACTTCGATGGTGCACGCTACGTAGTACATGTATGTGTGGCCGCTAGGGGTGTGCGGGCCGCATGGTTTTCAGACACAGAATCTGGCTGCAGGAGCCTAGCCGTAGCCAAATTCTGTGTCCGAGCGTACCCTCACTCTCTCCAGCCCCGGGAACGGCAGTAATCGTGTCTATCGGGTTGTGGGTCTCCCTAGTCCTACCACAGCAGCGCGCCCGTAGTCTCAATGTGTTGACTTCGATAGTGCACGCTACGTAGTATGTACATGTATGTGTGGCCGCTAGGGGTGTGAAGGCCACACGACTTTCAGACACAGAATCTGGCTGCAGGAGCCTAGCCGTAGCCAAATTCTGTGTCCGAGCGTACCCTCACTCTCTCCAGCCTCGGGAACGGCAGAAATCGAGTCTATCAGGTTGTGGGTTTCCCTAGTCCTACCACAGCCGTCGCGCCGAAAAAATTAATTAAATCATGCTTTTCATTGACAATTATGATACATAACATATTTAAAAAAAATACAGGACGTCAAGTAGTATAAAAATGTCGAGGATCACTACCAATCACGGCACAATTTACCGACTGCTAATGTTTTTGACAATGATGTAACCACAATAAAAAATTCTGAAAAAAATTGACAACACTGCCTGTTATAGTAATTTATCAGGGAAACAAACACTAGAATAGCATGTTTTCATATTTTGGAGAGAAAAATATTTTTCCGTATTTTTTGGGAGGGTTTTTCATTTTCTACGACCACAGTTTGCAACAAAAAAATCTGAAAAAATTCTCAAAAATGCGTCTTACGATACAAAATATGTCACATTTTTTTTCAGATTTTTAAAGCGCATTGAGACCGGAAAATGCGCAGAAGAGCGCAAAATCTAATTTACCCGGTAACTACCCTTACGGGTAATTTAGGGGGTTGAATTTTTGCTCAGAGGGGTTTTTCTTGGTCAGCTTTCGAATGGTTCAATAACCACTGAAAAACCTCCAAGGGCAGTTTTGATGATCTTATTCGGCTAGGCCCTTTAAATCACTCTGACGGCTCATCGAAAAAGACGTAGAAAAAGAATTAGCTTAAATTTTTCGGCTCCATACAGTTGATGGTCGAGATTGAAAAAATAATTTTGCAATAGCCCAATGCATTCCGAATAAAACCACCGAAAAAAGTGTAGCTCAATCGGATTTCAAAAAAAAAAAAATGATTTCATTAGTTTTGTTGACAAAAAATTCGAGTTTTTGCAAAATACTGAGGTGGTAGACAAATTTTGAGACTAGATTTGAAATAAGCGTGGAAGAATCTACGGGAAATGATGTACAGCATGTTGCTAAAAAAGCTTTTCCATTCGTGGTATTGTGAAAATCATAGTTTTACTAAAATTGTGCTGGTTTAACGAATTTTGTCGAGGTTAAAAAACGTTCGTACTATAATCTCCCTACTTACCCCATATTCTGCAAAGTTTGAGCTTTAATTTAAAAAAAAAATCGTCGTTCTATCTCTTTTCTATCGAAAGTTCTTTGTTTTTAACACAGAATTCATCGGGTCGCTGCAAGGACCGCTTCCTGGATCGCGACGGAATGCATAAAAAAGTTTGTCGGTACTGACCAGTCGTGGACCCGCTAGGGGACTCATCGGTAGAGCTACCCAGCAGATCCTACCTGAGACGCTCCGATATCGTTAGACGGTTTAAAACAGTATATATAGATATCGGTGACGGATCAGGTAGCAGCGAGAAAGGTCTTTGCATGACTATCTGTCCATCTTGTGGCGAGTGTAGGAAATTAGCTGCCACAAAAGATTACAAATTTCAATAATTTATTTCATTTGTATCGAAAGTTCTTTCGATAGAAGAAGAGAGCGAGTTATCGCGATACCGGAGATTCCACTCTGCGTTCGCACGAACTTGTCCGCTTCTCTCCGAACGCTTCCGATGGAGTGGAGTCACGCTCGGGGCACCCGCCCGATGTGTCACGGATAGACTGCGGATCTTTGTGCAAATTAAAAAATGTCGGCGTCGATTACAAGAAATAGAAACTAAATTGAATGGCATCACTTCCCTTAATGATTTTAATAGAGGAGAAATTATATATTGACGCCTTTGTTTCGACATCGCGGCATAATACGTCCATGAGAACGAAGCGGTTAATTAGCTACTTTTGTGTCCGAAGCTTCGGATAGATTTGTAACTAGTATCTGCATTTAACACTTAGCGGTCGAGTGGCGCCTCTGTGGCGCCACTAAAAATTGGTGTACTATTATTTAAATAATTGTTTACACTATCAGATATGCCGGTATCTAACCAATTACTACACATTTAAGTATTGTATGAGGTATTATATCAATTTCATATTTATCAAATTTAAAAAATCATGGAGAACGAAAATATTGTAGGTCAGAAGAAACGTTTAATTGATTAAGCCAGCTCGAGCCTCGAGCTCTAAGCACAATAGTAATGCAATAAACACGGCCGGTAGGGTGTCCCTTAAAAGACGAAGCAGCGATAAAATGTTAGGACGCCCTCTAATTTTATTCCTTTTCATGTTCTAAGTAAGTGTGTAAAATATTAGCCTAATCGGATTTTTCTAAACCCTGCCTCAAGAGGCTCAAAGTTAGGATATTCTGTAAAATTTAAAAATATTTAGTATTTTTGTCGTTTTGAGTGAAAAACTGCTTACAATAGATAAGTATCACAATAACAGAATATAATCACACAATCTATAATATTTACATAATACAATTTTTAAACGGAAAAATGGTTGGTTGAAAATGAATTGTTGGTCAATGTTTTCATGGGCATAGCTCTCCGTGCATGCTGACTGACCAAGAGAAGGTTCTGAAAGTTTTCTTCATTTTTTACTTCACCTACATATTGTTGTGTTAAGCTCACAGCTCTTTCAGCGGCATCATTTGTAACAGGAAACTTCCGGAAAAAATCTCGGGCTTCCTGAAAGTCCTTACGATCATTCCAGTCCACTGGGTTTAAATTTAAAAAGTCATAAGACAAGTCAAATCTCCGGAAAGTTTCTAGGGACCTAGGAGAAATAAAGTCACTGATGTCTCTACGTAGGAAATGAACTACGTCTTCTTGATTTAGGGACAAACGTTTCTACCCAATAGAGAGGGAGCTATGGCCATCAGCCATTTCAGAATGTAGGACTGCAGCCATTTTGCGTTTTTTCCGTTTAAAAATTGTATTATGTAAATAAATTGTGTGAATATATTCTGTTATTGTGATACTTATCTATTGTAAGCATTTTTTCACTCAAAACGACAAAAATACTAAATATATGTAGGGAGAAGTCGTCTTCGAGCGACGAGAATTCCGTCGAATGTCGCGTCGCTAGAAACGATAGCGACGCGACGATTCGATATTTGTTTATGTTTATCGATTGCGTTATTCAAATTAGAATATACGATTTTGTGATTCCGGTACGACGTGTGAAACCGAAAAGACGTGTGTGATCTCAGACGGAGATTCAAACGGGATAATTTAATTAATTGTATTTCATTTAATTCATTATACTTCAAGTTACGTATTAAATTATTTTGTGTTTAAACCGTATTATTCTTTCGACGACTTAAATCCTACATTTTTGGGGGCTCGTCCTAAAGTCTGTGCGTGCAACGACGATTCAGTGCGCCGAAAATTGTGATCGAAATATTACGGAAGTACATACGCGATGTCGTCTCGAGATTTAAACGCGCTTTCACTCGCAGAACTAAAGGATATTCTGCGAAATGAGGGTCTACAGACGTCCGGAACGAAGTCGGTACTTGTGGCGAGATTGATTGAACACGATCCATCATGTCAATGGGCCTACCGCGGTCAGACGGACACGGTAAACGAAAATGCGGGTGGAGACGTGAGCGAGAATCATCCTACGGGAAATTCGGCGAGAAGTGACGATGCAGAGGACGTTCGGCGCGAGATAAGCCTTTTAAACAGAGAAAGAGAAATAGCAGAGAAAGAACTGGAGTTGACGAGACGCGAACTTGCATTAATGCAAGAAACACGACGTTCGAGCGGACGAGAACATACGAATCCGAGAGAAGAAAACACACACGGACGAGTTGGTGTTAAAACTGTCGCCGAGCTGCTCGCGTACTTCGATGGAAAGTCGGAGGACTATCCAACGTGGGTGAAGCAAATAAACGTGTTACGAAGAACGTATAAATTGAATGATGATGAGACAAAAGTGTTAATAGGAATGCGCGTACGGGGAAAAAGCGAGAGATTAGGTTCACTCGCGTTCGGAATACATCGAACTGCTTGCCGACGATCTGCTCTCGAAGTTCGAACAGATGTTCTACCACAGGCCAAGCAACATTCTGCTACGCGACCGATTACGAGAACGAGTGTGGAAGAAGAACGAGTCTTTTGAGGACTATTTCCACGATAAAATTATAAAGGCGAACCGTGTACCGATAGACGACGAAGTTGAGCTAGTCGACCACATCATCGAGGGCATTCCAGACAGATCTCTAAGGTCGCAGGCGAAGATGCATTGTTTCAAGACTCCAGAAGCATTGCTGGTAGCATTCGAACAGTTGATGCTTCCGTCAACGAGCTTCGCGGGAAATTCGTTCATCGACGAGCGGAGGAGGCTACCAACAACCCAACAGGATAGGGAAGCGTTCCGGAAGGACAAACCGAGGAGGTGCTTCAACTGCAACAATGAGGGTCATCTCAGTGCACACTGTCCGGCAAAGTCTCGCGGTCCCAAATGTTTTCGGTGCGGCCAACATGGACACCATGCGTCGAACTGCCCAAAGCAAGAAAGCGGCGCCGAAAAAGCGGTGAATTTAATAACGCGATTTGCCTCGACTCAATCCTGTAAAGCGGTGAGAGTGAACAATGTAGAACTAATGTCCATAATAGATACCGCGAGTGATCTAACACTGATGAGCGCGTCTTCTTTCGTAAGAATAGGAGCACCATGCTTGCAGGTTAGCGGAACAACTTTTGCGGGCGTCGGGTCAAACGGTCATAAGACGTTAGGCAAATTTGTAACCAGCGTTTTTATCGACGAATACGCGTATGAAATTGAATTCCACGTAGTTTCCGACGTTTTACTAAAATACGATTTACTTCTAGGCACAGACTTTTTAAATACAGTTAGGTTAGTAAGAAACGGCCGAGAGGTATCGATCGAGAAAATTCGGGAAAACCCTATCGCGGGTGAACGCGTTGATGATAGTATGCCGGAAGTTTTTCGGATTGTATGCGAGCGTGACGACATAGATATAGCAAATATAGGGGTTACCAACGAAGAAAAGATTCAGATCCTGCAGACAAACCTGAAGAGTCTGACCACTGAGATGAAACAGAAGGAGCAGATGATGGAAACGAAGATGAAGGACATGCAGAAGACGTTGAAGAGTAGCGAAGCCTTAATTGCTGAGGTCGAGAAGCACAGAGACAGCTACGAAACACGATTGTTCGAATTGAAAGAGAAGATAAGCGCGAAGGATAACAAGACAATGAACATGATCAAACAGCTATTTGAGAAGCTAGACTCTGTCACCTGGGAGTGCGGTCTGGAAAAAGTGAAAAAACAACATGTCAAGGATACGCTGAACGAAACGGAGGAAGAGGAGACCGCTCTGTATCAAAAGCACGAGGAGGGCGTCCTCACAGCCAACAAACGGACGCATGTCGGTCCCGACCTGAAGCTCACCACGAAGTATTTGGGCCGTAGGCTTCATGAAACCAGGAGTCGGCACAGACGACGACAATATCAACGACGAAGAGGAAGAATAAAGAGTATGCGCAGCCTCTGAGGGCAGAGACTAGTGTCGGATGGCCGAGTGTAGGGAGAAGTCGTCTTCGAGCGACGAGAATTCCGTCGAATGTCGCGTCGCTAGAAACGATAGCGACGCGACGATTCGATATTTGTTTATGTTTATCGATTGCGTTATTCAAATTAGAATATACGATTTTGTGATTCCGGTACGACGTGTGAAACCGAAAAGACGTGTGTGATCTCAGACGGAGATTCAAACGGGATAATTTAATTAATTGTATTTCATTTAATTCATTATACTTCAAGTTACGTATTAAATTATTTTGTGTTTAAACCGTATTATTCTTTCGACGACTTAAATCCTACATATATTAAAATTTTACAGAATATCCTAACTTTGAGCCTCTTGAGGCAGGGTTTAGAATAATCCGTTTAGGCTAATATTTTACACACTTATTTAGAACATGAAAAGGAATAAAATTAGAGGCCGTCCTAACATTTTATCGCTACTTCGTCTTTTAAAGGACACCCTAACGGCCGGGTAACCCGACGACACGTATATCGGTGTAAAACCGCTAAAAATTCTTTACAACATAACGGCATTAAAACAACGCACTGGCCAGCCTACAGTCCACATCCAATCCCATAAAAAAACTTATGAGCAGAAGTAAAACGACTTATCAATGAAAATAAGCCAACTACAGTAAACCTTTCTAAGTTGTCTAAACGCCGGTCTCTGGCGGGACAATTTACAAGGGGACTTGCTTTTCTGATTTATGGCTGTGTCCACCGCGCCGACCGAGCCGAGTAGTAAAGAAGAACTTCGACACGCTATACGACAATCAAGGGGAGAAATCTCACCTGCATATTGTAAAAATCTAATCGAATCCATGCCGTAACGTATTAAAGAAGTTATTACCTAAACGTGGGGATGTAACAAATTACTAACACGCAAAATAATTTATGTTAATACAACGAAATCAGAAACTTTCTTCCAGCAGTTGTATTAATCGGAAACTTTTCATTTTGTTTATTTTCTCGTTTCATTGGTGTAATAAATGGAAGCTTAATAAAAAAAAAATGGAAATTAACATTTGCGCCCATTTTCAGTATCATATTCGTCACCAGCACGTCAAGATACGTAAGAATCTCAACTATAATTGACAAACACTGGGTGCGTGTGAAACATTGGATGGGTATGTGTGGTGTCAGGTCGGCCCTTTCCGCCCCCACCCGCCCCTATTCTCTCTCATCTCTGCAACGTCAAAATGTAAACAAACGCCGCACCGGGACAGGCTTACGTTGCCGGTATTCGCGATTGTTTTTTGCAAATATCTCAAAAACTACAAGCGACCATCCTACATTGAAAATTGAAAAAGTTGTTCAAAATGTCGAAATCTGTAACATATTGAATTTTCATCAAAATCGGAGTACGCAGACCTTTTCCATATAAAAATAATTGTTACAAATTGTATTCGGAGCAACAGGTTTCGACAAACAGTGTTTCGAAACGCCGAAAATCTGGCCAAGCATCAAAAACACTAAAAAACTTACTACAAATACTGTGTAAAATAAATAATTAAGTGTTAACTAAAAATACAATTTAAATTAATTAAATTAATTTTGTCTCTGCGAGGTGAAAATGTTTAGTATATCGTTGGACAACATTGAACCTACCTACTCGTTAAAATCCACAAGGGCATGTCTAATATCCACCCTATGAAATTATCGAGTAGAAGGGGCCAATGACCATTCACTTTCAAATTGTTCTCATAAATCCTTATCCTCGGTTGCTTCGGTGGCTTCCTTCTCCTTCCCTGGACTGCGTTAAATTTTTCCTAGGATTTCAATAGCTTTCCACATCACCACGGAGGTATTATTGTTGATGCGTTTTTGTTTAGTGGTATCCCCAGTGGGCCTATTCCACTGTAAAAATGAATCACGCTTCTTCAGCGTGTGCAAAAACTGCGACAGCCCATTCGGAAATTTCCGATGCGCTATTGCAGTTTTCGCTCGCATTGAAGAGCGGCATTCGATAGCATTTTGCTGTAATTGTCTCTTCACTAATAATTGAAATTTCGCTACTCAAATGAGAGCATTTGAAGACATCTAACGCGGATGACTCTATCGCGATGTTATAAAAATCTTCCACCCTCTGAAACCGTTTTATCCCCAATTTATAACTGTCTCCCGACCGATTAATAGATGATATGACACAGATTGTTCCGTCGCGCAAAATACAACAATTATCGCGGTCGTCTACTGATAGCAATAAATTCCTTACGTTAATTTTAATAAAAGAGGACTCGACACTACTACTACTGAATCGCGGACAGGATCTAACCTCGGTTGCAGTACCACCACCTCCCTCATTGCGTCGAGCATCAAGCTCGATTTCTGCTACTCGATTCGCGAATTGTTGTAAAGGTACCCCGGGCTTCCTTATGTTCCTTTTAAAGAACATCATATTACTTTCAAAAGGGAATGCCGAATAAGAATCTAAAATCCCTAAACGTTTCGCGTCATCTACTACGTGAAGGAGCCCGTGAACATTATAAGAACAGAAGGTTCTACCGTAGTGACGTTCGCAGGAGGAAACAAATTGTTTCAACGCTTCTTCTGCGAACGTCGTATGTTTCCGAAGAAGCGAGGGCGAAGCGAGAATTCTAATTGCCCCGTGCAGAAGTAAGAAATGAAAACGGATGCTTTCATCCATTACTCCGCACGTGACAACAGGACCGGTGTATAACAGAAACTGTCGGAGTTCTGTTGCTTTGTATTTTGAAAATATATCAATAGGCCGCGGACGCCTAGCGAAGTCAGAAGGACAGTAATTATTAATGATCTGTAGTCTCGCGGATATAACATTGATTTTAATCGCGGATAATTTGCTTTCTCTCGAATAATTCCCACAAACCCAGGCAGATAGAATTTTTTTCATGACACCGAGACATACTAAGTGCATGTACTCGAAAGGAACTTGGGAAACCATTCCCATTTGCAGGGGGGCTAACGCGCTTCTACCGGCTTTATGGTGATTGTCGATCTCTACAGTACAATTTGCGTATGTCGCGTCGGTTCTCGGAGGGTGATCAATCGCGAGGAAAACTTGACGACCTCGTTCCCGAGTGCCAGACACCTCGCACTTGGAACAAGGTCGGTGGGATGTGTGTCCTAAGTGATTAAGAATGAACGCGCGGGCTGGTGCATCGGCGATAAAGCACCTCAACTCTATCCCGATTCTAATACCGTTGAAAATAATGCCGCCGTTCGACATTATCGAGTTGATATCCGCGACAAATTTTTCTAGATATTTAACATTTTCAAAAGGTTTATGGGGACCTCTGTACAGGCCAACTATCATGGGCTTGCTGTTCTTAATGTTCGCTACTCTAATCTGTATAGGCCAAAAATGCACAGTTTTCTGATTATCTATAGTACAACCGTCAACATGAAAATCTAATTGCAAATTGGTGGGAATGGTTTCCTTCAAATTACGTAAGTAAGTTACGATTTTAGACTCAACATCAAAATGAATGTACTCGCCCGGTAGTACCTGATAAGTAATTACGCTATTGCGCGGGGTGCCGAGAAGCGTCCTCGTGTTTAGCGGCAAACTACGAAAGCAAAAGTGGGAACGCTGAAGGCGTAGTAAGCTATTTCCCTGAGAATGTGTGATATTATTCTTAATAAGGCGGTGCTTTCCTGCGGTGTGCCAACATTCGCGGGGGCTACTGCTTGATCGCGGACTAAACTAGCTCTGTTGGCTTTTAAAATACGCTGTTTCTGTCTAATAGTTAAGTGACACCACGATTTTCGCAACGATCGAGATATATTCAATCTTTTCGGAGACATTACAGCAAAATGAAATCGACGCGACGATTCTATTGTAAATGTATCTCGCCTGTTGCACGTAATCCACGTTAAACGTACGAACCGATGTGAAACGATTTCAATAACGTACTACCAAGATTCTCGAAACCGACTGTACGAAAACGATTGTAACGTTTTTTTTTTTTTTTTTTTTTTTAAGTAACATAAGGTTGGCAAGCTGTGCCTAGCGACATCTGTGCCGCTTTACCAGGAAAGCTAAACGCTTGTATGGTGTTACCGACATAAGGTAATAGTGCCGAAAGGCAAATAGTTACAACGATTAAAAATTTTCAAAAAATCCTGTTTTGAATTAATTATATAACAAAAATGGGGCTGTGTAAGCTACAGGAAAACAGACAGTGAGGTTTTTAGAAGGCAAACCATAGATGCAGAAATCAAAAGGAGTATGTTAATGTTAGGTGTTGAAGAACAAGAGAAAGGTACATTTGTTAGGAAATAACAAACATGCTTAGAAAGCAAAAGCGGTCTAGCAGCGGAGGAAACTTCCTAAGGTGATAGAATAGAGGGAATCTCCTTTTAAGATGAATGTAAGGGATCATATGGGGTTTGAACAACCCTGTTTGTCTCACCAGGGAGTTTTCATGCTCCGTGACTTCATACTTTTCCACCAGGTCAACACAGAACTCATAAATGCTAGGAATCTCCAGCACCTCATTAAGAATACAAGTGGGGGTTCGCCAAGGGAATCCAGAAATAATTTTTAATATTCTGGACTGGGATCTGCTAACAATCTGAAAGATTGTTCGCGGAGCTGCAATCCAGACATGGAGACCATAGGTCAAGACAGGTCTTAGACAAACCTTGTAAAGGATAAGTCTCAGTTTTTTGCACAAGGGAGAACCCTGAGCAATGAGATGGTGGAGGGCCCCTGCGGCCGCACGAGTCTTTTTGACCCGGTCGAGAATTGCCGGTTTCCACGAGAGTTTTCTGTCCATGACCACGCCCAGATATCGTATTTGATTTTCCCAAGGAATCGATGTATTATTTATTTTCAACTTGGCAATAGTGAGATTTTCTTTCAAGGTGAAGATAATGGCCTGAGTTTTAGCAGGGTTTACAATCAAACTCCAGGATTCAAAGTAGAAGGTTATACGATCTAGATGTAATTGAATATAACGGGTGGCAATACCGGGTGATTTATGTGAACAGAAAATTAACGTGTCGTCGGCGTACATGGCCAGTTTAGTATGTTTTGACGTTGGAATGTCATTAACATAAATGTTAAAGAGAATTTGGCCCAAGATGGAACCCTGAGGAACCCCCGCGGAGACAGGGAGATTAACGGATTTGTGTCCGTTAATGGAAACAAACAATTCCCTTTCAGACAGGTAGTCGAGAAGAAATTTCAACAATCTCGTGTCAAGTTTATGTTCAAACAGTTTATAAATCAGGCCATGGTGCCAGACCGTATCGAAAGCTTTTGTGAGGTCGAGAAAGACCGCCGGAACAACCCTCTTGGTGTTTAATTGATGGGTAATTATTTGGGAGAAACGAACAATTTGATGGGTGGTAGAGTGTTTAGCTCTAAAACCAAACTGCTGGTTTATGAGAATATCATTTTGTTTGAGAAAATTCAATAAATGAATTTGAATGCATTTCTCCAATAATTTACCCATGATGGGTAACAGGCTTACAGGTCTGTAGTTTTCTGGAGACTTATGGTCTTTCCCAGGCTTGGGAATTGGAACAATCCTGGCGATTTTCCAGGCCTTTGGAAAATAGACGAGATTAAAGGCAGAATTGAATATGTAATAAAGCTGCAGTAAAATTTTGGAGCTAGAATTTTTTAGCATTATTGCAGAGATGTGATCATGGCCAGGAGCCTTGTTATTCTTTAAATCTCTGATTAGACCTGCAATGACAGGAGGAGTTGCCAAAATCACTCTGTCGTCAGGGAGAGAAGTACGAGAAAGCAAGGTAATAGTATCATTTACCTTGCTGAGATTGTGAGATTTAGAAAGATCGGCATTTGCAAAAGCGTTTGCGAAGGTTTTTGCAAAAAGTTCAGATTTTTGTGCGTCAAGAGCGATAGGGGTGAAACTATCTTTTGAAGTTAGATCTGGAATTTTATTTTTTGAGGCTGTAATAATTTTGAAGTTATTCCAAAACGTAGGATCTGTTTTGTTAACTTTAGAAAGTCTAGAATGCATGAGCTCCTGCTTATATTTAAATGCTCTACTTTTGATTTCTTTGGAAATCTGTTTAATGAAATCCAAGAAAATACTACAGTCAGTACGTTGCAAATCTCGTCTAAATTTCCGTCTGAGTCTAACCAGAGCGGACAAAAGAGGGTCATCAGAGAGGTAAGCTCGATTAGATTTCTCGGTGAATAGGGAAGCCTTCTTGAGACAAGTTTGAAGGAAATGACTCAAGGATCTGACAGACGCATCCACGGCAGCGCGGTTAGATAGAAAACCGGTTAATTTGAATGAATTTGTTTGATTTTTATATTCCTCCCAGTCGTACGTGACTTTGACGTTTGGAGAGAATATATTAGTGTTCAGGGGTTTTAACTGAACAGGACTATGATCACGTGGGAGCAAGTCCACAAGCGTGCATTCAAAATCCGTCGAGGCCTCTAAAAGAAAGATGTCAAGGGTGGACGAGACTCTATTATTCTTTCTATAAGTAGGTTGGGGAGGGAAGAATATTCTGTATTTTGCACTCAAGGAGTGATTGTACAGAATTTTACCGTTGCTGTTTGGACGAATGTTTCCCCATAATGTGTGTTTGGCGTTTAAATCACCGCCGAGAATATAAGGATGTCTGAGTCTGGAAATGACATCAAGGAATCTAGGATTTAACGGATTGCTTGGAGGGTTATAGGCCGCCACCAGGGTAACCCCGAGGGAAACAAGTCGTACACAAACAGCTTCGGTTTCTTGGAAAGAAGGAAGATCGATAACATTGAATTTCAATGAATTCTGTACCAGAATCATAACGCCTCCATCCTTTTTTCCACCGGGAGGTCTATCAGATCTTACCGTCCTATAACCGGAAATGAAAAAAGCCTGATTGGGTTGCAGCCAAGTCTCAGTGATTAACGCGACATTAATGTCGTTTTGCTGAAGGTACAGAACCAAGTCTGTATATTTGTGAAAAATGGAATTTGCATTCCATAACAGAATTTTGGGCAAGTTTAAGGGTGAGAAAAGGAATTTGCAATTTGCATAAATGCAAAGAATTGCTCCGTTTCATTATTACAGGTTTTGAGCCTTTCGAGTAAAGTTTTAGCAGCAGTCAACATCTTGTTGATGTTGCAGATAGATGCAATTTGGCTAAAAATGGCCAAAGTCTCTTCAACTGGAGATTGATTCAGAGAATTCGTAAAGTTAGGCTTTTGAAAATCCAGATTAGGTTGGGAATTCGAATTCAAGTTTGGATATGGTGTATTTTGCTTGTCAGCGAGAAGCGCGTTGCTATATGAGACCATGGGACGTCTCACTGCCTCAACTACAGACCTGTGGGGGGCCGCAGAAAACATTGTTGGTTGCATGGGCGGAACATTTCTCTTTGCTCTTTTTTCTAGGTAGTCTAGAAGAGCAGGGCATTTGGAGAAATTTGCAGTGTGTTCTCCCTTGCAATTAACACAGGTCGGTTTCTCGACCGTTTGAGAGTGGCAATCAGCCGAAGAATGTGCTCCCGCGCACTTGACGCATTTGGGAGGATATCCGCAGTTTGTGGAAGAATGCCCAAAGGCCTGACACCTATAGCATTGAGAGTAGTTAACACGAGATTGGTATTTGTCCCAGTAGATCCTGGTGTAAAACAGGTAGGACACCTTTCGAACCCTGTTCAAGGTAACTCCGTTGGGAAAAGACACCTTATAAATTGAATAAGGGGAATCGAGGTTACGCCTACCCCCAATGGGGATGCAAGAGACCGGGTTTATGTCATTATCCCTGAGCTCCGCAAGGATATCCTCAGGGTCCATCTTAGGGAGACCCTTCAAAGTTGCCGAAAGCACTTTCTCGTCGTTGATAGTGAAAGTGTGAAAAGGAAGCTTAGCTTCCTGCAATTTAACTTTCAAATCTTTGAAGTGTTCAGTAGAATTCAGCTGAACACGAACGCGAGTGCCAAGAAATTTCAATTTAAACTCTTTGCCGTACGACGCGGCAAGAGTTTTGGTTAATTTGGGAATATTCCCGTCAAAGTTAGAGATGTACAGCGGGGGGGGGGGGGGGCTTGGTCACAGTTTTGTGAGCCACCGTAGGAGTACGAGGTGACCCTGTGGGGACAGGGTCATTTTTATTTTGCAGGTTAGCTGGAACGTTGCGCAGCGACGGTCCGCCACGCCGAACGTTGGGTTTAAGGGGGGGGGGGAAATCCCCGGCATCAAGCCGAAACGAATTCAAAACAGCAAACTTGTTGGCGACGGGAACGTTTGGAAGATCCCCAAGGTTGGGGTCGTCCATGTCGTCTTTGTCTCGAGTCAACACGAGGGAAGAGGGAGAGGTAGAAAAACCCTGCTCAATAGCAGTTTTTTGCTTCTTATTTTCGTGTAACGAAGGACTAATTTCCCCCGGAGGTGACCAAGAGAGAGACTGAGAAGTTGTTGCTAAGGGAATTTCGTCACCGGCCGACGGCAAAACGATATCAGATTCGAATTCTAAATCATCAATTTTATTATTTTCCCCCGAGGGGAGTGAATCTTTGGAAGAAGAACTATTCTTTAAGAGTTTGTCCGAGAGGTTCAAGAGGGGAGCTACTGGGACGAACAAATCAGAATCCGGAGAAATATCTCTCGCATATGAGACCTCGCTAGGAAGCGGGGGAGCGAAATTCACAGAAAAGTCAGAGTGAAGGAAAGCATCCTCCGACGGAAAGCCGCCGCTACCATGCTCGGACACAGAAGGTGCGGATAGAGTCCGCGAAAGAGACAGCCTGCCAGATTTACATTTATCTTCCCTTACCTTTGTTGACTTGATTTGGGGGGAAGATGGGGAAATGAGTTGAGAACCTTCCAAATTTGCAGGGCCGATGGCCACTGCGACCGAAGATGAAGCAGACGAAGTGCAAGCGCCTCCCTCCGCAGAATCCCTTCTCCTTTTGACTATGGTAACCCTTTCGATCCTGGTGGAGGCCAGGTTAGGTAGTCCGGATGTCGAGAACCTGGTAGCCACACTGGAACCCAGTGGGGCTTTCTTAAACACTTCACTTTTCCTCCTTACATTGGGTCTCTTAAGAATAGGAGGAGGAGCAGCTGACCGGTTGTCCGCCACGTGGCCGAACAAGCGAAAAATAAAGTTAATTCACTCCCGTCGGAAAGCAGGGGCACGAGAAAGATTTTAAACACGCGCGAGAAACGCGAAAGAACACTGTAGTAATAGAGAGATCACTATTCAAAGAATATTTTAAGAATTGAAATCAATCAAAGAAATACTAAGACCGTTGCTATACTGTATGCGGAGCGCACGACGGAACGACCGCTCACGACGCACGCAGACAGCAGAATGGACGAAAACGATTGTAACGTTTTTTGTTTTTTTTTTTTTTTTTTTTTTTTAAGAAGAAAATAGGTAGGACTGTACCTAGCGGCTTTTATACCGCTTTACCAGTGAATAGTTAGAATGTAAGAGTGGGATTACCTTCTTAAAGTAATATTACCATAGGGCAAATTAAGTAGAAGAGGGTAAAAATTTGCAAAAATGCCCAGAACGGAGCTATGAAAATAGCGAAGAAGTAGTAATGTAGCTAGGAATCCACATGCAGGAAATAGCAATACAATAAGCAGATGCAAAAGTATTTGGATCATGGCAGAAAAAGAAAGCCGGTTAGAGTCAGATGAAGAACAGCAGTATAAGAAAAATTTAAAGGTTGTCGTAACGTGTATGGAAATTAAGGTGGTCTAAGGTGATAAAAATGAAGCGGAAATCTTTTCTTGATTTTGTACGGTATCAAATTAATTTTGTACGTACCGGTGGAGCGGACCAGAGGGTTCAAGTGATCATCCACCTCGTACTTTTGAATGTTTTCAACGCAGAAATCATAGAGACTAGGAACCTCAAGAAGTTCGTTTAGCACACATGTAGGAGTGCGATGTGCAAAACCAGAAATGATTTTGAGGATGCGGGTCTGTGTTCTACTCGCTTTGAGAAAGTTGGAGTGCGCCGACGCAATCCATAAATGAAAGCCATATGTCAGGACTGGTCGGAGACAGACCTTGTATAATGTAATTTTCAGGGTACGGCACAGGGGAGAACCCTGACCAATCAAACCGTGGAGAGCCCCTGCAGCAGCCCGGGTTTTTTGAACCCTATCTAGAATTGCCTCGCGCCAATTTAGTCTAGAATCAAAAACCACCCCCAGGTAACGAATGTTTTTCGCCCAGGGTATGGGAGTACCATTTACCGTAAGATTTATAAGGGATGGAAATCTACAGAGAGTAAACAGTATGGCCTGGGTTTTAGCTGGATTCACCAGGAGGTTCCAGGATTTGAAGTAGGCAAAAACCTGATCCAGATAATCCTGGAGATGACAAATAGCAATGCTGAGAGATTTATGGCATGCGAAAAGCAAAGTGTCATCCGCATACATGGCCAGTTTGCAATGTCGACTGGTTGGTATGTCGTTAACATAGATGTTAAAAAGTGTAGGGCCCAGAATCGAGCCCTGGGGCACACCCGCAGATACCGGGTAGGTGGAGGATGCGCGACCATTTATAACCACGAGCAGCTCCCTGTCCGAGAGGTAGCTAAGAATAAATTTTAGCGTGAGGGAATCAATGCCCGCGCTGTGTAGCTTATAAATTAACCCCTTGTGCCAAACCGTGTCGAACGCCTTGGTAAGGTCAAGAAAGACTGAAGGAACAAACCTTTTAACATTTAGCTGATGTGTTACAAGCTGAGCAAATCTAATCAGCTGATGGGTGGTAGAGTGATTAGCTCTGAACCCGCACTGTTGGTTAATTATGAAGTCCTTATCAGAAAGGAATTTTTGCAGTTTCTTGAATATGCATTTTTCCAGCAGTTTACTAAGGACCGGAAGTAGGCTGATGGGCCGGTAGCTGTCAGCCAGCTTGTGATCTTTCCCTGGCTTGGGAATGGGTACAACTCTAGCGAGTTTCCATTTTAAAGGAAAATAGGCAATATTATAGCATGAATTAAAGATATAGTACAGTTGAATAATAATTTTTTGGCCAGTATTTTTAAGTGTGATAGCTGAAATTCTGTCGTGGCCAGGGGCCTTATTATTCTTAAGATCCCTGATCATGCCAGCAATTTCAGTGGGAGAAATGAGAATCTTTCTATAGGAAAAGTCAGTAGATGAGTTTAGTACGGTTTGATAACAGTTTTCCACCACGGTATTGTGCGGTGAATGTAGATTACCAGGACAGGAAAAGGAACTCGCAAAAGTTTTTGCAAAGATTTCAGCTTTGTCTTGGTCCAACGTGACCGGCAGAACGGAATCAGCAGTATTTAAGGGTGGCAACTTTGTTGAAGTGCCAATTATAATTTTAAAATTCCTCCAAAAGGTGGGGTCAGACTTATTGGTTTTGGAGAGTCTAGTTCTTATGAGCTCCTGCTTATATTTGTAAGCTCTGTTTTTTATCTCTTTAGAGAGATCCTTGATGTGATCAGCAAAAAAGCTATCACCGGTACGTTGGAGGTCCCGCCGTATTTTCCGCCTCAGCCGGACGAGCGAAGAAAGGATCGGGTCGTCCGGTAGGTGGGGGCGGGAGGATTTTTGAGTGTAAATGGCTGCTTTCTTCAGACACGCATGAAGGAAGGAGCAAAGAGATCTTATGGAGGCATCAATAGAGGCACAGTCATTTAGGTATCCAGTGATTGGAAAGTTGTTGGTTAAATCTTTAAATTTAATCCAGTCGTATATAACCATGATGTCAGGAGAAAAAAGTGGCTCCACTTTTGGGGCCAGCAGCACCGGACTGTGGTCTACTGGCAGCTGTTCGAGCAACGAGCAGTCAAAATCACAAGGCGTATCAGCGAGAAAGAGGTCAATGGTAGAATTTGCAACGTATGTTCCATTAGGGGTTCGACACGTAGGTAAGGGTGGGTAAAACAATCGGTACCTGGCTTTAATCAAGTGGTCAAAGAGCACGGTACCGTTTAGATTGGCTCGATAATTATTCCAGGCAGAGTGTCTAGCATTTAGATCACCGCCGAGAATAAGTGGACTTCTCAGTCTAAAGATAGAGTCGAGAAGACGAGAGCTCAGTTTGATTTTGGGCGGATTATAAAGCGCCACCACGGTTAAACCAGGGGAGGTAAGCCGTACGCAGGCTATATCGACACCCTCGACAGAGGGAAGATCGATAATGCTATAATCAAGCGAACTTTGTATCAAAATGAGAACGCCACCCCCGCGGCGAAGGGAGCTGCTCGTGGATCTATCGGCACGAACCACATTGTAACCTGACATGAAAAAAGATTGCTCAGGCTTTAGCCATGTTTCTGTTAATATTGCAATATTTATGTGGTTTTGTTGCAGGTATAAGACTACATCAGTGTAACGACGCAAGATGGATTTTACATTCCAAAGAAGTATTTTGGGGTATTTCCTGCCTACGAAAATGAGGCAGATACTTGCATAAAGGCAATAAATTGCTCTGATTCAGTTTTACACAATTTAAGTTTGTGCAGCAGGTTTTTTGCTGCAGCCAGAATTTTGTCGACATTGCAGATGGCAGCAATCTCTTTAAAAATCATCATGGTCTCTTCTCAGTAGGCTGGTTTGGAGCCACAGAATTTAAATTATTGCTACTGTTCACCAGAGTAGGCAAAGGGGCAACTTTATTAGGTGCAAGCACACTGCTGTAGGAGACGCTGGGTCTCCTGATAGAAGTATCAACAGATCTATGCGGACCAGTGGAGAACGGAGCAGGAAGCTGCATGGCAGAGACAGCGGCGTCAGGTGAAGGACGTTTGGATCTCTTTTCGAGATAGCTCAGCAGAGCTGGGCATTTGGAATAATTGGCAGTGTGTTGACCCTGACAGTTGACACAGACAGGTTTTTCAATGATAGCAGAAGAGCAGTTGGAGGAAAGATGCGGACCCGCACATTTGACACACTTGGGCTGATAGCCGCAATTCATGGATGAATGGCCGAAAGCCTGACATTTAAAGCACTGGGAGTGACTGGTCTTTGACATGAATTTGTCCCAGTAAATCCTGGTGTAGAACAGGTAAGGGACTTTCCTGATCTTATTCAAGGTTTCACCATTTGGGAAGGTCACCTTATATATGCAATAGGGGGAGTCGAGGTTTCTTTTCCCACCGATCGGAACGCATGAGACAGGTCGCAAGTCATGGAATTTCATTTCCTCCATTAACTCCTCTGGGTTAATACGAGGAAGCCCCTTAAGGGTAACAGAAAGGACCTTGTCGGCGTTAACCGTGAAGGTATGAAAAGGTAGCTTAGCCTCTTCGAGCTTTGATTTTAGATCACGGAAGTGATCAACAGAATTCAGTTGGACTCGAACTCGAGACCCCAAAAATTTGAGTTTGAACTCTTTACCGTACGACTCCGTAAGTGACTTGGTGAGTCGTGGAATATTCCCATCGAAATTAGAAATGTAAAGAGGAGGAGGCTTAGAGAACTGCCTCCTTTCACGGTTCACAGAACGTGGGTTAGGGTAAGCGTCCGAGCTGGACTGAGAAGGGGGGACAGCTTGACTACCAGCAGCTGAAGGGGAATTCCCCTTACCCAGAGAGGGGTTGGAGAAGGTGTCCCGTAAAGAGGGACCCCCACGCCGAAGATTAGGCTTGAGTGGGGGGAAATTTTCAGAATCAATACTAAATGAACCAAGAAGGTTGAATTTATTATGGGTGGGGACATCAGGAATGGATACCATGTTGGGTATCATGTTGTTGTTTGAGCTAGAAGCTGTGACCGAGGGGTCAGAGTTTTTGCTGAATTTTAACTTCTTCGCCTCAGGCAAATGTTTGTTTCCGTTGCTAGGCGGAGATCGCCTAGCGGTCGAAACTACCGTAGCCGGGGGGGAGGGAAACGAAAGTACGTTGCCGGGAGGACCCGTACATATATTCAAATTCAAATTCGGATTTCTACCGTTATTGTTTAATTCGAAGGTAGCATCCAGCAAGTGTTGGGGATGGGAATGGTCCCCCGCAGGGGGGGGGAAGAAGAGACGAAGCGTCAGGGGCTAAAACAGCCGAGGAGCGGGGATCCCTGAGGGAGGAATCCCAATTTTTATTTTTTAGAGAATGCCCAGGAGTAGGCGAGGAAGGGTCAGATTTTTCCTCCGGAGAAAGATAGAGATCAGAATCAAGCACATCAAGCGGGATAGCAACAGAAGGGGCAGAAACCGCACGAGAGAGGGCGGCGGAGCTGCCAGAAGAAAAATTTACATCGCTTACCTTTGCTTGATGCGCAATTAAGGGGGGAGGACTCTCAACACGAGACAGGTTACTGCAGCTCGCAGTCACGCAAGTAGGAGGAGACGAGACCTTCGGGCTCGCAGCAGAAGAAGGCTTCTTCGAGAAGATATTGACCCTTCCAATCCTTTTGGTGGTGGGTAGAACTAGATCCAAATTTGATCTCCGGTTCGCTTCACTGCCTGCCAGTGGAGCTCGTCGAAAACAGTCGCTCTTCCTTCTCACATTAGGCCGCTTGCCGAGCACAGCCGATGAGCGGTTTTCAGCCACGTGGGAGGATGAGCGGAGAATAAATCACCGTATTCACAGCGCACAAAGAGTCAGCAGTGAGGTTAAACACACAAGGTCGTAAACAGACCAAAAAGGCAAAATCGCGCACAGCAGAAAGCGATGAATAGCGCGAGAAAACCGCAGAAAAGAACTTGGGAAAATCCCACAGAAGTTTAGGAATTCAAGATGGCCGCTAGAATCCAGAGACTGCGCGATAACGGAACGTCCGCGCGCAACGGGAGCCAACAGCAGAATGATGTACTCTTGTGAAGCTCGGAATTGTGCGGTTTGAAGCTCGGAATTGGACGAAAACGATTGTAACGTACAAAAATCACCCCTATGGAGTCGGGAGCGCGGACCTTAAAGAGAGCCCTTCGTGGTCCCAGCTCGAATGCGCTTCACTGATTGGCCGCGCGCAGCTCCTCGAGACGAGGCCCATCGTTTTGGAACGGGGACTTATGACTCGAAGTTTTTGAAATCTGCATTTTTCGTGTTTCTCATTTTTGACTACCAAAGTTTGCAATGGAACGATTTGAAAATGCTATCAAATATGTGGCCTGGTACCCGAAATGTGCCAGACTTTTTTCAGACTTTTCAATTGTCAATTTTACACGGCTCGGATTTGCCTTGCATTGTATAATTACCGTAGGTTTGAACAATGTTACTCTCCCGATTTCGTGACAGTTCCGTGGGCAAGTCCATGGGAAATGAAACGTTCTAGACTTCAATCATAGAATATAAAATAATTAAGGTCACCTCCATCTTTCAAGTGCTAACACACACTTTTTACTCTATCATATTCTAACTGGTGTTAAGACAAATTGAACGACCTATGATTATATAACATTAAACCTTCAAAGTACACCTGTTCCAAAGTACGCGCTCCCGACCCTATCGGGGCCCATTTGACCACATAACTAGGGTACGTCGTGATTTTTGTACGTTACATTGTTTTCATACAGTCGGGTTCGAGAATTTTGCTAGTACGTTATTTGAAATCGTTTCACTTCAGTTTGTGCGATTAACGTAGATTACGTGCACCAGATGAGATACATTTATATAGAATCGTCACGTCGATTTCATTTTGCTGTGATGTCTCCGAAAAGATTGAATATATCTCGATCGCCGCGAAAATCGCGGAGTCACTTAACTCTTAAACAGAAGCAGACATTCCAACGATTCTTTAGCATTTTCACCACGCAGAGACAAAATTAATTTAATTAATTCAAAATTGTATTTTTAGTTAACACCTAATTATTTATTTTACACAGTATTTTTAGTAAGTTTTTTAGTGTTTTTGATGCTTGGCCAGCTTTTCGGCGTTTCGAAACACCGTTTGTCGAAACCTGTTGCTTCGAATACAATTTGTAACAATTATTTTTATATGGAAAAGGTCTGCGTACTCCGATTTTGATGAAAATTCAATATGTTACAGATTTCGACATTTTGAACAACTTTTTCATTTTTCAATGTAGAGTGGTCGCTTGTAGTTTGTAAGATATTTGCAAAAAACAATCGCGAATACTGGCAACGTAAGCCTGTCCCGGTGCGGCGTTTGTTTACATTTTGACGTTGTAGAGATGAGAGAGAATACGGGGGGGGGGGTGGGGGCGGGAAGGGAAATTCTACCCATGATTGTCGTATAGCGTGTCGAAGTTCTTCTTTACTACTCGGCTCGGTCGGCGCGGTGGACACAGCCATAAATCAGAAAAGCAAGTCTCCCTTGTAAATTGTCCCGCCAGAGACCGGCGTTTAGACAACTCACAAAGGTTTACTGTAGTTGGCTTATTTTCGTAAAGAATTTTTAGCGGTTTTACACTGATATACGTGGTCGTCGGGTTACCCGGCCGTGTTTATTGCATTACTATTGTGCTTAGAGCTCGAGGCTCGAGCTGGCTTAAGCAATTAATCGTTTCTTCTGACCTACAATATTTTCGTTCTCCATGATTTTTTAAATTTGATAAATATGAAATTGATATAATACCTCATACAATACTTAAATGTGTAGTAATTGGTTAGATACCGGCATATCTGATAGTGTAAACAATTATTTAAATAATAGTAAATAATAGTACACCAATTTTTAGTGGCGCCGCAGAGGCGCCACTCGACCGCTAAGGGTTAAATGCAGATACTAGTTACAAATCTATCCGAAGCTTCGGATACAAAAGTAGCTAATTAACCGCTTCGTTCTCATGGACGTATTACGCCGCGATGTCGAAACAAAGGCGTCAATATATAATTTCTCCTCTATTAAAATCATTAAGGAAAGAGATGCCATTCAATTTAGTTTCTATTTCTTGTAATCGACGTCGACATTTTTTAATTTGCACAAAGATCCGCAGTCTATCCGTGACACATCGGGCGGGTGCCCCGAGCGTGACTCCACTCCATCGGAAGCGTTCGGAGAGAAGCGGACAAGTTCGAGCGAACGCAGAGTCGAATCTCCGATATCGCGATAACTCGCTCTCTTCTTCTATCGAAAGAACTTTCGATACAAATGAAATAAATTATTGAAATTTGTAATCTTTTGTGGCAGCTAATTTCCTACACTCGCCACAAGATGGACAGATAGTCATGCAAAGACCTTTCTCGCTGCTACCTGATCCGTCACCGATTTGTATATATACAGTTTTAAACCGTCTAACGATATCGGAGCGTCTCAGGTAGGGCCTGCTGGGTAGCTTTACCGATGAGTCCCCTAGCGGGTCCACGACTGGTCAGTACCGACAAACTTTTTTATGCATTCCGTCGCGATCCAGGAAGCGGTCCTTGCAGCGACCCGTGCAGCGACCCGTGCAGCTTTTGGGTCGCTGCACGGGTCGCTGCAAGGATTCTCACCGCCGGGTCGCCAACCCGATGAATTCTGTGTTAAAATCAAAGAACTTTCGATAGAAAAGAGATAGAACGATGATTTTTTTTTAAAATTAAAGCTCAAACTTTGCAGAATATAGGGAAAGTAGGGAGATTATAGTACGAACGTTTTTTAACCTCGACAAAATTCGTTAAACCAGCACAATTTTAGTAAAACTATGATTTTCACAATACCACGAATGGAAAAGCTTTTTTTGCAACATGCTGTACATCATTTCCCGTAGATTCTTCCACGCTTATTTCAAATCTCGTCTCAAAATTTGTCTACCACCTCAGTATTTTGCAAAAACTCGAATTTTTTGTCAACAAAACTAATGAAATCATTTTTTTTTTTTAAATGCGATTGAGCTACACTTTTTTCGGTGGTTTTATTCGGAAAGCATTGGGCTATTGCAAAATTATTTTTTCAATCTCGACCATTAACTGTATGGAGCCGAAAAATTTAAACTAATTCTTTTTCTACGTCTTTTTCGATGAGCCGTCAGAGTGATTTAAAGGGCCTAGCCGAATAAGATCATCAAAACTGCCCTTGGAGGTTTTTCAGTGGTTATTGAACCATTCGAAAGCTGACCAAGAAAAACCCCTCTGAGCAAAAATTCAACCCCCTAAATTACCCGTAAGGGTAGTTACCGGGTTAAATTAGATTTTGCGCTCTTCTGCGCATTTTCCGGTCTCAATGCGCTTTAAAAATCTGAAAAAAATGTGACATATTTTGTATCGTAAGACGCATTTTTGAGAATTTTTTCAGATTTTTTTGTTGCAAACTGTGGTCGTAAAAAATGATAAACCCCCCCAAAAAATACGGAAAAATATTTTTTTCTCCAAAATATGAAAACATGCCATTCTAGTGTTTGTTTCCCTGATAAATTACTATAACAGGCAGTGTTGTCAATTTTTTTTCTGAATTTTTTATTGTGGTTACATCATTGTCAAAAACATTAGCAGTCGGTAAATTGTGCCGTGATTGGTAGTGATCCTCGACATTTTTATACTACTTGACGTCCTGTATTTTTTTTAAATATGTTATGTATCATAATTGTCAATGAAAAGCATGATTTAATTAATTTTTCGGCGCGACGGCTGTGGTAGGACTAGGGAAACCCACAACCTGATAGACTCGATTTCTGCCGTTCCCGAGGCTGGAGAGAGTGAGGGTACGCTCGGACACAGAATTTGGCTACGGCTAGGCTCCTGCAGCCAGATTCTGTGTCTGAAAGTCGTGTGGCCTTCACACCCCTAGCGGCCACACATACATGTACATACTACGTAGCGTGCACTATCGAAGTCAACACATTGAGACTACGGGCGCGCTGCTGTGGTAGGACTAGGGAGACCCACAACCCGATAGACACGATTACTGCCGTTCCCGGGGCTGGAGAGAGTGAGGGTACGCTCGGACACAGAATTTGGCTACGGCTAGGTTCCTGCAGCCAGATTCTGTGTCTGAAAACCATGCGGCCCGCACACCCCTAGCGGCCACACATACATGTACTACGTAGCGTGCACCATCGAAGTCAACACATTGAGACTTCAGGCGCGCGGCTGTAGTGGGACTAGACAGACCCAACCCGATAGACACGATTTCTTTCAGTGACGTTCCCGGGGCTGTTCTATATGGATAGATTAATAACAGGTCATTGCTATTGAGCTTGAAGTCGACACTTTCTCGACCAACACGTGTTGACTATAATTTTCAAATCACCAACTGCTCAAATCACTCGACGAAGTCGGGCCACTCTCGGGCCGTCTGATGTGTCATGGATAGACTGCGGATCATTATGCATTTATAGCAAAATTGAGTAGATGAAATTGATAGTTGTTGGAAAATTCTTAAAATTGAAGATGTCAATATATGATTTCTCCTCTATTAAAATCATTAAGGGAAGAGATAACATTCAATTTAGTTTCGGACAGAAGCGGACAAGTTCGCGGGAACGCAGAGTTGAATCTCGGGTATCGCGATAACTCGCTCGCCCGAACTTGTCCGATTCTTTCCGAACCCGCCCGACGACGTCGAGTCACTCCCGGGCAGCACGAAACCACGGGGCAGCTCGAAGCACTCGGGCAGCCCGAAGCGCTTCAACCGAAGTATATAAAGTTTCTTTTCCCATCTACGACACTTTTTTTCTGCATGACGACGTTTCAATACTCTAAACCTACCGAGCCTTAAAAGTAACTGAGAAATGTTTCTTTGTGTAAAAATGATAAGATTGATTTTATTTAGACTTTGTGCAGATAAATTAATATTTATTTAAATTACATACTACATACTATTAGGTCGTTCGGAAAGTTATTTCGTTTTCTCCTTTGCCGAAGAAATAATTAACATTCAATTTGGTTTCCATTTCTTGCAATCGATGTAGTGAATTTTTATTTTGCAGAAAGATTCGCAGTCTAGTAATAACAAATGGAAGCATTGTCATCCCTACACGAAAAATGAAGTTACTTTCCAAACGACCCAATAGTATCCAGTACGTAATTGAAATAAATATTAATGTTGTCGGTAAAAAGAAGAGTGCTGCTGCTGCTACTACACATTTGTTCAATAGAAATTTTCTTTACCGATATCTTAATGTGGAACATTCACTTTAGTTCGACCAGCTCTGTTTCACCGCACCGGCGAGAGCCCCACTAGTACAAGACCTGTACGGCATTCGAAACATTAGTGCGACCGTGTTGCCCTCTTACGGCGATGCAGAATCGAGGAACGTTTTCGATGCAGCTTAGCGGCAGAACGCATCCAAAACGCGACATAGCTGCCTCGTGCAGTCCTGGTTATCTGGGTATGTGTCATTTTTGGCTGAAATGAATAGTTTTCGAGATATTCGTGAAAAACTGCAGTTACTATACATAGAATTTTGTGTATACGTGCACGTCCGTGCTGTGCGTGTGTGTCAGGACGATGCCACCTCTTGTCAACTGTTTTTACAGATATACATATTACGACGTTCGTTGAACGGTCTATGTACCGCGAGAACTTTTTAAAACGTACGATGATGAAGAGTGAATACATATTACGATAATACCACACACACCCATCCAGTGTTTCTGAGAAGAAGAGGTTGTCAGATTAAACAATATAAAATCAACTGAGACCATTAACAATTTGTTTAACTATTAAATGCGATAATATAATGAAAAATAATTGTGTAAAGCTTCATATCTTACCGAAAATTCCTTAGTTAAGCGGAAAAGCCAATTGTATGGATTTAATTAGGCTTTAGAATGGATCGATGTTTAATATTCTGCATTCGCGTCGCCATTGATACTCAATCAAATGTTCCATAAACACTTCGCCTGGCACATTTCTTGATCGGAAGAAATTTTTCGCCGGACGCCACGTGGCTTCAATTCTTTGGGTGTGTGTACCATCTTCAGCAACGAAACGATGTTCCGGGTCACTATGATTCACAACTTTATGTATATATCCATTGTTGGAAAGGATATTGTATGCTTTCCACGCATCTGTATGGATTTCTGTGCCTTCCATTACATGGGCTTTTATAATTGGCAACAACGTATCGGTGTTTCTCAAATTATTTGGACACACAACTGCTCGAAAACCTTCGGAATCATTTTCTATCATTCCTAGAATCCAATGTCCGTCAATTTGTCTTCCGCGATTATATTTCCTCTTACCAAATTTGCTTCCGTCAATTTGGACAATTTTTGCGGACCCGCCAATTCGCCAGCGAAGTTCCTCCCGACAGAAATAATCATCGACAATCATATTCCGACAAAAATTATACCAGTCACAGATGGTTGCATGGCTAATTATTTGTTCTCCATCTGTGAATTCTTGAGCCTCCCTTTGGCATTTTTCATAGCTTTCTGCATGGGCAAAAACTGTACATTATACTAAACATTTTTGATAATGGTACATGTGAATTTTCAAACCATGGTTTCAAACCTTTGGTCATAGTAACTTCGTGCTGTGCATTCTTGGTTTTACATCGGAAAGTACCGAGTCCATTGCGATGTAAATGTAGAGTAGGGTGGACCTTATTTTTCGACTTTCGAATTTTTTTCGGGAGACCCCCTAGAATTGTGACACTTGACGCAAAAATAATTTGTGGAAACTTTGAAATCGATCGGATAACGGGAAGTGATGCCGCATCGACTTTGAAATTTTTTAAATTTTCTAACTCGATTTTCTCCACTGTAGTATATCACTAGTATATATTTTTATATATCGTTGAATTTGTCTTTTCACGCACTATAATAATGTAGAAACAAAATGTAGCATTGTTACGTCCCGCGAGTTGATTTTTGTGATTTAGGGTAATCACGAGCACGCGGATCAAGACGACAATTTTAAATTCAGCTTTAGGGTCCACACGGCAACTATAACCGTGTCTAACCCGGGTCACGACGCAACGGCTCACTATGCGATTTACAAATACACTCACCGGTCTTAGCCCAGACAGTAGTATTATTCGCCGATGACGCGCAGTAGTATCAGCCGGTCTACTCCCGACCCACTCGTCTACGCGCGTGGGGTGTTTCCTTCTACATCCGACTGTGACGTAGAATCAGGAGGCTGCTTTTCTCTGGTCGGCTCTGCTCGTGGTCGATCTCGTTCGTAGGTGATGATGTCGCGGGTGACCGTAGGGAGAGCGCGAACACCGAGTAATTTTGTGTATCGGTCTTTAGGAGACGTTTCCGACGTAAATTCGCGTGCGAGCTTTCGCAGTTGATATTTTCGACCGGCGCGACGCACAGTGGGCCAGAATGGCTCGGTAGCTGTTCACGCCTATTTCACCATTATTTCAAAATTTAAAGGCCATGTTATATAGGTCGTTGAATTCGTCTTGGCGTCAGCTATAATGTTATTAAATAAAAAATATATAGTTATAAATAAACAATCAAGGTGACCACAATTTTTTATTAAAAAAAAATAATTCTTTAAATTTTTTATATTGAGATTCGTAGAATACAGATTACTGATTACTTTTTGTAGGAAACATTTTTTTGTCACACTGCCGGAAATGTCTGAAAAATCGTGTGAATATTGAATAA
The DNA here is from genome assembly GCA_916610235.2 of Lasioglossum morio. Lineage (NCBI taxonomy): Eukaryota > Metazoa > Arthropoda > Insecta > Hymenoptera > Halictidae > Lasioglossum > Lasioglossum morio. The sequence goes on from OU744334.1 coordinate 603,172, forward strand.
TAATTGAAAACTGGCTGTTTAGGCTTTAAAATATGAGTAATACATAATTTTTCAATGAATTAAGTTTATTACGTTTAATGAAATAACAAAAATGTGTTATTACTGTCTTATTTAAAGAATTACAAATATTCAAACAAGATTAAATGTTATATTTTACAAAGTTACTGACTATAATCAATTCATCGTACGGATTTTCGGCTTATAATTGTGTTTATCTATTAATAAACGAAAATCTATACTATAATTCCTCTTAACAAAGGTAAAATACAGGTTTTCAATATGGAAAATCTGCTGTGATGCTAAACTGCGTTGCTGTTGCTATGATCTCTCAAATACGAATGATTCAACTGAGCTAGCAATAAATTCGAATGTTTTTAATGGTCGAATAATATAAAAAATTCATGAGATAGGTTTGGGTTAGGCCTTTCATTCTTAAGAGCCGCTGAGTGGTCGTCATGCGTCTCGTGCAACGCGACTCGCCGCGGAATTGCGTGTCACGCGACGCTTCAAACCATCATAATTTCCGGGGTGGGACGAGGGGGGACGTGAACTTTACAGGATCTTTTAGAGGAAACTTTACTGAAAATGTTCCAGTTTGTTAGAGCACTATACTCTACTATACTTTTAACTTTTTTCTTTGTCAAAGGTGAAAGACTATGACGATTTTCCTTAGCTGACTAAGCATTATTTTATAAGCCTATATTCATTATTTATAAGCCTATCGTGCCCTACTGATTCATTTTGATACCTTCCACCCCCCCCCCCCCCCCCCCCACCACTCCGTACAATACAGAAGAGGAAAGAAATGATAAGGAGAGCGAAAACAGATGCTGTGGTCAGATATCGCGGCTTGGCGACTCGATATCGATCGTCGAAAGGATGTTGATATTACGAATATACAATAAAGACGAGGAGAGAAATGATAATGAGAGAGAGAGAGATGTAATTGGGTCAAAGGATGTTTATTTAAAAAATGATAAGCCGAATGAGAACAGAGATCCGATATCGCGACTCCCGCCGTCGACAGGATGTTTATATTATTATAAACATACCAGGCTCACGCAATACCAGGAAGCCGATCTTAAATGCAATACCTGGAAAACTAAAAATCCCCCCTCCCCCTCCCCTTCGCCTACGAACGGTGGCTTACGCAATACCATCATGAAAATTCCCCTCACCCCGCCCCCCGCAAAAATATGCTCGCGCTATACGGTAAGTTAGTATGGAACAGAACCTGCTGGTTCAGCTGCGTCGGTAAGGTAGGAATCTACCCACAATGATAATTAGTATTTAGAACCGGCATATATATCCTACTCGGGTTTCGCTCGGCGAAGAAGATTTTGGACCTCCGCACGGTATGCTACGTGGCTTCCGAGAAGCGTTTTCTCTCGCGAGCTCTGGTCTTATTTGTAGCGATAATCGTTGGGTTCGCCCTACGTGACGGCTAGCGCGACAGTGATCTTTCGCTATCGACAGCTAGACGCATCGATTCTTGTTCCCCCTACCCGAACCTTGCCGAAATTTCCCGAAGACGCACGTTAACCGCGTTCGACGGTTCCGACTCAGGAGCGGCTCGACGATGGTCCTTGGGCCCCGGACCTCAATCGCGACAAAAGCTCGACATTTTCTGGTTCGAGGGAGGCCTCTGCCTCTTTGGCTATCGCTGGCACCATCCTCGCTGGAACCCCTATTCTTTAGCGGGACGAGACGCTGTTGGGGACGCGAAACGATGCCTCGGCATCTTAGGGGGTTCCTGCCCTTCAGCGCCTCCGGGTTGGTTGACCGGGTGCTTCTCGATGCCAATTATGATTGCCCGTGCACGGGACTTCGCAACGTTGGCCATGGTTCTCGTCTTACGCCTCCTGTCGGTCATGCATCTTTCCTCCGGGAATTCCGAAGGTCGCGGTTCCGTTTCCGGGTCTGTTCTTCGGCCCTGGAACTTGCCGTACTCGGCACACGCTAGATGTCAGTACGCTGTTTATTTTCGTAACGGAATTTCGTCGGGGAACGCTCTTGAATTCGGTGGTTCGGTCTCGCGGCTCGTTATTTACCTGGTCTGGTCCTTCGTTAAATGTACTCGGAGTACGAAAAATACGGTGAAGTGACGTCGCAAATGTTGCAACGTCACAAGACAAAGACGTCCCGTTCTCGACTCACGGTAACGCGTGATCGAGACGCGAATCTAAACAGTTATAAAAACTGCGGAATTTTCGGTTTGTCGCTTCCAACCGTTGAATTTCGAACATAAAGGATTGCAAGTAAAATTTCGGAATGTAACGCGTTCATTGAATTGTTACGTTTTTCCCGGTACAAAACAAGCGTTAATTAGTCGTGAATGGCTGGAACAATTTAATTGTTGGCCATTACAATTGCCGTCAAACCCAGAAACGGAGCTTTTCACTTTAAAAGTTGAAGATATGCCAAAACTTTTGCAAAAAAAATTTAAAGAATTGTTTAGCGACACACCGGGATGTTATAATGTAAGCAAGTCAATGTGTTTGGGATTGACTGATTGGGTCAGCGGCGATCGCGTATCGATGACGCGGCCCAATACGCTATTGGGTAATTTCGCGCAACCGCAAGATCTGACTGTCGAGGATCAGCTCGCTGACTCATTGGTCAACAACGCAAAATCGATATCGATCGATTGTCGTCCGCGGAGCCGGGCGAATGATTGGCGGATCGCACTTTCGATCCATCAATCATTCGCCCAAAAGTGACGGTTGCTCGCCAGCTGATCTTATGTACAGTTCGTTCTCGACTACCTACGTTAACGCATCTTTCGCTACCTTTCTCTTTCTGTTATCGCGCGTCTTTTGACCGTTAACTGAATTAGAAGCCGCTCGAGCTTCCCGCGACTTTCCGGGAGTCCACGTATTAAATCTACTCTTTATCGCAACGGGAGTTTATTAACAACTTGTAATACATCTTCCTTCGGTAAAGTTACAGTTTATCATTCGCACGTTAGTGTACAGACGAAACCCCAGAGGGGATTAAATAAGTGACTTTTCGTTGTGAAAAGTGTTTTTCTACCCTGCTCCTCTAACACAATGATATACATAAAAGATAATGTCCACCCAATTGCGATGAAATGCAGGCACGTAGCGCATGCGTTGAAACCACTGATAGAAAAGGAACTTGATAGATTGGTAGGGCTGGGCCACTTGGAACCCGTGGAAGTAAGCAAGTGGGCGACACCCATCGTAGCGGTATTTAAGAGAAACGGAATGATTCGGTTATGCGGGGATTTCAAAACGACGATAAACTCCCACTTAGTTATTGATAAGTACCCGTTACATACAATCGACGAAATCTTTACGGCCTTACACGACAGAATTTCCTTTTCCGAACTGGATCTAACGCACGCGTACATGCAATTCCCAGTCGCGGAAGACTGTCGGGAACTACTAACGATCGTCACACGCAAAGGACTATTTCGATATACAAAAGTTCCGGAAGGAGTTTCGCCTACACCTGCCGATATCCAAAAGAAATTAGATGAATGTCTACGCAGAATAGATGATGTAATTGCGTACCTAGATAATATTTATGTTACGGGTAAGACAGATGAAGAACATAGAGGAAATTTAGAAAGAGTCTGCGAAAGATTACAAAAATGCCAATAATAGACAAATTTGGGTTGCATAAGGCTGAGTCTAAAGTTAAGGCAATGGTGGATGCGCCGAGGCCCAAAAATTCTAAGGAGGTTGCCTCGTAAATTTTTATGCTCGTTTCTTAGAAGATCGTTCGGTTAAATTGAAACTACTGTACGACTTACTTAACGAGAGAGAATTTAAATGGTCAACCCAATGTGAAAATGCATTTAACCTAGTAAAAATTGAAATGACTTCAGATCAAGTACACGCGTTATTCGATCCAAACGAACAAGTAGTTCTGTCGTGCGATGCGTCAGATTACGGGTTATCCGGAATTCTGTCTCACAAATATAAAAATAACACGGAACGACCAATTGCGTACGCATCTAAAAAGATACCTAAAAGCGAACTTAAAAGAGCAATTATCGATAAGGAGGCAATGGCAATCGTATTTGGATTTAGTAGATTTTATCAATTCGTGTTTGGTAGAGAGATAATTTTAAGAACAGACAACAAAGCATTACAATACATATTAGGTCCAAATAAAGGTATACCCGTTACCGCTTATAATAGATTACAGCGCTACGCGTACTTTTTGTCCGGGTTCAGATACAAAATAGAACATATCAAGTCAAAAGCAAACGCCAACTGCGACGCATTGTCTAGGTTACCTATCGATGATTGCACCGAATTACCGGAATCCGATTTCTCACACATTCTTTACCTTGAAGAAGGCTTGAACACCTTCGATAGCAAAATGTTGGCTAATGAGAGTAAAAAAGATTCTACGATACGATCCATTATTAAATATGTTTCAAGCGAATGGCCAAATCCGAGAGAGTTGTCTGAGGCAGAGAAAATGTTTCATACTAAAAGAATAGAGTTAACTGTGGATAATGGATGTTTGTTTTGGGGTTTTCGCGCATGTATTCCAGAATCGATGCGGCACCTGATTCTGAAGGAACTTCATGCTTCTCACATGGGAATCGTCACAATAAAAATGCTAGCAAGATCGTACGTATGGTGGCCAGGATTAGATAGCGATATTGAAAATCTAGTGAAAGAATGCAAAATTTGTCTAATCGAATCCACATGGCCGTGGCCATCACGTGCGTGGAATAGAATCCATTGTGATTTCGCAGGGCCATTTTTCGACGACATGTATTTAGTGATCATAGATGCTCACTCAAAGTGGCCGGAAGTTGTAAATTTTAAGAAGAACACAAAAGCTTCCAAACTCGTTGATGTTTTCAGCAGATTATTCGCACAATATGGATTGCCGCTCCACATCGTCTTAGACAATGGGCCGCAATTCAGAAGTGTAGAGTTTACTAATTTTTTACATAAAAGTGGGGTTATGTGCAGTTTCTCCCCTCCGTACCACCCTGCAACGAATGGAGCTGCAGAGAATTTTGTCCAATGTTTCAACGACAAAGTAAAAAAAATTGTTAAAGGGGGAGAGTCAGTAGAAAATGCGATTAATAAGTTTTTATTTGATTACCGTAGTATCCCGCACTGCACAACTGGTAGAAGCTCAGCATTTTTAATGTTCGGTCGTGAAATGAGGAAAAGATTTGATACACTTAGAGCAAGCGTGTCTGAAATAGTACACAAGAAACAACGGGCGCAAATTGTAGCGAGAAACGGCAAGCGTCAAATAGATGTTGATGTTGGCTATAAGGTCATGATCGACAACCATAAGGTGAGAGGCGATAAGCGTATTCAAGGCGTAGTAGAGAAACAAGTCTCACCATCGACATTTATTGTACGCGATGAAGACAACCTAACGCAGAAAAGGCATTACGATCAGATTATAAGTAGTAAAAATCTAATGCCTTGTTTGCGCCGTTCCCCACGGTTGCTGAACAATTAAAAGAGCGGGAGAGTTGTAGTGTCTGTGAGCATGTTGTATGTATGCGTATGAGTGATGATCGACACCGGACGCCAGTCGCACCGAGATCGCCGTGAGACAAGCACGTGTACGACGGTTTGATTATCAATTTGTATTTCGTGGGTTATTTAAATATAATATAGTTAGTACTGAGAAAAGGGGGTTCACCCACTTACTGCCGTTACTACAAGATCAACCAACATCGCAGAGCATCCAGTCAGAGTAACAGCCAACTGGACAGGCAGCCAGCCACATCAGCTCAAGGTAGGCACGTTATTCGAATTTACCGATCAAGGACGTTCAATTGGCAATTTCCCCTAAGAAAGAAACCAAATGGCTGGCGCGACGAAACTTAACCAACGCATTCGCGCCCTCTAGCACAAACAACGTGTTTTTAAGTCAAGCTTGACAAACTTCGCGACCGAGCTGGCAGAATATCGAGATTCCGCGACCGCACGAACGAAATTACGGGAACGAATAGATCGGTTGAGAAAACAATTCGACGCATTCAACGACGCGCAAGACGAATTAGGCCAGCATGAGGACTTCGATCAGACCGAAAGCGAACGTAAGGCTGTAACAACCTCATATGACGACGCGCTAGCACACGCGATACAATTATTAGAAGTGTCACAATGGACTCCGAGTATATCCTCGAGAAATGCGACAGATTCCCCGGCACCGTCTACGTCTACCGACATCGCGGGAATACATTTGCCGAAGATCAGTCTTCCACGATTCGACGGTCGTCTAGAAAAATGGTTACCATTTAAAGACGCATTTTTGAGTCTGATACAAAGACACGCCGGTCTCACCGACATACAACGATTCAATTATTTGAGATTATCAGTATCAAGACAAGCTGAACCCGCAATCGAATCGTTCACAATGAGCGAGGAAAATTACAAGGTCGCATGGGCCCAATTACTCGAAACATACGATAACGAACGCGCACTCGTTCTACGGCACACCGCGCTATTACTTGAGACACCCGCAATGCCAGACGATACACCGAACGCGATCAATAATCTGATTAATCATATGCAATCGCACATCCGTTCGTTACAATCGCTCGACCGAACCTGGGAGGACATCGCGAACGATTTCATCACTAGTATCGCAATCGATCGTATGGGTCACGAGACGCACCGATCATGGGAACAGACGCTAGTCGATACACGTATGCCTCACGCGGCAGAGATGTTCAAACATCTCCGCAATGCATCACATCAGGTCAGTTCTCACGCGACAGCAAACAATTCTAAACGACCAAGACACGCGTTATCAGAAAGTCATAGACCATCGGGAAACCTTCGATCTCGGGCTCCGAAACGACCATGGGAAACGGCGGCAACATTCAAGAGGACCTCCTCATCCCCCATCCCGAAGAAACGAACATACGTGACAACGACATACGCCCAAGCGTGTAAGATGTGCAAATTACGGGTTCACAAAGCGTACACACGCCCTAAATTTGCAAACATGACAGTCGAGGACCGATGGGCAACCGTGCGGACCAGAAGATTATGCCCAAATTGCATCGAGTCGGGTCACAACGCTGAAGACTGCTCGAGAGGCCAATGTCGCGTTTGCGGTCAAAAACATAACACTCGACTTCACACAGACCGGAACGTGAACGCTCCAGCTACTGAAGCATGGCTAGCACCGGAACTCGCGTATCATCCACCGCCTCGCACCCACACTTTCCTTTCGAACGAATTGACTAGCGGTTTATTGACGACTGCACGAATCTACGTACTAGATCGCGATCGCGACCCGGTGTTGTGTCGCACATTGATCGACACCTGTTCCAACGCGAACCTCATCACAGACGAACTCGCGAAACGATTGCGCCTACCGACAACCCTCCCAACAGCAGTTATCGAAACACCGAGTCAACTTAACGCGACAACAAGCAAGCTCGTGACCACCACTATCAAATCGCGATTAACTAATTACCAGCGGACACTCACATTTCGTACAATACCACGAATCGCAGAGTCAATACCTGACAATCAAGTCGACCGAGTTATCCTCCGTATCCCAGCCAACCTGCGTCTAGCCGATCCAGAATTTCACCGCCCTGGAAAGATCGACATGCTGCTCGGAACCGGGTCCGCGCTATCATGTCTCAGCGTCAGGCAAATCAACTTGTCCAAACAAACCAACGTTGATCTCCCAACTACGTCGCGAGCGAACCATGGAACCTTTTCCACTAACGTGCATTTCGATTTGCAAAAATTTTGGGAGATTGAAGAAGGAACTGCTAATCAATTCCGTTCAATCGACGATCAAGCGTGCGAGGACCATTTCGCAGCCACCGTACAGCGGGACGAGTCCGGTCGATACATGGTGGCGTTACCCTTTAACGAGAAAAAGGAGCAACTCGGGGACTCTCATTCACGAGCTTTGAACCGGTTCCTAGCTCTCGAACGAAAACTAGAACGCGATCCGGAATTACAGGAGCAATATACACAGGTGATGGGCGAATACCGTGCGCTCGGACATATAAAACATGTAACGACCGCTCGCACACCAGGCTTCTACTTGCCACATCATGCCGTTGTTACGTCCTAAGGTGGACGTTTTTAGATGGAAATTATAAGTTAGAAGATTTTAGTAAAAATAATAAAGAGATATAACGCAGTTTTGAACCTACCTGCTTTCACCGGCTTCGGTTCGGGTAATTGAAGATTTCTTAAAAACTAAATGGCTTTGTTGAAGGATGTGGTACGTAGAGATTGAAATCAGGTATTTTTTTATAAATGATTTGATATGTGGAATTTAAATAAAAGTGAATAATATAAGTGTATTTTAAACGACAAACTTAGGATACATTTGTGTTATTAGAATCTTATAGTAAATTATTAGTATTTACCAATAGGTGATATTCGCTTTCTGATACGGTTTGGTTTTCGAGATGAGGTTCTGGTGATTTTTTAAGCTGCTGCTGCTGTTGTTGTTGCTGCTGTTGTTCCAGCGGGTTAATCACGCTTTTTTGATAATTTTATAGTTGAATTTTTCCCGGCGGGTGTGCACGCCTTTCACTTAAACTTCACCATTTTTTTTTCTAATTGGGGAAAATCAGATTAATGGATAACCATCCTTGCCGCCGAAGGCAAGGATGACCAATGTCAGTCTCGGTATAATCGTTACCGACTAACGACCCCAATAGTCGTCCCTAGACATTTACTGCAGGGACCCAGGATCACGTCAGTACTCAACTGGGCCCCCGCTGTCCCTTAATGAGACCTCCCCTAACAACCCCCCTTAGCAACCGGACGAGCAGCCGACGACCAGGCTTCTCGCCCCCCTTCCCATGAGTCGCCCGTTGGAGGAGCTCGAGTTCGACTCGAACTCCCCCTGCGACCCCCGACGACCTCCGTCCTCGGGCCCCTCCACTGCCGAAACAGCGTCAGGACGAGGTGGAAGGCCGCCGCACGCGTTGAGACGGGCTCCTCGGAAGGGTGCATTTCGCACACCCTCGGAACCCATCTCCCCTCTCGTGAAAGCGCGAGTACCGGGACTCACGCGTTTAACCCCCCCCCCCCTCCGGCGACATGGGAGCGTCCCCAGTCGTGGGAGGAGGTCTATCCCCTTGCGAGGACTCCGCCTTAAGGGCAGAGCCTCCTAATCCCCCACCTCCATTTCCTCTTGACGGCCTCTTTCCCCCCCTCTCGCCCTCCCTTCCTCCCGGGCTTAGGCCCAGGTTGAAAGGAGGAGCAGGCCTTAGTGCCGGACCGGTGTTCAGCCGGCAGCCCCAAATCCCCACATAAGGGACACCTGGCGGCGTTCTTACAGACCGCCGCCCTGTGCCCCTCGTCGCCACGCCGATAACACCGGCCGATCCGGCTCGCCTCTCCCGTGTAGGCGCACTGCGCCCACGTGTGACCTCTGCGCAGGCAGCGGAAGCACTGGAGCAGACGCTGCTCCAGCACTTCGACCCTCGCAGAGGTCCACCCCACCCTCACGCGGCCCACCCCGGCCATTTTTCTCGTCGCCGCCAGCGGCAACCGGGCCCAGCACGTGCCAGGCCCGTTCCCTCCCGGTGTGGGTGTCCGGTGAACCACCTCCACCCGAATCTCCCCGCTGGTGCAGCCAGCTGCCACAGCGAGGGCGTCTCGGACCGTCTCTGGGGTTGAACAAACATCCAACCCGCGGATCCGGACCTCGGCCATTCGAGTGGGAGTGCTCACCGTCACCCCCGTCCCCTCGAGCGCCGCCTTCATGTACTCGGCGATGGCGCCCGCCTTTGTACGACCACCCTCCCCGGCCTCCCTCATCATGAGGGCACCGGTTCGGGCTCGCGCGAAGGTCAGCCTTTCGGTGACACCGACCTCCTCCAAGGAGAAGGACGATGTCACCTTTTCCATCGCCGAGGCATAAGTGGCCTTGCACCCGGTCGGCACGGTCATAACGACCGCTGCCGACCTAGGCGGCCTCGGCAAACGAGGCGCCACCTTCCCCTTGGGAGGGGGATCTCCCGTTTGTCCCTTAGGGACCTTCCTCTTCTCGGGGGCACTGGAAGCGGCAGAGGCGCCCGGAGGAGGCTGCGCTGCGACCGCTTTGGCCGCCCGCTTGCAACGCCGGTACACCACCGTCGCCCAGTCCCCCTCCCCGGAACCCGATTTCACGGGTCCGGATGGGCGGGGCGCAGCCCCCACCCCAGAGCCCGATGGCTCCGCTGTGGGCTGGGACCCTCCCGGTCCCGCCTTCTTCCCCCTCCCTTTCTCACCCACTCCCTTTCCGCGGAGTCCGGATGGCCCTTTGTTAGCGCTCGAAGCGTCTTTCAAACGCTCCGAGGCGTCAGCGGGTACCTCCTTATCCACGTGTGGGAGCACGGCCGCCAAGATGCGGCGCTTGAGGGCCTCCAGCCGGTCGCCCACGACGCGATTGACCAGTCGCTCGACGTCGCTGAGCGATGGCGGCGGCGGCTCCTCTCTCTCCCTCCCCGTCCCTTCCCGGCGAGGTTCCTCCCCGTGAGGCTCCTCCTCGCACACCCTCGGTAAGGGGCGCGGCTCCCGTACCGGCGTCCCCTCCTTACCATCCGGGGTGGGTCCTAGGCCCATCGCCTCCAACTCCACCGCGGAGAAACCCCCCGGTTGGGATACCCCGGCCTTCTCCCCCTTCTTCCCCGTTGGAGGTAGGGGTTCCATCTCCGCCCGCATAGCGAGTGGCAACCGCTCGAGCCGCTCCTCGAGCGCGTCCTTCTCGCGGACCGCCTGCCGGTACATCGTCTCCCACCTCATGGAGACGGCCCTCACCTCCTCGAGCTCGCTCGGCAGCCCGTCAGGCGGCCCTGTCGCCAGCTCCGCCCTCTTGGCGAGCTCGAGCGTACCGGCCCTAATCTGTTGTGTGGCGTCGCGGAGACCCCTCACACATGTCCCTTTCAGGTTCTTTGAGACCGTGGAGATCTCATCCACCGCCATTGTGGCTTCGCGGATGGTCTCCACGATCTCAAAGAGGTCGGCGGCCTGAAATCTCGCCTTGATCTCCGCGGCCCCCCTCAACGCTTCCCGAGACACCCTCCTGAGGGACGCCCCAGGAGCGTCTACCGGAAGCCGCGGATCCCGCGGGGGCGATGTACGCCCCTTCTTCCCTCGCGTCGACGGTCCCATCCCTATGGGGTCTCCGCGACGCTTCCCCCTGCCCGCGCCCAACGAGCATCCGGATGACACCGAGTCCATGGAGCTAGTCTCCCACCCGGTACCACCAAGATCCTCTTCCCCACCGGCTCCCCCGAGCGGTTCCTCCGGTATCGGATTCCCCGTCCTGGAAAGCGACGACGACGCGCCGACCGCTCCCGGGCTCCACCCCGGCGAGGCCAGACTCGACTTAGTCGAGTCTTTTCCCACCAAAGCTTCACCACTGGTCGGGCCGGGTGTCGCCCCCCCTCCCACACTCCCGAGACCGTCGCGCCGGGTTGACCCCGACGCGCCGATCACCGGAGACGGCTCCCTAACGGTGGAAGGCCCAGCCCCCCCCCTCCCCGTCGCACAGTGGGCGAAAAGCCCGAAAAAGCGGCCAAAACCTCTAAACGTACTTCAATGCACTCAAAACTTCGTACTCGGGGGTTTTCGGGGTCGCTGATTACGAATATGAAATTGAAATTCCAAAAAACAAGATGGCGGATCCAATATGGCGGAAACGTACATTAAAAAATGGGCGCGTCTGCTGGGAAAATGATCTATTTGAGGTCTTTGGGGTCGCTGATTACGAATATGAAGTTGAAAATTTGAAAAACAAAATGGCCGATTAAAATTTAAACAACAGTCCGCATTAAATGTGTTTTGAGTGGTTGATAGGTAAAAATGTATAAATGACAAACAAAATTGCACTTTGTATATCAACAATTAGTATAATTGTAAATTATATACATAATATTTATTCATCCGAATCGTCTTCGATATCAGATCCTTCTTCGGAACCATTTTCTTCTTGTGCAACCGTTTGCCTTTCGTTATAAGGTACAAATGGCGAAAGCAACAATTTTAGTGCTTCCGGAGACAACTCTTCATTTTCTTTTTCGGCAGTTTCCTTGTACTTGAAATATATGGATCTGACGTCACCATAAGTCTCAAGAATATATCCTCAATGGTCTTGGTGCGTGAAAATTTCCGCGAGAAATCTTCTCGAATCCTTTTGACGTGTTTATGTGAGGCCTCTTGTGCTTCCTCTAACATTTGACCGATTGGCAGCAAAGAGGACGTAATTATTTGTGGTGCGTGAATTAAAAGTTTGTGCATCGAAGTCGGCATATAATACCAAGGATATAATTCGGCAAATGTCCTAGCAGTTTCTATTGTATATTCTTTAAATTTTGAGCAAAATAACGTGAAATCGCTTTATTAATTTTTCGTCAAGTCCTGTTATGTCGCATTACCTCCCGCGCGACTACCTGCGAACCACGTTCCTGCCGCGCGACTACCTGCGAACCACGTTTCTGACGCGCGATTACCTGCGAAACACGTTTCTGACGCGCTCAAGTTTAAGGTAGCAATTTGTCTTTTTACTTAAGAGAGCCTACAGAGATCCATCTGAAAACAGCCGAGTAGCGACTGTTGTAAAAGCGCAAAACATCTACAAAGGTGACAATTTGTAATTCTTTTATAAATGGACTTTTTGAATAACTGAGGATACTGGGAAAATAAGACTGCAGATTTTTTATCAATTCACAATGACTATAAAGAAAGCATACTGAAAGTAGTATAATCACATTTTCAAAATCCATAGAAAAGAAATAATATTTACCCTCGTACATGTAATCGGGCAACTTTCGGCAGCTGGTTTTTTAAAAATTTTGAAGATATATGTATTAGCAACACGTCCGCAAAGGAATTTTGGTGGTACTAGGTGGAACTTTTAACTTATGTCTACGTTTCCACAATGCGCGCATCAAGTTTTACCTTCTACGTTCTCCAAAGAATATTGCCATCGTGTTACGTGATGACTAACAATTTTGGAGAAACAAAAACATATAAACATTCTACTTACTTCCAGGAACAGCATCCATTTTGTAGAATTGAAATTGATGCACTATTTTGAAAGTTATGCACTTTCGAAGAGGGCGTTCAATTTCTTACTAATGCGCGCGACAAATGCTCATCAAACGAAGGCTAACTTTGAACTGACTACTGAACCGTACCATAAACTTTTTACCTTTTTCCTTGCTGGCATTAAGTGGTCATATCGTCACTGTACACAACCCTAGAATTACAAACTCCTAGGAGGAAGTTCATCTTTTTAGGTTTTGGCCGCTTTTCGGGCTTTTCCCCCACTGGGCCTTTCCCATTGCCGCGATACGCGGTTACCCCCCCCCCCTCCGAAACATCTTTGAAAAGTCCATCATGTTCATATTGGCCTTGGTTACCACCCTCCCATTTCTGGGAGGGTTTCACGCGTCGGCCTTAACGTTGTAAAGGACGACGCAAACTAACCATTGGGGGGTGCCGTACCCCCCCAACAGGCCCATTACACCCCTCGGTTTGGGCAACACCGAGAGGGCGGCATGCTAACGATCCGGTGCATCCACCAGACCCACTCTCGGCGCTTACTCCAAGAGTGCCCCCTTGCCACAGCCAAAGCTTGGGGGTAGAGACTTTGTGAGGTTTATCCTCCTCGCAGGGCCGGCCGATTAAGGCAAGCCCCCCCGTGCCGTAAAACATGACCACGGACACGGTATGGGGCCCCAGGCAAGCATCTTGTTGCCCGGGACACAAGGAGCACGGAAGGACGCTGCCTCCTGCGCAGAAGGCGCAGTACAAAGTACGAGGAAACGTCCTACCCGTGCACCCCTTGCTCCGTTAGCACACGCCGAAGCGTGTCCCAGGGACCACCACGAGGAGGTGGAGTAAGAGGATCATAGCACACAGTGGGTCAGTGGATAGAGCGCGCGACTGCGACCAGGCGGTCTCGATTCGAATCCCCGCGCCCGGGCACCTCTTGAATTAATTCAATGTGCTTTAAAAAAAAAAAAAAAAAAAAAAAAAAACTGGGGTGCCCAAGGTGGTTCGGAACCCACCTTAAACTGTAGGTCCCGTCGTTTAATAACCATAGCAGTTGAAAAAGCGACGTAAAATAATCAAAACAAGGAGCAAGAGGATTTAGGATATGGATCACTACCACTGTAGTCATACCCTCCAATGGATCAGAGTCGCCATTGGAGAGCCCCATACCCCTGAGTCCCCACTTAAACTTCACCAAACTCAACTGAATTCAACTCGACTTTCTATTTCTCACTGATTTTACTGATTGTCAAATGGAAAGCGGTCTTGTTCGACCACGGAATGAAAGGACTTTATGGAATGAATGTAATGAGTGGGAATGTATGATTGAGAGAACGGTGTGATAGAATGGGACGGATGTAACGTGCGAATTTGATTTGAGTGAGAGGAATAGAGAAAGTGGGTAAATTCTGAATCTGTGATAAATAACTGTATATTTTGCACTGCACTGCACAAAAAGTCGTTGAAGTAACAAACGTAACAAAACTGTATAATTATGTAAGTGTGAATAAATGAGAAAAGACTGTTTATTGAAATCGCTAGATCTTGGTTCGATGATTACGCAAGACAGACAGAGAGAATGGCGGTTTTCTCGCTCTTTTATTGTCTCTCTCTTTCTGGAACGTTCGTCACGCGTCACTGCTTCCGGGAATCATTCGTGAACGTTCCAGAAAGATCGAGAGCGAACCTTGTCCAATCGCGCGAGCGATCGGACTTGCGCAATTTCCTCGGCGCTTCTAATTGGCCGATTGCCGAGGCTGCGAGTTCCTCGTCTTGGCGGATTCGCGCTGCTTTATAAGACTAACATGGCGCTCGAGCGCGCCAGTTTCAGACACTGATGATTGAACTTTTTTTGTTGTTGCTGACTGATTGATTGCTGACTGTTAATTGATGACTTCTTACTGTGGTTCATTTTATGATTGACTGAATATCGACTATCGACTGAGGAGGAATAGTGAATAGTGAGTGCTTTGATGGTGAGCCATCCCTTTATAGATTTTTCAATCCTTTGTTCGAGGCTTCTTCTTCTTAGGGTGGGTTTATCCTCATCAAGTCTTCGTAATCACTTTTCTTCATAATCTCTTCTTCACGTTTGTATTTTGAACGGATGTTTAGTTCCCGATTCATTTTATATTGGTGGATCAAGTGGCCCTACGCATCCTCTTGGCTATTTAGTCACCAGTCTATTGTTACTATTTTTCCATTCTTCAGTGATGAATAATTTCAACCGATGTTTGATTTAATTATTCGCTCGCGCATAATTCTATCGCTCGCAATATAGTATAAAATACGATAATTCAAGTATTAATTATAATATTTGATGTTATAATTCGTTATAATTCTCGTGCAATATTAATGGAACAAATACGAAAAGAAAATCAGACATTACATATGATTGAGTTTATTAATTATTATCTATGGCAGAACCACCGGACGTGACACCGTCATTAAACCAACGAGTTCGACGACCAAGGTGGAGGTAGTTTTCGACGGGTCAGCCAAAACAAACTCTAATCTATCACTGAACGACACCCTCAGAATCGGTCCCACGCTGCAAGACAATCTTCTGTCGCTTTTGTTAAGATTCCGAATGCACATGTACGTCATAACTGGGGACATCGAAAAAATGTATCGGCAATTTCTTGTTCGACCCGAAGACCGTGTGTATCGGAGAGTATTGTGGCGAGACCCACTCGGAGAAATTCAAACATACGAATTAACCACGGTCACCTTCGGATTCGCGCCAGCTCCATATCTAGCAATACGATACCTTTTTTTTTTTTATTGTGGGGAAATGCTATACGCATTCCGTGGATCTGAGACCTTCCTCGGGGAGGGGAAATCCCCCCCCAAGGCTACTCAGTAAAACCCCACACCCGCCTAAGCTAATGTAAGGGGGGG
This sequence comes from Lasioglossum morio, assembly GCA_916610235.2. Classification (NCBI taxonomy): domain Eukaryota; kingdom Metazoa; phylum Arthropoda; class Insecta; order Hymenoptera; family Halictidae; genus Lasioglossum; species Lasioglossum morio. Next base: position 619,065 of record OU744334.1, read on the forward strand.
GCCAGGATCTCTGAGAACTCAACTGGCCACCCCCTTAGCTAACATGCACCCCAGGGGGAATTGTTAGCTCCCCCCACCCTACTCTATAAGACTCCGGGCGGAGGGACCCGCCCGGTGTCCCCATCCCTGGAGCCTTCGAGTTGGGCTTCCCGAACACCAGTTCGGTCCACCCACAGCTCCCGGAGCCTTCGTGCGCTGCTCGGAGCAGCAGCAATGTGTGATCCCCTATGGGGCCACGCATCGCCGCCGCCCGGCCAGGGCAAGAAGGCGCCGACACCGGTAAGGAAGGGTCGTCGGAAGCGCACTCGCACGCCCCAACCCTCCCCACCCCACCCCCCACGCGCCACCCCACCGGAGCCCGTCTCCGGTAGATGGCCGGCACCCCCTACAAGGGACCGGGTAAAGGTCCCTCCGGGGCGCCGGTCCATCTCGGGGGGGAGAGACTGCCTCCCCCCCAGGGGCCAGGGTCAGCTCACTCCCCCGGCCCAGCAATACGATACCTACACCAACTAGCGACAGACGAAGAACACGATTTTCCGGAATCCGCAGCCCGCCTCAAAAGGGACTTATACGTCGACGATTTATTAACGGGCACCGATTCGATCAGAGAAGCGAAGACGTTGCTACGTCAAATAATCACACTATTGAAAAGGGGCGGTCTCAATATTCGCCAATGGGTCTCGAACAATCCAGAATTGTTATCTAACCTGAGCAAGGACTTGATTCATCCGAAGATACTCGGGGACGCATCCACCATGAAAACACTCGGAGTATCATGGGATGCCCGCTGCGACGTCATTCAATACTCAATACAACCAACCACAATCACGGAGATCACCAAACGAACCATATTATCAACAATCGCGAAGATATACGATCCACTCGGTTTGCTCGGGCCAATTACAATCGTGGCTAAGGCCTCGTACAGACTAGAACATTTCGACGAACTGCGCCGCGAACCGCGCATTTCGACGAACGGCGATCGGAACGGATTTGTGCTACTTCCAGATTTCCTTGCAGAACAACTATGAAAGCTACAGCGGCGTATACTACACAAATAAATACAGAAAATGTTGGCAGTTTATTGAGTTGTAATGTTCAAGTCTATACGAAGCATCAGATTCGACATTAAATGACTTGAATTTGTGAGATATTTATGACATTTCGGCGCGCTTTTCGGCGCGCATTTCGACGAACATTTCGACGAACAGTGCCACGAACGTCGCCGCGCACATTTTGGCGTGCATTTCGGCGCGCATTCGCGCGAACGGTCGATCCATCAGCTCTGGTAACGCCGCCGCGCGCATTCCGACGAACATTTCGACGAACGGTGCCACGAACGCCGCCGCGCGCATTTCGGCGCGCACGAACACAAACGGGTGGTACTTACAAATCTGTTTGCAGGATAGATAGCATATCCTAAATATTCATAATAAATGTCAAGAAATAGACAGAAATTTAGAAACAAATACATCGGTGATTTAAATTATCTGGAAAAATTACATTTCTACTTCATAATTTGTCTCAAATTATTAAAGAGGCCGTTGCTATGAAAGCATTGCATTTTTTCCCGGGTATTTTATGGGAATTCTGAACATTTTCGGGAATCTCGCACAGCCCTGCAGAAATCCCGAAAAAATTCACGGGAAACCCGAACACCACCGGGAATCCCGAATATTCTCGGGAAAATTTGTTTAAAACAATCCCAGCTGAACGACACGTCGTTTATCAAGCGAGCGTTCCTACGCGACGCTTCCATACCGTTGTTGAAAAAATCGTTAAGCATTTATTTTTGTTATTTCACTATTCACATTTCACGTTTCAACGCGTATCATTCATTCATTAATCATGGAGTGGAGCGACGAGAAATGTTTTGAGCTAATTAGTTGCTACCAGAAAAATGAAATTTTATGGCAAGCTAGGCACATCCAACATTATAACAAACAAAAAAAACAAGATGCGTGGGTGGAGATCGGCCGTGCAATAAATATAGATTGCGATGAATGCAAAAAAAAATGTCATCGTTGTTATCATCCTTCAGAAGGGAAAATGCAAGGATTAAGAAAAGTTAACGAACAGGATCAGGTAGGTTTTTAAGCAAAAAAAATTATCATTATTCAGAGTTATCCAATCCATTTTATTTTTACTTAACTAAAGTTTGTGTTATAGGAAGAGATGAGGTATACCAGAGTTCCTGGTTTGCATTTCAAGCAATGCTGTTCATGCAGAACAAAGATGAACCCAGGCCAAGATTGAATACAGTAAGTTTTAACATGTTCCGTGCCACGTGTATCACCTGCGGTACACGCTGACGTGTTTATTTAAATCGATGAAAACATTTATTTTATAACAAGTTTAAGAGTATAGGATATATTTCAAAAGAAAAATTAATAAGATGATGGCAAATAAATTTGTATACTGAAAGAAGTAGAGAAAATTCAGAAAGTTTAGTGAGTCAATTAAAGTTTCAAAGTGTGAACGGACATTATAAACATTTCACACGAATGACACCTTCGGATTTTGTAAAATACAATTTTATGCATATTCATTTTGCCATTCAACTCGACCTTCTGCGGTTATAAAAAATTCTGCTAATTCCAATCGAACTTCTTGAGCTGTGTGAGTTGATCTACATGGAGTGTTTCCGAGAGGAAGGAATGAAGTTGCATTTTCGTCAACAATTGTCCTCCAGTTCCCTTCTATTAAATTTCCTTGTGCCATCTCTCGATCAAAGGTTCCTGATGGTGTGTAAAATTGTCGAGATCTTCTATCTCTTCGTAAAAAATTGTGTAGGTACGCTACTGTGAATACACTCAGCTGCGCTTTTTCGGGTTCAAGTAGCAACGGTTTTCGCAAAACTCGGAAAACAGCTGACATAATTCCGAACACGTTTTCTACTACCCTACGAGCTCGGCAGATGCGATAATTGTAAATTCTCTGCAAAGACCGTCTAGGAAAATAGCCTGAAAATGGTTTCATTAAATTTTCACATAGTGCAAAGACCTCATCACCAATAAAAAAAATGGAATTGCTTTTTGCCTTGTCCTTAAAGCAATTGGTTGAGGGAAGTTTAAATCTGCCTGATCCATTTTTTTTATATAATATGGTGTCTTTAAAGACACCTCCATCAGAAATTCTTCCCTGGCAACCAGAATCAACAAATAATAAGTTATAATCAGCATCCACTAAGGCAAACAGTACTATGCTGAACGTGGATTTGTAGTTACAAAAATCAGAAGCACTCAATATTGGTTTCTGAATTAGCACGTGTTTCCCGTCTAGGTCACCTAGACAATGCGGGAAATTCCATTGTCTTTCAAATTGCTTTGAAACTTCAGTCCATTCCATTGCGGTTTTAGGGATCTGTAAACAGTAAATAGACACTATTATACCTGAACGTTCATAACATATACTGTCTCTTCTGTATTAGGCGACCCTATGTAGTATGTGTTCAATAATAGGTATGGTTTATTTTACCACGTTTATATAAACGAAAAACGTGGGGCGCATGCAATAGATAACTGATGCATGAATAGTTCATCTAAATCACTAACAATTTCTAAAAAAATATTAAATATTAAATATTTAATATATATATTATTATATATTAAATTTTTAGTTACAGGAGAATGACGATTGCGATACTCGTGAAGAAAGAGAAGCGCCGCCGGTAGATAACGTAGTTTCACCGGATACGGCAGAAAATGAACCCGAAACACCGCCGTCCTCAAGAACTCCAGCTCCTCGTAAGAGCAAGAAACGAGTCAATGAGGAAAGGATGGACAAAGCGTTCAACATTTTACAAAAAATGCATTCGGGACGGCTTGATGAAACTGAACACGATATATTCGGAAAATTGGTAGCGTCTAAATTAAAACGATACAGTCCTCATGTCAGCAGCATAGTACAAGAAGAACTGATGAAGGTGTTATTTAAAGGCGACAGAGGCTGGTACAACATTCATACACATTCACAACCATCCACACACACTCCCTCCCATACAGAACATTCTTCAGAAACTCATTCGAGTCAGCAACTCTTTCCTACAGAGTATCCTTCACCATCCTTTTCTCAGTCTAATCACGAATTATAACCATCTTATTACACTCCTATTCTCAAATTAAACACGTATCATAATTATTATAACGTTCATTATATTTATTTTTATGTTGTTTCTATGTTATTATTTATTTTTATGTGTTCTATGAGTTTATTATATGTGTTCTACACTTTGTTTGTGATTAAAAATAAAAATAATTGTTGTACTTACCTTGATATATTCCTTTAAAGCATCTACGAGTGCCTGGCAAACTTCTGGAATGATGCTGCTTATTAACTGTTTTGAAATTTTAAATAGATATTGCAGGCTACTATATGAATCTCCTTGTTGCTAGGAACCGTAGGGTTACTGCTAATCTATCCTGAGCTGATATAGTTTTTCTTAACTTAGTATTCTTTCTTTCTATTCTTCACCAATTTTATTAAGTAAAAACTCAAAATCCGAAGATGTCATTCGTGTAAAGTTTTTATAATGTCCGCTCACACTTTGAAACTTTAATTGACTCACTAAACTTTCTGAATTTTCTCTACTTCTTTCAGTATAAAAATTGGTTTGCCACCATCTTCTTGGCTTTCGGCGCTTATAGTTTTCGGACGCGAAAATCAAATAAATATATGCCGCTGCAGCAATTTCCATAGTTATTCTGGACGTGACAAAAACTACCGAGTTAGTTAACCCGGGAGTACGCGCACTGTATCTCTTTTGGACCGACGATTTCGTATACAGGGTGTCCCAAAACTACCCTAGGAGCCGAAAATGGGAGGTTCCTTGGGTCATTTGAAGCGACATTTTCCTTAACAAAAATGTTATCCGCGGCTTTGTTTAGGAGTTATTAACGAAAAACACGGATCAATCAGAGCGCGACCTAGACGCGAGTTGGTAAAATCGGCTCGGCGCGCCAACTGTCCATTGGCCGACTGTGCCAACTCGCGTCTAGGTCGCGCTCTGATTGGTCCGTGTTTTTCGTTAATAACTCCTAAAAAAAGCCGCGGATAACATTTTTGTTAAGGAAAATGTCGCTTCAAATGACACAAGGAACCTCCTATTTTCGGCTCCTAGGGTAGTTTTGGGACACCCTGTATATTGAAATACGATACGAAGTCTTCGACTGTTGATTTTTTCCGTCGAGCTATTCACGTTTGAAGGGTGTCTCGACTTGTTTATATTATGTGGCGATACTTAGTGCTTTCGTGTTGGTTTTAAAACATACCATCGCCACGCGTCGGTTCATTCGACCATAGCGCGCCTACTAACGTCAGTCTGATTTCGTCCATCGAGTTTGACCCATACTGTGTGGCAATGATGGCCAATATCGGATATTTTGAAGACATTGAAGACGAGGTCAGCGATTCAGCAGAAGATACCGATTATATAATAGAATCCGATCATAATACTGATTCAGAAACTAATTGTTCAGATATAGAAATATCTGATTCAGAGGTGACATATGTTTCCAATGAAAAAAACATAAGTACTTATTCGTTATTTTCAAGATACATTTCTAATCTGAAGAAAATATAAAAGAAGAAAATTTACGAGTACATTTTGTGAAAAATAGATACAACATATGTTAAATTATTGTTGTTATTAAAAAATAAAAATCAAGTTATAAATTCAAATTGATAAAAGTTTACTTTTGTCGGGAGTGTCCTAGTAATGCGAGCGAATCTAAATTATCAAGCGACGAATAATTATTACTTTTTTATTTCAACATTTAATTTTATTCATTTACTTTAAATTTTATATTATATTGTTACTTAATATTTTATTTAATTTATCTATTTTATATTTTAGTTATTTCGTTACCAGGTGACCATTTATTTTATAATAAAAAATTGTTACTGTTTATGTAAAACAATTAAAATACAATATTACACATTATTTATACTATATTAGTCATTTTATTCAATTATTTCTCATTATAATAGCATCGGTCGAAATGACCGACGCGCGCCTACTAACACAAGTGCAGGGGGCGCGCGTACTCCCGGGTTAAAATACCTGGAAACCAATAACAATACAAAAAACAAAACATAATAAAATTTTTACTATTTCAATGCCAGTCCCTACCTTACTGACAACATTTTTAACTATATTAATGTCACTCTCTACCTTACCGCCAAGTAGGCGCGCTTGTAATCTGTGATGAGATATGGTGCGCTATGAGGTCAACAAAGCAGGTAATGATCCGCGTGTTCTTTGCGATCCGTATTTACATGCTGTCCTGTACGTTTCCCGAACATTTTCGGGATTCCCGGAAATGCTCAGCCAAAGCGAAAAGGGCTCGATGTGTGACCAACCTTGTTGTTTACGGAACGCGCTCTCGGAACTTAATCCTTTATATGATTCTACGATACATATTCTGAATAAAAACGGAAGGGTTAAGTTCCGAGAGCGTAAACAACAAGGTTGGTCACACATCGAGCCCTTTTCGGTTTGGCTGAGCGTTCTAAGTTGTGAAAATCGCACACGCGTCTTGTTATGTAAATACTAGAGGTGTGCGGGACGGGACGGGAATTCCCGAATCCCGGTGCCGGGAACGGGATGGGAAGCCTCGTATCATGTCGGGACTGGATCCCAAAAATCCTGAGTTTTTCCGGAGAATATCCGGGATTCCCGATGGTGTTCGGGTTTCCCGTGAATTTTTTCGGGATTTATTATGAATATTTAGGACATGCTATCTATCCTGCAAACAGATTTGTGCCACCCGTTCGCGTTCGTACGCGCCGAAATGAGCGCGGCAGCGTTCGTCGAAATGTTCGTCGAAATGCGCGATTCGCGGCGCGGTTCGCGGCGCAGTTCGTCGAAATGTTCTAGTCTGTACGAGGCCTAAGATCCTGATGCAACGACTCTGGACATTAAAAATCACTTGGGACGAGTCAATACCGATCAACATCCACACAGAATGGCTCAATTTCAGAAACGACTTGCAACAGCTCAACGACATCAAGTTCAATCGCCTTGTGAGATTAGGAAACGCCAAACGGACCGAACTACACGGATTTTGTGACGCGAGCGAAAAGGCTTACGGCGCCTGTATATATATACGAACAATCGATCAATCCGGATCCATTCACGCGCAACTACTCTGTGCCAAATCACGTGTCACGCCACTCAGTCAAATAACCCTAGCACGCTTGGAATTGTGTGGCGCGGTATTATTAGCCACGTTGTTTCAAACCGTGCGAGGAGCATTAACTCACAATATCGATAAGACAACCTTCTGGACCGATTCGACAGTAGTTTTAGGCTGGTTGCGAAACCAACCTTCTAAATTAAAGACATTCGTCGCGAACCGAGTGGCCGAGGTTCAACGGCAAACAGATATTCAATCATGGCGGTACGTTCGATCAGCACACAATCCCGCTGGCCTCATTTCTCGCGGAATCACAGCAGCAGAATTCAACAATAACAATTTTTGGCACAACGGACTCGATTGGCTCACTTTAGAACAAGCGAAATGGCCATCCGCAATGTTCACCGAACCCAAAGAGCTACCGGAATTGCGAACGATGACGTGTCTAGTAGGTTCGATCATCCAAACTGACGACATCCTTATGTGATACTCGTGTATTCAAAAGCTCAAGCGTGTCTTCGCCTATTGTTTACGGTTTCTAATCAACTGTAACGTTCTGATTTCGCTTGCCTATTGCTCAGTGGTGAACCAGGGTATGAAATGAAAGCGAAATCGTAAGGAACATAAAAGAATTTATTCCTTTTGATTTATTCCTCGCTGTGTCGAGGTGGAACCGTTGTTTTTACAAAATAAGAAAATAAACGATACTCGCGTCGGACCGCGATTACAAAAAAAAAAATAACAAAACAAAGACGTCCCGGTCGTGACGGAGATCAACAAAAAGAAAAGGACAAGTCTCCGCACGACGTTGTTTGAGCACGTAATAAAATAACTAATTAAACGCGGCCTTCACGATTGATCCTGTCGCGGTCCGTAAGAGTTACAATAGATTGTCAGCAATTACTGTCCTGCGGATCCGGACACTTCCTGCGGGGCGGACGGCGCCGTCTCGATCAGTATTTCACCCCGCCGACCTACGCCTACGGGTTAGCCGCTTTTCCGGCGCGGGCTAATGCTTCTGCGATTTCCTTACTTATCCGCTGCTCCTGTAAAAAGAGTGGGCGTCGAGCCCCCGGATTATTTCCTACGGACGGCGCGGACGCGGATGACGACTGCGTTTTCGGGGCGCGTTTAACTCGGGGGCGTCCCGAATTTCGGTGCTACACTGAGAAAAAAAAGTAGTTACTTCAATAACACGCGTGTTATTGTAATTTTTTTACTTCAATGAATATTTATGTATTCTTTCCAATAGTATGAAATTTAGAAGCAAATCGTGATGTATTTGAATTGTCAATCATGAAATGATTGAACATATTATTTGATTCAATACCATATATTATTATTCGTAATATTTTTTTTTCCTTCAATCAGATATGTTATTAAAAAAATTTGAGAAATGTATTGATTTTTTGTAATTGATAGAAATAGTTAAGTTGTTGAGTGAATAGCAGGGACGGTTCAAAAGAAGCAGATAACTTACTTCTATATAAAAATGAAGTACTGACTCATTCATTCACCTATCAACGCCCAGGCTAAACCCTTGGCCCTAGAAAGCTGAAATTTGCACAGAGGTTTCCTTTATGATCTATACAAGAGATAAGAAAGGATATTTCGAAATTCAACCCGTAAGGGGAGTGAAAAGGGGTTGCGACGTTTGTATGAAGAATATTTTATTTGTGGTCGGATTTGCTTGATACTTGGTCTTAATGCTCTTTGATACAAATAATCAAACACCTATTTGGGCATTTTTAAAAATTCAACCCCTAAGGGGGTGAAAGGGGGTTGCAACGTTTGTATTGTAACCGTCTTGGTTACACACCAAGAGATCGTACGATTCAATATCGATCCCCACCGCGATGGCTGTGACGTCGTACACCATCCTTGTCATAGATAAGGATCGCAGATGTGATATACATTTAATAAGATGCGCACGCATCGATCCCCTCTCGATCACGATCAAAGGAGGTCGATGCGAGCAGCAGAATAATCACTCTGCGACTGGATACGATCCAGGTAACACGCTCTAGTCAGAGCGCTCTCGCATAGTCGCGTAGTTTGCATATTAAAATCTTTGTACATTGCCAAGTAGGCAATCGGTTAAAATTGAAATTGAAGCCTTTCAAGGGCTATTCCAAAAGTTCGTATAACGAAAGGATTTCTGAGTTTATTAACTTCCAAATTAATAGGGAAGTTATTGTAATTGCAATAATTTTGCAAAGTTATTATCACTAATAAATTGTAATAGTTTCAATATTTATAAATCGCGAATTAACGTGAGAGCAGATAGTTTTGCGTTACATTGAAGGTTTCATTCGAGATTGAAAATCGAAGAAATTGTGTTCTACGTTGTGTGAATACAATACATTGAGATTACAGTGTAAGCCCATGTGAAGGGCAACTTGAGTTCTATTGTATGGTGTTATTGAAAGATTTAACGAGTATTATCATGTGTGATATTGCGATTTAATTTAAAATTCGAGATTGTTCTATAGAGCAACATAGCTCTATTTATTTTGCGGTTCGCACATTATTGAGAGAAAGGCAGTTAGCCGTGATTGTGTTCCATGCATGTCATGAAAAGTTTATTATGTTAATTATTGGTACACCCGAATTATATTATTGAATGGTTTTTCTTGCTATTTCGAGGGCAAGTAGAATTGCGAATAGAGTCGCTCAGAGGTTTCATTTGTCGGAAGGAGGCATAGGCACGGATTATAGTTTGTGAGAATAGCAACGCAGCGCCTTGCATAGATTCTGTGCATCAGCATTGAATCCAGAGTGGGTTCGCGTTATTTGATATTTATAGTCAAGTAAATATCGAAAGATACTCTGCTGAATTCACATAGTGAATTCTGCTCAGAATGGACAGTTGGAAAAATTCACATATCGCCATGACCACGCTTGCGTGCTCTGCCTAGGTATTTGTAATTTCTTCCGCCACGTTTTGTGATCGCCTAGTAGAAAAGGAGCCGATTGCCCTTCCCGGAAATATCCGGCAAGACCGATCGTTTGCCTGAGTTTGCTAGCCTGGTTCTTAACGAGGTTTATTCCAATTGATCCTGCTAAGAGCATATACTCGTTTGGACAGGGAGAGTCGCCATGACCACGATTTTGTGCTCTGCCTAGACTCTCTGTCTGTTTTCATTCGAAAGTACGATCATTTAGTGAGTAGAAGCTGATTGCCCTTCCCGGAATTGTCCGGCAAGACCGATCGGTTGTCTATGTTCATTAATTTGATTTGTAATGTGTATTTAAATAACGCATCCTCAAAATGTGTGCATTATTAAGAGTAATAGTGTGAAAATCTTCCGAAAAACGAATGAGAACCTCGTACACTGGTACATGCGATTTCGGTTTCTTATAACCATTTCAATTCGAGGAAGCTTGGGTATCCGTCTCGCGGTCGTCGCCTTTCTTTTAGGTGTTGACGTCGCGATATACTCGCGTGTTGTCATAGCGAGTGACAACGACCTTGTTATTATAACAGTACAATCCATTGTGGAAGGGTTCCAGTGGATCTCATTTGTATACTCTTAATTGATAGAATATATTTTTGTTCTACCCGATTTAAATCTCCAACAATTATTTAGTTTTGTTATCACCTTTCCGCCATCCAGTGCCTGGAGGCACGAATCCTTTTCAACAGGGACATCGGGTTTCGTAACCAACCCGGTGTTGGATTTATATTGTCACCATCCAAGAAATTCTACTATACAATTAGCAGGGGCATCCAGATTACCGCAGAATCGCCACGACCACGTTACCGTGCTCTGCCGATTCTGAGTGAGTAAGTCTGCGTGCAACTGTGAACGTTTACTGACATACGGGATCGATCGCCATTCCTGGAATCATCCAGCAATACCGATCGAGACGCTGTATTGTCTAGTGGGATTTTCTAGCAAGAACTCAGTGGATTCAATCATACAATTAGCAGGGGCATCCAGATTACCGCAGAATCGCCACAACCACTTTACCGTGCTCTGCCGATTCTGAGTGAGTGAGTCTGCGTGCAACTGTGAACGTTTACTGACATACGGGATCGATCGCCATTCCTGGAATCATCCAGCAATACCGATCGAGACGCTGTATTGTCTGCTCTGAATCCTGCGTTTCAAACGACGTAGCGAGTTTCTCGCAAGCAAAGTGTTGCGCGGGATGTATTAATATGCGTAGCTATTTTTTTTATTCCTACTCAGACTAAGACTTATTATTCTTATTCGACCAAACCGTTGCTTCACACCGTTGCCTCTGAATTATTGAAAACTAGCTACTCGTGGCGTGCCTGCGGCGGCACGCCCTCGCGGCCAGGCCCTCCGGGCGGGTTGCCCTTGCGGGCGGCGCACAATGCGCGTACCAATGACGTCACAACTTTTGAACGACTGGACTTTCGCATGGACAGAATTTCTTTTTATATTTTAATACATACATGTATAGAACAAACAGCGAAGTTATCTTTATTACAGATTATGTTCATTTAACTTCATAAAATGATGGATTAATAATAAATAGGTTAGAAAGAAATGCAAAATATTATTCACCAGTCAGTACTGGAATTGGTTTGAGGCCATATCTTATCTTTCTGAAAACATTGGTGGTCAAGCTATTGGCTTATATGATTGGCGGAAATGAGTTTTGCTATTGAAATTCAATAGTATTAAATATTAAAATAAGTTCATATGATATTGGCACTATTCAATAGTACATCTTATTGAATCAACATATATTTTTTTTGTTTCGACAGGTTTTTTTTCTCAGTGTAGGAATGATTCGGGAACGTGAAAGGAATCGGGTCCCGCCGTGTGACCCGCAGATGGCTCGGGCGCCGCAACGTTCCTGCCGGAGGACCGGGGGGACACGTTACGGAATTTCGCTCCTTGGGAGGCCCCGGGGGACGCGAACTTCGCCTGCGCCGCCTCGAGAGCCCACGGCCGGGCTCGCTCGGGAGCCGGTATCCTGGAGATCGCCGGAGGCCAGGTCGCCCCGCACTGCGCGGCCGGAGAGCCGGAGGGTGCCGTATCGTTCCCACCGAAGGACCGGGGAGACACGGTACGGGAGCACGCTCTACGGGAGTTCCCGAAGGACGCGTGTCTCACCTCTCCGGGACGACGGTATCGCGTCAGGTCGGGCGGTGGCTCGACGGCTCCGGTTGCCGGAGGGTATCGGTGAGGAGCTTGTCTCGCGTGCGCGTGAGTGCCAGCTGCGTTTCTGGCCGATCGGTTACCCAGGAGTTCCTGTTTGTCCTGAAAAGGACTGGTAGAGCTCGATCCGCTCACGTCGGCGGCTCCCGACAAACTCCGCTCCAGTGATGCCAGACGCAGGAACCTGGAGGAACTTGCCCCTCCGGCTGGGTCCCCCACTCTTACTTCTCAGACTCTTGTGAGTCTCACACAGGCAGAGTAGAGGTACGTTCGTGTGTACCACGTGCGCAGTAGAAGTAAGACTGGGGAGCCCAGCCGGAGGGGTAAGTTCCTCCAGGTTCCTCCGTCTGGCATCACTGCTCCGCTCGTCCGGCGTTTCGGAGCGACTTTTATACCGTTTCGGAGCGGTACTAGTGACGGTTACCGTACGTGGGGAACGCGGACTCCGTATTGGCGCGTGTCGATTCGCGTCGGTGATTGGCGCGCGGCGGTGTACGCGAGAGTTTATAAGTATACGTCATTCCCGGTCGCCGGTTATTTGATGCTTCGCGACGAGTCGACGGCTCGTTGCACAACCATCGAGCCACCGGACCTTTAGCCATCAAAGAACTACAAGACGCAAACAAACGAATAATTAGACTATTACAAGCCGTAACATTCGCTCAGGACATACGCGAGCTGAGAACTAACAAATTATCAAGCACTAGCAAACTGCAGCCGTTATGTCCATTTCTCGATAACGAAGGAATATTGCGTGTCGGGGGATGATTACGAAACTCCACTCTACCCTTTGAACAAAGACATCCAATACTTCTACCACGAGGACATCACATTACGAAACTCATAATTCGTGATTCCCATCATCGAAATCACCACAGCGGAGTTACAGCCACGTTATACGACGTTCGGCAATTATACCAGCCGATCGACTTAAAGAATACCACGCGCCAAATCGTCAGACAATGCGTCAGGTGTCTACGGATGAAGCCCCCCACCACTGAATACGTTATGGGCAACCTACCTGCCGCGCGCGTAACCGAGGGTCGTCCATTCATTACCAGCGGAGTGGACTATTGCGGTCCTTTCTTCATAAAGAAACGGCAATTCAGAAATCGAAACCGACTCAAGATTTACGTAGCAATATTCATTTGCTTTGCAACAAAGGCCGTTCATTTGGAAGCAGTCAGCGACCTGACCACCGAAGCATTTATAGCAGCCCTCAAACGATTCATCGCACGTCGAGGAATTTGCAAAAATCTTTACTCAGACAACGGTACAAACTTCGTAGGCGCAAACAACGACTTAACGGAACTCCAGCAAACGTTGTCAAAGGACGAAAAGCTCAGTCACTTTCTCACAACCAAGGCCATATCGTGGCACTTCTCGCCCGCGTTGTCACCTCACTTTGGTGGGATTTGGGAGGCTGCGGTCAAATCCTTCAAACACCACTTCAAACGTGTAGTCGGTGAAGAATTGTTTACCTACGAACAATTCACCACATTCGTCATCGAGATCGAAGCCATTCTCAACTCGCGACCTCTTACACCGCTATCGTCAGACCCAAACGATATATCGATTGATCGGTGGTTCCTTGATGTGCATTACTGAGACTGATTTCAGCAAAACACCATCGAATCGATTATCCACCTGGCAACATATCCAGAAGGTCAAACAAGACTTCTGGAACCGGTGGCATAAGGAGTATATTCACCAGCTTCCCATAACATCAACATCGGAACTATCGTCCTCCTCAAGGATGACAACCTCCCACCACTGTGTTGGCATTTGGGTCGAATACAAAAAGTGCACCCAGGAACAGATGGCATCATACGTGCCGTAACCGTCCGAACCATCAATGGTATCTATAAACGAAACGTTAAGAGGCTAGCACCTCTCCCCAACACAGACGATGCGCAAACAGTCAGTGGCACCGTGTCAGCATAAACATGAGTCAACATCTTTATATTCGATATTGATCGATACAATCGATCAACGAGAGGGAGCATGTTCCGTTCCAAGAACCGTAGCAATATTAGTACGCCAAGGGTCTGCTATCGGGCCCCCTTTTTTAATGACTCCGTCGCAGCACGGGGTGTAAGCTGCAATGTTAAAAATGTGGCTAGTATTTTAGCGCTCTCTACCTCCGAGGACCGAACTAATAACAGTATATATAGATGTAAACGCTAACTCACTCATACACAGATACTCATGTGACTCACACAACTCCATATATCCCAGCTATATATACTTTATTGTACACGCGTACACTTAATCTTACAAATGAAAAGGGTAGAAATTCATACAGTTTTAAGTAAAAGTATATATTTATTATAATCTTTTTTTTGTACTTTTACGTTTACATGTATGTTTCACATAAACAAACGCTGCGTCGAAAATTGGTGTTCCTGAATTAATACTTTTCAATTTTCCAGTTAGTATCTGGTTCACATGACGTATATACATATTTAAAATATATTGAAATATTTTATAAAAGATACTATATTTTAATTTTTCGGCATGTTCAGTATACGTACTCGCGTTGAAAATTATATTTTCATTCAAATATTCCATAGCCCTTTGATTTAGATTACTTTCCCATATATTATTTATAATTATCGAATGACAGATATCTATAACTAAACTAGCGTCGAATATTGTATTCATTTCTTCAACTGTGTACAATAAGTTACATGTTTTGCAATCGGTTTTAAAATTTTTGGTCACTGCAACTAATATATTCGTGACTTGGTCGTCGTGTACACTATTTAAATGTATATTTAAATTATCAAAAGAATATTCCGTTTTTACATTTTGCTTCTTTTTCATGTCAATAATGTGGTTTGTGTATACAAAATAATCTGAATGATCTTCTTCACAATTTCCTTTATACGATATCCGACGACCAAAATTGTTAATAAAAATGCTCTTATAATAGTGCATGAAAGAAGTGCACGTCGGATTTGCATTTCTCCCTCCGTGGCTGCGGATTAAGCTGTTACGGATACAGAAAATCTTCCGTTCATTTCCTCACTGGAATCTCTTCCAGATCGTCTCTGGAGGGAAGCGTCCTAGATAACCTTTGATATCTTGGTTGAACCCTTTCATTAGGACTGAGCTCTGGCTCTGATTTAATTGAAAGTCACAAAAAACTAGAGTTATTAGTCTGGCCCTAAGTGCTTGACTAGATTATGGACAAAGCAGCCCATTCATGATAAGGGTATATAAACCCTCTGATTCTTACTCTCGGGGGCTAGTACTTCAGTAGACACGAATCGCGTCACATCTTGCTGTACTTTCGAGAAGTCGACTTTCAGTTAGATCGGGCTAAAGATCCCTTTCGAGTCAAAGTTAACCATACGGATTCCGCGTGTTCGGCATAAAATCTGTTAGGCATTATTAAGGTCACTTCCAAGCCCCCGCATTGCCATTGCGTTAAAATAGGTAATTTTCTTTCTCATTTCTGTTCTTTTACACATGCGCTATCGCGACAAATACATTTGTACTACAGATTATTATAGTAGAATATATTTGTGTTACACGATAATCTTGTGTATACCCTTAATTATCGTCCTATATCCTAATCTAATAGTTGAACGTTCCCACAAGATACAACCTTACCGCTCAGGTTGTATCAATTAGATTATAATAGTTACGAGGCCTTAACCACCTTGCGACTCCCTGATTTCGCATCAGGTTCGTTCGCATCATTTCTATCTTTCCCAAACAAGATTCATTCTAACTAGTGGCTCCCCGATTTCGCATTGGGTTCGTCCACGCAACATCACCCTCCTAGCGGCTCCCTGATCACGCATCAGGTTCGTCCGTATCCTTGCAGCTCCCCGATTTCGCATCAGGTTCGTCTGCATTCTTTCCAACCTCCTAACGGCTCCCCAATTTCGCATTGGGTTCGTTCGTGTCTTGCTCCACCTTCCTAGCAGCTCCCTGATTTCGCATCAGGTTCGTCTGCGCTTGACTCTATCAAGAGGCTCCCCGATTCCCGATCGGGTTCGTCCTCGTCGTCTATCATCCTAGCGGCTCCCCGATCTCGCATTGGGTTCGTCCGCTTACCTTCATCTATCAAATTTATTCCTTATTCCTAGGGTCATAACCCTTCGCCGGCCACTCGTGCTGCTCGCGGCCTTGGCTCGTAACAAAGCTAAAAAAGTTTTCAATGGCATCTTGATTTAAATTTCTACCGGCGAAATTAATGCCTAAAAGTTTTAACTTGTAATTTAATTTAATCACATTATTAAGTGTGCGTATCCAACTGTTTAAAACAACGGGGTGTGCTCTATCTCTTGGTTTCCGCTTTAGATATTTCATCGGCGAGATAATTTGAATTCCTTCATTCTACGTAGCGACATTTCGGGTGTATAAAGTGTTGTTATAACTTTCATTATAAAAATTATTTAATGTATCAAATAAATTATTAAAAAATTGTAATAAACTAGCGGTATGTTTTGGATCTTGTGATAAAACTACAATATGTTCTTCCTGAATGGGTTTATAATTCGAGTAAAGATTGATTACTTTTGCAAATGTTGCACTAAAAACCTGAGTACAGCACGATACTTTCATTTTTTTATGCATTCCTTTTTAATATGTCTATCTGTAATTTTCGTTAGAAGACGATTAGGTCCATTACTGCGATCTATTTCATATGTTCCTTCTATGTGCTCCCACTTCGCGATTAACTGATTGGTGCCATCGAGGGAGAATTGCAAGTCTTTCGTCAGCAAGTTGTTTCTTATGCACTTCATTAAGTGCGGAATATCATATAAAGGAATTATTTCCAGATTATTGACTGAAATAGTCTGGTTTGGCGAATTATCTATCAACGTATTTATGGCCTTCACATTGTTCGAATTTTGATCACAAACACAAGCAATCACATGAAGACGAATATTCTCTGCTGCCATTGCAATTTTTTTAAATATGCTGTGACATCTAAATGTGTACTACTACTATTACAGTACGTAAATGCAACAGTCTGCTTCCACGGCCTTACACCGTATACGCCTTTCAGCATCCAGACTGTTGCATGGTCCGCAAACTGTAAATTACCTCGTCTATCTATATACATTCCTTCAATATTATCTATTGTTGAATTATACTGCACTCCCGCAGATAATAGAATCTCATCGAAAATCAAAATACAATACTTTTCTTTAGGTAAGAAAGATTTGATATTTTTTCTCATTGCCACAAAAACACTATCGCAAATGCCAGGACTAATATCTAATTGCGCAATTATTTTTTTCAGTGTTGCCGTAGAGGGCAATAAAAGTAAATTCTGAAAGAACCTATAATTTTTAGGACTCTTCTTCCAAATCGACAATGCTATAATTTTTTCCTTCAACATAAACGATCATTTACAATTCTTCCTACTCACGTTTCTATGGTGTTACGCACGGAGTTTTTGACTACGTGACTCTTTACCTACTGCCCTTCTTGAAACCGCGTGTCCATGTAGGAGGTCCGGCTCGTTGTTTGTATAAACAGTTTTCCTACAGTGAAGTACGTTCAGCTGGAAGCTGATTTACGTTTGTCAGATTTTCCCATGTCCCCACCACCATTTTCATGGGCAGAATCTGGTATACAGGGTGTCAATTAAGTCCCGGGACGGCTGAATATTTTCTCATGTAAGGTATTTTTGAAAAAGGTCAAGGTCATTTCTGAAGTAATTTTCAACGAGGAATTCAACGGTGACCTTCAATTTGACCTTGAGCTTGACCTTCAAGGTCATTTCAAGGTTAGGTTAGGTTTTTTAAATGGAAACCCCCTTTTTTGACACCGGCAATCGAAAGAGCGGGAAATTTTACGTTTAGATATGTACTAAGTCATTGGTAGTGTTTGATCTTGAGGGTCACTCTAAGGTCATTTAAACTCGAGCAAGGTCTGGATATCTTTTGGAATAGATGGTTTTCAGTTTTTTTTTAACGACCAAAACTAATAACTTTAACAAGGCGTATTTAGTAGTGACCTAGAGCATGGCATTGAAGATGACCTTCAAGGTTGTTTCAAGGTCAACTTTTTTTATTTACTTTTAGCATTACCCAGGAATAACGACGTGGACGTAGTAAAATCTATTCCCTTTGGGGTGCTTAATTAGCGTAAGTCCCCTTGCCTCTCACGTCCGGGGTGCTTGATTAGCGTGTTTTCTTTCAAGATTCGAAGTTTAGCGCAGATGTTCAAACTGCAAACCTTGAGCTTCTTGACAAAAAGCTATGCGGTTGTAAAAATGAGATACAGCATTACGAGTCATCACTCTATCAATTAAAGCGGCCTCTTGCATAATCCGATTCCGCAGTTCATCTAAGTTTTGTGGTTGAGTGGCGTATACTTTACTCTTTAAGTAACCCCAAAGAAAATAATCAAGAGGCGTCAGATCAGGGGATCTAGCAGGCCACTCGATTTCACCTCTTCTTCCAATCCACTTATGAGGAAACTGAGTATCTAAATACGCTCGAACGTCCCTACCGTAATGAGCGGCTGCTCCGTCCTGCTGAAACCACGTATCATCATAATTATTACCTGCTATTTCTCTTATTCTTGGTATAATTTGATTTCTGAGCAGCTGTTCATACATACCGGCATTGAGATTACCATCAATAAAAAAAGGGCCTATAAGTGTATCATTCAAGATGCCAGCCCAAACATTTAGCTTTTGTGGATATTGTGTGTGACTGTCCAACATCCAAGCAGGATTTGTGTCGGACCAGTATCTGCAATTGAATCTATTCACTTCACCTTTTAAAGTGAAAGTAGCTTCATCTGAAAAAACTATATTGTACAAAAAAAGAGGATCTTCATCGATTCTGTTCATCATCGTTTCGCTAAATTCGATCCGACGATCAGGATCATCTTCATTAAGCTCCTGTACCAAATGAATCTTGTAAGGATGAAAATGTATGCTTTTCAAAACTTTACGTACTGTTTCATGAGAAGCGTCATGCTCATTACCGGCTCTACGTAGACTAAGATGCGGGTTTTCAACAAATGCTTGAGCAATTTCAATCTGTTTCTCCTCAGATGCTACAGATTTTGGCCGACCACTTCTCTCAAGGTCCTTGACAGTCCCATTATCCATAAAGCGCCGTACAGTCCTTTCGACTGTAGATTTTGAGACAGGACTTAACCCGTCTCCATTACGAAAAGTGCGATTAAATAGCACCCGAACTTCATTATAAGATCGCACTCGATCTCCCCAACCACGCATCATTAATAGAGATACCCTCTCTTGTTCCGAAAGTTTAGCATACGCCATAATGTCGTGTGTAAATCGTAAATCGTAGTTGAGTGGTGGTAAATGACAATACATCAACAGTTATCGTACATACAAATACGTGTTATGACGAGTAAACTCGCCACTGTGCATACGGTGACAACTTCGTTTGGTCAACTTCAAGTTGACCTTGAAACAACCTTGAAGGTCATCTTCAATGCCATGCTCTAGGTCACTACTAAATACGCCTTGTTAAAGTTATTAGTTTTGGTCGTTAAAAAAAAACTGAAACCATCTATTCCAAAAGATATCCAGACCTTGCTCGAGTTTAAATGACCTTAGAGTGACCCTCAAGATCAAACACTACCAATGACTTAGTACATATCTAAACGTAAAATTTCCCGCTCTTTCGATTGCCGGTGTCAAAAAAGGGGGTTTCCATTTAAAAAACCTAACCTAACCTTGAAATGACCTTGAAGGTCAAGCTCAAGGTCAAATTGAAGGTCACCGTTGAATTCCTCGTTGAAAATTACTTCAGAAATGACCTTGACCTTTTTCAAAAATACCTTACATGAGAAAATATTCAGCCGTCCCGGGACTTAATTGACACCCTGTATAAAGGGCTCGATCCGGCCCTCCTACGGGCTTAGTTTCTGATTTTCTTTAGACACATACGCATCTCGTGAGATAGGGCCTACTTCCCTTTCGATCAACTTTATTTCAAACGTGGTTCTAAAAGGCAAGTTAGTTTTACTACCCCCGCATTTCTCAGTGCGTGAAAATCGAGAACTCGGGAATTAGCTTCCATGAAAAAACACAGTACATGAACAATTGTATTCCGTTTCAAGTTTCTCTAATATATTGTACTTTGATAAGGCAATTGAGAGTCTTTAACCTTCATTGAGACCATATCCTGTTGAATTCCCAGTGACCAGTAAAGATTCCCACAAAAATAAACCTTTACCGCTCGAGGTTTATTTTTACAATCTTATAGAAAGTTACGAGGAGCCGACCTTTCCAAAATACCTCAACTAAATCCTGTGACACCCGGTGCTGAAATAGGCACCGGCTAGTTCACGATTTTCCTTCCTAGTGGCGACCCGGTGGTGAAACAGACACCGGCTAGTCCACGAAAACCCTTCTGTTACCAATCTAGTGGCGACCCGGTGATGAGACAGGCACCGGCTAGTTCACGACTCTCAATCTAGTGGCGACCCGGTGATGAAACAGGCACCGGCTAGTCCACAACAACCTATCCTGTGACACCCGGTGATGAAATAGGCACCGGCTAGTTCACAATTATCCTGTTCAAAAGAACAAACCTCGGCCACGACGTATCCGCCGCCCCTCGGCTCGTAACAAACTGGTGACAGCGGTGGGATGCTGGTATAATACTGGTTGTTTTAGAAACGATATGGATTAATTGCAATTCAAATCAACCGACCAAGCGTGTTAGAACCTAATAATAGAGTCGGAGAATCGCAAAGTAATTAGTTAAAAGGACTAGGTTCACCTATGCGCAACGCGCTTTGACTACCTTGTCCTGAAATTAGATTTATGCACGATAAAGTATCAGTAATCAAAGCAACATAGAATTTGCTCTGAACTCTTGTCGTTAAAATTGCACCTAGGTGTCCATAACAATTAGAAGCTTTAATATTCTAAGGAAGGAAAATTCTAGAAAATTTTTTTTATCTTAAAGGATTAATCATGCCGGACGACGTAGCCAGTCTAACCGCTTCCATGGCAAAATCCATGATTTTAATAAGTCAGCAAAATAGTCTTCAGTACGCCGCAACGTCGTTACCCTTATTTGATGGGGAAAAACCACCGCTCTCGATTTTCACGCAACGAGTCAGTGACGGGCTTGCGTTAACGCCGCCGGGTACAGAAAAGGAATATCTCGCGATAGTCTTGACGAAACTCACCGGACCGGCGAGAATCAGTGTTCAAGATAAAAAGTTCGAGTCTGTTGATGATTTACTAAAACATTTAAAGAAACGTTACGCTCCGGGACGGAATTTAGCGTATTTTCAAAGTGAGATTTCTCGACTGAGAATCCGCCGGGAAGAATCTTTGAGGAAATACATTAATAGAGTGAGCCGTCTCGCATATTGTACCCGTACTGCGATTAATGATCGCTACGATGAACAAGCAAACCAGATCATCACCGAAATGGAAAAGGATCTGTTGGAGAATTTCTTCGAGGGATTACCGGAAGAAATTGGATGGAGGATTGCAGGGTTAATATCAGAATGTGAAACCCTTGAGGACGCGTTCGAAGCCGTGCTTAAAGTAGGGCTGTAACTTTTCCGAAGCTTCGAAGCTTCGAAGGAATGAAGGGAGCTTCGAAGCTTCGAAGGAACGATCGGAGCTTCGAAGTCTTCGAAGTCTTCGAAGGAACGAAGGGAGCTTCGAAGTTTCGAAGTCTTCGAAATTTCGCAATCTTGTACCGTGTCACGATTTTTGATAAATAAAAATATTAACTGTCAGTCATCGATGACTAACATTAAACTTTCCGTTTGAACTTTTCGTAATTAAATTATATTTAAAAAATTGCATTCTATTAATTTTCGGGATCATATCACGAATGTACTTAAAAAATAATACTTTGCAAACAAAATTTTAATTAGTTTTATTAAATTCGTTGAAATCGGATATCGCGGACTAAATGGAAAGGCAAGACAGGCTTGGCGCTTGAATTGTTTATAATAAATTTAACAGAATATAAACACAACCACATAGTTATAAGAAATATATTTATCGAACACATAAATTTAACAAGATTTCATGAACAAGTGGATAAAACGAGGAACACTGGATAAAACAAAACAGATAGTATGGATTAACGACATCTCGATCGTACATACATACATACACACGTTACACCATTCTTCGTGCTGCTCGCACCGCTCTCTCATACTACATACATTAATTATATTATTTATACTTTTACATACTATAAGACTATTAAAAAATTGTAATATTCTTACTTTCTAATTTTTGCAATTTCTCTATAATATCACAAGTAAGTTTTATTTTGATGTAGGAATGTATTAGTTGTTACATTTCTGGGAGATAAACAATTTCGACTGGGTGTGACAATGTTTCCTGTCGTAGAGAAAACTCTTTCTGAACCCACTGAGGTAGCAGGTGTTACGTCCCAAGTTGGACCCAGAGAGATTTTGATAGAGATTTTATAGATTCTAATGAGAGGGATATTGCGCAGTTTCGAACCTACCTGCATTCACCGGCTTTGGTTCGGGAAATTGAAGATTTTGTGATGCTTATAGGGCTTTACTGTAGATTATTGGTCACGAAGAATTCGAAGTTAGGTAATTGAAATGAATTTGGAGAAGCTGATATTTAATAGAAGTTAAACAAAGTGTATTTAAACAATGAATTCAGAATACATTTGAGTTTTGGGTAGTCGATGCGAGAGTTAGTAATTATTATAAATGTTAGTATTTTTCCGTTACGCTGGTTCGGCTTATGCGGTAGTTGTTACGCTGGTTCGTCTTATCCGCTAGTAAATCCAATAAGGTTCGGTTGGAGTTGTTTTGTTACACACACTTTTTAAAATCACGAACTTTATCGAATCGCGTATTTTTTTATTTGAATAATGGTACGACTCGCTAATCGACTGGTGGTTTTATTACTGTGTACTGTACTGGCTCGCTGGCGAGGTGTCGTCGTTTTTATATTTTCTTCTATCCTTTGTTCTAAGCCAAATCCTTGTGGAGTTGGTTCGGTTTTCACTTGTCATCATAATCGTAGTCTGCAGTTTTGTTCATTGAATTATTCCTGTGTCTTTCTCTCTCTCAGTTGGATCCTCCGCTTCTCGCGTTCTTCCGGAGTGCTTTCAGTCTATGTGTCAGCTCTATTGCGTTCTTGGTCTTCTTGGTATTTAATTTTGTTTAGGTGGTTTTCTTGTAATTTTTGCGCTGCAGGTAGCCTGCAGGTGCTTTTTTGCTTAACATCGCTCGCGTATTATATTTCGGTTTATTCGCTTAGTATATGATTACAATATTTTATTTCTATTTCTTGCGCAACATTAGTTAGAGAAAATATTAAATAAGTTAGGAAATATTTGTATTGTGGTTATTTATTATTTATTAATGACGGTTGGACCACCGGACGTGACACAGGTATGCACAAGTATTTTTTGGCCAACCGCGCAATAAGTGGCATTTTCTTTTCACGACATTTCCACCATTCAAAAGGGTCCATGTTCATATCTATCTCTGGCTCCGCAAGGTATAACATGTATTGATGAGCAGATGATGTGAGACTACTGTCAGTTCGTATGAAAATGAAGTCCAAAGCAGTAGTTCCTCTTTTTTCAGTTTCATCTGGTTTTTCTTCACTATCCAGAGAATATTCGTTAATTTCGCGTTCAACGCTTTCTCTTATTTTTATTTTCGCTGTTGCGGTTTCTGAAAGGAGCTGCTTGAATCTAGAATCCAGAAAAGAAGCTTTGGCTGAGGCTGAAACTAGAACCGTACTTTCCAAGTACCAATCTAAACAAAATAGCGTTGTTAGTTGCGTGGTCAACTCATTAATAATTAAAATAATATTATTATCATTCTTGTATTTATTCTTTGCAGGAATTAAATGATTAGTTATTACGGCTCGCACAATTGGATTTACCATTGAAAGTGTTCCTCCCGATAAAATTGTGGTAGCAAGTTCGAGTGGTTTCAAAAGTTCTATCAATACTTCCAATACTTTCCACTCACTTTCCAGCATCTCTAAAGCTTGAGCCTGTTTATTCTTTGTAATATTTCTATCGGCGAGTACATTTATGATAGCGCTACGGATTCCTACAAGTCTCTCAGACATTTTTAAATCCGTATTCCACCGAGTTCGAACACTTTGTATTAATTTTAATTTCGGCAAGTTTAATTGCTCCTGTTTTGTTTCCAAACTATTTGAAGCCAATACAGAGTGTCGAAAATGTGACACAATTTTACTTGCTTTTGCAAGAACGCAAGAAACATTTCCTTCTTGAATTGCATTTTGTATTGCCAAGTGGATTTTATGAGCAGCACAAGCCACATCAAACTCAACGTTTGGCAAACGATTTACTGCCGATACAATGTTGCTTGCACTGTCGTTAGTTATAGCAACTATTTTTTCTTGAATGCCAAATTGAGCAGCCACTGCACATTCAGCGCGTTCTTTCTTAATGAACCCGGATCTTGAATTTGGACTAGTTATTGATGGACGAGCTCGCTTAGTGGGTAACGTATCCATATCTAGTACAATATCTTCTTGAGTAGAAGATCCTGATATCGAATCTATTGAAATGTCCGAAACATATTCTGCAGATCTATAATAGTAAGATACATATATTCATCTGTTAAATATATAAACAATACTTTAAAATTAATAATGAATTAATTTAGATTAAGAGACTTGTAGGATCTTTTAGACCTTCTCGTCCCAAAAATGATAAAATATTTGAGTATTACGTTGTAACTTCTATGTGTTGACGTTTTCTGCTACTAGGACAGTCTACTGAATGGATCTTCGTTAAATGATCGATCAGAGTTGTAGTAGATCCATATGTCTGGAGCTCTGTATTACAGATTTCACATATTGCAGATTTCCCATCTGTAGACTTCTTACAATGTTTCCACACCCAGCTTTTCATTATGTAATGTTTGCCTAAAGTTACATAAAATTAAAAATGTACTAGAAAGGTATGTCTAAAAAATAAACTTTGTACAATAGAACAGACACTTTTTGACGTAAAATTTCGTATTTTGTTCAAATTTAAATTTGTTGTAGCCTTTAGTGATCTATAAAAAATTTATTTCATGAAATATTAAAATATGAAGAATAAATATCAAGAAATACATCGAAATTTACAACCAAAGACATCGGTGATTACAATTATCTGAAAAACTACTAAATAAGTAACAAATAAACAATTTTAAATTATATTTTAAGACAACAAAATTTTAAAAATTAATTAAAATATGTATTTGATACGAGAATTATCACATGTTTTAATGAATTTTAGTGTAAATTTCATACCAATCTCCCGATATCTCTTACGTCCGTCGCCGTATATCGCGGAGAGAAAATACACGTGTGTCGTTTTGATGGTTAATGCAAAACTGCTTTATTAAACATAAACTTTATCCGCGTTTATCTCGTGTTTCGTTGCGGTTCAATTGTTTTTCGTGGTTTACATGGGTCGATATAGCAACGCTTGTCCGTTGTCCCGAGACGTTTGTGCGTTTTACGCGCGGTATTTTAATTCTAAAAACGCCACAATCCTATTATAAATACTTGAAAATATTACACTTACCTTTCTTATCTGCTTAATAATTAACAAATATGTGTGTGCGCGCGTTGAATATTTTCTGCACTACACAATTCGCACACTAGGTTGTTACGGGGACAACGTAATCACGCGCGAAACTAAACGCCCAATGATCGCGGTCCGTAGCTACAAGGTCGGATATGGTTTGAACGAAAAAATATCGAAATAACCTGTTAGGTGGTTATCACAACTCGTCACATTTTTTGGATGGGCATAAATACATTTTTTTGGTTGCGGGTGGAGGAAAAATAGAGTTGTTGGGTATTATCTGTACAGGGCCAGGTATGAGGGCAATAGACAGCCTAAAAATAATGTATTTTACGGATAGCTTCAATATATTTGGTATAAAGAATAATACATTCTCAAATAAAAATTCTTTTCAAACATTGAAGCTGGGGTCTCTGAGACCCCACATTATCTTAAGAAGGTTAAAATATTCTACAGAAATTGAAGTAAATGCCAGTATATTTTTCGGGGTTTCCCATGCAATAAATATATCCCGTCGCGTCGTAGAACCGGTAAAATCTTCCGTGCGAAGAAACAAGCGCAAATCCGAATGTAGGTAGATAACACTGTCCAACAGTAAAAATGTTTCTATACAACTGTTGGGTGTATCTTATAGAGTTTTTTGCTCTGATTCCGAATCTGGCCTTAATTTTTCTCCTACACGCACAGTTTTTGAAAAACTGAATGTTTAAACATGTTTACTATCGGATATCACTGTATTCAGGAAATTCTACTGAATCTTTTACTGTAAAGAACAATTCAATATCTATTATAATAACATCACAGTAATTGTTTAAAGTTGAAAAATGAGTTTTTTTCAAAGTCATGTTTTTCAAAAACTGTGCGTGTAGGAGAAAAATTAAGGCCAGATTCGGAATCAGCGCAAAAAACTCTATAAGATACATCCAACAGTTATATGGAAACAAAAAAAGTTTAAATTTGTTGGACAGTGTAACCTCTCAACCGATGACGTATCTACCGTGGCCGTCATAATAATTTACTACGGAGAGAGGTTCGAAATTAGAAACTTTATTTCTCCATCGCCTTCGAATTTCCAGAAAGCGAACCTTTAAAATTTCAAAGTTTCGAAGCTTCGAAGGTTCTGCAATCGAAGCTTCGAAATCTTCGACATTCGAAGGTTCGGAAACCGAAGCTTCGACATTCGAAGCTTCGAAGCTTCGAAATCTTCGACCTTCGAAGGAAAGTTACAGTCCTAGCTTAAAGTAGACCGACGTCTTAGGAATCGTCGGACACTTAACGAGGATCGTTTGTCGCGTCGCGACTATGAAGAGGACGATTCACAAGCTGGGGAACGATACGATTGGGGCGTCAGCGTCGACCCATGTACCCGCAGTCCCCTTCCCCGTCACGGTATCACAAGTACCGTTCGCGGGATAAGAGCACATCTGGTTCGGAGACGGAATTTGAAGAGCGCCTAAAACGAGCTACAGCAATGGTTTTACAGCGAAACAATTCTTATTCTCCCAATCGTTTTTATACATCAGCTGAAGAGGTGGATCACTACGGTGGCAAGAATGGACCACAGCTTTTCTGTTGGAATTGTGGCGTAAAGGGCCACGACGGGAGGAAGTGCCGAGAAAAGGGAAATTTCCGAGAAGATAGATTTTCCCGAAATTCTCCAATTAGACAGCATTTAAACTCCTATCGCGCTCATCGTTCAGGGGATACGATGAGTGAATCAAAACAAGAGCGCCCCAAAATGGTCAGTTTTCACGACGAGAAGACCGGCGACTGCTCAAAGAAGCCCCAATACCCAAGATCAGAGTCCAGGTTCCAGAGCTGGAAACAGGAATAGGAAAGTTTCTCATAGATGGAGGAGCCTCCGTAAATCTGATCAACCGTGCTTTGTTGGGCTATAAGGCTGAAATTATTTCCAGAGAAAAGATCGAGGTCAAAGGAGTAACGTCACCTTCCATTAAGACCATTGGAACCACTGTACTACATATCAATGGCATACCAGCTTTTTTCTATGTTATTGAAAATCTTGCAATACCAGCGGATGGCATTCTGGGAAGCCCATTTTTCCTCCAAGAAGATGCTGAAATTTCGTACCACCATAAGACGCTTGTTACTCGCACTCAACCTGTGAGGCCCATTCGTTTTATGAATTTTGGGGAGATGGAAAACGAGCAGAAACAATCCCGGACAACATACCGCATCCCTGGACGCACACCGCAGCAGATACAATTAAGAATCGCCAACCCCGAAATACAGGAGGGTTATTTGCCACGCCTCAAGACAGCGAAGAACGTTTACATCGGTGAGGCTGCGGTTCGCAACCGTAATGGAAGCTGTTACGTTTTAGCCACTAACACCAACGAAACGGACGAAGAAATAGATTTGGAGCCTCAATATCTTGAGCCTTACGATATTTGTGACACTTCAGATGAGGACCCAGTCACCTCTTATCAAGCCTGTAAAGTCAATGAAAACGACAGAAGGCAAAGCATTTAGGATACCATAAAAACTGAACATTTAAATCAGGAGGAAAAAGAACATGTAAACAACATTATTCAAGAATTCGCTGACAGATTTTATTTACCCGGCGACAATCTCGATAGTGTGCCAAATTTTCACCACTCTATCCACGTAACCGACGAAATCCCGATTAATACGCGGCAATATCGCTATCCAGTAGTACATCAGAAGGAAATCCAACAGCAGTCTGCTTACCCTTAACTACACGGCAGAATACGGTAGCCACGGAGACCAATACCATTGGCCAACGCGTAAGGGAAAGGCGAAATGGGCGCAAACCACTACCTTTTTTTTTTTTCTTTTTTTTTTTTTTAATTGGAGGAAATCCGATTAGTGGATAACCATCCATGCCGCCGAAGGCAAGGATGGCCAATGTCGGGATCAGTA
Source organism: Lasioglossum morio (assembly GCA_916610235.2). NCBI lineage: Eukaryota > Metazoa > Arthropoda > Insecta > Hymenoptera > Halictidae > Lasioglossum > Lasioglossum morio. The sequence goes on from OU744334.1 coordinate 647,790, forward strand.
TAATCGTTACCGACTAAAACCCCCAATAGCCGTCCCTAGACATTTACTGCAGGGACCCAGGATCACGTTAGTTGTTCGATCGATGGAGGCAAATGTTGGCCTCCTCGGATCGTCCACTCGTCCGGGCCCTCCTGCCCCGGTTCGAGGAATGGTGCAGGAGTCGAATTGGGTTGACCTTTCACCTCACCCAGGTGCTCACCGGAAAGGGTTGTTTCGGTGAGTACCTACATTGGGTGGGGAGAGAGCCGGTGGCACAGTGTCACCACTGTGGCGAGGAGGTGGACACGGCGCGGCATACTCTGGAGGAGTGCCCGGCATGGGCTGAGCCGCGACGTGTCCTTAGATCCGCGGTGGAAGGGTGGGACCTCTCGCTCCCGGTCTTGGTCGACCACTTGATCGAGAGCGAGAGGTCGTGGAAGGCGGTGGCCTCCTTCTACGAGACTGTGATGTCTCGGAAGGAGGCCGCCGAGCGAGCCCGGGAAAAGGACCCGGGCTCGGCGAGGGGGCGTCCCCCGCGTCGTCGGCACCGCCCCGTAATCCAGGGAGGAACACGGGGGCGGTGCAGAGAGGTAGGAGTGCTGCGACGGGGGGGTCCTCTCCCCGTCGTTCTTCTGTGCCCCAGGTGAGGGGGGCGGCGTCTGGGGGGAGGGCGCGAGGAGTGATCCCCTCCTCGCGTCAACTTGTGCCTCCCCGTAGTGGGGGGGCTGTGGGGTTGTCCCCTGTGTTGGCGGTGCGTAGGGGGCGGGGTAGCCGTCCCCACCACCGCCGTGGATTGCCCTCACCACGGAGGGCGGAGGATGGCGGGGCCGGGGAATGAGCTGACCCTGGCCCCTGGGGGGGAGGTAGTCTCTCCCCCCCCCCGAGATGGACCGGCACCCAGGAGGGACCTTTACCCGGTCCCTTGTATGGGGTGTCGACCATCTACCGGAGACGGGCTCTCGTGGGGTGGCGCGTAGGGGGTGGGGTGGGGTGAGGTGGGATGACGCGTGAGAGAGTACGCGATTGCGCCCGCGCACTATTTAGATCACGATATCATCGTTTGGACATATATCTATTGTTTTTTTTTGTTTTACGCCTCTTTTGTTTTGTCTCTTCTTCAACTGCTATGGTTATTAAGCGACGGGACCTACAGTATAAGGTGCGTTCCGAACCACCTATATATCAATTGTGTATTACGAATTGTAACTTTGATTGTGGGTTGTGAATTATATTGTGGATTGTGAACTATATATCGTTAATTGTGAACTTTACGTTCTTTATTTGCAATTCATACAATATGGAAAGCATAACGCGTATGGAACTGCATAACAAACGTATGGAATCGCAAACTGCAGATATAACTACCTTACTGACGGATTTTGTACTCGCGCAATTAAACATTAGTGACAATATAAGTAATAGACAAATTGTCTCGAACACATTAAAAGAGCAGTTTATATACAAATACTAGAAGCGATGGAAAACTGTCCATAGGAAAAATTTGCGGTTTTTAACAAACAGTAAACAATGGTTAGACGAAACTATTTGTTTTCCAGATAGATTATTTGCTGGACAGAATAGTGATTCTTCATCCAAACGGGGTCACCCGAAAAAAGAATTTGCGGATTTAAGCGAAAGAAACAAACGTCGAAGAACAGACGATACATTAGAAACTACTCCAGTAGATATATTGGTCTATGCGGCTGCACGAAGTTTACAAAAATCTGGAAATACATCAGCAGCAAAAATAATTAGAATGGTTGTCCAGGCAACACCCACCGAAGCAGATGCACTATGGAAAAAATTAAATTCTAATGAAAATCATACATCCACAGCATCAACAGAAGAAACACTTGAATTAATAATGGCCTCCCATTTCAAGCGTCAACAGTATTTAAACGTAAGAGACCTTTGCTCACTAGATGGAAGTAATGTTCTTCCATCTGATTTCCGTCTCCGGCGTGCACGAAAAGAAACATATCCAGAGGACATTTATATTTCCGATACTAAATGCGTAGTTAGTTTACAAAATCTGTTGAACCACACAGTAAAACGATTAGTGCTGTTTCTTGAAGGAAAATTAGAAACTGATGAAAGTTTGTGTCTAATATCAAAGTGGGGAATGGACGGAAGCTCTGGTAATTCTAATTATAAACAAGGATGGCAAACTTCTGATAACAAACAATCAGACAATAGTGTTTTCATGACAGCACTGGTGCCAATGAAATTAATTGGAGAAGACTCAAAAACAGTTTATTGGGAAAATCCAAGACCGTCACGCTCTCGATTTTGTAGACCGATATCTCTGCAATGGACACACGAAAGCGAAGAAATAATTAAAGCAGAAGAAAACCGTGTACAAAGTGAAATTACAGCATTAGCACCCTTAAATATAAATGATATGAATGTCAACTTTAAAATGTTATTGACTATGGTAGATGGTAAGGTTTGTAATGCCCTTGCAAATACATCGAGCATGCAGTGTTATATATGCAAATGCACCATATCCGAAATGGATAACTTGGACAATATTTCAACCCGATTTTCCGGAGATCTTAGCAATTTAAAATTTGGCCTTTCACCATTGCATTGCCGCATTCGTTTTTTTTTTGAATGTGTGCTGCACATAGCATACCGACTGGAATTTAAAAAATGGCAAGCAACATCGCAGAAAAGTGGAACACAGGAATTTTCAAATAAGGAACGATTACAAGCTAGAAAGCGTGAAATACAAGAAGATTTTAAGAATAAAATGGGCCTATTAGTGGACATACCTAAACAAGGATATGGTACATCAAATGATGGCAATACTGCTAGACGCGCATTTGGAAATTCAAGATTATTTTCGGAAATAACTGGCGTGAATGAAAAATTAATCAAACGCTTCCACATCATATGAACTGCTTTAAATAGTAATCGCAGAATTAATGATATTGCTTTCAATAAATATTGTCAGGAAACGGCCAAGTTATATATAAAAAACTATAGTTGGTACTACATGCCACCTTCTGTCCATAAAGTGCTGATTCACGGGGCAGAAATAGTGAAAGCTATGATCCTTCCTATAGGGCAACTTTCCGAAGAATCTATGGAAGCTGGAAATAAATACGTGAAACAGTTCAGAAGAGAACATACTCAGAAACGTTCCAGGTACCATACCAACCGTGATTTATTCTAGAGGCTGTTGACAACATCCGATCCAGTAATTTCACAACAACAAATATCACAGAAACTAGTGTCAAAATTGCCAAAAGAAGTGCTACAGCTATTGAAAGCAGAAGACAATGAAGAAGACGACAATGAAGAAGACGACAGTGAAGAAGACGACAGTGAAGAAGACGACAGCGAAGAAGACGAAAATGAAGAAGATGACTACGAGATATGATCCAGCGATTAACATCAAGTAAATTATACAGAATTTATTACGTAATAACAATTAATAATATGTATGTCCAAATTCGAGAAAATCGTTTCTAAAAAACTTCATATAACTTTTATGGGTTTGGAATTAAGTAAAATCTGATTATTAATTTGAATTCAGCACCTCAAAATCTATAAAACGGTACCATTTTTATTAATTTAAACTTAGAAATAACTTTAAAAATGATTTTTGTCCGCGTTTTTCTGGTTTCAACCCACTGTGCGTCGGTCCGGGACCGCTATGTCCGCGTTCATAAAACACAGAAATCTAAAGAAACCCGCGCAGTCGTTACGCTCGGTTCAAGGACACATGTTCAGCTTCTTTACGACACGGTTTCGAGGGTGCATCAGTCAACCTTCAAGCAGCGGTTAATTTACTGAGAGGCGTCACTTTCCAACTCAGGTATCGCCCCACTCCTCCTTCCAACTAGACTATCCGCTAGACCAGCGGAGGGAGGTCTGAACAATTACGGGCATCCTGATTGGAAAACGAAAGGTTGACAGCACCAATCAAAACAGCTTCCTTTCACACCTCAATGGATGACGTGTTCTTCCTTTTTCCTAAGGCCAACCTCTCAATCCACGAGGAGCCAAAAAAAGAGACCTCACCAGAGCAGGAAGTCAAGTATACGTTCAGTTCGATCACAGCATCGAAACTTGCATGTTGCAATCGAGATCGTGCAAATCACAACAGTCTTTTGTCTCAGTGATACTTCCATAGACTCACCAGAGTGTCTCGCTTACTTGCAATCGAGATCGTGCAAGTCAAGCAAAATACAGATCTATCGAAGATCTGTGCGCGTCTAAGGCAGGACTTGTCGGAATAGCCTTACTGACGAGTCCTCCGGCAAGTCTGGGACGAAACGCGGCTCCCTTCAATCCTGTCCACTCGATCCAATCCCATCGTGTGTAACCAGTTGCCCAAGATTAACTTGGCGGGTAACAAATCGTTACGCCGGAAACGAACAACGACAATGTGACTCCTTTCCAATGCTCCATTGGTGTGGGGTCTGTATCCTTTTTTCTTATAGTGCGGAAATGCGTTACGCATACCCTGGCCCCCTTGGGGGGCCAGGGTTATGTGGGACTGTCCAGAGGACTCTCCGGCCAGCCTCTACCAACTAAAACCGCACTCCCACCTAAGCTATTGTAAGGGGGGGCAGGATCTCCGAGAACTCAACTGGCCACCCCCTTAGCTAACAAACCGCCCTGGAGGGGTGTGAAGCTCCCCCCCGTGCCCTACCTAATACCAGACCCCGGGCGGAGGGACCCGCCCGGTGTCCCCATCCCTGGAGCCTTCGAGTTGGGCTTCCCGAACCACAGTTCGGTCCACCCACAACTCCCGGAGCCTTCGTGCGCTGCTCGGGGCAGCAGCAGTGTGTGACCCCCTAAGGGGGTCACCCACCACCGCCGCCCGGCCAGGGCAAGAAGGCGCCGACACCGGCAAGTAAGGGTCGTCGGAGGCGCACTCGCACGCCCCGACCCTCCCCACCCCCACCCCCCGCCACCCGACCGGAGCCCGTCACCGGTAGATGGCCGACACCCCCTACAAGGGACCGGGTAAAGGTCCCTCCGGGGTGCCGGTTTATCTCGGGGGGAGAGACTACCTCCCCCCCAGGGGCCGGGGTCAGCTCATTCCCCCGGCCCCGCCATCCTCCGCCCTCAGGGGTGAGGGTAATCCACGGCAGTGGTGGGGACAGCTACCCCGCCCCCTACGCACCGCCAATACCGGGGACAAACCCACAGCCCCCCCACTACGGGGAGGCACAAGTTGACGCGAGGAGGGGATCACTCCTCGCGCCCTCCCCCCAGACGCCGCCCCCCTCACCTGGGGCACAGAAGAACGACGGGGAGAGGAACCCCCGTCGCAGCACTCCTACCTCTCTGCACCGCCTCCGTGTTCCTCCCTGGATTACGGGACGGTGCCCGACGACGCGGGGGACGCCCCCTCGCCATCGCTCTCCTCGCCGAGCCCGGGTCCCTTTCCCGGGCTCGCTCGGCGGCCTCCTTCCGAGACATCACAGTCTCGCAGAAGGAGGCCACCGCCTTCCACGACCTCTCGCTCTCGATCAAGTGGTCGACCAAGACCGGGAGCGAGAGGTCCCACCCTTCCACCGCGGCTCTAAGGACACGTCGCGGCTCAGCCCATGCCGGGCACTCCTCCAGAGTATGCCGCGCCGTGTCCACCTCCTCGCCACAGTGGTGACACTGTGCCGCCGGCTCTCTCCCCACCCAATGTAGGTACTCACCGAAAAACCCTTTCCGGTGAGCATGGTGAGGTGAAAGGTCAACCCAATTCGACTCCTGCACCAGTCCTCGAACCGGGGCAGGAGGGCCCGGACGAGTGGACAGTCCGAGGAGGCCAACATTTGCCTCCATCGGTCGAACACTTCCTGCCGTGCCTGGCGCTTCAGATCCTCGATCTCCTGTCCCTCCTCGTCTGTAAGCTCCACCCCATAGGGGCGGCGGAACCGGCAAGTGATCTGATATACAGTCGCCCGTTCCGCTGCCTCCAATTGAAGGGGCGGAGAAACAGCCGGGAGGCCCGCCACCTCGGTGGAGATGGTGCAGTAACCCCGTATGATCCGTAGGGACAGCCGGCGACGAACCCTCTCAAAGAGTTGTCGGGATCGCTGGCTGACCTCGAGCGAGCGGTACCATACGGGGGCCCCATAAAGGGCAATAGACCGCACCACACCCGAATAGAGGCGGCGGACCTTCATCTGGGGGCCCCCGATATTGGGCAGCAGCCTCGCGAGAGCGGCTGCTGTCCTCTCCAATCGGGGGCCCAGGAGACCGAAGTGTTCTTCGAAGCGCCATCGACCGTCGAGGATCAGGCCCAGATATTTCATCGGGGGCTTGACCTCGACGGGGGTATCGACGACCCGGATCCGGAAATCTTGGGGCGGCCGCCGCGACCGAGACGGTTTGTACATCCAAATCGCCTCGGTCTTCGCGGCGGCCACAACCAGCCCCATACCTCGAATCCGGCCAACGACACAGTCCAGGGCGGACTCCACGAGGCGTCCTGCCCCTCCCCAATCCCCCCCGCCGCATATACCAGGGTGTCATCCGCATAACAGATGACACCCGTTGCGGCGGGCAGGGAAACCCTTAGTGCCGCGTCATATCCGAGGTTCCACAGGAATGGTCCAAGGACCGATCCCTGCGGAACCCCGCGGCACATCTCCCTCCGGTATGGAATACCATACCGGCCGGTGAATCCTACCTCTCTGCCGCGGAGGTAGTCCCTGAGCACCGCCCGGAGATAGAGAGGCACCTCGAAATGTTCAAGGGCCCTCTCTATCTCCTTCCAGGGCAGGGTGTTGAATGCATTGGAGATATCCAATGATACGGCAATCAACACCCCGCCCTGGGCGACAGCCGCTTCCCGGAGGAGGCGCGGACGCTCTAAAGCGTCTATAGTGGAGCGCCCCCTCCGGAATCCAAACTGGCTGTCGCTCAGCTCGGGACCACGCCGCGATAGGTGCTCTCGGAGGCGGGCAGCAATTATTCTTTCGAACATCTTGCCCGCCTCGTCGAGTAAACATACCGGCCGGTAAGCGGAGGGAGAATCCTTGGGTTTCCCACACTTGTGGAGAAGGACAAGGACCGCCTCTTTCCAACATCTGGGGAAGGTCCCCCGGCTCAGGCTTGCATCTAAGATGCTCCTGAAAGCCGGGGCGAGGACCTGCAGTGCCAAGGCCATGATTCCGCCGGGAACGCCGTCAGGACCGGGGGCTTTCTTCCCCGTACCTTGACGCTCCCGGAGGGCCACGGACAGCTCCCACTCGGAGACCCGGAGTTCGTCCGACCAATCTAAATTGGTCGGCTCTGGGACGCGTTCCTCACCCTCCTCCTCCTCAGTTGTGGGGGGGAAGAGGAGTAGGTATACTATGGGGATTCTAGATCAGGGGGGTTCCCCCCCTGGGTGGAGGGAGTAGGATCACCCCTCACCGCTGGGTCATTGACCCCCCCCCCCTTCCCCACCGCTGGGACATTCCCCCCTCCCCCCGCCGCTGAGTCATTGGCCCCCCTTCCCCTCCCCTACCGCTTAGTCATCCTCCCTCCCCCACATGCACCCCTACCCCCCTTAACCCCCTCCATTGGGGGTATCACATCCGGTGTCATGTTTCAAGGTTGACCTTGAACGTGCTCTAACATGACTCATCGCGGTGAAAGGAGGGTGACTCATTTGTGGGAGGGCGGGGGGGTATGACTCATCATTAATCTGGAAAGTGTCCGAACATGACTCATCGCGGTGGAAGGAGGATGACTCATTTGTGGGGGGGGTATGACTCATCATTAATCTGGAACGTGTCCGAACATGACTCATCGCGGTGGAAGGAGGATGACTCATTTGTGGGAGGGGGGTGTATGACTCATCATTAATCTTGAACGTGTCCGAACATGAATCATCGCGGTGGAAGGAGGATGACTCATTTGTGGGGGGGGGGGTATGACTCATCATTAACCTAGAACGTGTCCGAACAGTCTAACGGAATTTCTGAGAGAGGGGAGGCCAAACACGTGCAGAAAACTGCAACGTCAACATGTTTTTTCATTTGAGACGCTATTCGATTGTCCTCGGAATATGATATCCCTTTGCATGTCATTAGTGGTATGGGTATGCATTATAATTGCTCGTCACAGTCGTATTACGAAGTTATACCATAAGTAAACGTCGACAATAACGGTCATCATACGGAGTGATATTTCGTGTGTGATATTGTGTTTTCCAATTTACGTGCCGAGCGGTTCCAATACTATATGGTCATCAGCCGTCAACTCTCGAGCAGCGCAAGAGAATAACGAGTTTAATCCTACACAATTGCACACACAGTAAGTACTTTAGCAATCGCTAAAATTATTGTTCATAATTGTTTCTTTGTCACTACTGAAAAAAGAATTTTCTTTCCTAATTGTTTCTTTTCTTATCAGCGCTGATAATTCAGAACAGAGAATCACGCGTGCGGTGCGTATATTGGGCAGGAGGTATCCCTTGACGAATACATTCTACAAGTACCTTGACATTGGGGTTCGAATTGGTGGCTGCTGTCACGTTGAGTTGGCTATAGGAGACAACCAAGGCAATGAAATTCAATTGTCTATGGCTACGTGGAAAGATTTTCTACGGAAGAGAGAAGATATTATGCGGAACATTGTCAACTCAGGGAATGCAGTGCATGTTGGTGACATAACTGTGGAATTCTGTCGGTTAAATGATTATGTACGGCTTGCAAAATTATCAAATTCGACTAAGTGTATACAGATTACTCAGAAAACGATGAGAAAATTGTTTGATTTGGAATATTGTATCGATCACATGTACTCATGGCTATCTGAGAACCTATATTCTGTACAGACAAAATATTGTAAGTTTATGCAAATAATATCTAATGTTACCGATGATTTTGCAAAAACAATTATAGAAAATGAAGATTTTGAACGCAATTCATTAATAGACACCGAATTGTTGGCTTTAGGCTTAGATGTAATGCTAATAAAATAAAATTCAAAGGTTATTCCAGCATTTTATGTGTGATTTTTTTTTTCATTTTGAAAGATAAGGGAGAATGTGTATGAGGATGAGGAGGAGGATTGTTTTAAATAAAGAAGATCTTTCGCATAATTTTTTTATTTGATAAAGTATATATTTTTTTATAGATATAAGCGGTTTAAGTAATTCTTCGAACAATGTTTGTCAATGGACTGTACTCCACGATGCGGTCATGTATCATCAAACAGTAGGCTGTTGTCGATGGGGGGACATCGGTTCGACATTCGAATTCGATTCGCACATCGACCGTAGCATTTTTTAACGCCTCGTTTTGTCGGGAACAATCGAGAACGACGAGCGGACCGTATTGCAAGAAATCCATGACATCGAATAGCGCTTCACCATTTCCATAGTACGATTCTTGAAATTTCGCATACATGTCGTAGAGCAATGCGCATTTACCTTTCTCAAAATCAATATTTAAATCATCGTACGGATAGGTTTCCGAGTTCAAGTAAAGTCGAATATTTGTCAATGTGCAATGATCGAATTGCGTAGCCGTTTTCGTCAAGTTATTCTTTCGATTGGTTTGCAAAGCGAATATCACATATCGTGGTTTTTCCATTTGCAGAGCTGTTTTTATCGCCCATGTATGCTTCGTAGTCGTCTGTAGTAGAGGATATTCGTACAGTTCCCACGATCGAAAGCTCATACCGATCGGTCTATCGCTGTCCAAAATACGTAACATTGACAACTTATGTATGTCATCCAACATGACGCGACGTGTGGCATTCGCCATTGAATTTTGTACAGATCCAGAATAGGTTTCACGTTGTTGGATGGACTGTACAACGCGTTCGCATCAGTACGCGAGCGAATCAAAATCAATTCGTGTCGAGCATTTATCACAACACGTTTGTAGTCTTCACAAAATCCCAATAAAACGCCCATAGGTATGCAAAAGTTGAAGCTTATCGCCGCCGTAGTCGTTGCGATTTCCCTCTGCTCCTGGTTCTTATGCGTCCAGCCTGCGATGGACAACGCGTTGCTTCTCATCGCGGATAGGCTCACATAATTCTTCAGAGTCGTCGTAGTACCAGGATTTCTGGACCGATCGAATTCAACCCCATTCAATTCGTAGCGTATTTCCTCGAACATAAACGGAACGGCATTGTTATCGAGAGACACCGTTTCAATGGTCGATCCCTCCACAGGTAATTCGAGTTTTCCTGGTAAACTAAGTTTTCCCTCGACATACAGAAAGCTTCTGCATGGGAGCGTGTATAGATCTTGCTGTTGAATGGGTATCCTTATCTCATCGCTGTTTTCAAACGTTGTGTTGGCATATGGATTGTACGTATGCAGTTCAATCTTCGTTATGCGATTGTCGAAGATCGGCGCTTCGGAGATGTTCAAAATGTCTTCAAACATAATTTTTTTTCCTCTCACTTTTTAACAATAAATCCCAAAGATCGTAAATACTTGGCGTTTTCCACGGTAAATTTCTTACAAATCAGCGACTTTACGTTTTTTTTCAGCGGTTAGTTTCTTGCAAATCAATGTGTTGCTGCTGCTGCTGTTGTTCAACGTATGGGACGCCGTATTGTTATGAATTAGCATTGCTTCGTCGCGCATGTAGTCGCACCGTGATCTCTTCACCTCGGAAATTAATCAAACGTCCGGATTGGTCAACTACGCGAATCGTTAAATCGTCAATTACTCGCGCCACGATCGGAAGGTAAATGACTCGCGCAGGCGTTTCCGACAATTTATACCCTGGTGGTACCTGGGGCGCGAATTCGTGGATCGTATGAACGAGTTTACCATTGTCGTACGAACCCGGTAGTTATGTTACATTCCACTCGTATGATATTCACGCTGATGATATTCACAGGTACGTTCGACGTATGCCACGCTTTCGGTGGTAAAACACGATCTGTAGAAAATCCTAGGATAGATCCCACGTTGCAAGGCTTTGTAAAGTTTATTTGATACTTGCATGTAATTTCACTTTTCATGGTGTTGTTGTTCGCTCGTAAGACTAGCGGATATTCGATATCGGTGGTGGTGGATGACTCATCAACATTTTTTGGAGGATATCGTGCGCATATTTCACGTCTCAAGTACGCGTTTATCGCTTCCAATTCGTACGAACCGTCGGGTATGATGATCTCCTCGTCTTTTTCGCCAAAGTAGAATCGATTGTTTCCAATGTTGACGCTGATGTTCGGTATCGTGTAATATGTTTGCAAATCGAGCAATCCCAGCTCGTATTCGCCATTGCTCAGGTCTATGGGTGGAAAGTACGTGGACGACAGTACGCTGCTTTTTCCTGACAACGTGAACGTAAATGACTTTTTCGCATGCATTATGCAGAGAAAGACTCTTTCCAGAGAATTTATTAACTCCGCGAAAATATGGTAATCCTTTACAGATGACCATCAATTCAGTGTCTGTCGTTGTGTTGTTTTTTCTTCGTTGTTTTTTTTTTTCTTCCCACCCTTCAAACCTTTTCCATGCTTATATGGTGCAAGACGTAATCCACGACCCTCCATGGCACGATTGTGTCGCTCCGCTTCTTGTAATTGTTTCTTCGCAGCTTTTGCATCGTTTATAGCTTTGACTACTCCAGCAGCACCACCTGTCAATGCTCCTATAGCCGACAAAGCGGGCAACAGCAATGGTAGAAAACCCCCACGTTTGGCGATCGGGAGAATTCGTTTTATCGTTTTTTTTTTCTTTTCACCTTTTTTCTTAATCAGACCCATGCCCAATTTCGTTTTTGCTTTCATAGCAGTCAACACTGCAGCTGCAGACACCTTCTCTCCCAACGTTGCGTCTCCAGACGTTACTCGATGCAGCGCTCGATCAGCCAAAACACGGTCGGCCGCGTGACGATTTCCAAGATCCTTGTACCGTGAATACACTATATCGTGCTCGCGACAGGCTGCATCCAACGGATTGATTCCTCGATCCCCACGAGCTAATCGAGGAGTCAGTTTCGTACCAGGACCGCAGAATTGATAACCCGGTATATGCAATTCGAACGGTAACGCGTTTATAGCTCTGTTTAAAAACCCCTTACCCGTATGCGGACCGAGACGCTGTTGGGAATGACGATTCACACGCATAAGCTATGTGTTCTGCTCTCTCTTTTTTTTTTTAAGCAAAGAACATGAATCCTTTTTTCTCACCTCTGGGGTAGGGGCGCGAAGAGTAACTGATACTGATGATGTTCGAGCTGCCGTATAAATACTACCCACCCACACCATCACTCATCAAATCAATCAGATCATGCGGTTTGTAAGGCAATCTTTGGATATTCGTGTTCCAACGTGTCGCGCGTTCGACGATTGCGATGAAACCATGCGAAAACATGGATCATTGTTACCATGTAATGTACGATGTGTCATAAGCGGCCCGTCAGGATGTGGTAAAACGAACGTTATGATTAGCCTATTGGAAAGCGCGAACGGGCTACGATTCGCTAATGTCTACGTGTACTCGAAATCGCTGTGTCAGCCAAAATATCGATACTTGAGCAAACTGTTCTCATCCGTGGGGGAGGATGTGGGCTACTTCGCGTTCGCAGACAATGCTGATGTAATCCCTCCCGCAGAGGCACAACCTGATTCGATATTCATCTTCGATGATGTGGCGTGTGATGAACAGAATATCATGAGAGAGTATTTCGCGATGGGTAGACATTCACACGTCGATTGCTTCTACCTGGGTCAGTCGTACGCGAGAATACCTAAACATTTAATTCGCGACAATGCCAATCTGCTGATTCTGTTCAAACAGGATACCATGAACTTGCGTCACATTCATCAGGATCATGTAAATACCGATATGTCGTTCGAGACGTTTAGCGCGTTATGCGCGAATTGTTGGCGAAAGAAGTATGGATTTCTCGTAATCGACAAAGACAGCCCTGCGAATCATGGTCGTTACAGACGTGGATTTAACGAGTTTGTCATACTGTAGCGAATACAGTTGCTCGATAAGAGTCGTCGGTGCTGTATCGTGGCTGTAAAATCTCTCTTGCGCAACCAATATGTCAGCCCAAAAGGAAAAGAATAAGAAGCTGCGGGTTTCGATCGTGAACGAAATAGCGAAGACCAGCGATATCATACGTAAAAAGTATTTAGCGTTGAAAGTTGGGAAAATGACGGCTGAGACGAATTTGCAAAAGACTTTACAACCGATCGTTGAACCGTTGAAACAGATAGTTCAAAATACGACCGCTGTCAAACCAAACGACAACGCGCTCTCAGATATTAAGGAAACACCACCGTCGTCCTCCCTACGAAAAAAAAGAAGATTCTCGGATGTTAGGGGAACGCCATCATCCTCTATGAAAAAAAGAAGAAGAATAAAGAAGAAGAATGGGAATACGAAGCCGATGTAACGCGCGCCTCGAAAAAAATATATCTCGATGATGATGATGAGGATGAGATCGAATCGACGGCTATGGTACCACGACAAGATACCTTTGAATCAACGACTATGGTACCACAACAAGATACCTTCGAATCACCGCGCACGCCATCTTTGGAATCTTCAATGCGTAATATTTTTGAAAATCCTGAAACTCATCTCGAGGAAAAACGTCTAACCGAGAGTCTTCGACCTTTGGCGCGCGAATATTTAGAAAAATTTTTTACCGGACCGACGAAAAATTCTGACAACGTGTACGGAGTATTTTTGAATGACGATAAGCTGATGCTGGGAAATTCAACGTTTGAGGTGGACAGCAACGATGATATCATCGTTAAGGGGGTACAAGGGGACTCGTGGTCTTTACGAATTGATATTCAGCAAAATACCTGATGAGCGGCTGTACACCGAGGACGATAAGAACACATATAAAAGAATTCTCACTCTTACGCATGCACATCGACGCAGGAATCAGGTAATGGGAAACAAAGGTTACAAGTATAGGAAAATTATAGGACCGTTGTTTTCATCGCGAGGTGGAAGAGGGATTGAACTTCCATCTTTTATGCGCGTGACCGACCATCCGATCGATTACGTGCATTGGGATGATCCAAACGAACTCGTCGATCGTCTGAAATTGTTAACCGCTTCGAAGAATGCCGGTCATTCCAACCATGACAACGAAATAATGTCGATAATTGAAGAACTTCGCGAAGCTGGTATAATTATAAATTAAAGCGCGCGTGCGTTCATCGAGTCAGTGATGAGAGAAATGTTGATCGATGAAATTGTTATGGTTCGATAAAAATGCGCGTTCGCTTTAATTGTTGCGAAACGAATCAAACGATATCCTCGGAAGAAGACGACAACGATGAAAGCTGGAACTTGAGATTTCAAAGTCTAAGGATAAAACTGGATGAGATAATTCAACGAATACTGTGGATGGAAAAGCAGGTAAAACGGCTGTGCAAGCGATACGAGTTGCCGATAATCGAGGAAGAAGAAGTAGAAGAAGACTAACTCGAGCGAAAACATGTCTATCGACAAATTTGGTAGAGCTTTTCGCGAAGCGGATAAAAGCGAGCCGAATGTTTCTTCGATTTTCTATCCCAACGTTTTGAAAAGTTATGTGCACGATAACGCTATATGTTTGAACGATGACGCTAAATTGTACGATGCGAAAGGTACGAGGATCGGGCACGTGGCGAATCCTGAGGCAAACGATCATGCTGCAACCAAACTATACGTGGACATGCTTAACGCGAAGCTCGAGTTCGAGATCATGAAAAAACTGGTCAATGAACTGAAAACTGCTAAACAGACGATAAAGTCTGAAATATTAGCTAAACAGGATGAAAAACTGAAAACCGCTAAAGAAACGATAAAGTCTGAAATACTGACTACGATACAAGGCGTTCGATACGATGCAGACAAAAACTAGAGGGGGGTTGTTGCTCGCTCGCTTCGCGAGCTTCGCAGGGGGGGGTGTTGTAGCTCGCTTTACGAGCTCGCGAGAGGGTTAGTGGTACGGATGTTATTTGGTGTGTGACTCTCCACGAGCCACACAAAGAACTTCCCGTGTTACGGATGACGAACAAATGTTCAAAATCATCTCTGGCAGGAACCATCCTAGATTAAATACACGGATTCACCCCTAGTTAAAACTACATATCTGTTTAGTTTAAAATCAAATCATAAGCACGACCAACTGGCCGTTGACAAAATACGAGTATGACTAAGGGGTACTGACAAGTGCCACCTGTCATTCCAGGGGTATATAAACCCTTGCATTTTCACTCTCGCGGGCTAGTACTTACGTAGTCACGGATCGTGTCGCGTCGTGCTGCATCTCGTAGAGTCAACTGCCAGTGAGATCGGGCTAAAGTTCCCCTTCGCATCAAATTTAACCATATAGATTCCGCGAGTCCGGTATAAAATCTATTAGGCATTTCTTCAGTTGTTCTCGAGACCCCCGCATTGCCAGTGCGTTAACACCGAGCATTCTAGTTAGGTAATTACACTTTTATATAATCCCATTATTCAAACGCGACATTTACACAACTGTAATTATTCTTCAAGTAGAATATATTTGTGTTCTTGATAAATTCGCATCAACTCATTTAACCCGTAATTATTGTTTTCCAAAATCCTAATCAAATGATTGAACATCCCACACGATACAATCTTACCGCTCGGATTGTATCAATTTAAATTATACTTGTTGCGAGGCCTACTAACAATCCTAGTGATTTCCCAGTTACTTATCAGATTCGTCTGTATTATCACTCAACCACCTAGCGGCTCCCTGGTAAACATCAGGTTCGTCCGCATCCTAGCAGCTTCCTGATTGCGTAATTCGTATCAGGTTCGTCTGTACTCTCACCCAATAACCTAGCGGCTCCCTGATCAACGCATCAGGTTCGTCCGTTACCTAGCAGCTCCCTGATTGCGTAATTCGTATCAGGTTCGTCTGCATCCATCCTAACAGCTCCCTGACCAACGCGTCAGGTTCGTCTGTGCTCTGTTCTAACATCCTAGTGACTCCCCAATTACTCATTGGGTTCGTTCACGAAGAATCACAATTTCTAGCAGCTCCCTGACTAACGCGTCAGGTTCGTCTGCGTACCTCCAATCCTAGAGGCTCCCTGATTGCGTAATTCGTATCAGGTTCGTCCTCGTCGTCTAAATTCCTAGCGGCTCCCCAATTACTCATTGGGTTCGTCCGCGTACCTACTAACAAACTGATACCTTATTCCCAGGGTAATAACCCTTCGCCGGCCACTCGTGCTGCTCACGGCCCTGGCTCGTAACACCGAATCGTTAGTTGCAGTATATTAGTATCATTATTTTCTACTTTCTACTTTCATGTGCGCGCATCCGGGATATTTTTCGATTATTGTAAGCGGTTACATTAGCAGTAGTTGCATAATTGAAAAAAAAAAATTTTTTAAATTTAAAAAAAAAAAAATTTTTTTTGTAGATTTAAAAAAAAATTTTTTTTTAAATATATATATATATATATATATATATAGTTACGTTTGCTTCTTCGGAGGATACGCCTCTTGTATAAATTGCAATGTTGAATCAACTCCTTTCGAAAAAAACTAAAAAACTACTTGACCAAAATGGACCAAAATCTAATCAGCTCTAAGTTACAGCGGGGCACATCGATTGCATCATTCATCATTCTGATCGCGTTGTTACTTTTTCAGAAAACGTTAACGAAAAATTTGATACCATAGAAACGGACATACGCACACACACACACACACACACATACCGATATTTTGATAAAAATAGTCTCAAACGACTCCAATGACCATGAAACGTGGAGATCTGCTAAAAAATCGATTTTCGATTTTCGGGGTAATTACAGTAACTTCCCTATAAATCGGGAAGAATAAGCGCCATCACACACAGACACACACACGTACACATTGTGTCGCTGCAACCGAAGAACAAAAGTCAGTCGGACTAGAACGCTTCGGTACCAAGCATCATGGTTGAGAACAAATAAAGTATTATTATGTTAGTGTTAAACTTGCCCCCACAAGAGAACCGTAGCGTTTCGCGCAGCTTGAGTGACCGCGGACAGCGCTGCGAGCATCCCAACTCCCACTCCACCACCCATCTTCCACTGTCTCGACTGCGAGTCTTCATATACGCGGTGTACAGGAATGAAACGGGTTAGCATGGAATTATACAGAATAGGAAATCGTGAATATTTTCATGCGTAATAAATTATATAGTTAATTTAATTATATATTTATACATTTTATTCAATAAATTATCATATATAACTATTTACAACTATTTACAAAATATCTTACAACTATTTACAACTATTTACAATATATCTTACAACTATTTACAATATATCTTACAACTATTTACAATATATCTTACAACTATTTACAACTATTTACAACTATTTACAACTATTTAAAACTATTTACAACTATTTACAAAGCGTTTATTATTCGCTCACGTCGATGTCCGAGTCATCAGACGAGTTTGACCAGTCTGGGCACGTTTCTAAAATCTCGTCGGTATTATTGTCGATTTCATAGAAACGTTTCTCCTCCTTTATCGCGTGCTCTACGAAATGTTTCCAATTTTCAGGTGAAACATTTGCGACAGCTTCATCTACAAGTTGGCGGACATCTGCCAACTTGTAGGAAACATTTCGCGCCCTGATATATTCTTTAATTTTTGCCCATGCCAGCTCGATGGGATTTAGTTCACAATGATAAGGGGGAAGACGGAGGACGGTACGCCCATGCTCTTTTGCATACTCGTCTATGACATATTTATTAGCGAGCTCCTTATATTTTTCCGCCACATCTAACAAGCGGAGCTTGACGGTTCGCTTATTCACCGTTTCCCCCTTACCCTCCAGCCATGTAATAATGTCGCTTTTTCGCCACGATAAAGTAGATATTTTTTCTTCTTTACACTGTGGTAAGAAGCATTGTCCATCACAATGACTGCCCGATCTGGCAGCATGGGCAAAAATTTTTTGAACCAATCAAGAGATGAAGAACCATTCATCTCTTGATGGTAATCTCCCTTTTTACATTTCGCCTCGAAACAAAGGAGGGCCCCAGGTACAAATCCGTCTACTGACCCGACGTGAGCTATAATAAGCCGCTTTCCTTTCCCAAC
The DNA here is from genome assembly GCA_916610235.2 of Lasioglossum morio. NCBI lineage: Eukaryota > Metazoa > Arthropoda > Insecta > Hymenoptera > Halictidae > Lasioglossum > Lasioglossum morio. The sequence continues at coordinate 665,794 of OU744334.1, forward strand.
CGGCGCAGGTATGCCCGTTGAGAGGCCCCTATCTGTGGCGTTCTTCGGGCAGGTAACGCTCGTGTCCACCCATAATTTCCTCTTACAGTCGCCTGCATTAAACCACGTTTCGTCCAAGTAAAATATCGGACGCCCCTCGGCACGAAAAGCCTCGATTTCTTCGATGTACCTACAACGTAGTAAAAAATAAATTGTTGTAAGAAATGAGGATAGAAATTAATTTATTTGGAAAAAAGTAACGGTAGACAGTTACTTACTTTTGCCGCCACTTGATTATGTGGGGTTGGTCTAAAAAGGCGCTGTTCCTTTTCCGAACAACGTATTTAAACTCCATGCGGTGGAGCAGCCGATGTAGAGTAGTTTCGGAAAAGGAAGGAAGAGTTTCGTCTTCGTTTTCCGCCTGCAAAATCATTTTCAAATTTGGGATTTCCTTTCTTATCCAAAAATTGTGTACTAAAGTTGCCCCCACGAGAGAACCGTAGCATTTCGCGCAGCTTGAGTGACCGCGGACAGCGCTGCGAGCCTCCCAACTCCCACTCCACCACCCATCTCCCACTGTCTCGACTGCGAGTCTTCATATACGCGGTATATGAATTATTATTATTCCTACCAATCAGGGCGAAGATGCGCAGCGACGAACGCAAACTGGTTTTCACGCGCTACGGTTCTCTCGTGGGGTATAGTATAGCTTCCGTATGGCCAGCAGGTCGGCACTCGACGTTTTTTCTAAGATATTTAATCGTCGCTTTTTCTTATTGGGTGACGTTACTGTCCCAGTTGATTTATATTCGGACAGAGTTTTTGAAATTGTTTCCCGCCCGATGCCCGTATCCTTCGATAGCTTCTGTACCATCGACTTATATGTAATTGTTGGATTTTCCGCCTTTACTGTTTTATACAGATTAATAATAATCTGTTTTTGAGCAGATCCGACGAACTAGAAACAGAGCAAAGTTTAGTAAATTACAAAAACTATGATTATTGAAAAAAGAAACAAGCTTACAGTAGCGAAATGCATGATAAATAATTAAGTATAAAGCAAGCTTACCTTTCCCCTCTTATTTTTTTTGATGGGAGATACACCAGACGGCCCAGGAACTTGACCTTCCATTTTATTAAGTTTTAAAAAAACTCACTCACTATTAATTTTAATACTGCGAACAAAAGCTTTCGAAAAACTGTGTGATGCTGCAGAGAACTATGTATACACCCGGTATGGCTACGAATGAGGCACATGCAGCGCTGCAGCGCGTGGCGTCACTCAGTGCCACTGCGCGCATGCGCTGTGCATAGGAAATCCTACCAATCAGGGCGAAGATGCGCAGCGACGAACGCAAACTGGTTTTCACGCGCTACGGTTCTCTCATGGGGGCAAGTATAGAGTGAAACCCAATCTAATTTATTTAACATGGTAGCAGTCCGTGGTTATTGTTCTAACACTCTCACAAAGAATAGTGAGTACAAAAAAAGTGCTTGTTATTAAATACATAAAGGAAGAGTGCAAAAAAAAAATATATAAGTGGAAAATAATGCCACAAGTGTTAAACAACCGAACAAATTGAACAAACAGCACAAATTTAATGAGTGCAAATAGTCGATGCACGAGGATCAAAAGTGAGAGCACGTGGCGAGCATATAACGTAAGCCAAGCACATGGCGATTTTTGAGGTTAAGTACACGAGGCAAGGCACATGTTCTCTAGATTGAAAACAACTTTTAAAAATCTAGTAGCTAAAGAAATTGAAGACAAAAAATCAACTGATTTATTAGAAAGCGAAGAGTTTGTGTTGAGCAGAGAAGATAGAAACTGTCTTAGAAGAAATGTTTTGAAAATAACCAAAAGGGTGTTACGCTTGAAAAGTGCTATTGAGTGCAATATAAAGAATAAAGAGCTAGAAATCATGGCTAAGCAAGCAAAAATTGAAGATATAAGTATTCCAGTATTCGATGGAGCAAATGTTAAAAGTTGGAAGTTTAGATTGCTGACTATATTAGAATATAAAGAGTGCGTCGTGCATGCAAAAAGAGAAAGGAATGCAGATGAGAATGAAGCAGCTTGGAAGAAAAACGATCTCAAAGCAAAAGCAATACTAATAAGTGCAGTATCAGATAAACAATTAGAGTATATCAGTGAATGCACTACAACGTTTGAAATGTTGTCTAAGCTAGAGAGTATATACTCTACGAAATCAACATCACTTCAAATTATAAATAAAGGGAAGCTAGAAGAAGTCAAGTTGAAAAACTATAACACAGTAGAAGATTTCTTCGTGGATTTCGAAAAGGCTTGCAATGAGTTCAAATCAGCTGGTGGACAGCTGAGCGAAGAAGAAAAGTTACGACACCTGATTAAAGCGCTACCTCCTAGTTATAGTTATATAGGAGATTTTATTGACGTAGTAAAAGAAGATCAAAGGACAGTTGAATACGTCAAGTCTAAGGTAAAGGAGAAGAATCTGTCAAAAAATGACAGCGAGAGAAAACCTAACGTAAGCACGTTCAACGCGAGAACGAGAGATCACTATGATAGCGGCGACACTGGAAATATACAGAAGAACTACTGGAAAATACAGCAGAGTCAACGAGGCAGAGGGGCTCAACGCTACGAGAGCAGAGGAGCTCAGTGGAGCCAGCGAGCATCATCACGAGGATCATACCGAGGACGAGGGACTTCGCAACAAGGACGAGGTCGAAGCAGCTCATATGGTTATCACCAAGCAGAGGGACCACTCAGCGGAGATGCTCATGAAGCATGGGCAACACAAGTGGTGAAAGTGAGTGTTAGTGAAGTAAAAAGGTCAATAAAAAACAGAGAAAGTGTCAGTGAGGACGAAATTGAATGGTTGCTTGATCGTGGCTGCACAGACCACATTGTAAACAGCGATAAATATTTTTGTAAACATGTAGTTTTAAGAAATCCCGTAAGCGTTAAGTTGCCAGATGGCAAATGTGTAAAAGCGACAAAACTAGGCACCGTTGATACAATATTTGAAACGCATTATGATAAAGTTAAAGTTAAATTAACAAACGTTTATTATGCCGAAGAAATAAAAAAGAATTTGCTTAGTTTCTCAAAAATAACTGAAAATAGTACTATAATAGCTAAAAATGAAACTGCTAAAATATATAATAGTGATAGAAAGTTGATAGCAGTAGCTAATAAAGTTAATGGATTATATACAATGAAAAGTACTATAATAGCAAATGAAACCAAAAATTTATATGCAAATACAGCAAAAATTAGCGAAAAGGAAAAATGGCATAGAGCTTTAGGCCATATAAATTTTCAATACCTTAGTAAACTTGTAAATTCTAAATTAGTAGAAGGTTTACCTGAAAAATTAGAAAGCGATTTACTTACTTGTGCAAATTGTATTGAAAGTAAAATGCCAAAAATTCCATTTAAAAATGATAGATCTAAAACGTGTGAAATTTTAGATTTGATCCATACAGATCTAAATGGTCCTCACCGAACCATAGGCTATGGCGGTGAAAAATATTTCCTAACATTCATAGATCATTACAGTAAGTGTACTAAGATCTATTGTATTAAGCGTAAATCTGAAACAGCCAATTGTTTCAAAGAATTCGTTAATTTAGTTGAGAACAGATTTAATAAAAGAATAAAGAAATTAGATGCGACAATGGCAAAGAATACTTAAATAAAGAAATCTATAATTTTGCGAGAGACAAAGGTATTGAAATTTTACCTTGCCTACCATATGTTCACGAATTGAATGGTGTGGCAGAACGTTATAATAAATCCGCAATGGATATGGGCAGATGTTTAGCTAAAGAAGCCAAGACAAATCATAGATATTGGCCAGAGATTATGAAAACGATCGCTTATTTAAAGAATCGCACTATTGCAAATACAAATGAAAATAAAACTCCTTTCGAAATTTTCTTTGGCAAAAAACCAAGTGTTAAACATATTAAAATATATGGCAGTCGAGTCTTTGTAAAAGTCCCAGAAGAACTAAGGAAAAATAAATGGGAGGATAAAGCGAAAGTAGGCGTACTTGTAGGTTATAACGAAAATAGCTATAGAGTACTTGTAAGTAATGGAATCATAAATGCAAGGCATGTAAGAGTAATTGAGGATGGTAAAGAGCTCATATGCTTACAAAAATCTGTAGAAAACGAAGATTCAGATTATGATGAAGAAAACACTTTAAGTTTAGATTTAGAAAATGAATCAAATACTAGCAATGATAGTGATAATGAATCGAGTTCAAGTAATGCTGATAATAATAATGATGTTTCTGATGACAATTTAAATCCACACAATACAAATAATGAACCAACACCGAGAAAAAGTTCAAAAAGATTAGTTAAACCTATTGAGAGATTTGGCAATCCAGTTGCTCATTTTATATATGTAAATTATGTGAACGCGAATGCGCCAAGTACATTTGAGGAGGCGTTAAACTCCAAAGAGTCAAAAAATTGGCAAAAAGCTATGAAATCAGAGATAGAAAGTTTAAAAAAAAAATAAAACTTGGATTGTTGTAGACAAACCCAAAGATAAAAAGGTAATGGATGCTAAATGGGTATACAAAAAGAAGGACGATAATACGTTTAAAGCCAGATTAGTTGTCAGAGGCTTCCAACAAAAGGAGTATTTAGGAAACGTATATTCACCTGTAAGCAGAATGCAGACTTATGAATCAGGCCAAAACAAAGTTTGCAAGCTGCAAAAGGCTCTATATGGTCTTAGAGAAAGTCCAAGAGCTTGGTATGATTGTTTTAATCAGTGCGTTGAAAAGTTGAATTTTGTAAGAAGTAATTATGATTATTGTTTATACGTAAACAATGCGACCAAAGATCCAATATATATACTAGTGTTTGTTGATGATCTTCTAATTTGTTGCAAAGATAGAAATAAAATTGAAGAAGTGAAAGCAAGTTTGATGTAAAAATTTGCCATGAAAGATTTAGGAAAAATTAAGAATTATATAGGAATAAATGTTGAGTATAGTGATGATAGAAAAAAAATGTCATTAAGTCAAACAAAATACATTGAATCTTTGGCTGTAAAATATAATCTAGAAGACGCAAGGTTGTATGATACTCCTATGGAGAGAAATTTAAAATTAGAACAGGTAAGTGAAATCGATGAAAGAATCAAATATAGAAATTTGATTGGTGAACTACTATACATAGGTACAGGTACGAGACCAGATATTTCGTATAGCATAAATTATCTAACAAGGAGAGGTCACGGACGTCGGAAACCGGATTTTCCTAAAACTTGCAGTATATGAAGATTACGTATCCGACTTTAATTTAGCAAAGCAGTAGCGCGCGCTTCTCAAGATTTTTCGAGAAAATTGCATTTGAAAATCTGTACCCGGTCGTAAGGAGTTCGTGTCAACTCTTGAACAAGAACCGCAGTGGCCGAGGGCGCTGCGAGAAAGACTGGTAATCAGTAGGTCGCTGGTTCGAGTCTTGCTGTCGACATTTTTTTTCTATCTTTTTTTTCAGTTTTAATCCTAAAATTTATGAAATCTGCCATTAAACAAATATTTTTTAAACAGAAAATGCATGTTTTTTATTTGTGGGTATTGAAAAAAAGATCGAACATAAAAATAATACAGTGTTATATTTACTTTATTATTGCACATTTAAAAACACTTTGTATACTGTAGTCGACAATTTTCCCGACTTCGAACACTTTACAACCACATTGGGATATATGGCCGAATATTGTTGGATTAACCGCTGAACCCTGGGTCCAAATGTGCCGGATGTTTCCTGCAGGCACCCGAAAACGACTGGGTTTTCCGGTTTCCCTTTACCTTCCATGAAACGAGTCTACTTGCATAAAACATCTTCTGGTTTGCATAGGACAATTAGCAAGTAAGTGGTACCAGCTTGAGGATGGTAGTAACTATTGAAGGGACGTGGTTGACTCTCACCTATGTAAGGCGTGAAGTCAACCATGGTAAAGCCAAAAAATAGACGTCGCGCTCGGACCCCGGATAAGCTTTTTATTACAGCCAAATAGCGAATATGTCCTCTTTCTGGTCCTAGCTAGCGGATTTTTATACCAAAACATGAAAAGCAGTTATATTACTTGACCGTCATTTTCGCGCGAGCTACCCCGACCGTGGAAAACCATACTGCTCGGTAGTGAAGTACTAAAAAACCTCTGGAGACTCCGAAAATCATTGTTTAAGCATTCGTATATAAAACCGACCAAATGGACCGACAAGCAGACTTGATTAGAAGTGCAACAGAGAACGGTCATGCTGCTCCAATACGATTTTTTAAAGTGTCAGTATCGTTGGACCAAAGCTTCCAGACATGCCGGTTGTGGAAATTGTGGACGTGCAAGGCCCTTTGATAGCAGAAGAATCTGTCGATAACGAAAATGTACGCATTGATATTGCAAAGGTGCTGCTAAAAGATGCTGTGGTGTATTTTTTAAATCTCCTAGTTCAAGAAGACATGATTGCAGCAAAAGGCTCAGCAATTATTAATCAAGAGGCCATTGTCATGGGAGAAGAAATTTACGAACGCACGATGGACATGTTATGCGAAAAGAAACTCTTGGAATGTGAAGAGCTTTTTATGGAGAATGAAACCGACGAAGAGAACACATACAGAGAAGTTGAAAGATCCAGTTCACCGGAAAATTATGAGCCGAAGACGAAGACGGCAAAAACTGAGTATATTCCAATTGACTATAAAATTAAAGTGGTGAACACTGCAAAAGCACATCCGGGTTGGACACTAAAGAACTTGCATAAGAAAGGATGCTCCCGCTTGAAACGAATTGAGGGACTTCGAAAGTGGGAAAATCACATTAAAAGTGGTGGGACCACAATGGAAAAACATGCATTGATAGATACATGGACAAATGAACGCTTTCAAGAAGCTAGAAGTAATAGTCAGCAGGTGACTACACGAAATCTGCAGGAGTGGGCTCTAGCTGCTGCATGCCAGTTCCGAGAATTTCCATTCAAAGCAAGTGTTTCGTGGGTGAAGAAATTTAAACGACAACATAGAATACGGCAACGCAAAATAACAAAATATATTTCGGAAGCCGAAAGCGTATCCATGGAGGAAACAATGGCTTCAGCGGAAAATTTCCGTGTCCAAGTTCGTGCCCTGATACCATCCTTCAATTGGGACCTAATTATCAACACTGACCAAACCGGCTGTCAGTATCAATCAACGTTCAACCGAACGCTCGCCCACCGAGGATCCCGAGTAATTACGGTCCAAAAGAAGAGCATAAATAAGGTGACGCATTCGTATACTGCCCAATACGCTCTCACCTTGACGGGAAAACTGTTACCAGTCGTTTTCGTATGCCTGCAAGAAAAATCCGGCACATTTGGACCCAGGGTTCAGTGGTTAATCCAACAATATTCGGCCAAATATCCCAATGTAGTTGTAGATAGATAGATAGATAGAATAGTTTATTCCCCTTGCGGGATACAACTGCGGACCTCCGCTCCGCTTACAAGGAGAACATACAAAAAAAAAAAACAAAATAAAATAAATACATAAAGAATAAATAACAATCATCCACTTCTCTTTATCTGCATTTCGCCATTTCGAGAGAGAGAGAAAACATACCATACTCATTCATTCACAACTCATACCATCATTCACTCTCTGGACCCCCGGTTCCGGTGTTCATCCTTTCTCGCATCTCTTCCACTCTCTTCATCCACACCTCCCCTTCTCCTTCCTCCCCTAGCACTTCCGTCACCACTTCCTGCTATCCTTTATTTCCCCCCCAATCCGTACACTCCTCCCACATATGCTCCCACGATTCTACCCCTCTCCCACATATCCTACAGCTCCTTCTGCTCTCCTCCTCCCAATACCTCCCCCCTTTCATTTTACTCCCTAATCTGTATCCCGCTATGAGCTGCCACCTCTTCTCCTCCCAATTCTTCTTCAAGTACCCTGGCACACCCTCTCCCTTCACCATCCCATACCATTTATTATATCTTGACTCCCTTATCCTTCTCCATCTCTCCTCCCTTTGCGCATTTTTCTCCTTTTTTACCAGTTCTTCCCCCCTCAACCTTCCTTCGCTCCTCATTTCCTCTACCTCCTCTATACTCCATCCCTTACCCTCATAAAACCTTCTCCTCTCCTCCTCCCATCCCTCCAACGCCCTACCCCTCCTTGCTCTTTCTCTTACCTCCAACCAGCATTTCCTCGCTAAGTGCCCCCCTTTTCCTTCATTCAGCTTCCTTTCATATTCCCACGCCCTCATACTCGTCCTTCCTATCATTAGATCCCTCTCCAATTCCTCTCTTATCATATACCCTGGTACGCTTCTTTCCACTCCCAACACCCATCTTATGTACCTCTCTTGTAAACTCTCCATTTTCCCCCTTTCTTTCCACCCCCATATTTCCACCCCGTAACTCATGACTGCCCATACTAATCTATCAAACAGCCATAGTCTTCTATCCCAATCCTTCGCAAATTTCCTTTTCCCTAATCCCCACACCTGTCTCATAGCCACCGCTCCTTTCCTCAACCTCTCCTCAACATGCTCGTCCTGCCTTCCGTTCGACATCACCACATAACCTAAGTACTTAAACTTTTTCACCTCCTAATGCGTCGGATCTCTGCGATACCAGAGATATTTTTATGAACGTTAATGAAGTGTGTTTTCCGTTAGAACTCCTGAAAATGGTGTGCTCTTGTACAAACGCTTCGTTTATAGTGTGTGCCAGATGCAGAAAAAGTTACTGTTTCCCATGTTTTTTATGATGAGTATCACTCTGGGTCATGTCATACTAACACGTAATTGTTTTTTCATTAATAAAAAAATGTGCAATAATAAAGTAAATATAACCCTGTATTATTTTTATGTTCGATCTTTTTTTTCAATACCCACAAAAAAAAAAAAACATGCATTTTCTGTTTCAAAAATATTTGTTTAATGGCAGATTTCATAAATTTTAGGATTAAAAAAAGAAAAAAAAAAGATAGAAAAAAAAAAATGTCGACAGCAAAACTCGAACCAGCGACCTACTGATTACCAGTGTTTCTCGCATCGCCCTCGGCCACTGCGGTTCTTGTTCAAGAGTTGACACGAACTCCTTACGATCGGGTACAGATTTTCAAATGCAATTTTCTCGAAAAATCTTGAGAAACGCGCGCTACTGCTTTGCCAAATTAAAGTCGGATACGTAATCTTCATATACTGCAAGTTTCAGGAAGTAAGTAATCTTGTAAGTAGATTTCAAAGTTGCTTCAATGCCACGCATTTTAAATATGCGTTAAGAGTTTTAAAGTACCTGTACAAGACTAAAGACCTGAAACTAACTTATTTTAATGATAATATGAAAAGTGATAGTTTAAATTGCATGGTAGATTCTGATTATGCTGGTGACAATATTGATAGAAAATCTACAACAGGCTACATTATAAGATTGTATGGAAACGTAGTATATTGGAAAGCACGTAAACAAAATACTGTTACTAAATGTTCCACTTTTGCCGAGTATGTTGCTTTATCTGAAGCCGTAACCGAAAGTTTATTTCTAAGAAATTTCTTGAATGAATCCTTTAATTTAAAAATTATAGAACCTATCAAATTATACGAAGATAACACTGGCGCGATAGCTATAGGTAAATTTGGCAACTATACAAAGAACTCGAAACATATTGTAGTGCAATATCATTTTATTAACGAGAATTATGAAAAAGGTATAATAGATATTATAAAAATTGATTCAGATTCAAATCTAGCAGATATACTTACAAAAAGTCTAGATGAAGTGAAATTCGTTAAGAATAGAAAAGCGTTAAAAATAATTTGAGTTGTTTTAAAGAATAGTAAATTAAGATTTAATTTAATATGAATAGAAAGTTAAGGATACAAGTCAGGAAATTAAAATAAGGGTACAGTACAACTAATGCGAATACCAAAGTGTGTAGTATGAAATAGTATGATGTTGAAAATTCAAGGAGGCGTGTTGTAAATAATGAATGTTTAAACATCGATATCGATACTCGTGGCGCCATCACACACACACACACACACACACACGTACACATTGTGTCGCTGCAACCGAAGAACAAAAGTCAGTCGGACTAGAACGCTTCAGTAGCAAGCATCATGGTTGAGAACAAATAAAGTATTATTATGTTAGTGTTAGAGTGAAACCCAATCTAATTTATTTAACAAGTGTTCAAATCAATATAACCGTGTAGCCATCGCGACTGCTGAAACTCTAGAATTCGATGAATTTTCCGCAATTTCAGATTATGCTTTAAACTTTGTTGGAGGTATCGATAATGTACAACGTATCGCTCCTTATCGCGAAGTGATGCCATCAACTTTTTCTGCGTACTCGAGCTAGTCGCTGAGTCGTGACTTGGACAACACGGAAGATCCGCGTGAGCATCGTGAATTTCGCGCGGATACTCTAAATCCACCTCCAAAATGTATCCTACAGGGCTATCGGTCGGAATGGATTCGACATCGAAATTGTCCACGTCCATCCATCAAAAGTCTCTGTATGGTAGAGGTTGCGACATAGCCCAACCGTACAGATTATTCACGTCAAAATACATTAAGTAGGTGGACGGTTTGGTCGAGTCGTGCGTAAACAAATATTTGTTGTTGGCGTGCGCATATCTGTGCGAACACTGGCTCAATCCGCCGCGTATTCTTCGCTCTACGAATAAAAGCATGTCAACGTCAGTCAACAACTCCAACTCAATCTTTGTCATTTTCAACATCACATCCCACGCGAAACCAGGGAGCGTGTAATAATGCGCCGGATCGAGCTTGTAATTCTCGAGACAGTCATCACGAAAATTTTCAAAAACGTCTGCCAGCAACAGTACATCCAATTTTAAATATAAGTCGCTGTACTGTCCTAGCGTTTGTATAGCGAAACGCGACCAAACCGTATTCGCGTGAAGGTAATCGACGTCGGATATCTCGCTGCCATACAACCGATTGTAAAATGCTTCGCGCGGCGGCAAACATGTATCGTTCAATTCGTCGTACGATGTCAGATAGTCGTACGGAAAAACGCCTTTTCTGGTCAATAGTTTGAAATCGTCGTCGGAAAGATGTTCAAATTTACCTCGTACGATGCGTAATTTACTTTCGTCCAAGTACGACGACAGCTTGTCCAGACTCGAGTTCAAGAACTTGAACGAGTCGATGAAGCGGAATTTTTAAAACTTTGCATACTTCCGCGCTTCACCCTGCTGTCTCTCGATAGGAACGTTCTTCGTGAAAGAGATATACTTCTCTTTCGTCAATGGCAGCACATCTATCCGTCCCTCGAACGAGTTTGCTAATTCTTTAATGATGAAATGCGCGTCGTAGCCTGATAGATTATGGAAAACCACCGGTATCATGTACGAAGATTGATAGCTTAAATTGCATCCGTTATGAGCCGGACCGCGATACGCGCCCGTGAAATGACAATGATCGTGCACCCTCGTCGCGTCGGAAGTGTCGAATGGTTCCTCGCAGATGTGGCAATGCGTTGTCGTACGAAAATTTAACTTTTCCAATTCGGTTAACGGATTCATCGGTACCGTTTTGTCGAATATCGGCTGTAATTTACGACTGAATTTGTACAACCTGTTCGCGAACCTCGCGGCGCATCCCTCTTTATCGCGGTAAACCTGATACTCGCACAACGATTCGTCATAGCGGCAATGCAAGTAGTATCCTATGCTAAACGCGTGGTGATGCTGATACTGTACGCGTGCCGCACGGTCTTGTCCTTCCTGTTTGCCCGGCAGCAGCAGGCACTCCAAGTCAGCATAGATAACGAACGGCGCCTGTTCTTTGTTCATGTAGTTCTTAAACCTCAGCCACTTATCTTCTTCCGATGTTGGAAGCATCAGAGCGCAATCGTTCATTCGTTCGCTGTCGACTGTATGAACGTTTAATTTCTCCTGCGTGCGAAAATATTGCAAGCACCTGTGGGAAGGGAAAAATTATGTCTTTTTGCTTCAAAGAATTTAAAAAACAGAAAAATGCAACTTACCGATCGCAAATATACAGCTGATGATTCCGCTTGCTAAGCTGCGACGAAACCAATCGTGACAAATTTCGTATACACATGAAATGGCTATGTGTCTTTGCAGCATTCTGTAGAAAAAACAAGTTGGCGTGTCTTCCCTCCCGTTTCTTCTCGGTCAAATGAAGCGTTACGCATTTCTCGCGCACCCATTCATTTGCATTTCGCACACCCTCGGAACCCATCTCCCCTCCCGTGAAAGCGCGAGTACCGGTACTCACGCGTTTGAGCCCCCCTCCGGCGACATGGGAGCGTCCCCAGTCGTGGGAGGAGGTCCATCCCCTTGCGAGGACTCCGCCTTAAGGGCAGAGCCTCATAATCCCCCACCTCCATTCCGAACCGGCCGGTGCAGGTGCCGCCGTAGGGTTCGTCCCCTTCGCGGCCTCTTTCCCCCCCTCTGGCCCTCCCTTCCTCCCGGGCTTAGGCCTAGGTTGAAAGGTGGGGGAGGGGGAGTGAGCTGACCCCGGCCCGTGGGGGGGAGGTAGTCTCTCCCCCCCGAGATAGACCGGCACCCCGGAGGGACCTTTACCCGGTCCCTTGTAGGGGGCGTCGGCCATCTACCGGCGACGGGCTCCGGTGGAGTGGCGCGTGGGGGGTGGGGTGGGGAGGGTTGGGGCGTGCGAGTGCGCTTCCGACGACCCTTCCTTACCGGTGTCGGCGCCTTCTTGCGCTGGCCGGGCGGCGGCGATGCGTGGCCCCATAGGGGATCACACATTGCTGCTGCTCCGAGCAGCGCGCGAAGGCTCCGGGAGCTGTGGGTGGACCGAACTGGTGTTCGGGAAGCCCAACTCGAAGGCTCCAGGGATGGGGACACCGGGCGGGTCCCTCCGCCCGGGGTCTGGTATTAGGTAGGGCACGGGGGGGGAGCTTCACTCCCCTCCAGGGCGGTTTGTTAGCTAAGGGGGTGGCCAGTTGAGTTCTCGCAGATCCTGCCCCCCCCTTACAATAGCTTAGGTGGGAGTGCGGTTTTAGCGGGTAGAGGCTGGCCGGAGAGTCTTCTGGACAGTCCCACATAATCCTGCCCCCCCCCAGGGGGCCAGGGTATGCGTAACGCATTTCCGCATTATAAAAAAAAAAAGGTTGAAAGGAGGGGCAGGCCTTAGTGCCGGACCGGTGTCCAGCCGGCAGCCCCAAATCCCCACATAAGGGACACCTGGCGGCGTTCTTACAGACCGCCGCCCTGTGCCCCTCGTCGCCACACCGATAACACCGGCCGATCCGGCTCGTCTCTACCGTGTAGGCGCACTGCGCCCACGTGTGACCTCTGCGCAGGCAGCGGAAGCACTGGAGCGGACGCTTCTCCAGCACTTCCACCCTTGCAGAGGTCCACCCCACCCTCACGCGGCCCACCTCTGGCATCTTTCTCGCCGCCGCCAGCGGCAACCGGGCCCAGCACGTGCCAGGCCCGTTCACTCCCGGTGTGGGTGTCCGGTGAACCACCCCCACCCGAATCTCCCCGCTGGTGCAGCCAGCTGCCACAGCGAGGGCGTCTCGGACCGTCTCCGGGGTTGAACAAACATCCAACCCGCGGATCCGAACCTCGGCCATTCGAGTGGGAGTGCTCACCGTCACCCCCGTCCCCTCGAGCGCCGCCTTCATGCGCTCGGCGATGGCGGCCGCCTTCGTACGACCACCCTCCCCGGCCACCCTCATCATGAAGGCACCGGTTCGGGCTCGCGCGAAGGTCAGCCCTTCGGTGACACCGACCTCCTCCAAGGAGAAGGACGATGTCACCTTTTCCATCGCCGAGGCATAAGTGGCCTTGCACCCCGTCGGCACGGTCATAGCGACCGCTGCCGACCTAGGCGGCCTCGGCAAACGAGGCGCCACCTTCCCCTTGGGAGGGGGATCTCCCGTTTGTCCCTTAGGGACCTTCCTCTTCCCGGGGACACTGGGAGCGGCAGAGGCACCCAGAGGAGGCTGCGCTGCCACCGCTTTGGCCGTCCGCTTGCTCCGCCGGGACACCACCGTCGCCCAGTCCCCCTCCCCGAAACCCGATTTCACGGGTCTGGATGGGCGGGGCGCAGCCCCCACCCCAGAGGCCGATGGCTCCGCTCTGTGGTGGGACCCTCCCGGTTCCGCCTTCCTCCCCCTCCCTTTCGCATTCCCTCCTTTTCCGCGGAGTCCGGAGGGCCCTTTGCCAGCGCCCGAAGCGTCTTTAAAACGCTCCAAGGCGTCAGCGGGTACCTCCTTATCCGCGTAGGGGAGCAAGGCCGCCTGGATGCGGCACTCGAGGGCCTCCAGCCGGTCGCCCACGACGCGGTCTTCGAGTCGCTCCACGTCGCGGAGCGATGGCGGCGATAGCGGCCCATTCCCCTCCCCCCGTCTGCTCCACGTGAGGCTCCTCCCCACGTGGCTCCCCTCCCTCGCTCACCCTTGGCAGGGGTCGAGGCTCCCGTATTGGAGTCCCCTCCCTCCTGTCCTGGGTGGGCCCGAGGCCCATCGCCTCCAATTCCTCAGCGGAGAATCCCCTCGGCTGGGGTTCCGTCCGTCGCCCCCTTCTTCCCCTTTGGAGGTGGTGGCTCCAACGCCGCCCGCCTCGCGAGCGGCATCTGCTCTAACCGCTCCTCTAGAGCGTTCCTTTCCCGGGCCGCCTGCCTGACCCTTTCTACCGACCCAGCGGGTGGTCCTGCTGCCAGTTCTGCCCGCTTGACCAGCTCCAGCATGCCGGCCCTAATCTCCTGCGCGTCGTCACGGAGGCCCCTCACACACGTCCCCTTGAGGTTTTTTGAGACCGCGGAGATCTCGTCCACCCGCATAGCGGCTTCGCGGATGATCTCCACGATCCCATCCAAGTCCGCAGCCCTGAACTTCACCTTCAGTGCCGCGGCCTCCCTCATGGTTTCCCGAATCCTCGGGAGGGGGGTCGCCCCCGTGGTATCCAATGGATCCCGTGGGAACGACGCACGCTCCTTTTTGCCGCGCGTCACTGGTCCCCCCCCCCCCCCCCCCGATGGGGTCCCCACGACGCTTCTGCCTGCCCGCGCCCAACGAGGATCCGGATGACACCGAGATCATTGAGCTAGTCTCCCACCCGGTGCCATCCAGATCCTCCTCCCCCCGGCTCCCTCGAGCGGGTCCTCCGGTAACGGAGTCCCCACCCAGGAGAACGATGACGACGCGCCGCCCGCTCCCCGGTTCCGCCCCGACGGGGCCGGACTCGACGCAGTCAAGCCCCTCCCCACCGAAGCTTCGCCAGAGGTCGGGCGAGGCGTCGCCCCCCCCTCCCGCACCCCCGAGATCGTCGTGTCGGGTTGACCCCTACGCGCCGATCACCGGGGACGGCTCCCTAACAGAGGAAGGCCCAGTCCCCCCATCGATTTATCCGCCCCCACACCGCCCCCCACTGGGCCTTTCCCCTGCCGCGATTCGCGGTTAACCCCCCCTTAAACATTTTTGAGAAATCCATTACATTGTTCATAATGGCCTTGGTTACCACCCTCCCATTTCTGGGAGGGTTTCACTCGTCGGCCTTACCATGGTTAAGGACGACGCAAAACTAACCATTGCGGGGTGCCGTCCCCCAACAGGTCCATTACATCCCTCGGTTT
Source organism: Lasioglossum morio (assembly GCA_916610235.2). Classification (NCBI taxonomy): domain Eukaryota; kingdom Metazoa; phylum Arthropoda; class Insecta; order Hymenoptera; family Halictidae; genus Lasioglossum; species Lasioglossum morio. The sequence goes on from OU744334.1 coordinate 681,380, forward strand.
GGGCAACACCGAGAGGGTGGCATGCTAACGATCCGGTGCATCCACCAGACCCACTCTCGGCGCTTGGTCTGAGAGTGTCCCTTCGCCACAGCCAAAGCTTGGGGTTAGAGACTTTGAAAGGTTTATCCTCCTTGCAAGGCCGGCCGATTAAGGCAAGCCCCCCCCCCCGTGCCGTAAAACATGACCACGTACACGGTATAGGGCCCCAGGCAAGCATCTTGTTGCCCGGGACACAAGGAGCACGGAAGAACGCTGCCTCCTCCGCAGAGGGCGCAGTACAAAGTACGAGGAAACGTCCTATCCGTGCACCCCTTGCTCCGTTAGCACACGCCGAAGCGACCACCACGAGGAGGTGGAGCAAGAGGGTTTAGGATATGGATCACTACCACTGTAGTCATACCCTCCAACGGATCAGAGACACCATTTGAGAGCCCCATATCCCTGAGTCCCCTGATTAATTCTCCTACGACTACCCAACCTAATTGGGTTTTATGTAATTTTACATTATCCTGAGTTAAATTGATGCAACCAATCTCTATCTCTAGTCGCAAGGGCTATAATACCTTGAAGAGTCATTTGAAGGTCACGTGAAGGTTACCTCAATTTTTTAAATGGTACCCCCTATTTTTTATATACATATTCTTGTATATGATCTCGAGAGCTTTCCAAAACACTATAATAAAATATTTTTTCATGGATTACTTTTCGAGTTATAAGGCTTCAAAGGTACATTATCGACGGCATTAGCACGTTAGCCGAGATGTACCACGTGGGGGTTGCACGGTCGGATTTACATCTCTTTTGTGTGTGTGTGTGCGTGTGTGTGTGCGCGCGCGCGCATGTGTGTAAACGGGTTTTTATTGAATCAAATGTTCAAATTGTTTTCCTTCTGGTGCTTGACAATGACCTAATCTTAGATAAAATTCATTTAATACGTTTCGTCTCATTTCTGGTGAGATAACATTTACTTGGTGCAGTATGCGTTCCCTAAGGTCTGCCAAATTAGCAGGTTTCGTTACGTACACATTGTTTTTAGCATACCCCCATAAAAAGTAGTCGAATGGAGAAAGATCTGGTGATCTAGAGGGCCACTCTATTTCTCCACGTCTTCCTATCCATCGCTTTGGGAAAGTATTAGTTAAATATTGACGCACTATTACTGCATAGTGTGGCGGTGCACCATCTTATTGAAACCAAATATTTTGTATATTTCCGTCAAACAAATTGTCAATAGCAGGAATTATTTGATTTCGCAATAAATCTAAATCAATGTTTGCATTTAAGTTTCCTTCGATAAAGAAGGGCCCGATAATACCACGTTTGCAAAACCCTGCCCACACGTTTAGTTTTTGGGAATACTGTGTGTGGAGATCACGCATCCAGTGAGGATTCTCGTCACTCCAATAGCGGCAATTCTGACGATTTACTTTACCATTTAACTCGAAAGAAACTTCGTCGGAAAAAATGATGTTATCAAGAAAAGTGTTATCATTATCGCATCGACGCATCATTTCATCGCAAAACTCAATTCTTCTATCGAAATCACATTTCGCTAGCTCCTGAGTAAGTTGTATTTTGAAAGGATGCCATTTTCCTTTCATCATAATTCTATCAACGGAAGATGTACTGACTTGAGTCGCCTGTGCAACCTTCCTCATCGAAGAATGAGCATTTTCTTCAAATGATTGCATTACATCCATACTTTGATCAAAATTTGTAGCTGATTTTGGTCTACCACTCCGCAAGCGGTCCTTGACAGATCCTGTTTCTTTATATCGTCTGACAGTTTTTTGAACTGTAGACTTTGAAATGGGTTCGATCTGGATAAGTATCGTTAAACAAAGTCGCTACTTGTTCGAAGGACCTAACGCGGTCATTATACCCTCGCATCATTAATAATGTAATTCTTTCCCTTTCAGTCAATACCATTTTGGCGACTACCGAAGGTCTTTCTTACTTTTGTTGAATGTAATAACGACAAGTCTGTCGATAACGAAGAACAAAACTATTCCATCGACCGTGCAACCTCCACGTGGTACCACCGACTAGGTATAGGATAGACCTATCATCTTATGGGACTTGGTGTCTCATGTTCTGAAATACCGACTGTTCAAAAAATCAGAGGTTTTGGTATGCCCTCTACGACTTAGAGTGGCGAGTTTAGGAATTATGTCGAATTCCAGATATCGAAGGCGTAGTTGCCAAATCACATCCGAGAATATTCGTCGCATGGTTGCCAATTTACTATTACTGCTCAGCGCGTATTTCTGCTATTTTCCAAGTTACAGTCATAATTCTGGAAAAGCAAACGAAAAGAGTCGAGTCAGTCAATACAAGATTAATTCAACCTGAATATTTCATCTGTGTTTAAATATAATACTTCCTGTTTCTATAATCATTTTAAAGCTGAATAAATGCTTTTTTGATTTATATAAATAAACTGTCATTTATTGATAGTAAACAACATAATAATTGTTGTTGAAAATTGAATGACCTATTTAACGCTATTTTTATCTTGAAATTGATTCATATAAACTGTTGTCGGTTTCTTTGAACCTTCTGCTATAAAATACAATTTTCAAAAAGACGGAAAAATATTCAGAAGATCAGTTAACAAAAAATTTTAGTGACAAGTTGTTATGCGAGGTTTCGTTACAAGTTCCGGCGTGTCTGTTATTATATGCGTTAATATTAAATATACAGTTATTAGTTGTTTTTTCAAATATTTTCAAAAGTTGTGCAAGAATTTATATTAATTATAAACAAATAATTAAATGTATAATAAATATGTATAAAATTTTTGATCTGACTTATCATTACATCGCAAAAGCATACAGAAGTTCAGATTTACATATGGTTGATCTTTTACCATTATTTTTATCAGTTTTGAAACAATAATCACTGTATTATTTTGTAAAATTAGCAATTACATTTTTATTAGTTGTCTACAATTAAAAGATCACTACCTAATATGAAACAGGGTATGTAATAAATAGTACTATTTTATGTATTAATATATTTATTAAATAAACTAATATTGTAGGAAGTGGTTGGAATCGTTTGGAAATAACTTCGCAAAGGAATAGGGGATATCTGGACATAGAATATATTTTAAAAATTAATTAGTTTTGTACATTTGACAGTTGTTTCGTGAATAATAAGACCTTTGAAGAAGGTTAGCAACGTAAACGAAATTATGAAAAAGAGAAAGAGGTTTCCCCATCAGGCGTCCGGTTTATTTCAACCGTTCTTTCCTTCTGGGGAGATGGCGACTTTTCGGATTCACCTGAATTCTCCTGCCCGCTCGGCGGCCGGCCTTCATGACCGTCCTCTCCCATTTATCCAGAGAGGCGTCCAGGTGCAACCCCTGTCCTCTCCTGAGACGCGCAGAGGAACCAGGCGTTCCTACTTCCAGGCGGCCAGGAAGCTACCCTGTTCTTTCCTCTCGGCGGGCGGCCGGCCTTCATGGCCGTCCTCTCCCATTTATCCAGAGAGGCGTCCAGGTGCAACCCCTGTCCTCTCCTGAGCTGCTGGGCGTCCGATAGCATTGCTTCGTACTCTCCCTAACCTATGGGCGGCCGTGGTCTTACCTCGTCCTCTCCCAAAGGCGCAGCTAAAGTAAAGTGCTCTGCGTTATGCTACCGGTATTTATACTACGTCGTTGCTAACCTTATCAACAACGGTTACTAGGGGCCGAGAAAGTTCTCGAACTCGTGGCCTTCTCGAACATTCGGCCGCGGTGCGCTTCTTTTGTCACCTCAGGGTGGTGACGAGGTGATTTGTCGCCCCTGGGTTTCTTTTCATTAATCGTCGCGTTACAATATGCTATTCAGTCGTTGCCGCTCGCATTTATACTTTTCACACACGTAATAAATATGTACACTCATTCCCACTCGTGCCACATTTACACTTCATACCATATATTAGCAAATTTGACAACTAATGGTATTAATTTTTTGATTTCAAATAATTTTCTTTACTCATTTTACCGTTTAGAACTTTAAATTAGACATAATATTTAAATAATATTTAAATAAAGCTGGTTATTATTTTAAAAAAAGAGGGTTTCTACATAATAATAATTAAAATTCTTTTATAAATATATAATTACTATACCTTAAAATACGTGCCATTCCTTCAACTTAGTTCCACTATTACTTTATATTACGGATCTAGGGCACTTCGTCGAAAGACATTTCGTCGAAAAACATTACGTCGAAGACATTTCGTCGAATGGACATTTGGTCGAATGGACATTTCGTCGAAAGGACAGTTGGTCGAATGGACATTTGGTCGAATGGACATTTCGTCGAAAGGACAGTTCGTCGAATGGGACATTTCGTCGAAGAGACATTTCGTCGAAAATACATTCCAAACCAAAACCAAAACCAAAAGCAAAACCTAACCTAACCTAACCTAGTAGTAGGAGTAGTAGTAGTAGTAGTAGTAGTCATGCTTTCGCCGGGGAAGGATGGATCGGCCATCCCTCGCTTCCTATAGGCACACCGGATCATTATCACCGGACTATTATCACCGGGCCACTTTCAGAGTTTTCAGCCTACTAAATGGGACGGTCATCATTGATGAGGCGGGCCGTTCTACCTAATTCATTTGAGTTTTTGAGCTGTTTTACGGCTCGGAGTGAACGTTGGGCACTCTCACCTTCAGACCTGCAGGGTGTCTCGCCTGCCCTTTTTGACTCCCCCTGACTTCACCATATTTCCATGTTGAGTATGTCAAGTATTGAATCCCGTCCCTAGTCTGTTTTCTGCTAGTCTGGAAACTTACCCACTCCCACTGGAGTCCCTTGGGCTAGTCCCTCGCCTAGTCTGTGAGTCTACTTAGATGATTCAAATGTAAGGGTACCGTGATGCATGGCATGTATAAGCGTGGGGAGGAAGTTATTTTGCAACTTCGGGTCCGATCCGACTTCATCGAAATCTTGATTTTTTGGTCAAGATATCAATTCCATGCGGTCTTCGCCTGCCGAGCCTATTTCGCGTTGGGGTTAAGGGTGAAGGGTTCGTCAACTTTGCCGAAATCTATCTCCTGAGAGATTAGATATCAGTTTCATCCCCCTGGGTGGGGCTTGGCATACTCTAGGAAATATGGCTGATTGTTTTGGATGTGTCCACCATCCTCGGTTGTCGGTCGGTGTTCAGCGAGTAGCTCCGTCCACCAGACTTTCCCCTTATAAGGTTTTTGCTTCCGTTCCTGTGATTGTTGCTGTATAAGCGTACCGTTTTTTAATCCGAGGTCGCGCGCTCTAACCACTGAGCCCACTGCGCGCCTCATTCCGTTGATCGCTGACCAGCCCCCTTTTTCTCTGCCCCCTTAACAGAGGAGACAGAGCGGCGGGCACCCTTGTGGGGCGGGGTGGTCAACTTGGACTTCCAATAATTCGCTGATTCCCTGAATAAAGGGGAAATCATTCACAATATTGGTCGCCCCATGACTCCTACAGTAGGGACCAAACTCGTAGCGAGGGAAAAACCATTCTGGAAATTTTTGCCGCACCGGGGATTCGAACCCCGGTTTTTCCTGCTACGAGTCAGAAGCTCTACCATCTGAGCCACTGACCCGCCTTTAACCTTTTTTTTTTTTTTTTTTTTTTTTTTTTATTGTGGGGAAATGCAATACGCATTCCGTGGATCTGAGACCTTCCTCGGGGAGGGAAAATCCCTCCCCAAGGCTACTCAGTAAAACCCCACACCCGCCTAAGCTAATGTAAGGGGGGGCCAGGATCTCTGAGAACTCAACTGGCCACCCCCTTAGCTAACATGCGTCCCAGGGGGAGTTGTTAGCTCCCCCCACCCTACTCTATAAGACCCCGGGCGGAGGGACCCGCCCGGTGTCCCCATCCCTGGAGCCCTCGAGTTGGGCTTCCCGAACCGCAGTTCGGTCCACCCACAGCTCCCGGAGCCTTCGTGCGCTGCTCGGAGCAGCAGCAATGTGTGACCCCCTATGGGGCCACGCATCGCCGCCGCCCGGCCAGGGCAAGAAGGCGCCGACACCGGCAAGGGAGGGTCGTCGGAAGCGCCTACGTACGCCCCGACCCTCCCCACCCCACCCCCCACGCACCACCGGCTCAGTATAATCGTTACCGACTAAACCCCCAATAGCCGTCCCTAGACATTTACTGCAGGGACCCAGGATCACGTTGGTACTCAACTGGGCCCCCGCTGTCTTTGATTAGACATCCCCTAGCAACCCCCCTTAACTACAGGAAGAGCAGTCGACGGCCAGACTTACTCGTCCACCTTCCCGTGGGCCGCCCGTTGGGAGAGCTCGAGTTCGGCTCGAACTCCCCCTGCGAACCCCCGGCGACCTCCGTCCTCAAGCCCTTCTACTGCCGAAACAGTATCAGGTCGAGGAGGAAGGTCGCCGCACGCGTTGAGACGGGCTCCTCGGAAGGATGCATTTCGCACACCCTCGGAACCCGTCTCCCCTCCCGTGAAACCCGCCTTTAACCTAACCTAACCTAACCTAACCTAACCTAACCAAAACCAAAACCAAAACCAAAACTTGGGTCAAGAAATTGGACGAAATGTATTTTCGACGAAATGTCCCTTCGACGAAATGTCCCATCGACGAAATGTCCCTTCGACGAAATGTCACTTCGACGAAATGTCCATTCGACGAACTGTCCTTTCGACGAAATGTCCATTCGACCAAATGTCCATTCGACCAACTGTCCTTTCGACGAAATGTCCATTCGACCAAATGACTTCGACGAAATGTCCGAATTCGATTTTCGACGAAATGTCCTTCGACGAAATGTCCGGATCCCTTATATTACATATTAAAGCAATAGTGTTAACAGGATGGGCCACGTGAAGGCGTGAAAGAAGGTCTTTACCATCCCAGAGTATGTTAAATGTTCACGAAGCAAACAATTCTAGAAAATCAACATGCTGTTAAAAAATGAAAAATTCTTGTATAGAAAAATGGAACATTGAAAATACTCATATTTACATTACATACAAAATACATACATTTACATATGTACGCTACATAAAAAATACAATCAAAATGCAATAAAAAATACGAAATAGAATATGTGATGCAAAATACCGAAAAAGTATACATAAACAATTAGAGTTATTGCTAAAAAAAGCGAAACTGTTTAAATATTTTGTAAATGCGATAATCTGTTATTCATGGTCTTACCTGAACCTGAAGACCTCAATTGTTGCCCGAGCCATACTGTATCTTTATGGATTTTAACCGTTAATGTAAAATATACCATGCTTTTACGATGTACAGCACATTCATCGTGGTTAAACCATTCTGGATATTTCTGAACCACACAGTGGGAAATAATCGAAAACAATTTATCCAGGATGAATGTTTCGCTGCGTAATTTCGGATAATGAGTATCAAAACTGTCATTAATAATTTTAAATATATTTGAAAACTCTACACTTGGAACATAGAGATGTCCAAAATCTACGCTATCGTTAACAACATATGCCCGGAAACATAGCAGTATTTGCTCGTTGCGATGAAAGGTACTGTTTTTAGAAACAAATACGTCGTTACATGTAGGACATGCCGTTCTTTCAATGCTTTTTTTAGCAACATACCCTGCAAAATATTCGACGGCGCAAGTTTCTAAAGTACTTACTGGCGTTGACAGTTCATTAATATCATTAATATCATTGCCTTCAACATGCGTATTGATACTGTCATCATCAGTACATATTCGCCAAAAAATGGATGTTCTGAAGACGACGCGGTTGGTTCACATTGCGGTATAACATCCCGCGGTATATCATCCCCCAGTACTAACGGTGTGTCGTCATCGGGCATGCAATATCCATTATCTGAACTACCAGTACGTAAGTGTAATTGAATATATTTTCTCATAGCAAGACGCACCGCTTTTACCGAAGGATTATGATTATAAGTCCCACCGTGCATCCGTAGAACTGAGAAGTAATTTTCTAGCGCATTTGTATTAAGGCGCGAAGTCATCAAAAATGTTACCCCTTCTTCTCGTAGGTCATTCCACAGTTGCAGGGAAGCAGTTACAGATTGTCGCAACCCCAACAAACAAGGAAGCACTTTTAATCCTTTCGGAGAAACAGCAAACCATTTCTGCATAGCATCTAATTGCAGTCTCAAATTATCTTCTACATTATTATAAAAACGCGAAAGCGCACATTTGTTTGGGTTGGGGTCGTGGGTGCATCTACTATTTAAATTGTCAAACAGATCATTCAAGGTTTCAAAGAAACTAGCCGTGTGTTGAACAGTCGTTGTTTCTATGCAACCTGTCAACGAAGCAGTGAACAACGCAGACGACACCCTTTTACTAAAAACTTGAAGAGCAAGCTTACATTTCATCTTATTATATTTTCTGATAATTTGTAAGCTGCTCGTGTACTTTTAGTCCTTTCTAAATTCCAAAGTGAAACGACATCGTTCCACGAAACTATAGATCCATTGATTGAAAAATCATGATTCAATAAATTATTTCTAATAGACTTAAACAATTGTAAATAATCAAAAACAAAATAAATTTTGTGGCCATTCCTTGAAAAAAAAGGTTTTTTGATTGATGTGCGTTCGTCTGTTACGCTCTGATTACTGTCTCCTTGATCGGAAACAACCGCTCTAATTTTCAAACCGGTCTTATGCAACTCATCTAAAATTTTGTCTAAAATTATGGATAAATTATCCTTCGTTATTCCCGAATCTGTAACAAAAAAAGCTATTGGTTGTTTCCAATTTTTAAACAGCCCCCGTAGCAGAAAAACAAGGACTTGAGAACCCACGGCTGCACGACGACCTAAAAATCCCAGGTCTTCGAAACCTTCAATTATCTTTTTGTTGGGTGGAAGGTTAAACATTTCTTAATTGCCATTTCATCAAACAAAAGAATGCAATTTCGATCTGCGACTTTCATCTGCGCTGCTTTTATTTTTAGACCGTAAAATATATTTTGGCAAATACCAGGCCAAATATCACTTTTCCCGAACCACCGAACAAGTGTAATTGGACTCGGCAAATGGAAATAGAAAACAGTACGCATTTTGTCATACAAAGAAGGCGAAGTATAATGCATTGTCATGCACAACTGTTGCTCTTCGCGCGTAAAAGCACTTCTAAACGGTTTAAATAATAACATTACAATGAAAGTAAAAACAACGCCAGAAACTCTTTTCGCGATTGCCATCTTCAAACATGTATCATTAATACAACCTGAAGAAAGCTTATATCTAATCCTATTCAATGCTTTAGACTTCGCTCGTAATTGCGAGCGAAGAATCTTACACTTATTTCTCTCTTTGCTTAATTGTTGTTCCATTTGCATCAACCGATTTTCCTCTATGTTGCATTCTTGTGAAGATGTAATGGCTGTAATATCAAAAATTTCTCTAATACTATCACTAACACTATAACGATCACTGTCAACATTAAGATTACTATCACAACCGGCGAGATCCTCTTCTGTGCTATCGTTATCACTATCTTCAAGAACAAGCATCCTAGGCACGGCATTTTTACGCAAAACACCCGACGCGTGAAAACTACTTCTTAAAAAATGCCGACTACATAGATATTTTTTTTTCAATTCTGAATTTTCCATTTCTACCCAATCGTCTAAACCGCTATTAACCAGCCACGTTATGCATCTGTCATTGTCATTAACCGGAAAACGATGGAAAGTGGAATTGTCCGTTGAATTGCGAGATGTTAAACCGCACTTCAAATACGCACACTTTTTATAATGTCGTTGAGACCTAATATTTTTATATTCCATTTTTGTTAATTAATATAGGTAACTAAGCAAGCTAAATATAAATTATGTAGAATGTAGGAGGGGTTTGGCACTGGAAAGGTCAGAATTTACCAATCGACTCGTAACGCGAACCAGGATTTATTTAACACGTGGATTCTTTCGCTGTTCTGAGCTGATTGCATTTTTTTCGGTCGACGTCGACCAAGAAACCTTCATCGATGGTCTTTTGTCAATCGCGCGACGTTGCGCTCGTCAACGGACGATTCGCAACCGTTGATCTTACGATCCGCGGATGACCAACGGACGGATCTCTCGGAAGACGTTGTCGTTATAAAAAAAGGCTTCATACAAAAGTTCATCGCAGTTCGAACATCTGATGTAACTTGATTAATATTGTAAGGCTTCGTACAGAACTAAACAGCGCGCCGAGCGGCGCATTTCGATGAACATTTCGCCGCGCCGAACGCCGCACTATAGGCCATACCGGTGAATTCTGTGTCAAAATCAAAGAACTTTGGATAGAAATGAGATAGAGCGGTGAAATTTTTTTTTAATGAAAGCTGAAACTTTGTAGAATATGAAATAATTATGGAGATTGTGGTATGAACGTTTTTTAACCATGAAAAAATTCGTTAAACTTGCACAATTTCAAGAAAATTGTAGTATTTCCAATACCATGCGCGAAAAAATTCTTTTTGAACATGCTATACATCATTTCCAGTAGATTTTTTCACACTGATTTCAAATCTGGCCTCAAAATTTGGCTATGACCTTCGAATTTGGCAAAAAGTCGAATTATTTTTAGAAATTTTAGGTGTTATTTTTTCCAGGTTCAAAAACGTTCATACCACAACCTCCATAATTATTTCACATTCTGCAAAGTTTCAGCTTTCATTTTATAAAAATTTCATCGCTCTATCTCATTTCTATCGAAAGTTCTTTGATTTTGATACAGAATTCACCGGTATGGCCTATAGTGCGGCGTTCGGCGCGGCGAACGGATTTTTGCTATTTCCAGAATTTCTTGCAAATAACTATAGAAGCTGCAGTGGTGTATACTACACAAAGAAATTCAGAACATGTATTTATAATATTATTTGTAAAATGCCTATTTAATAATTCTATGTACTATGAATGTTTAATATATGCTCTATCTGCCCTGCAAACAGATTTGCAAGTACTACCCATTCGCGGTCGTGCGCGTCCAAATGTTCGTCCATTTATGTCGAAATTTAAAAAATTTACAATTTTCAAATTTGCTGCGCGTCATTTTCCCATGATCCAATCGGCACCAAATTTTTTCCACGTCATTTTCTCAACATTTGTCACAATTCTGGTATACGGGACCAAAAAAATTTCATGGTCGAAAAAAT